>JAUMJK010000139.1:1444166-2055833 GCA_033558105.1 Coccyzus lansbergi | reverse complement strand
CTGGACAATTTATATAATCCTATTACTCTTGAATTTATCAACATTTACTCTTTATCTGCTGCTTAGAGCATCTTCTAAGGATCACTTTTTTTCCAATATTTTCCCAAAAGTGTTTACAAGAGTAGAAAGTTAAAAAACTACTTCAATTTGTCACATTTTTAAAGTTATCCATGAAACTAGCTAAATTAGTTTCCCAGAGATTTGTGTTGATTTTCCTGCAGTAGTTCATCATCTTTGCCTGAGGTGCCTCTGCTTTGTGATATCTTCAGTTTACCACTTTGCTCCTTGCCTGCCATATGATTATTTATGTTTCCTTCTGTGCCCTTTTTCCCACATATCACCTGGGCAACACTGAACAGGAATCATCAAGGTCCCAGTCAACCTATCATACAATGGGGCAATTCAGAAAGAATCAATAATTCTCGAGCATCCATTATAAGTTTTCTTCTCAATATAGTATGTACTTTTCTTTCTATCCACCGGTGAATTTTATAAAACTGGAACAATATACTGCTTTTGAGCTCTGTGCTTCTGGGTCAAGTTTGTTTTAAATTGGCCAGCAGGCAAAGAATTATTAGGCAAAATGGAATGATATATGGAATAAGTGATTGTATAAACCTTTCCTAATGATACTGGGCCTAAAAAGGGGAAGAAAAATAAAACCAAAAATTTTTTGTATGTACGAAATAATTTCTTCATCATGAAAGCTCCTTGATACTTTGAAAAATGTCTTTAGAAATTATCTTTGAATAAATCATACCACTCTTTAAACATAAAATGCAGTCCCAGGGGTCTGAATTAAGCTTTATGGGTTTCTGCTGTTTGAGAAAGTCAAACGTGGCCTGTTTGTGATTGCTCTGAGAATAGGGCCATTCTAAATCATATTTTTAAAGTAAGAAAGAAGAAGAGGAAAAGGAATATCAGCTATAAATTTGTTTTAACATACATGCAATTGGTTTTGAATTACGATTTGGTTTTTGAGGATTAAAATTAAGTGATTTTTCTTGCAAAGATTTTATTTCTCAAATTGAAGAAAAAACCAAAATTCAAACTTCATCATGAAGCTGAACAAGAACTAGATAAAAGCTAATTTTTGATGCAAAGTAAATAATTTTCTAATATAAAAATTTCCAGTAAAAATTTCAATTTTTGATATATTTAAATCATCATATTCTTCTCTGCAATCAAGTAGTTTTCCTTCTCCATACATTCCAAGCACTACCTTTCTCCTTTGCTGATATTTGAATGGAATGCTTCTGTAAATTCCTGAAGTTATGTCTGCTAAGCAAAGGTGGATTGTCTTAAACTTTGAAATTCTGGACATAAAAAGGACCTTCCGGCACTAGTTATACACACCAACTATTCCCATTCTAAAAGAGAAATCAATTGACATTGAATTTTGGAACTGAGATAGTTCCCTGAAACAAGGTAATTTCACACACCTCCATCCAATACAGATGGAAATTCTACACCTAGTAAAGATCTCAGGTTTTGGATTCAGAAATCTCATGGGTATACCTGAAAATTTGATTGCACTTGTACTGGGATAGCAGGAAACCAGGCGATAACAGAAACAAAGCACAGCATTGAATATATTTATTACTGTTCCACAGAGATAATTACTGGAACAAATAGGGTTGATATCTCTTCAATAAAAGTTCCTTGAATGCCATAGGTACTTTGACTAAAATATTGTTTAAGAAAAAGTTTTATGTTACTTATCTACTATTTCTATAAATCAAATGTGAAAGTGACCTTTACAGAAGGAGAAATATTTTCCTAGCTAATTACTGAACCTATATTTTTAGGTCATACTCAAGAGAATGTAGACAGCTTCTCATTTTGTAGCACTTAAGTTCTTTTCAATCACATTTAGTTAAAATACTGCCATAACTTCAAAGAGAAAGTAAATCATATGTTAATTTATTCT
The DNA here is from genome assembly GCA_033558105.1 of Coccyzus lansbergi. NCBI lineage: Eukaryota > Metazoa > Chordata > Aves > Cuculiformes > Coccyzidae > Coccyzus > Coccyzus lansbergi. The sequence goes on along the minus strand of JAUMJK010000139.1, from coordinate 2,053,903 downwards.
ATCACATACACGCTGGACAGAGGTATCAGACTCTAGAGGCTCGTGATTGTGATGAAGCTGTCAAAAAATTGTGAGTTTCTCCACTCCTGAAGGAATGAAGATATCTCTGACAAAGTCAAACATATTTTTACTGTAAAAACTTTGCTCAGGAAGCAGAAAGGCTTGATGTTTTTTCATTTCCACCTTGTCGTTCCTTTGTGAAGAGGTCCCAAAATAATTGAAAGAAAGTCTAAATTGGATATTAAAAAAAAATCCAGCTTTGAAAAGTTGGAAATAGAAAAAGTCTGCCAATCACTATCCCAAAGTTCTTTAAAAATATAGTATAAAAACCAACAGTGGTTGCTTTTCATCTAAGATATGCTTTTTCAAGCAGTTAACTGTCTCTGAATGTCTAGCTGCAGAGTTAACACAACAACAGAAATATTTCTTAGATTTTCTTTGATTCGTAAATTTTAGCCAGCAACAAAACTGTGTAGTTACACTGACCAAAAAGAAAAAAAAGAAACAAACCAAATCAACACCAAAATATCCCAACTCTAAACCAAAACTGAAAAAAAACAAATAAAAAAATAAAAGAACAAACAAAAAATGAAAAACAGAAAAAAACCAAGAATTTGCATTTTTTGTAAGAAATTGATGACTTCAAGTTTCATCCATGAACATATACTCATTCATCGCTTATGCATGAGAGTAAATTGCATTAATTTAGTTTGTTTTCTTCAACTAGCTACTTGTTTAGTGTTTGCCCTCATTACTCAACTACTCTCACTCTGTTTAGAAAATGGAATACATCCAATATTCAAGGTCTAAAAATCATGGTTTTTCTGGTACCTTTCTTAGTCTGTAAAAGCTTGCCACTATTAATCATATTAGAATACACACACCTAAAATGTGTAATTATACAACAATGTGAACAATCTTTTTCTACTCTTTTTTCCTCCTGTTATTTCTGATTTGTTTCCTTTTTCACTTTTATGTCCCTGAGTCTTTTAATATTTCCTGTGTGTACAAATATATGTACTTAACCTTTTCCTTTATACCAGAGAAGACCAAAACTAAAATAAATAATAACTTAAGTATATAAGCACATGAAAAACTTTGTGAATCTTAAGTACCCTTGTTAGGCACTTGTCATAAAAATGATAATTTAAAAGAAATTATGAAGTCAGAATTAAATTAAATTACCTAAAGCATGAATTATGCAGATTTGTCAAAATTATAAAAAGTTAAGAATTTCACAGGAATCACTTTGAATTAAAAATAGTGTACGCTTGACTTCAGTTGCTGTCCAGGGAAATAATGTTCTTGGTCTGAATGCTTCTGACTGTAATTTATGGGTTTCAGAAGTAGGCTGTCTTCTGTATACTTTGAACTGAAATTACAGTCTTATGTAACACATCTTGAAGATTATTCAGAAACCTTGAAGACAGTACATACATTCTATTGCTGATGATGACCTACTGGAAATAGCAAGGACATAAAAAAATAATCTACTGTGATGGTATTCAAAGTCCATCTAGTGTTTTCACTAAAAACCTATACATGTAGATCAGATTATTTTAAAAAGTTAATAAAGTAGAATTTTAGAATCCTGCCAAAGACATGGTACTTTGGAAGGATGGTTGCTTCAAAGACTCCATAAAACCAGATATTGTGAATACATAGAATACTCAACATATTACTGTATTGCTGTGTTCCTGGACCATAGGATAAATTTCCTGATAAAAATGAATTTCCTGGATGACAGTTACTGCAAATCAGCAGCATAAAGTATAAGTCTGGAAATCCCACTCCATGTTGTGCATGGAAATACAAGGCATTTATATGTACGGTTGGAGAGGTAGGGCAGTACATGCTATTTGCGTATTCTTGAGAGTTCTAATAAATCAAAGACACAATCTTAACTTATAGAGAAGTATCTTCACAATAACAAATGAGCTGAGAAACTAAAAACTTGAGACTGACCACATTAGGGATTTGCATGTTAGATAGGTGAAAGATAGTACCTTTTCAGGTTGAGAACACTTATTTCTTTATCATCCACACTTTCTCACTAATGCTAATGTTTCAAATTATATACTTTGTGAAACAATGGCTAACTAATTAATAACATGAATTAATTAGCCCCTCTATGCACAGGAAAACAGAAAATTCTGCAATATTCATTTCAGAGCTGAAAAAGTCATCACAGTAAACTTTCAGGACCTACCAGTCTTAAACCCTGTAATCAATCCACAAGAAAATTGTTGACTGGAAGTCTGATATGGGGGGTGGGATACTGGTGGTTCACAAAGGAGACAAAAATACACTTAAGTGGTAATCAGTCAAACAAAAATGCAAACAAAATAGACAGCAATGCAGTAATATGACAATTATTGATTTAGGTGAAGCTTTCAAATACTTTTCTTTTAAGAAGAAAATTATTAGGATGGAGAGGGACCTTTATTTCTAATTCAAGATCAATGAAGCAAATAAATCCTTTTATGATCATATCAAGTTATCCTTCGATCAGTCTTTTTTTAGGTTCAAACGCATACTCCTGTGACTAACTCATGTAACACAAGAAACTTTTTGTAGTATTACAAGATGGGTTAACATACAGCTATATGTAAGTAACACATGCCCTACTTCTTAAGTCAAATGGATGATGATTCTCTTTGGCATTCAGACTAAGTATTTAGAGCAGATGATGACAATTTTCTATTAATCTAATTTTGGCTTAAAATTAACTGTATTACCTGTAAGTTTTAGTATAACAGCAGTTTATTTTACTATAAAAGGAATTTATGATGCATTGGAATTACAAGATATATAGATGTATATATAGATATACCCCTGAGTAACTTAGCTCTGTATCAGTAAATTCTCTACAGATAAGATCTTCAGTATCTTTTATTTTCTTTAGGAATTTAGATATCCAAATTAATCAGAATGATTCAGAAAAAGGCACTAATATATTCTGTTGCCTGAGGCAAGGCTTCACATTATGAAGTGCTCGGTCAAAGTTCCAGCTTAATGTATTCCTTACTCCCTGTCTGAGAAGTCCTGCCCGTGCAATTTTTTCAGTCTGTTTTTTTAGTGGAACTTGGTTGTGAAGTTGCTTTAAAAATGAAGAATTCTGACATCCCACAGATAATATTAGCATATTTCTCCTGGGGTGGGGGTGGGGGGGGGGGTAGGGGGAGAAATCCCCAAATCAAACGCACTAAAACCCACGTAATCTTAATTACTTGTCTACATTTTTTGTAACAGTACATGCTCACAGATGCAGTAACTTTAGTTGACTTCCCACACAAGGCTACTTGGAATTAATTTCAATGTCATGTACCAAGGATAGCTAGTAAATAGGCTGGTTATGATATAGAGAAGGGATTCAAGTTGAATTGGAGGAGGTATCAGGTTTTGTGTCCTTTTGTAAGTACTATCCCAAGGATATATCTACATTTTGTATTAGGCAGGCACTAGGATAAAAATAGGAATCAAAGAACTGGTGAATTAATCTTTCATCACTACTTTCAAAGTGACTTTATTTTAACGAAGTAATAGTTTCTGGGGTGGTCACTTTTAATTGGAGAATAATAGGGTCCTTTCACACCAGAACATCAACATCAATCTTATTTTGTGCTATTACTAAGCATAGATAAAACAAATGCTGATACAAAGCCTGCAAAAATAACGCTCTGAAACAAGAAGCTTGTGCAGAAATTGAAAATATGCTGCACCTGCCTCTTGATATCCTCATCAGATAAAACAGAAAATTGTTTGGATGTTCAGCTTGGATATTGGAGGCATAAATTGCAATCCTTTGGAATAAAGAATTATAGATTTTCCAGCTCCTGGGTTATTTTTTTAACCAAAAAGTATTACAGAAAAAGATAGTAGTGAACAGTTGTACAACATACAGGCTTTCAAAGCAAAGAATAGGCCACTTAGCTTTACCACACAAATTATACAGATACTTGAGCACATGGAAATATTTTAAGTCTGTGAACATACATTGCACAGCAGTCATATATCTGCATTAAGATACCAGAGCCCAATCAAGGTAAAATTGTGAAATATACACTTTTTTTCCCCACTCCAAAACTATTTCTAAAAAGAAATAATAAAGGGAAGGAAAGTAACAACAAAGCTAACAGAAAACATGGTTCTTATTTTAAACATTCAAAGATGACAATGACTGATACATGACGTATTCTGTCAGAGCAAACAGTTTTTTATAGTGGAATATTCAATCAATGCATATATTTTCAAAGGTAGGGTAGAAATATAATTACATCACAAGTTACTTGATATGAAAAATGAGAAACCTCTTCTGAGCTTCATCCAATGAATGACAAGTGCAGTAATAACCTTTCACCATTTGTACTTAAGGATCCCACCTAAACCATGTCTCACTGATACTTAAGATTGGGGTTTGCTTCAAGGTGTGCTGTACTGAAAACTTTCTAAAAGAGTTTATGTTTGAGCTTAAATGAGGGTCTGAAACAGCTAATTGATTTCTGGAAAAAAATAAATGCCATTGATGTTTGAAAATAAGGTTTAAAAAAGCCTATCTTAATTATTAACAAAATGTTTCCCCTCTGTGTAAGAACTGAGGCCAATGAGAAACTAATTTAGCATGTTTCCATTTTACTTTCAGGGTAAATACTGCATCTCTTTTTTTCTCATCTTGTGACTGATATTCTGCAGCTCACAATGAGAGAAAAGCATATTATATTTAAAATAGAATAATCTTGTAAAAATACTATTTAAATTGATTTACATTTAATATATATTAGTGCTGTGTGAAATTAGAGAAGTTGATAGAATACCTTATGTTATCTTGCAGAAACTGAAGAATTAAACAGTCTCTTGTCTTACTAGTTTTTTCAGAAAGATAGTGAGTGAATGAAAGTCATCTTAATGAAAGACGGATCTGACATACACGAATAGGCAAAGTTCCAGTGTTTTCAATTGAAATTGGTAAGCATTTCTGTACATAAATATTAACTTTTTGTGGAAAGTTTACAGAATCACTGCCGGAAGAGTGCATTTTATTTTTCTTAATGCCATGAATAAGATCACTATTTCCTCCTTTTTTTTTTTTAATTAAGCTTTTGTCTAAAGATCTCACAAGGCCCCTGCCAGCCCCTAACATGTACTTACTCACTTTAGGGCAGGCTGAAACAATTAGATACGTTTCTTTGGTAAACAGAACAGGACAGAGAGATAAAGGCATCTCCCTCTTGGTTAGAAGTAATTAAGTATCCGAATTATAGATATACAGACATTTATCTGGGGAGAGTTAAATTGATTTCCAAGTCACATGAAAGACAAAAGTTCTCTGTCTTGGTACAGAGGATGAATACTGTAGTAGCTCCCATTTGGTCATATCTGAAGACCAGCTATTACATAGATAAGAAATGCTAGGAAAAATTCAAATGCATAAATCACGTCATGACAGTAAAGCTACTTCAGAGAGCCATGTTCCCATGTTCAAGGTAGTCTTCCGTCTAGCACAGAAAATCCTGTCCTTCTTAGTCCTTAGTATGTAAGTCTGTATTACGCTATGTCCTCTCTGTGTCGTGTACAGAAAGGTACACATGGATCATTTGAGAATTTATATCATTTGAGGACTAAGAACAGGGAAGATAATCACTGTGTATTATAATGTCTTTTGAATATTTGTATTAAGGAAATGATGAGAGACAAATGAAATGCAATAATTATGAAAAAGGCTTCAATACTTCATACATTTATGGCAGAAATTCTAAGATTTTCCAGGTAGAATTGGACTATATGGTGCTAGTATTAGATTTATGAGGAAGAACATTCTCTGCTGAAATTTGCAATCTAATTATAGGAGAAAATAAATGGATACACTGTCCTGGAACAAGTAAATTGTGGGTACACAGCCATGGATCTTGCTTTATTCTGCCACACATAGTAATAGGCTGCGCATTTTTTCCCAACTATATGTCTTAAAAGAAATAAAGTTGTAATTACCCCAACATCAGAGTTACTATTTCAGAGAAAGACTATCAATAGGCTCTTACTTATTTTGTTCTGCTTTATCATCAAATTTAATAACAAACAGTAAAGAACTGAGAATGAAAAAGGATAGCAGAGAGAAAGAGAGAGAAAAATAATTGCTCTGAAAGTTTTGAATAAATATTCAAATGAGTCAAAATGAAAGAGAATAATAAGAAATAGAAATTCTTTGCTAATTTCTATTGGGAGACCAAAGGACACATAAAAGCTTATTTTGGGTCAGAACTTCTTTTATGGAATGGTAAAACTTAAATGATCCTCTTCATATACCGTTTCAGCATGGACTGTTTGGCAGTAACTGTCTTAAAAATTATAAACCTAAACCCAAAATAATCCCTTATGCCTAATAAAAGATACAAAGACTGTGTAAAATACATTAATGGACTACCCAAAATAGTATCCCCTTAGCTCTTCTTGCTTAGAAACTGCAGAATGAAGTGAATGCATTAGATGAACTTTGGTAATGTAAAGTTTAATTTTACACAGGGTATCATTTCTGCTTTCCATGGTTGAAAACTGTGAAACAAAAATAGCAGCGCCCTGTTTCTTATACCTTACTTTAAATGAATTCTTGTACAGGTTTACAAGTAAATTATTGATCTAGGGAATAAGAAGAGCAATCAAAGTGTGAGTTTAACACAGGAAGAAAAGGAATAGACTGCTGGGAATTATATATAAAACTTCAAAACTCACTGTTATTGAAGAATTTCTGTAATAATTTCTTTACGCCTAATAACTGTCCTAGAGTACAAATATCTTTTGTTGTTAATATTTCAGTTAGGCTAATGCCAAATTCTTTGCTTTGTGGATGAAGTACGCTAAACTGTAGTAAAAATCCATCAAAATAACCAGATGGAAGAATATGGGATCACTAGGCTGTACTTCAAACACAACATAACAACAAAGAAAAAGTGATAATTTAATAATTTCTTTGCAGTTAAGTTACAATTAGAGAACCACTTTTCTAAAACTATGACAGGAAAACCAGAGAGCCTGTGTTTGCTAACACTGTCACAAGACCTATGGGACTTTCAGGACACGTAGGCCACATTTTGTTTTACTAAAATACGACTGAATTTATTATTGCAGTGCATATATATTTTGTAAAACAACAATTTTCTGCTTCTGCATTGTTATTGAAAGAATGTTATCAGTCTAAACATGGAAAGACAAGTAGAATATAATACATTAAGCACTACTTCTAAGCAACCAGTCTTCAGAGAAATGGAAAATGAAAACACTGAATTAAATTGAAGTAAGAGAACAATTAAAACTTCATGCAAAATTGTATTTTAGCAACTTGCAAAAAGATTCAACATTTCCAGAACTGAAGGAGAAAAAAGAAGGAATTTTTTTGTTACAAAGAAAGAATAACAGATTTTTAATTCTTAAAGAGTATTTTACATATTATTCAGAAATTTATATGTAAATTATATAGATAAAAGAGTAAAGAAGACAGACTTGAATATTATATGAAATTATCATGGTAAAATTTGGTCTTGGATAACATTCTTAATCCCAGCTGATTCCAGAAAGGAAACAAGTATCTCTAGTACACTATGAACTCAACAGCCTCTTCCATTATTCTTTAACCTAGGTGATAATTATGATTTATTTCTTCTATAATATTTAGTCAACCCCTAAAGGTTTTTATCTAAATATTTACTTTACATTTAATTTCTTTAAATGTTGAAGCATGATTGCAATTTAAAACAGAGTACAAATGGTCTTTCTCCCTGTATTTGCTATATATTATTGAGTACTTTTACACATAAAATGACAAATACAAAACTATTAGTTTCAATGACACTTTTTTGTAGATTTCAGGATTTTAGAGTGTTGATCTAATGATGATTCCTTAACGAAGGGCACTGAGAGTACTAATGTTGCCATTTTGTGAAGTAACATCTTTCTCTACAATAAGCCTACTATGAATTTGGTAATTTTTTTGTTGAGACACATATTTTAAATAAGAAGTGAAGAATTCCTCATGCAGACAGTTCTATGCCAACATTCTTTCCACATTATAAAGTTTTCATAACTTATCCATTTTTTAAAATTATTTCATACTGACTCTTCTAATCAAAAATATTCACAAGACTCCTCCTTTCGTTTATTTTCAAGAGCAACAAAATCACAAATATTTGGTGATAAAATTATTGAAAAAACATTTTACCCAAGTTATTTAACCTGCAGTGGAACTGGATTCTCAGCAAATGAAACTTAAAGCATTGAAACTTGATCACATTGCTTGAACAACCTAGTGACACAGATTTTTTATAAACCTGATCATTAGAAGAAATGTAGTTTCAGACATGTAGAGCAATCTTACATTATCAATACTCTTTAAATGTTTATAAAAGTACTTTGAAACTGGAAAGGATGATAAGCCTGAGAACATTTATTTTAAATTACTTATCTTTGGATTATTAGGAATAAGACTATTTGCAGACAAATAGCTACTCTCAACTTCAAAGAAAAAACCTATCAAGCAGTGATGTGAAATTTGCAAACCTCACTATGACTAAGACACTTAAAATGACAGCTTAAAAAAAAATCCTTGTTAATGTATACATAGCAACCATTGAATCTTCTAATGCAGAGACAATGACAACAGTAACAGAAACAATGTAATCCATCTTCCAAAATGCATAATTACAAAGAATTGCAGTGCTTGAGATTTCAATTTGTCAATGACCAGAATGTCTTATTCATGTATAAATAAATGCAGTAAACGTATAACTGGGAAAACTATTAATGTAGGTATGAAAATACTGCTTGCAGCTAATTACAATAGAAAACACACGCTTTTCTAAACTTAAGAGAATTGAGGTTTCATTTTTCAATCAGAATAGTAAATGAGACTTGTAACATGTAACATTACTTGTATGTTATGTTTTAATTTTTTTCATATACTAGGTTATTCCATGCTTTATAAACTCTGGAATTCATTATCCTATTCAGAACTATGCAGACATCTGTACCTATAAACCAGAAAATGTTGATCCATCACTACATGGCTCCCACCAGTAGTGCATTAACTGCATTGTTAGTTGTACTGTATCATTGCCTACCACGTATTCCATTGAAAACTTTCATGCTGTGCAGGAAAAAATTTTCCTTAATTTAAAACTGATTACAAGGTAAAGATGACTTAAAACCAGCTGAATTATTTTTGACAAGAACCATAGAGAGTGACTAAAGAGACCTTAGACCTACAGAAGAAATGTAATACTCCTTGCATCACAGGAATTTCTGTGCTGGTTTCCTCTCCCATGTAATTCCTCATCTTGCCATTCTGCCTTCTTCTACTTTTCACGTGGTCAATGAGGACTGTGTAAATTTTTATGGCTGTATTTTTAATGTGATGTGTTTGTGATGTACTCATTAAAGTAAGGTCTTTCAAAATATTATTTTTTTAAAAAACTTGGAATTTGAAATCCCTGTTCTTTGTCTCCCTTCCCGAACTGAATGAAAGAAATCTCAACAATAGATTACCACAGCTTCTTTCCCTATCATGTGCACTGAGTCTACATTACTGTTTTAGTTCATACCAGGAGTGTGCTTTCAAAGTGGTCATGCCCATTTACTCTGTTTTGATTCAGATGTGGACATGGACATAAAAAATGGAATTTGGTGTTTTTTGTGACAAAAATCAGAATCAGATGATATATTCTAAGAACACAGCTAGTTGCCTCCAACCTCTTATTCATTCCAGGTAAGCAAACAAAATCCAACATGAAGTAAAAACTCCCAAAATGTTTGCAGTGATGACCTCACTTGATTTTCCTTATGAAAAGTCATTCTTTTGGGCTGAAGAGGTCAACCTTGCAAGATAGCCTCTTATACTGAACTATAATTCAAAATTTCTCTCCTGTTGAAGAGATGTTTATTAACTATTTATAACAAAAATAATAGTCATTTAAATTACTTCAAAAGTATCTTTTCCACTTGGATTTTATATGATCCAATGGAATATAAAGGAGGGTATTAATACATTCTAAGGTGTGAGGAAAGTTTTCAGAGGAAAGTTCTCAGTTCACCTATTGCATAATTTTAAGGTGTGGAATAAAGTATCAAATTACGTCATAGAATCATAAAATTCCTAGGTCGGAAAAAACTTTTGAGATCATCAAGTCCAACTGTACCTGTTCAGTATTAAATCATATCTCCAGTGATGATGATTCAATCACCTCTTTGAATAATCATTGGAACCTCCTCTGGCACACCTTGAGGCCATTCCCTCTTGTCCCATCATCTGTTACTTGGATGAAGAGACCAACACCCACCTCTCTACAACCACCTTTCATGCAGTTAGAGAGAGTGTTAAGGTCTCCCCTCAGCTTCCTTTTCACTAGGCTAAACAACCTGTTTCCTCTGTCACTCCCCAGAAGACTTACTCTCCAACCCCTCACCATCTTCTTTGCTCTTCTCTGGACACACACCAGGACCTCAATGTCTTTCTTGTAGTGAGAGGCCCAGAACTGAACACAGTATTTGAGGTGCAGCCTCACCGGTGCTAAGTACAAGGACAGAATCTCCTCCCAAGGCCTGATGGCCATGCCATTTCTGATACAAGCCAAGATGCCATTGGCCTCCATGGCCACCTGTGCACACTGTTGACTCATGTTTAGTCGGCTGTCAACCAACACCCTTAGGTCCTTCTCCTCCAGACAACTTTCTAGACACTCTTCCCCAATACATGTTTTGGAAAAGTATTCTGACATAGTTCAAAGAATTGCACGTTCTAAGGTAACAGTTTTGAACACTAAACTGTAACTCTTTGTATCCAACAACCTATAGAATAGTAGCCTATTCATGAATATTTATAGATCTATGTCTGATGCTTGTTCACACGTATAATTTTACTGTCCCTTATAATTTAAGAATTGTACTAGATAATGGTAGATGCAACATTTTATTTGGGATCCAGAGGTTTCTTTCTCTTTGAATCACTTCTTATTCCCTGTAAGAAATCTGAAACACTGCATCATTCAAAATATTTCTTATGAGGAATCTTTTGGCATCACTTCAGATACATCACTCTGCTTCCAGATGTTTAATTTCTGAAGACTGGCATATAGCCAACAGACGGTGCAGTCTTTCCACTGGATCACAAAGTTGTTATCAGTTTAAAAAATAATCCATGAACCTCTTTGCCACATTTTCTTTTATTATTTGTGTAACAGCTACTCCAGAAGTATTCTTTCTTTACCTTGAGTAGCACCAAGCATTTAAGGATTTTAAACAAATAGTCTTAGGTAAGTGTGTTTACTAGTCTCTGGTGAACTAAAGTATCAACAGCCCTGATACCAAATCAACCTTTCAAAATGCAGTAGGAAAACACTAGCAGATGAGTGCATAAGAACACATTGCAGCCAAGACAGAGTAGCTTATGTAGTGCTAATGCTGCTGAAAAGATAAAGTGCTGGAGTGATTCCTGATAAAAGTGAGATACAGCCTTAATCACCTGAACAAGTACTCTCTCCAAAATGCATAGTGAGTCCTCTCTTGCAGAAAATAAGCAATGCTTGAAAATGTCGGGCGGTGGAGAGATGTTATTGTCATTGAATATCATAATATTAAGTAGGTCTAATATTTCAATTTTTTTTTAAAAAAAAGGCAGGAACAGCTATTTAAAACATGATACTTGTAGGCAACTAGTCATGAATGTTGAATAGGTGAATGGGTATAGAGCGTGATGATGCTCACATCATGCAAAAGATCTGTAGCTTGAAATATGGAGGCAAAAGAAAAGACAGTTATATAAAGAATGAATTTATAATAAGTGAAGTGAGAACAGTCTCTTCAGAAGAGTCAGAATATTAAGGTAATACGAGTGATCTTATGAAGTAACAGGTGGATGAGAGGCTTTAATTGCAGATACAGTTGGAGGAAGACATGAAACTGCTGAAACTCCAACTTGCTCAACTTTGGACATTATTTGTTGTCTAAAAGAAGCAATAGTTGTTTTGAAAAAAGAAAACTAAAGTCAACAGGAAACTGCAACTAAGTAAAATCAGGGATGGATATAGGAAATCTGTATGTCCATAATCTTGAAAATATTGTGACTTTTATACTTTTCCTCCAACTTATACAGAAACTGTGTCTCTTGATTCATTTCTAAAATTATTTCACGTAGCCTACATAAATGACGAAGTGGAGATAAAAATTCCAGACAGTTTTAATAAAGATTGAAACATTTTTAATATTGAAGAAGGATTTTTAAAATTATTAATAAAAAATCTAAATTCTTAATTGTCAAACTATGTTAACTGGTTCCTCAATTTTTAAGAAAGAAAAACAAATAATTTGTTAAGTTAAAGAAAAACCTGTAAGAAGTACATATTAAGTGCAAGTTATGAGTTAGAAAATAGAGTTTTATCTCCAGTTTGTGACAAGGAATTTCACATTCATGCACCAAAGCTAAAAATTTATATATTGTTGAAGTAACATAATGCCCAAGCTACTAAACGGAGAGTAAATGTCTATCAGAAGATGATAGATAGGAAGTATTAACTTTTTTATAGGAGATTAAGGATGGTTGTATCAAGTAAAGGAGACCCGTACAAAATATTTGTGTATGTTTCCACCAGGATCCAGGAAAGGAAGTGTCTTGACTACAAGTAATAATGATAATGAATCCAAGCCATAATAAAGAGAAAGCTACACATATAATTTATGTTACTACCATGTCTATTGAAAAGCAAGATTTACTGTGAGATAACTCTGACATAAAGGTGAAGTTCATTCTGTGTGTTTCTAAGTGCCTTGTAGTTCATCATTCCTTTTATATTAAATAAGTTCTGCTCTTTGGAACATCTACTTACTCCTTCTAACCACAGCAGTAGAATCCTCATGAGAGGTTTGAAACAACTCTCCAATCTCTAATGATGGAATAAGGACCATCATAAGGAAATAAGACAATTAAGTCTTGCATGGACTCAAGTTTCAGTTCTCTGTTGCGTAGGAGAACTAATGACTACGTTGTTTATGAGTACAGATATGCCACAGAGTGAGAGAGTTCTTACTGTAAGGATTTACACATAAGGAATTATAGGGAAAATGTCAAACAAAAACCAACTGACAGTCAGGGAAAACCTATGCCATAAGTTGAGTCCAGTTTAATTTGAGGCAAAGAAAATACTTCTGAGAAAATAAATTTCTCAAATGTACTATAGATGGAATGAGGCTCTGGTTTATAAATTACAGAGACTGGTAACGGCTGTCGTTGTCCTTACGGTCACATACAATATCCATGTAAACACATGTAACAAAGAGAATCATGGCATGTAAGGTGGTAGAGACATCATATAATAAAATTTGGTATAATAAATTATACATAATGCAGACATTATATTATAAAACTTACAAACATCTCAAAATATGTGAACTGAAGAGACACTCTATCTCAAAAGCTGAATAAAATTCTAGGAAATAAAGGGGAACATAAGACCAAGAGCAGCTGAATGTGTTGTGAGTCAGGTTAAGAGTAACAACTATCACCAAGCAACAGGAAGACGAGAGTAGCTGTGAATAAAACTATATTGGTCAAGAATGTGCCTGCTAAGGACTACAGTTAAACTCATATTGTCTGTTCTAACTGTCATGGTACTTAATAAATAGAATAATAAATAATGAAATACACAGTAGCAATTGAAATGTTAGAAATGACCCCTCACCACAAGAAGGATGTTGAGGCTCTGGAGCGAGTAGAGAGGAGAACAATGAGGCTGGTGAGGGGTCTGGAGAACAGGCCTGATGAGGAACAACTGAGAGAGCTGGGGTTGTTTAACCTAGAGAAGAGGAGGCTGAGAGGAGACCTCATTGCTCTCTACAACTACCTGAAAGGAAGTTGTAGAGAGGAGGGAGCTGGGCTCTTCTCCCAAGGGACAGGGGACAGGACAAGAGGGAATGGCCTCAAGCTCCGCCAGGGAGATTTAGGTTTGACATCAGGAGGAAGTTTTTCACAGAAGGGGTCATTGGGCATTGGAACAGGCTGCCCAGGGAGGTGGTTGATTGACCTTCCCTGGAGGTGTTTAAGGCACGGGTAGATGAGGTCCTGAGGGACATGGTTTAGTGTTTGATAGGAATGGTTGGACTCAATGATCCGATGGGTCTCTTCCAACCCGGTGATTCTATGATTCTATTCTATGATTCTATGAAAATGTAGAAACTTAAGAAAAAAAATCATATGGTGGACTGATGGGAATGCCAGAAACACAAATTAGTCAAATAGTTCTCTAGTGAAAGTTAAAAACTTCAAATTTTGTGGTAAGATCATAAAGGAAACACACAACAGCGAGAAGTACCAGATACTACCTCTGGCAAATCTTGAATAGAATTGTATTGAAGCCCTGACTTATGAGAAGTTAATGGCAATAATCACACAAAACATTAAAAAAATTCCCCGGGAAACTTGTGAATTCTGCCTCACTCTGTTGAACATATCATTTTTTTTTCTCTGATACAGAAACCAGCTTTTCATTAGCTACTTCTGAATTAAAGCCTTGTTATACACGTCTTACAGCAAAATCACAAGTTTTGTTTCACTCCACACAAGACTGATTCTTGTTTTCTCCAGACATTGGGGTATGTTGAATATTAGGTGGTGTGTAATACAAAAACCTGCCTTTAAAACGTGGTCTAAACTTTGAATAAATTAAAAGCATGGAACAAATTAAGAAACTGGAAAGTAGTTATAGGCAGGTACTTGGTGAAGAGAGATAAGTAGAGAGAGATGAAGTAGGATCAGGAGATTCAATGAAGAGAAAACATTTGAAAAACAGAGGAGGAAGCAGTTTTACCAATAAAAATTGTGAAGTACTGGAAAATATCAGTGAAGAAATACTGGAAGATATCAGCGAAGGAAAGGTAAGAATTAGCAAAAAAAGTCAGAAACTTTCTCAAAGAGGTGGATCTCCAGGAAAGATGAGTGAACAACAATGTTAAAAGAGGCAGAAATAAACAATAATAATGACAAAACAGGGCTGACAGAAAAAGTAGGTATTTATTTAGCTTAGGGTGCTTTAGTTAGCCTAAAGACATTTAGCATTCTAATGTAATGTGATACATGACAGCAACAATAAAATAAAATATCAGTGACCTGTATCAGTTGACATAATACAATACAGCTCTGCTGCAAGGGATGTAACCTCTATGATTCATAGTATTTGAGTGTAGGGTGCGTAAAATGAAAGCAGGAAAGTTCAGACTACTGGTTAGAGTATTCAAAACGTGTTATTTTCTACCTTACCTTCTTTACTTTCCCTTCTCTACCTCACAGAGAAATGATGTTCTAAGATTTAATTAAGTTATTTGGTAACAGATAATTATCTTCAAATCATTCAAATGTAGTGAAATAAAGGGAAAAAACCATACTGGGATATGTATGAATCATGTGCCAATCTAGATAGCAGATATTTTTGTGTGATGTTCAGAAATAAACTTTTTCTATGAATCCTCTTTAGAGGATAAAGCTTATTCAAATACATTACAGAAGGACCATGTAGCTGTACTTTGTTTAAAAGATGACCTCATCAAACAGTAATATGCACTCTGCTGCCTACTGCAAGCCAAATAATGGAAAAGAACAAAAAGTTTAATGGACCGTAACTAAGGAGGATCTTGTAACACAGAAATAAGTTCTTAAGAACACGTTATGCCTATGTCTCCCTAGCAAACTGTGAAGAGATCATATAAACAGGTCTAAAATATTGTAGACTATTGTCTTGGCTGTTTACATCTTGAAGTTTAGACCCTGTTCAGAGTTACCCATCACATATGCACCTATATC
Source organism: Coccyzus lansbergi (assembly GCA_033558105.1). Lineage (NCBI taxonomy): Eukaryota > Metazoa > Chordata > Aves > Cuculiformes > Coccyzidae > Coccyzus > Coccyzus lansbergi. The sequence continues at coordinate 2,038,074 of JAUMJK010000139.1, read as the reverse complement.
GGCATTCTACTCATTAATTTATTTATTTTTTAAAAATTCTATTCTATTTTTAATATTATTTCATCCCATTCTAGGGATATTGTCACATGAATATCTCTCAAATCAAAAATACATTCACATCAGAAGAAACAAACTGGGGAAGAAAGCTTAGACAAGTGATTTTTGCCTCTTTTGAACAATCACACAAGAAGAGTGTGATACAATCACCCACACAGAAGTCCAAATTATGACTGCAAATCCAAGTCATGACCTTAGTCACTGGGTAAAGGACTTTAAGATCCCTTGAAGCTTAGCAAAAATTTCCAATATTTAAAGATTACCCCTCCCGCTATTGTAAAATAAATAAATAAATAAATGTGAAATTCACAGTTAGAGTCTCTTTTAAAAAAAACCCAAACCCCTACCCCATCAATAAAAGAGCAACCTTTGCAGCATCATTTTATTATCTTCCAATAATACTGCTACAAGCTGAAGTTACAAGGGCTTTCTTATTTGCAAACTTTTCATATTTAAGTTCAAAATGAATCAGTCATAAAAATGAATTCAAAAGAATAGCAAATTCTCTGTTTTCGACTACAAGACCTTAATGTAAGGGAGATTAATTTAGTGCATTTAAATTATTCACATTAGCTGAACTGAATAGATTGGATCCAATCTAATGGAAAAGAGAACTTTTCACAGCATTATGAAGTAAAAGGAGAATACGTGGTGCAAGTATGGTATTAATAATAAACCTCCTGAGAGACATGGTTTAGTGTTTGATAGGAATGGTTGGACTCAATGATCCAATGGGTCTTTTCCAACCTGTTTGTTCTATGATTCTATGATTATTCTATGATTCTTTCCTCTTTTCTTAAATATGCTGAAATGAAAAGGTAACTATGTCGGTGATGCACACCAAACATCACTTAGGCTAGACTGAGAAGTACATCTCTACTTTCATCTACATCTATGTACAAATAGAAGAATCACTGACTTCATATTCTTTATCTGAATACTCCACAACAGCTTTAATATACAAGCACAGAGCAGAAATTCATCAAGGAAAGATACACCCTCTAGGATATACCACACTGCAAGTTTTCTTTCTTGATTTTACTATAGAAACAAAATAATGTAACTATGAGATTGCAATGGCCTTCATAATTTATACTGAGAAATGTCAGTTGCAAAGGCAATTTGGTATTTCTTCAAGGCTGTCTTAACTGTTTCAAGAAAATACCTTGCCTTACTAGCTTCAAATAGCCACTTAACTATCTAATCTTATCTCTGAATAATTGCATTTCAAATATTTTGAAATATCATCGTTAGTAAAGTGACAAAAGGATTTTCACAGCTCCCTCTCTTAACTGTCATATCAATATAAATATTTATATTTGAAAAGTATATGAACTTGAATTAAAAATTTATGCATGCACTTTAAAGCCGTCTTCTGGTTTCAAAAATTATCGGTAAAAGTGCCTACATTACTGAGAAATTATCACAAAGTAGAATATTGGAAACTGTCATTAACCATAACCATCCGTTAATACTATTTTCCAGTTACTACTATTTACTGCTCTTCACATATATTTCCATGTGAATGCTTTATAGGTGCTTAGTTTTCCAGTAAATCATGTATTATATCAACATAGCAGTGTCTTCTACTAAAAATTTTTTCTATGCCACAAAATAACATGAAAAATTGTGTGGTAACTTACTGCACACACACTCGGATGGGTACAAAGAAACATTTAAAATATACTCCTAGTTCAATACAAATTTTTCTTCTGTTGGAAGCATGAAACTAAAACATGCCTTCTGAAATTATACTTTGTTGGAAGATGGGTGAAAAGAATGGGATTTTTTATTATTTCTACATTTTTTAAGAAGCAATATGCACATATGGTCAAGCACATTTTGAAAAAAACAAATCTTTTCTAATGAGTTGCATTGGAGGAGAGCAGAGGTTGTTGGCCTGTATTCAGACATCCTACCTAGGCAGGCAGATTGATTATGAATGTCAGGCACTGTTGCATACACTGTGTAGAACTGCCCAGAAAAAAGCAACATTTAAAATCTTTTTTCACATTCTAACAGACGAAAAACCTCTTCTCTAAATAACCAGTCATGCAGCACCATTTATTTATCAGGCATATGTTAACAGTAAAATTAAACCTGTACTAACTTATGAGAAAAGTTATATCACATGATAGAGATATTTTAGCCTGCGACTATAGGTCATATTTTTCCTTTTTTCTGAACTAATCTTATCTGAAATATCTCCTTCCTAGACCACTAAAGCCCAGCATAATGAAGAAGTAAACCAAATGTTTTATACAAATGAAATTAAATAATTACAAAGTAAATAGTTCAGAAACCATGAGAAAAATATACTCTTATTTAAACTAATCTTAGTTATTCCCAGTACAAAGTAAGGAAGAAGCCAAGCTGAAGCAAATTTCAGCTAATTTCATGTAAATTAATATGTAAATTACTTGTATCCCTCTAGTTCCTGAAAAGTTGCCAGTGTGGCCTTTTGTGTTGTAAAGGTTGTAATCCATTGTGTTAGACAAAGAGAGTAGACCGCAATATAAGTGAAAGCCAGAAAGAGCTGCTTAAGGAATTTTATCCAAATAAATTGGAGAAACAGCAGAAGCACAAATAGCCTTTAAATACACATATTTTTCTTTTATTTCCTTATGCTCCTTCATTTTTTCAAAATCACCTTAGTGACATCAGTTTCAGTTATTAACACTCAATTCTATAACTGCTTTCATGTCTCTTGTACATATTGAAAGAAGTGTCTCATGCCGTAATCAATCTGATTCTTTTTATCTTTCATTACATTAATGTATTTTTGCAAGACTGTTAACATACAGTGGTTGTCTATTTTCCCCACAAATGTTTTTTTCACCCTAGACTAGAAAGCTGTTCCCTAAGTATAGTCAGTGCTCAGTTGTAGTGCTACCCCTTACATTCCTATCTTAAAGACCTACACCAGAATATTATCTAAAAGTAAAAAAGTATCTAGACATATTTCAGCTTCCTTATTCCTTTTATGCTTTTAAATCAACAAAAAAGATTTCTAACTGTAGTTTATTTCATAGACACACACACTCTTACATACCGATTTCCCAGTGTATGTTCAGCTGGGCATCAGGAGGCAGATGGGAGTGAACTATAGCAGAAGAAAGGACAAGAGTGGAAATATGAAGCTGGAATGAGTGACTGGAAGGGAGACAAACACCAGAACATTCACACAAATTGTGGGGTTTTTTTCCAGAATTTCATGATGTAAAACCAAGGAATAACTACATATAAGACAGTCCATGTCTGAGCATTGTGTATTTGGCTAATAGATGTGACAGAAAGTCCAAACCATGAGAAAAGAGCATGGCTAAAACCAACCTGGGTGAATCTAGATGAGACTTTGATAACAAGGGAAAGCCAGAGGCTATATGGAAAATACCAAGCAATATCAATACTGTTAATACACAGCAGGAATCTATTAAACTGCAGGACTCTTCATGTTATGTTCCTACTTTAGACTACAGTTAGCCTGAGCTCCTAGCCCGAACATCTTCATTACATACATGGTTTGAAGCAGCAGGAAGGATGTGAGTTCCTTACTGAGTTACTTAGTGTTATTAATTTATTTGGAACTTCTACTGATACTTGTATGCATGTAAGGTTTTACACATAGAAGCAAACCTTATTTCTGTTTCCATATCTCTTTCCAATATGCTTCTCTTTCTTCTCTTTTATAAATTGTGTAACTGATTTTGATCCCTGAAGTTTCTCCTCCCACTGAGATCCATGACAGTAAAAAAAAGTTTCATTTTGTATGCCTGCATTTTTGTGTGAGGGTAAGAGGCATGAAACAGTGACATTGCTGTTGTGATTATGCCAACTACTACTTCTGATCCCCTTGGATAATTTAACTTGACCTTTCTCAATGTACTTTTGACCAAAGAGAAAGATAAACATAGGGGTTTTTTTGAGAGCCCCTGCTTTCCTAAAAGATTTGGCCCCTGGATGACCAGAGGCTTGGATCCCTAGAGACAACTCCATAAGCAACCTGGTGTGATTTCATCCTCTTTGGCAGAAAGACACCCTCCTCCAGCCGCAGGATCTTCAAATACAGAAAGGCATTCCTGAAGCCTTCTGGTATAGGAGGTTTTGTACAATTCTACACAATGTTACCTTAAATAGAAGACTTTTCAGGAGCTTTTAAATGTAGGAAAGGCAATGTCTCATGAAGCTCATAATCCCTCAATAGCTGTCAATTGATGGCTGATCAGTTGGAGAGAATATTTTTCATGTTTTCTTCCTAACAATGGGCATGAAAAATATTGATGAAATCATCTGGGATTGGGAAACATGAATTTCTTCTCTGTGCTTTCCTGGTGCATGACTGGTGTTGACAAGATTTAATTTTCACTTTCCTGTCTACTCCAGAATGTTAGTGTTTGCAAAAACTACAGTTTGGGAGGCTTATCAGGAAGGGTGCATATCAGCTGAGTTCTACTACTCTGCCCTAGAATCAAGGGGAATGCTGACACCTTTCTCACAGGGATATTCACAGATTGCAGGTATCAACTTGTGGTACTCCAGCACTGCTGGCTATAGTCAGACAATCATTGTACATGTGATTTCACAGAATCATAGAATCACCAGGTTGGAAGAGACCCATCGGATCATCGAGTCCAACCGTTCCTATCACACACTAAACCATGTCCCTCAAGACCTCATCTACCTGTGCCTTAAACACCTCCAGGGAAGGTGAATCAACCACCTCCCTACTCCTTTCAGGTAGTTATAGAGAGCAATGAGGTCTCTCCTCAGGTCTCCTCTTCTCCAGACTAAACAACACCAGCTTTCTCAGCTGTTCCTCATAAGGCCTGTTCTCCTGACCCCTCACCAACCTCGTTGCTCTTCTCTGGATTCACTCCAGAACCTCAACATCCTTCTTGTGGTGAGGGGTCCAGAACTGAACACAGGATTCAAGAACGGGTCTCGCCAGTGCGGAGTACCGAGGGAGAATAACCTCCCTGGACCTGCTGGTCACACCGTTTCTGATACAAGCCAGGATGCCATTAGCCTTCTTGGCCACCTGGGCACACTGCTGGCTCATGTTTAGTTGGCTATCAACCAACACTCCCAGGTCCTTCTCCTCCTGGCAGCTTTCTACACAGACTTCTCCGAGTCTGTAGCTCTGCATAGGGTTGTTGTGCCAGCTTGTCACATGGTTGTAAAATATAAGTTTTGTTGTCCAAGTGTTAAATGACCTCGTATAACAGATCAGACACCAGCATCTTAAGCTATAATTTAGTTGCCAAAACAGAAACCTGATGGGATGACTCTGATGACTGGAGTATTGCAACAGAGGGCTATTCAGAAGGGATAGACAGGGACGAAGAGGTGGTGGGGTGCCTCTGTAAGTTACAGAGGGGTTTGATTGTATAGAGCTCAATGGTTGCGGTGACACGGTTGGGTGCTTATGTGTAAGGATGAGGGGGAAAGCCAACAAGGTAAATATCCTACTGGGAATGTGTTATACACTGCCTGACCAGGATAAAGAGGTTGATGAAGCATTCATCTGGCAAAAGTCTCACAATTGCTACTCCTTGTTCTTGTGGAGGACTTCAGCTTATCTGACATCTGCTGAAAATACAACACAGCAGAGAGGAAACAGCCTAGAATGTTCCTGGAGTGTGTGGAAGATAATTTTTTGACACGTTGAAGTGAAGGAACATGTAGATATTTAAACAAAATGATGTCTTTAATTCTCAGACTTCGTAAATTACCCTTCACTTTCTCACTAAGATATCTATGAGCAGAATGTTCATAGCTTTATCTTAGAAGCACAATAATATTTTATTGACACGTTTATTTATTATGTCATTTCCAAATTATATTATTGTCTAAATTTCTGGTGAAACAGTCAGACTGCCTTGAATTTTTTCCCCCCAACATACAAAGGTGACAAGTTTATTTATGGTTGTATGAAAAAAAATCTGAATTCTATGATGTTGTCACCATTTGTAATGAATGATTTAAAATATTACCCACAAGATGTCAGAGACAGAAAAATGAACGGTTGCCAGAAGGTTAGGAGATACAGTACACAGTGCATCTGGGTTGTCAGAGGGCTCAATATGTACAGTCCATCTTACCTGTCCTATTCTGTTTGGAATAAGATTATGCCTGCTAAGAATGCACTGGGATGATACAAAAGAAGTAACAGCATTTTAAGGATGCATATGACTTAAATGGTTTGGCTGTGACAATTTACTTAAAGCTGTGATATATATAAGCTACACTGTAGTATTCAAAAATTCATTTATACAATACTGGTGTCAAACAGGTGTGAGTCTCTCACAGAAATTATAAATATGATAAACTCCACTGAAACCTGTCAGACCTAGATAAAAAATATTCGTTGTTTTTTTTCCCAGTCACTCATGACTAATTTTACAACAGAAACTGAATTCATCCTTATTCCAGAAAGGAGAAATTTCAAAACCAAAAATAGAAAGTAAAATATCTTTTTCATGTGTTCAAGGAGAAATATCTTGAAATGAAACATCAGTACTGACTTAATGAAAATGAGTAGTTCTCACTTCCTGCAGGAACTAATTTGCATACACAGGAACCTAGGGAAATACCTGTCTAATGTCCATTTAAAATAATTGTGCTTTTAAAATCTTAATGAGTAATATTTTTTAAGTAATAATTTTTAAAAGGTTTAATTCTGAATATGAAAGTTCAGAATAATTTTTCTTCAATTTTGGCTAGGTATGAATTTTGATATTCTAACATATCTAAATGGTAAAGTTACTACGTTTTTAGATTCTCTTTCAGTATATCCAATACAGATACAAATAGACAACAGTCATACTATGAAAAGAATGCAAAGGACAATCTGTCACCTATGATATTGACATTGACATTGGCTGGATGTCTTTTAAAGGCACCTATTTTTAGTCTTTTTCCAAGAACTCTGTGTGTTTTCTACTTAACATTTTGTAAATAAAGAGATAACATATATTGCTTAGAACAGCCAAAGCCCAAGTGTTTATTTTATTATGTGCTCTGCATAAATACCCTAAATATATCAAACCCATTTAAAGTCTCATTACAAACGCGCTTAATATACAGGTTGATATAAAATATAGTGAATGTAGACACTTTATACAGATAGGTATTTCGTGAGTTGCTTATGAAGGACCAGCTGTTGAGGCAAGAAATGCTAAACTCAAATCAAGATCAGAGGCTGATACCTGTTTAGATAAAGAATTTGGAACTTGACACATCTCTTTCTCCCAGAAGATTTAAATGCAAATACGTTTGTGGGAGAGAATAAACACACTAGGTTGGCAGCAAAGTTTGAAATTGTATTCATGTGTTCCTTTTATAAATGTATCAACCTATCATATATTTTGATGTCATAAATGCTTTTGCATGCCTGTTGTCTTACTTCAGGTTGAGTTAAGTGTAAATTACAGCCTAATAAAAAAAGTGTTTGAAATTGTGCACATCTGTAAGTCAGACACTGAAAGTTTTAAAAAAAAATTGACATAGATTCATCAGTGTGGAGAGGGTGAAGCAGCCCATACCTAAAATGACTTGTGGGGAAGTATTGAAGATACCAGAGGAGGAAAATTCTAATAATCAGGAGATAGTCTATAGGGTATATCATTACAGGGGGAAGAAGGAGACTGGAAGATGTTATCTTTTAGATACTTGTAAAGTAGCAAAATAAGTGATTATGTTAGTACCACTGAAATTTACTTTGAACAAGAGGTCTAATCTTCCAGTACATGCTTTTTATACCAAAACTTCAGAGCAATCATTTTGTGATAACAAGATATACCCAAACTATAAGAACATCCAGAAGATTAAAACATATGTTTAGAACCATTGTCAATAGGATGCCTAGTTTTCTGCTCTTTGTTCAACGAAAAATTATATCTCTTAAATTCTTTCACTATATTCTATTTTAATTATAATCTTCTGTGAAAATAGTAAATCATACTTTTTTCAGGTTTAAAAGTACTTGAAGTGGTAGTAGTGATATTTCAGATGCATATTTGCATTATTTTATATTTAGTTTCTTAATGTCTCCACACTAGAAAAACTGTTAGTGATAATTCTTTCATTGATATAATTAGGATCTCTGCAGAAAAGCACATTAAATCAAAAATGAGTCTTGTTTTTTGTTCTAACTTCCTCAAAAAGGATTAAAAGTGGTAATAATTTTAATAAATTACAATATGAGAAGCTCAATTAATATGGTAGACAGATTTAATATCTGATGTCAATAATTTCACTTTATGCAAAAGAAAGAATTAGCATTCATATTTTACAAGAAAAAGTCAGTGCACTGATTGTGTTTTACCTATTAATTTCTGTCTCTAATTGTCTTATCATTAATGTATTGTTACTACTTCTTATTTTTTAATCTTTTTATAAAACTTGGTGAGAATTGTCCTCTGTAAAATAATCTAAGTAGAATAATCTACTTTGGTCCAGTTCAACTGCCCTCAACATCAGTTTTGAATAGATTAGAATTTATGATATTGTACTATTATATTCTGTGGTATGTTTGTTTTTTAATTATTTCCTCCTCACTTCAGACAAACTAGACCAAACTATTTTCAGCAAAAGTTTCGTACTATAAACATTCTTCCAACAGTTTATTGTATCTTAGATATAATTCTGGTTAGGTGAGCTGTAAGATTTGATCTACAATATTCTACTTCCTTGTTTTCCTGTGTCTTGAGACCAACAAATTGGAAATTACTGCAAAAATCAAACCATGTAATTAGACAGCATAACATCTAATGTACTCCTTTTGTCAGCTTGCCAAAAAGAGAATTTCAGTACATGATACATTACACCACAAAAAAACTCTTTCAAAGAAGCCTGTTAATGATGATAAATAAAGAACTTGAGCAAAACCAAGCAATTAATCCTTTGAACGCTTTCTATTGAAGTTATTATTAAGGCATCAAGAAATGCAAATACGTACATAAACAAATCCATTGTGACTATTCCACTTTAAGTGAGTGCGTTTTCTTGCAAACTCGTCTGTATTTAACTTCTTTCATATAATTTATAATTTACTAAGGTATTGTCTTTATTTTAAGAAAAGAACAATCAACAGTCATTCATAATAGAAAGAATAATTTAAAGGCAAAATACATCATATTATGAGAGAATTTAAAATATTCAGAGAGACAGCATTTTATTTTCAGAGAAAATATACTGATTTATTTACTTATGAAGCCATGTTATATTTTTTCTGTTACAGGGGCAGAGCAGATTGCAGTATTCTAACATTAATAATGCATTGGAAATAAAGGGGAATGGTAAGCAAAAAATTTATGCTGCGGCTTGTAAAAAATGTGAAACGTCAAAAGATTATGGAAAAATCCTCCTAGTAAACACTATTTCAAGTTGCAATACTGCAAAGCTTTTTCTCAGTGTGTAGGCAACAAAGTAGGTCTACGTCTCAGTACAACAGAAGATGGTGTATATTGGGGTTTTAATTTATCCTTTTTTTTTAATAGGAATTCCTTTATTGTATTATGACCTATGGCTAGAAACATACAAGAAAATAAATTATATAACATTCGTTTTACTCTGTAAATACAGAACACTTCAAATCCCACCTTATAATCAGAAGGAAAAAAAATTAGGAGATTTGCTGTATTAAATAACAAAGTTGATTCGGAATCAACTTTTGCTGAATCGCCCTTTCCTGTGTAGGGGGCAATTTGTTCACAACTGCTCATGTTTAGCTGCAGGCCTGGTCAGGTGGGACTAAACTGGGACAGCACATTACTGTGGTCAACTTGCTGATCACTGGTAACTCTTCCGCAAACCTACTCTTCAGCCTGTTGGTCCCTAGCATAGGCTAGGGGTAGTTTCTCCCCAGGCACAAGACTTTGTACATCCTCATCTTGAAATTGCCTTCCATGAGATTTTTCTTAGTCCATTTCTCCAGCCTGTCAAGTTCTCTCTGGATGTCAGCTTGATCCTTTGATGTACATTTTACTGCTCCCAGTTTAGTGTTCTCTGCAACTGGTGACGGTTCACTCTGCCTCATGAGCCAGGTTAGCAATAAAGACATTGAATAAGATGCCATTGAATGCTGATCCCTCTGTGTGAGTTACTGGCAAGACAGACTAGTTTCTTACCACCACCTAGGTGGCATGTGACTGATAACAAATCTCTGTGTTCAGCAATTCAGCCAATTTGCAATCCCCCCTTGCTATCTGTTTATCCAGCCTACAGATTCTCTATGAGGACCTCCTCAGAGACAGTGTCAAAGCCTTAGAGGTATTGCAGAGGATGATTTTATAGGTAAATATCTCCACTCCTTTCTCAGTTTGGCTACACAAGCCTTTAATTTGTTAATGGTCAACTTGTAATTTTCTCTGTCCCTATATAATTTGGTAAATGGAGACAGTAATACTTTTCTTCTTACTGATAATATTTGTGGTGCCAAGTTCTTATTTTTGAAGCTCCCATTAACTGTTGTGGCTTGACTTATCATAGACTTATATTGACTTTAATAATATTTATGATTTTATTTACCAAATGAAAGATTTTCTTTGCTTTTTTTTGCACTACTTTTTTTTTTCCCTTTTTTTCAGTACTTTGTGGGTACTTGAATACTGTTGTTGGACTGTATGGTAAAATATTGGTCATTTGTGAGAAAAACAAGCTCTGTCTGCCTGGATGGAAACATTTTTATGGAGGTTGGCATTTTCTGGAGATGTTGTTCATTTAGTGTGGCGAAGTTGGGAGAGCTGGACTGGGAAAGGCAAAGAGAATATCTGGAGATTTTTCATAATATATTCTTTCAATGAAATATCTGTTAATACACATTTAATTTTGGAAGTGATTAATAAAATCAATATACATTCTCTTTGTGTTTATTAAGAGACAAATCTTCATGACACCTCTCTCACAGAGTGTGATATATGCAAAATTAAATCCCTAACACACTAAGCTTGTAAATAATGTTCAACCATTTTTAACCAGGAAATTGTTCTGTTATAGTTGAATCTCTCTTCATTTATTACATTAATTTGCATGTAAGAGTAATAGGTTAAACAAAGCCAAAGTAAAATGGATACTTCCTGAGGTTCTTTACTTAGCAGCCACAAGTATAAAATCTGAGCATCTACAGAACCTGCTATGAGAGAAATATACCAGGCCACCTCAGTGGAAAACAGTGAAAATAGAATCGTTCAAATTTGAAGATGAGAAATATTCATCATAGCAAAACAAAAGAAGAAGAAAAAGAGAGAGATGGGTAATAGTGATATTGTCCTTTTCCTTTTTCTTTTTCTTATCTGTATGTGTGTGTGTGCGCACGTGCATAGGGGTTTTTTTTGTTTGTTTTTTGTTTTTTGGTCAGGAGGTAATATCTTTCTATTTAGTGTATTAGCGGAATTATTTGGAATATTTTCTCTCTAACAATAGGTGTTGATAACTCCCAGGTTAAATGACAATACTTTCCCCTAAGACTGGTATCATGGCTGAGAAAAGAGTGCAGTCTGGAAAGTTTTCCTTTCAGTAGAATTGATTTAGAGAGTCTATTTTTCAAGTTTTTATTGTATCTCTGAGATAATTGTTCATCTTGTGCTGTTGTGATGAATTCTGTTTTTGAGTCTCAAGAACAAATCATAGTCAATTGTTTTCATATATCAGAAGTAACCTAGAGGGACTGATTCATTTTTGCAAGGATGATCTACTAGGGATTGCAACAGAAATTCAATCTACCAGGGGGAAGTAAAAGATATGGAATATGTTCTGGGTCACATGTTTCAAACTTTATAGATTTGAATACAATAAAGGAAAAGTTTTAATATGGGTGTTATGTATCCTAAGTCAGTATTAGAAATTCTGAAACTAATGCTTTTCTTTCTCCATGTTGTTCTTCCCATCGACCATGCAATAGACTTGTTTCCAAAATGTTCCCAAAGACGTCACTCTTAATATTTAGCCTTTAGAACAAAAGGTCATGACTTCAGCTACTTAATTTTTACATTACGTTTTCATTGCTTGAAATTCTGACCTTGCAATTTTTAAATTAAGACAAAGCTGATTTTACAGGTATCATATAAGTGGCAATACTTGTAACTAACCTTTTAGAGGTTTTGTTACCTTTTCCCTTTTAAATATTCATTAAGTTGGAAAAGGAGAGTCATGGTGGTGTCACCTTTGTGATTGGATGGTGCTGTATCTACACCTATATAAAACCGGGTTTGCTGTTTTATAAAAGGAAAAAAATATTAGTGTCTCATAACCAATCCTGGTGTTATTTGCAATTATTCATTAAACTTCTGAAGAAGTCTTCTGTTTGATCTGGAGTGGTGTTTTATGCACAGAAAAAAGTATATCACAAATCATATTTCTATTTCTCTCATTATTTTATTTGCATGTGAGAGTTATCTAACTAGACTATATCCAAATTTTAAAACACATATTGTCTTTGTAATACTGATACAACAAAGTATAAATTATAAACAAGGGATTATTCTCATAATAACACTGATCTTGAGGTAGAAAAGGAAAGAATAGAAAACAGTATATCTTTGAACAAATTTTCATCTAAAATTTCTGAATAAGCATCTATATATATATTTGTACACCAAAATGAAACGTTGCTATGGTTTGGTTATGAATGTATGATTTTGTTTTGTTCAATATCTTTTAATGATTGACTTTGTGTTCCCCTACTGACACATGGATAAATGTCAGTATTTTCATTTCTAATTTTGCTTTAAAAGTAATTCTGAAGTCAATTATAATGCCACAGTTCCTTTTCATTAAGCCTGCATGATCATATTTGTGTTTGTGTTTTGATGCATCTAACTTTGCATTTTTCCTTAAAGATACTCTGAAAAAAGATGCATCCTGCATGTATTAAGGACAGATTTCACACTGTAGTCTCAGTTCTAGAGCAAATCTTCAGCACATCTGGTGATTGCATAAACATCATCTGTTATTATAATAACAGGTTCTTACATCTAAGTGTGTTGTCAGCGTGCTGAATGGCTTCCATTTGATCTGGTAATTATACAGGATGTTGACACACGATATTTTCACAATAGTTTCCGTTGTGTACAAATGCTCACATGGAATATAAACAAACTTTTTATATGCAGAATTTATATTTTCTAGGAACAGGATTGTATTTTGCATGTTTATGCTAAGCTGATAACAAAGTAAACCTTAGACCCAGACGAGACAACTTAGACAGTGACTAAAGCATGTGATGTATTTTGATTGAATTAATAAAAAAATTTTGTTCAGTGCTCATGTGAAAAATGTACATTCTGCCATGAACTCTAAGCCATGATGGTTTTTACATACTGAGGTGTAAATTAATATAAATTACTCATTATAAACCATATAGGATATTTTAATATAGGCAAGCATTATAAGAATATTAAACAGATATCTCCTTGGCAGACTTTTTTTTTCCTTTTAAATGTTGAAATTTTTATATACATATGTTGGAGAAGAGAATGACTTACAGAAAGAATTTCTAAAGTGAATGGTGTCTTTATTTGGTCTGCAAAAAGGAAAGAGAATCCTAAAAATGTTATAGGCTCTGATCACATTGTTCAATTTTTGGATATTTCTGCTTTGGCAGACAAAAAGAATTTCAGGCAATAGCAGGCAAACTTGAAATATAGGAGACAACAAAAATGATGAGTCCCTTTACATAAAACATCCAGCAAATGAATGCAATTAATTGCTTAAGAAGGAAAATTTTAATATATTTTCAGAAGTATACTAAAGTAATCTTTTTCCGCTCTCTTTCTGTTTTTTTCTTCTTTGAGTAAGAAGTGAAGATTCGAGAAAATGATTGAATTTAAGGCCATTTCTCTGGGGAGGGAGTAGTATACAGTAGTTTTAATAAGCAAAATTGAGCATTATTATCTTGACCATTCCCTGCTTTCAAGCTTTAAAAAATTATGCTTAAGAGCTATAAAGAATCTAGGATTCTCTGATTCTGTGACTGACTCTGTGAATAGTATAATATAGAATATAGCATAGTATAAAATATAATAACATAAAATAGGTAATCTAAACAAATGTCAACTTTAATACATTGGAAAATATTTAAATTACATGCAAATATCATGAAATATCATGCAAAACTGAAGGATTTTGTTCTTATTTTCTTTAAGTGGACTTATTTCAACAATAAAATGCAGAGAATTCTCCCTGTGCTGTTTCTAGAGAATTACCCAGAGTTTTCTGATGTAAATGAAATTATGGGCAATATAAAGAATTTTGTCTGTAGAGAACTCATTCTGTCATTTATTGTCAATATTTTATTCTGAAGCCTCTAAATCCAACATATTTCATAAAATCTTAACATTTATTTTAAATATGTCACATAAAAAAAGAAAAAATCTATTAAAGATTTTCTTATGTTATTTGGCAGACCACTCTCGGTCATAAATCAATATGTAATATTAATTCATGTGGCAGAGCTAATATATATTAAAGACTTAAAAAAATGTATAAAACATAAAACCTTCCTTTCATGAAATTTAAAAAAGCAAGTTTCATGAAACTTTCTTCACTGTCTAGTAGAGCGTAATAGCATTGAGGGAGCTGGTGGATGTGCTGGCTTAACCCCTTTCCATCATCTTCCAACAGTCCTGGAAGACTGGGGAAGTTCTACTTTACTGGAGGCTGGCTGATGTTGGGCCCATCTACAAGGAGGGTCAAGGAAGATCCAAGGCACCAATCAGGCCAATCAGTCTGAACTCAGTGCTGGGAAAAGTCAAAACAACCTGTAGGTGATTTTGAGTGCTATCATGAAGCACATGCACATAACCAAGTGATCAGGCCCAGTCAACACGAGTTTAAAAAAGGCAGGTCTTGCCAAACCAACCTGATCACCTTCTATGACAAAGTGACTCGCCTACTGAATGAGGGAAAAGCTGTGGATATGGCCTTCTTGGACTTCAGTAAAGCCTTTGACACAGCTTCTCACAGCATTCTGCTATGGAAGTTGTCAGCCTCTGGCCTGAACAGGCGCACACTCTGCTGGGTGGAAAACTGGTTGGATGGTCGGGCCCAGAGAGTGGTGGTAAATGGAGTTAAATCCAACTGGAGGTCAGTTACAAGCGGGGTTTCACAGGGTTCAGTGCTGGGTCCAGCCCTCTTCAATGTCTTCACCAATCACCTAGATGAAGGCATTGAATGCTCCCTTAGCAAGTTTGCGGACGACACTAAGCTGTGCGGAAGTGTCGATCTGCTGGAGGGTAGGGAGGCTCTGCAAAGGGATCTGAACAGGTTGGACCACTGGGCAGAGACCAATGGCATGAGGTTTAACACGGTCAAATGCCGGGTCCTGCACTTGGGGCACAACAACCTTATGCAGAGCTACAGACTAGGAGAAGTCTGTATAAAAACTGCCTGGAGGAGAAGGACTTGGGGGTGCTGGTTGACAGCCAACTGAACATGAACTAGCAGAGTGCCCAGGTGGCCAAGAAGGCCAATGGCATCTTGGCTTGTATCAGAAACGGTGTGACCAACAGGTCCAGGGAGGTTATTCTCCCTTCGTACTCAGCACTGGTGAGGCCGCTCCTTGAATCCTGTGTTCAGTTCTGGGCCCCTCACCACAAGAAGGATGTTGAGGCTCTGGAGCGAGTCCAGAGAAGAGTAACAAAGCTGGTGAAGGGGCTGAAGAACAGGTCCCTGGAGGAGTGTCTGAGAGAGTTGGGGTTGTTTATCCTGGAGAAGAGGAGTTTGAGGGGAGACCTCATTGCTCTCTCCAGCTCCCTGAAAGGATGTTGTAGAGAGGAGGGAGCTGTCCTCTTCTCCCAGGTGACAGGGGACAGGACAAGAGGGAATGGCCTCAAGCTCTGCCAGAGGAGGTTCAGGCTTGACATGAGAAAAAAATTTTTTGATAGGGTCATTGGACACTGGAGCAAGCTGTCCAGGGAGGTGGTTGATTCACCTTCCGTGGAGGTATTTATAAAGATAGGAGGGTGAGGATGATGAGGGGCATGTTTTAATGATTGATAGGAATGGTTGAACTCGATGATCCTGGGGGTCTTTTCAGACCTAGTGATTCTGTGATTCTTAAAACTTTTAATATAGTCACTTAATTACAGGAGCATTAGAAACTTAGTTTCTGTTTCTTATAGAATAATTTTATTTGTAGATCTTAGGGATCTAAGATTAGGGGCACATAGTCCCTGAATTCAGGATGACTTTATTTGTGAAGATGTAAGAATTCAGAATAAACTTTCCCTACCTGAGGTTTTCCTTTTCACTGGATATGCCTAGTATTTTGCTTTTGTTGGCTTCTAAGCTCTAAATATGCATCTTAAAAGTTTGTGGGCTTTTGAATGAACACTTTATTTAGAATATTATATTTATTGTGTTAAAACTATTAAATTATGTTCTGTATTAAAGGTGGATGCATTTGAAACCTTGGTAAATGGTTGTCTTTTATGTGGAGAAGAAAGAAGAAAATTGCTCTAAATTGTAAGTTAATGAAGTGTAAAATTTTCATTATCTAAATCAATTTCAGTGATAAAAGCCTAATCACTGTCATAAGTGCCTATTTTTTATTATTCTGCAACTTCAAATAGACAAACTATTTATGGTGCATTCTAAAAGATGACTTAAGGATGAGTTTTCATTTATTCAAATCTCAAATATATGATAGTTCCTTTCAAAAACATTGTTGCTTGGGTATACTTGATACTAGCATTATTCTTTCCCTAAATACATATATCTAGAGGTAAAGAGAAACAATAATTACTAATTTTTAAAAACATTGTAGTAAAAAACCTTAAGTTATTAGAAAGAATAAATTTTAGAGATAGATGCATTATAACCGAAATATAAGTAAGCCTTTACCACTCTCATTCTGTATCTAAAAATATCATACTTTTTGCTTCCTTTTCTTAACAAAACAAGTCCAGTCATCAAGATAAAAGCTTTTTTTATAGACAAGAGCTCAGATTATTTCAGAAGCAACACCTAATAAGGCTTTATTTGCTCAGATTATTTCAGAAGAAGCAAAAACTAATATGGCTTCATCAATTAAGTTAATCTATTGGCTTCTGTTGTATGAAATTGAATTAAAAGATGCAAAGGAGCATATTTTAACAAATTGAAAACAAAATATGAGAAAAACGCATCAGCCTTCACTCCCAACAATTCTGTGCCTTATCATTAAGTAGTAGTAGAGAACTAATAAATATCATGCTTATTTTTATTCTCAATTGATTCAACATGCTTTAAATTTACACTAGAAATTAACCATCTATTCTTAAGGGTTTAGAACTAGAATTAAGAGTCAAGCAAGATGAATGTGCTTGCTCCACCAAGCAGCCACATGAAAGTTGTTGTACTCTATGTTCCAGGGGTCTAATTATAGAAGAAGTCTCCCTTACAGGAAATTCTTATTGATGAGAAGGTGGCAGAAAAACAGCAGAATTTATTTAAATACATTGATATTTCTCATGTTCTTGTCAAAGAGCTTACTGACACAACACACATTGATACAAACCCTCTTGGAGTGGATGGTGTGTCAAACAGAGTTCTGCAACTGTTTGCTGTGTCCAGCTCTGTTCAATATTTTCATAAATTGTATGTGTAATGTAATAAGAAATAATAATATTCCAATTTCTGACAATTCAAAACATTGGAGGACAACAACGTGCCCTAGGATGAAACTATAAATTACAATTACCTTAACAAATTGCAGAACAATGAAATGCTTTTTACTAGACATACATGCATTTACAGACAAATTATTTAAATGTACTTCTATGTGTGGTGTAGAAACAATGAAATACATAAACAGAGGTTAGTACATGACTTGTTTATGTTCAGTGTTTTCTAAAGAAATTACAGAGCGGTATGAAGAGGGAAAAGTACAGAAGAAAACTTGTAAATCAAATATTTGACTCTGATTGTGACTGCAATGAACCATCACTAGATTGTTAAACCCAGTTTTGGGAATTATTGTCTAAAGAGTATAAACTAAGTGGAAAGAGTTATAGAAGAGTGATAGGAATTAATAAAGCTTTCACCTACAAATCTTGTGATGAAAAGCTGAACTGGTTCATCCTGTGCTATAACTGACTTTATTAATTGAAATAAATTACTTCAGTTGGATTCAATTTTATCAGCTACTGAAAATGCATTTGTGCGATAATTTTAATGATATTTGCATAAAATCTTTTTATCCTTTTTACGGCTAAGCACAAACACATTTCAGATATTAGAATCACTTGGAAACTGAGGAAGAACTTTGGTAAATTAAAACAAGAAGTCATATTATAAACACAAAATCTTTTAAAGGTCTGACAAATTGTAGGATTAGATTTAGTAATACCTTAATAAATAGGTATAACTATTGAACAAATAATCTCCATTTAAATGAAAATAATAATGACAACTCCCCTAGCACCAATGCTTCAAAACATTGAAGCCACAGTAGACAAGTGATGATGATGATGGTAGTGATCTTTTATTGGATGAATCACAGAAATGTACAGCTACAGACATGGTAATGTCTGCGTGTCTTATTTGTTTGTACAGCACATTTTACAATGAATATCACCTCTACTTCACAAATTCCATTTTCACCAAGAATTCTTGAAATAATAAATAGGAATGGTCATGAAGCCAACAAAATAATGACATAATTCTTGTGTAGGGCAGGAATTTCTACTAATAAATTTATCTAGAGAGTTAATGAATATATTACTTAATGCTCTGAACTAGTAACATATTTCTGTAGCACCTGAAAAAAATTATAAATTACTAGAAAATTTGAAACAAATAAGTTAATTTAATTATTTTTTTATAAAAGCAATCCTGACTTGAAAAACAGTCATGATATAAAACTCCTGCCACATGGTTTTGCCTCCTCACTTCTGGCCCCTCTGAGATGTGAGTATGCAGGAGATCTTTTCTTGGAGAGGCATTAGTTTTTAGTTATCTGTGATAAAAATATGTATAAAAAGAGTACTTGTACTCACTAGGCAACACATGTTTCTGTGATCACTTAGTCTTTAATTTCTGTCACCCTTAAAAATGTTTCTGTTGCTGTCTCTACCTACTTTCAATTATTCCATGTTAATTTTCAATATAGTGCCCTGAGATACGACTTTCTAGTGTTCAAGGGTGCAGTGTTCTAACAGGAGAATTCTAGCTCAGGACTTAAGCATGACCACGCAACTCCAGGAACCTCAAAAAATATAAAATAAAATTTAAAAAGTTCTTGCAAATTTGGAGTTATCCAGACATTCATTTTTTTGGGGGAAATAATTTTCAAAATGATGACATTCAGGTTATTAAACAATCAATGGAAAAGAAAACGAATGGAATATTCAATTAATTTTTTCAGTAATAAAATTTATAAAGAAAGCTCCTGGTGTCAGATGACTATTTTACAAAGTAATATTGTTCTTTAAAAGCTCAGTGCTATATATACTTTTCTCTGCTCATTGAGTATAGTTTCCTGCCACTAAATAACTGGGTTAAAAGTCTCCGTGCCAAATTACTGCTGATCCCTGCCTTCAGAGAAAGCTTTCAAAGCAGACTATTTGTTTTGCAGAAACTGTGTACAGTATTTTACTAAAAGGTCACGTTTGGTTTTGTTCCTACCAAGTAAAAAAAAGATATTTTTTTTTTTTAAAAAGTCACTCCTGTTAAATAGAAAATTATCTTTTTGATAGAAATTCTCTTTGTTTCTTTCAGCAATATAACTTTTTATGTCATACTCTTCTTTGTTTAGTGACCACTAAGAAATTTGTGGCCCCCTACTGATTTATAAGTATTGATATTCTAGAGTTCCTCTTTTTTGATTGCTCTAATATGTTGAAGTCTATAATTACTCTTAGATCCTCAGGATCCTTTCCCTTCCCTAAACAGGTTTTGTAATGTAATCCATAATACAAAATGCTAGCCAGCAATAGATGAAATCTAAAGATGATCTTCAAGCATACAGAAATAAAAGCCTTGAAGCTGCTTACACTGATTTCTAGCTTGTTCTTTATATTAAATAAACCATCTAAGAACTAAAAACCACTGAAGCAGCATTATCAGTAATTTAAGATTTGAAATACGAGATTAGAATCTAACCTTAGGGTAATATAGATTTCCCATTTGCAGATTTTCACTAACAATTCCATAATTTCTCATAAATCACAATGATTTCATGATAAAGTTACAGGATCTTTTCAAATAACAGAAACTTCGGAAGTATTAAAATGTAATTTTCAATCACATATAGAATTTATGATTGGGGGATTGCATCTGAACCCAAGTTGCTTTCAGTGGTAAAGTCTCTTTAAGTTTACACATGAAGCAGATGGAAGAAGATTGCATCAGGAGATAAAACCTTTCAAATTAGAATAGTTTATTGTGCTTTTCTGCATTTTAATCAAACATAACGGATTTATTCCTGAATTATATCAAGAAGAGCTATTTTCACCTTCAGAAATGCATCAGAGAGTTTACAGCCAATCAAATAAAATGCATTGTATATTTTTGCTTCATATATCTTTGTTGCTGGTATATGCAATATTACATGGAAATAGGTGTCAGTGATTTTATTACCAACTAAATATAAACCTATGAAAACAGAAACCAGAATGTGATTTCATATGGCAAATCCACTTTGTTAAAGATTTACTCCTGAGCTCAACAAAAATTATGAATTTATGATTACATTAGATACATCAGATAATGTTATTTTATTCAAAATGCAGTGCAATACAATATCAGCAGGTAGGTAAAGCAGATCATGTACAGGAAGAGACTAGGAAAACAACAGAATTTGAAGATGCAGAGAATAAAAGGTTATTTCTTCTTGTGACCAGAGAAAGCATGAATTGGAATTAGGTTTGTCACACACTAAGACTGAATAGCAAAATTCACCACCTAAAAAAGTACATATCATGTCCCTGATGAATAAATACAAGAGCAATATTGCTAAAATATTCCTATAGTGACAATAATTTTAGCAGTTTTGACATTTTTTCCTCTTTTGAATTATAATCGCCTTTTTCTTATTCATAAAGTAGTAGTAAGACAGGTGTAAGTGATGGTGATCTAGAAACAAGAGTGTGTCAGCAGATTGTTAACAGTGACTTATTTAATTCAAGTATTAGAGAAAATAAATGTAAATAAAAAATATTAGAAATGTGAGTCGTTAGCTGAAGAATGAACTATTATTAATGGGTAGCAAAGGTTTTCTAGGCTCACTTTTGACAGGAGCTATTAACACATAATTCAGAAAGATTTAAAAGTGTAGTACAATAGTTAATTGACTGCAATAAGGATTTTAAAAAATCATCATCATAATATTAGGTCAGTGGTTCCAATTTTCTAATAGTTTGGTACAGTAGGGGTGCTAATTTTTTTCTTCAGAGAATTTTTTTCTACTATCAATTTCTTGATGCTGAAATTAATGCAGAATTGGTTCTTTAAGTATTTTAGGTTATAGTCTTTCATTATGAAGAATTTTACTGTGTTGATGAGATTCATATACAAGTCTGATTCATCATACTCCCTAAAGTTCCAAGACAAGTATAAACTCTGTTTCCACAAAGTACATTACAGTCTGACAGAAAACTGGATGTTACATTTTAATAATTATGCCTATAATGGACTAAGTGACTAAAGGTTTTATGTAACAATTTAATTCCACTGAATTTTTCTGTTCCTATTTTCCATCAGACAGAATTAGACACCAAACCACCAGAAGAAATTCTTGTACAGATAGAAATTATGAGAAGATTCGTTTAGTAACTTTTTTCACACTGTGATTGTTCATAATGAACACATCCTCTCTAGAGATATTTATTCCATAGTCTTGCCTGTTTTCAAAATATTGACAAGGCTTCTTACCTTAACATAATACGTAAGTGTAATTACAGGTCAGTAGAATGTTTGAAGTAGCCACACAGGAATGACACTGTTGTAGGTCATGAAAAGAAAGGTACTACTTTCCTGGGAAAGTAGTTTTCAGCAATTGATTTTGCTAGTGTTATGAAAGCGAAATTGAAATTTTCTATGCCAATAATCAAAAGATCAACAGAAGGGATTTAAACAGATATGAAATAAGGATAGTGTCAGAAGATAAGCTAACAGGAAAGGAAAAAGATTAAAACAGATCTCTGATGTCATTGTGTGCCAGTGAAAAAAGACATTCAACCCAGACTTCATTATTAATGACACAGCAAACACAGTCATAAAGGAAATAGCAGATGGAGAGGTGTTCATGATGTTGATACATTGTGTCAGGAAGATAGGTTTGCTGCAAGACAGTGGGATATAATAGTTGGCAAATAGTAGCTTACCCACCTTAGAACAGTATTTTCAAAGCATTTTCTGTTTTATGAGTCATTCAACATTTTTCACAATCAAGAGAGTAGCTTCTACCAGGAGGATGTGGGAATTCTGCATAAAGATGAGGAATGTTTTCCCAGTGTTTTGAAACACACAGACATGAAATAGAATCATAGAATAAATGCTTTGGATTGGAAGGCCTCTTCACAAATCATCTTGTCCAACCCACTTGCTATAGGCTGGGATATCTTTCGCTGGATCAGGTAGCTCAAAGACTTGTCCAACCTAGCCTAGAACCCTTCCAGGGATGGAGCATCCACAACTTCTCTTGGCAATCTGTTCCTGATCCTCAACATCCTCATCTCAAAAAATGCCTTCCTTACATCCAATCTAAACTACCCTCTTCCAATGTAAAATCATTGTCCCTTGTCCTGTTGTTACAGGCCTTCATAAAAGTCTTCTGTCTTTCTTATGCCACCTCCTCCCTTTACATATTGAAATGCTGTAATAAGGTCCCCCTTAAGACTTTTCTTCTCTAATTTAAAAAAAAAAAGAAAACAACTGTCTTAGTCTTTCTTCATAGAAGAGATATTCTGGACATCCTCATGGTTCTTCTGTGGACTGTCTGTAAAACTTCCATGTTTATCTTGTACTGAACCCAGCACAAGAGAAATCTTTAATAAACAA
Organism: Coccyzus lansbergi; assembly: GCA_033558105.1. NCBI lineage: Eukaryota > Metazoa > Chordata > Aves > Cuculiformes > Coccyzidae > Coccyzus > Coccyzus lansbergi. The sequence continues at coordinate 2,015,037 of JAUMJK010000139.1, read as the reverse complement.
TACTCCTCAGCATATGTTGCATATAACTAGCCCTGAATGTTTCTCTCATCAGAAACAAAAATGGTGATTTTTAAATTATTCATGAATTTTCTTTCTCCTTGAGGCAATATCTGACCCACAAATACGGATGAAAAATTATTTTCTGAGAGATAAAAGAAGTGCTGATTTATGCAGCATTCTTTTAATTCCTCTTGATTTACACTATTATTTTAAGTATTTTACATACTATGTTCAGTGGAAAGGACTAATTACATAGGTACTTTTGCTCTAATCTGCTTAGCAAAATCAATTTACTTGGTGACACTGGTTTTACTGAGGTTTATTTCATAAAGTATATCTAGTATCCTGTAGGTGACCAAACTGTGGCATCACAGCTTTGTCAGCTTTGTGTTCAGTTAAATCTTTCCATTTCAGTTATTATAATTAGGGCTGGCCAGTCTTTGTTTCCTGTTATAGAAAGGGAAAAAATAAGGCAAACAGAAAAACCCCAGACAACTAACCAAACCAATCAAATGAAAACCACACTTGCCTTATTCTGAAATCCACAGATGAAGCATGTTTTCTACATATTTGCATATCACCCCATATTTAATTTACCCTCCTTTGACATGCAGTAGATTTGAAAACTTGAATTCTTGTCTTAATGATGCCTAGTCATATAGAGAAAGATTTGTTTGCAATTCCACTTCTCTCTTTCCTTTCTGTAAGAGGATTATTTTTTTAACATACAACATAGAAACTGACAAATAAATTAATCAGGTTTTGAAACAGATTACAAAAAGCCCCTCACCTTGCAGGCATCAGATGTATTAATTCATAATATCAATAACTATACCAACTAAATACAGAAGTTTCCATTTGCTTAAAGTTATCTACTTTACTGTTTAAAATTTCACTTACCTTTTAACCTTACCAAATCTAGCAGTTGCTTATCTCAAGGGCTTGACAGTAAGTGTCGAGGTCACACAATGCCGTCCAAACTACAGCTGCTTCACTAAAAAGAGTCTGCAGAAACAAAAGAAATATACATAAATCTTTCAGCATCTCTATTCTTTGTAAACAGTCCCTCCTCTGCTTTCTTGTGGGCCCCCTTCAGGTATTGGAATGTCTCTATATATCTCCCTGGAGCCTTCTCTTCTCCAGGGTGAACAACCCCAACTCTCTCAGCCTGTCCTCGTATGGGAGGTGCTCCAACCCTCTGATCATCTTTGTAGCCCTCCTCTGGGCCCATTCCAACACTTCCATATCCTTCTTATGTTGAAGATTCCAGAACTGGCCACAATACTCCAGGGGAGGTCTTGCAAGAGAAGAATAGAGGGCAGAATCACCTCCCTTTACCTGCAGGCCATAATTCTCTTGAAGAATGTTCACCTAAGAAAAGGATATTTGTTGCTTAAATGTCAATTAGAACTGATCAAGAACATCAAAGAAGAAAACAGGAATTGCTCATCATAATCTGTCCACATACAAGAGACTTACTGCTTCAATGAACCATTGGCATCCACCTGGTTCAGAAATATTAAGACATATGCTACAATTATTAATACTGACCCAAAGATATTAGATTAAATGTATTCCAAGTTTAAAAAAAAAAAAATCACAATATTCATTTAACAAATGTAAACAAATATGTTCTATTATTAATACTATTCTATAAACATGTGTGCTGTCAGTTTCAAAGCAAAATGTCGTGAATGCTACTTCAATATAGCTTTGGGAGGTAAGTGTATTATATCATTGACTTTCATGATAACCAATATTTATTTTTAAATAATAAAATGTTATAGGAAATGCCTGTAACCTCTGAAAATCCAGACTTTATTTTAAGACAACATGTGACTGTTATCATCTCCAACTAAGGTAACCAAAACCAACCAAGATGAGCTCTCGCAGTAGTAGAGTATCCATAGCATCCACAGAAAGGATGATATTTATGGTATGTGTGTTTCTAGTTCAACTAATTGTGCTTTGAATGAAATTTAATGTGTCAATTACAAGACTCAAAAGCATCGCTAGGGAAAAAAAAAGCAACTTTCAAAATGAAAATACCATAAGAATTTCAGGTGTTGTTTTCTTTTGGAAAACTTTATGATTATTTTTTGAGTCATTGTTAATATCTTATGATCAAGCCCATTTGCTGTTCAAAGAAGCTATAATTAAATATCTGCATAGTGTCCTGATTCAATAATTTTCTTGGACCATAGCATGCAATTAGAAACCTTAAAAAATAAGCTCTAAACTATTTTAAAGTGAACGAATTATGCTTTAGTAGATTATAAATATTTATCTAGACATACAAACCAAACCAGTTTACAGCATATGTAGTGTTCCAACCTTAAAAAATATTTATATTATTCTTCTATTTGGTTTTGATTTCTGCACTTGAAGAGGCAAAATTTGCCTTAATTTCTTCACACCCATAGACAGGGAAATTATAAAAGAAAAAAAATCCCACTTTTTAACATATTTCTTCTCATAACGTCTGAAGAGAAACTACACTATTAGTGATGGATTCCTATGTCTGTTCTTGTTCTAAGAGTTAAGGAAAAACTACTTGGTATGTTAAACATACTTGACAGTTTAAACAAGCAGTTCTTCTTGTTCACCTACCACTCTTAGTTGCAAAGAGACAGAGAAGACTGTAACGTGGGAATAAGACTCATTCTCTAATTAGTTACACATACTGAAAAATCTGGTTAAAAGGTTACTGTCAATGAACTTTTTCAGGGAAAGAAAGCTAAAGAATGAAAATGTGATCATGTGAAGAGCTGTATCTAGGGGTCAAATCATGGAATATAAATGTTTCTAAATCTCCTGGTGTTAAATGTCCAAACATGAAGATCATGATGTGAGAGCTAGGGACAAAATCCCTTAGACTCTACTGAAATACATTGTAATATGTTCCCACCATATATAATTGTAATAAGTTATTAGCTACCAGCAGTTATTGCTACAGGAAAGGACCACTAAGATTTTACAGATACAATTTTTGGCTGTGCTTTAGTGATACAGTAAAAATAATCTACAAAAATTATAGACAAAACTATGCATTGAAGGGTGTGAAAAAGTGTAAATGTGATCAGCCTATTTAATGCAGCTAAAAGGCCGGTGAAGATTATGATTTACCTGCAGTTTTTATGGTATTTCTTTTTAGTTAATTCATTTTCGTCCAAATAAAATGAAGCATTGTTTTCTGCTCAAACTTCCCATGAGAAAAGTATCCTAGCATTTTCCAACTGCTCTTTCTTCTAGATTTAAAAATAAAAGTTACAAGTTACATATAAGTTAAATTCCATCTCTGCAGCAGGAAACATTGAAAAATACTATCATTCTCCCTGCTTTATAGATTGGTGCCAGCCCAAGTTGCAAAAGAAGACATACCGAGAAGTGACGTAAGAACAGGTAATGAGAGGGTGTAAAGAAGAGAGAAGTACGCTGTCCTCAGTCATTTCCAGTGGTAGGACATGAAGCATTAGACACAAACAGAAATAGAGGAAAATTCATTTATGTGTTGCAATTTGAGGTAAATTAGTCAGTTTTATGACTAAGTTCCTGTAAGTTCTTTTCTCTGAAAACTGCCTGTTTTTGAGACAGTGTTATTCTCTAAAGTGATAACACAGGGCATTGGTATGCAAAAAGGCCAACACTTATACTTAACCAAGGCCATCTTCAAGCTGGCAGAAAAGGAGCCACACCTGCAAGAGGGGACAAATAAGGCAGGTGACCCGAAAATGACCAACAGTGTATTTAATTCCATATGAGTCATATTCAGTATAAAATTGAGAGATCATGAGGGTCTTTCTCTCTTCTGTGGTGGTTGACATCCAGTGAGGACCTTGTTTGTTTGGTTTCTCCTGATACTGGATCCAAGCATTCCTGAATCCAGGTCTTGCATCCAGTTCCTTCCTAGCAGTGGACCCATTCCCTCATGTCTGCTCTGCAGCATTTGTGGTGACTTATAGCCATCAAGGTGTGGGGTGGGAGTGTGATGTCATGTATTTGTATATATTTTATTGTTTTGTAATTGCTTTTATTATTGTTGTTATTGTTGCTGCTATTGAATTGTATGGGTGGGGCTAACCTGTAACAGTGTAAGAGACTTAACTGTGAGGACAGTCCAACATTGAACCCGATTGCCCTTTGAGGTTCTGGTGTCTTCATCCTTGGAGACAGTCAAAATCTGATATCTGAGCCTCTGAGTGACCTGCTCTGGCTCACTCTGATACAAGCAAGGGAGTTGAACTAGATGAAGTCCAGTGATCCCTACCAGCTTCAGCCATCCTATGACTTCACAAAACAGATGTAAGAGTTTTATAGCATTGTCAAGTCACTGAGATTGTGGACCTTAAATACCAGGATTTTATGCTACCAGGGGAGCAGTCACGGTATGCCAGTTTCAGGAATCCCTTGCCTACAGATACTATCCTCAAATAGATCCAGCCTATATCTTTCCCTCATGCTTTCTTCCAAGAAAGACCTTGGAAACACTTTGACTTGCAGCAAGGCATCAAGTGGCCCAAGGAAGAGCCCTGTCAAAATGCTATCTTGAATTCAGCTATTCCACAAAACATTTTCAGTGAAAACTTTCAAAAATAAAACCTATCCAAATCAAATCTCATCCTAAACTGTTGCAACTTGATTGCCTTATTTTAGTTTAAACTTCAGCTGTTGAGGTTGACGGGTGGTTCGGCAGATAATAACAGAGCAGGAATAAAGAGAGAACATGCCTCTTGTAAAACTAATCAAATTGTCAAAATCTTGAAATGAACAAACTAAAACCTCTTCCTCCAGCCCCCTGTAATACCCAGTAAAGAGTACTTTGGTGACTTGTATCATCTGATATATACTAGTGAAGTAATTTATTTGGTTTATACTGTCTCACTTGTTTTCAAACTAGGTAACTGAAAATATCAAGGTCCTGCCATCCTAAGTTCTCCCAAGTTTACAGTCAAACTGTTTGTAACTGACTAGCAATGTAATGTTCCATATTTTACTTTTTGATTCTTTTTCATCTGTCCTGATACTCTACTTCTTATTAGCATAACTGCTTATGTTTACTTTTTTCAGCAAAATATAACTTAGTCTAATAAGCCCATTACAGACTTATTAATGTCAGGCCTCTAAGGAAAGATCTTTATCAGTTGATTTCATCATTCCCCTCTCATACAGTTTCTTTCTTTTTCTTGCCTCTCAAACCTCCTCTGGAAAGATGAGAAGTAGCATGACCACTTTATTAATATTTCACCTGTCCAGTGGCCCCTACCCTATTTTTTTTATACACTTCTCTTCACAACTCTGATGAGTTAGCTTTAGCTTCTATCACTCATTTATCTTGGATGTCTCTTTCTTGTGTTTCATGAAAACTCCTCAGACAGAGTATTTAATTTTCTAACTAACTGACCTATAACTTCCCTATTGAGAAAGTTATGTCACTTTAAGCTATCCAATTTTAATTATATTTTATGCATAAGTGTCCTCTTAAATGCAGTTCTCTCTGCTCCTGAGAGGATACTTTCGTATTTCACATAAACAGAAAAGTGACAAAAATCCTTCTCTGAATCCTTTACAAATTATTACAGCTCTACACTGTAGCCCAACAAATCTTGCAAGTAAATATTTTTGTATTGAAACATTTTGAGTCCAGTGTTACCTTTATTTCAATGCATTTCTACATGTTAAGCTTCCTAAATGATACACATTGTAAAACCTTTCCTAATGGGTCCCAGAGAGCAAGGCTGGCAAAAGATATTAATTTATCAAAGGCTCTATTTCAGTCTTCAGCATGTATGTTGAAAATGATAATACTTTTTTAGTTGAGGTTCTCAGGAGCTCAAGATGCTCATTAGAGGTGCACTGTTGGTTGACAATTGTATAAAGAAAGTTTATCAACCAAGTTGCATCAAACATGCTAACAGAGCTTATATCATTTCAACTGTTAGGCAGCAAAAGTGAAATTTTTCTCTATATCCCACACTCTCAATTAGCTTTATTAAATAAGTAGGACCTGACAAGATGTATCCCAGAGCCCTGAGGGAATTGGCAGATGTGGTTACCAAGCCATTCTCCATGATATTTGAAAAGTCGTGGCAATCAGAAGTCCTTCATGCTTGAAAGAAGGGCAACATTGTGCCTATTTTTAGTAAGGGTAGAAATGATGAGAACTATTAACCTGTTAGCTTCACCTCTGTTCTTGGGAAGATCATGGAACAGATCCTCCTAGAAGATATGCTAAAGCACGTGGAGGATGGGGAGGCAGTTAATTGTAGGCAGCATGGCTTCACCAGGGGCAAGTCCTTTCTGACCAACTTAGTGGCTTTCTGTGATGGGATAACCACAACAGTGGACACGGGAAAACCAACAGATGTCTATCTGGACTTCTGTAAAGCCTTTGACATGGTCCTCCACAGCATCTTTCTCTCTAAACTGGAGAGATATGGCTTTGATGGGTGCTCAGTAAAGTGAAGAAGAAATTGGTTGGATGGTCATATTCAAAGGATAGTTGTGAATGGTTCAAATTCCAGATGGGGATCTGTGACAAGTGATGTCCCTCAGGGGTCTGTACTGGGACTGGTGCTGCTTAACATCTTCATCAATGACACCAACAGTGAGACTGAGTGCACCCTCAGAGAGAATGCAGATGGTATCAGGCTGAGTGGGGCAATTGCCACACTGGAAGGATGGGATGTCATCCAGAAGGACCTGGACACGCTGGAGAAGTGGACCTGTGAGAACCTCATGAGTTTCAATTAGGCCAAGTGCAAGGTCCTCCACCTGGGTCAAGGCAATCCTTGACTTCAATACAAGATGGGGGAAATGTGATTGAGAGCAGCTCTGCAGAGAAGGACTTGGGGGTGCTGGTTGATGAGAAGCTCAACACGAGCCAACAATTTGTACTCACAGCCCAGAAGGCCAAGTATCCTGGACTGCACCAAAAGGAGCATGGCCAGCAAGTTGAGGGAGTTGATTCTGCCCCTCTACTGCTCCATAACATATATTGGAACTGAGTACTAAGAAGGCTGCTTCATAGAGAGAATGGTTTGGGCAATCTGTACCAGGAAGATCTTATAAAGACTTGAGCCAAACCTGCACAAATACAAAATTTAAGACTATTCAAAAGACTGTGTTCGGACAACAGCTGGTTTTCACAGATCTGTAGCTCCTATCCCTTAAAATAAAATAAAAATCCTCACCTTATTTCAGAAGTGTCTTAAACTCGGCCTTAAAGCTCTTAACCTGAACTAACTCACTTCGTGTTGTTCTTGACATGTGAAACCACTTAAACAACAGTCCACAGTTACAAAAATGGTCTAGAAAAAAAGGCACAACAGTCCTGGGAAGTTGCTTTTGAACATCTGTTTTCTCACATTCCATGGTCTGTGGTGAAAGAAAAATGGTTAGATTTAGTACCTGTGTTGTGTGTTTCGGAGTGATTTGTCAAAAGAGCAGTAGTCGGTCACTACTTTGACAGATTTTTGAACCCTGTTTATTGACTGACTCCAAACACAACAGTGACATCTTTGAGTGAAACAAATTGGATTATTTTCTGAAAAGTAGAAGAAAAACGCAACACCAAAAGACTCCTTACTTTGGAGTGTCTTTGTCGTATCTCCTAATGCACTTTGTCAAGTAGATAACACGGAACACCCATATCAATGAAATTTTAATGAAGAAGTTTCATTTTTTTGTTTGTTTGTTTTGTTTGAAATTGTTTGTTTTCTTCTCTTCTACAACTATAGAACTTCACCTGGTATAAATCTGAAGAACACTGAAATAATCTATTTTCATTTTGCCATTGGATTACTCAGAATCACCACTGAAAAAATAACCAAGTATAACACAGATCAGATTTTTTATTAGTATTTGTTTGACTACTCTTCCACGTTATTCAAAAGTCTGTGCAGAAGTTTAATACTTCTTTTGGCTTTTACTGCTGGTAAAAGTGCTCAGGAACTCACAAAAAATCAAATGTTAGACTGAGAGAAAACAAAACACACAAGCAGTCGAAACATATCAAAACTCCAAAACACTATCAAGTCAGTGCCACAAAATTCACCCATCTGCTTCTCAATCATCAGACCAGAAAATTGAAAAAGGCAAGCTCTGATAAGAACTATAGCTGAGGAGACAATTTTAATTAAACTATGCTTTTGAGATTTAAACTTTAAAATATGCTTTCACTTTTCTGCATTTCGGAATTCTGGACACAGATGTGCATTAAGATACTTCCTTAAATATCTTTAAAAAAAAAATTAAGATACCTTCTCAACTAGGACAAAGGCAAAAATTTCCCAAGACCAAGCACTAACATTTTAGTAAATCCCAAAAACCACACACTTTGTATTTTGAAAATAAGAGAGAGAGAGATTGGGTTTTCAGTAATCCCATGCAATACGCATCTTGGTCAATAGATGGATATACTGGAACTGAAAAAGTAGTATATTTTTAGCACTTGCACAAATCCTTTTAACAACATTTCAAGCCATTTCTCCATTGATAACAGTCTTATTTAGTCAGTCCTGGAACAAAAAGCTCTGCAAGTACGACTAAGGCAAAACTCAAATCGACTGCATAATATGGAACCACATGCACACGAATTGATGTTTCCATGTTGCTTTCAGTGCCTGACGACCTTGCAAGAAGATGAAGCTCTAATAATACCAGACACTGCTCTGAGACTTTCCTTCTAGCCCAAACGACATCCTTGTAAGACTTCATTGCAAGCAAAGTTCAAATGTCAGCAAAACCTGCAGACTTCAATGACTCTTGGAGTAAAGGATGGATTTAATGCCACTATGGGCTTCTACTATGTACAAGAGAACTCTCAAAATTATTTTATGTGAATCGCTAGTGTATTGCTAAGGGAATTACAGGAAGTACTAGTCATTTAGGCGATTTTGAGAAGTACAACCTTTATACAGTATTTTTAACTGAATCAGCTTTTGATGTTTCACTAGAAGGAGATTAGTACATTCTCCAACAGATCACTATTTCAGTTTAGTTTGCAGTTTTATGGGGATAGAAAATTGAAAATCAGTATAAGGCATCATATTGAATGAGAAGTGACAGGACTTACATAGAATCGTAGAATCATAGAATAATCAGATTGGAAGAGACCCACCGTATCATCGAGTCCAACCATGTTAGGCAAGGAATTCTCTCTTAAATACAGTGAGATATTAAACTAACAGGCTGAAAATATAAAATTCAGAGAGGTATCTTGTGTTAAACTATACATTATATTCCCTGATCTGCTTGTATTTTACAAAACATAATCCCTTTGTAAAGAGAACTATTGCAACATTAGCTTGCCTCTGTAAGAAGTTTTACATGTATGATAAAACTCACCAAAATCCAAACTTCAAGTGATATAGATCTATCAAAAATTTCTGAAGCTGAAATATATAAAGATCTCCTTACTCTTACCCTATGAGATACAGTTACATATTACATAGTAAAAAAAATATAGAGTAAACTTATTGGTTTATTAGATTTTTATTTTCATGGAAGAAGTAGCAATTACATTACTTTCTCCAAAGAATAACAGAAAGGTTGGATTGCAAGGGACCTTAAAGATCATCTAGTTCCAACACCCTGCCATGGGCAGGGACACTTCCAACTAGATCAGGCTGCTCAACCCCCATCCAACCTGGCTTTGAACACTTCTACAAATAGGGCATCCAGAACTTCCCTGGGCAACCTGTTCCAGTGTCTCACCACACTCATCCTGAAGAATTTCTTCCTATGTCTAATCTAAATCTGCCGCCCTCTGATTTATGCCCTCTTCAGGTACTGGAAGGCTGCTACAAGGTCTCCCTGGAGCTTCTCTTCTCCAGGTGGAACAACCCCAACTCTTTCCACCTGTCTACATAGGAGAGATGCTCCAACCTTCTGATCCACTTAGCATGCTTGTCTAATTTTTTTCTTCTAAACTTTTGTGTTTAGAAAAAAGCTATCATCATATGAAAGGTTAACATGATGTGTAAAGCTGGATTTGTTTTGGGTATGTAGAGACAACACTTTCTGTTTGCAAAGCAAATTTTTTTTGCTTACCTCTGCCTGTCTGATTAAATGTCTTCTATATTTCCAAAAGTCTTGACAGGAAGAAGGTGAACTTGCTCTTCTCCTTTTTATACTCTTAATCCTGAGATAAACTGATCTTCATTAAAAGAGACACCTGCTTTTCCTTTTGGCTTACAGTGGAGGTTTTCCTCAATTAACAAGAGTAGACAGCTGCTGAGGTGGCTAACATCCAATCAGACAAAGAATCAGAGGTTATAGAGCACTAGGGGAGGTGAAGAAGAAAGCAGTTTTCTGGAAAAGTGTGATATCAACACCTTGAACGGTCTATGTTATATTCCTCTTGGTAGTAAATGATTCCTTTAGCGAGTCTAGCTGTCAGAGGTTAAGTTTTCACTGAGCACAATCCATTCTTTCATTAAAAAAACAACAAAATGTAAAAATTATTTTTTACAATTGTACAATTGTACAACCTAACTATGCAGTAAAAAAAAAAAAAAAAGAACTACAAGACTACTTAAAATAAAGATCTAAGAGTGTTATTACTGTTTCCTACATGTAATGTTTTAAGAATTGCATCAGTTTTCTTCTTCTTTGGGGTAAATTTGTAGGAAAATGAGGCTGTATTATTTGGCATTATGTTTTCAGTAAATTTATTGGATTACTACAGCTTCTGGTGTCACTCTAAGCAGAAGAATGTTCAAGTATTTCAACTTCGTCCTTGGAATTTTATCACTTGTCAGAAAAGATATGTGCTTGTGGTGATACAGGACCATAGGCAACCATTAATTATGACAATTAAATGGTCTTTTATATACTTAAGTACTTTCTGGTATATTGACTGCAAGTTACAATTCAAAGAATATAGTTTATCTTCCCTACAGAAAAAAAATCTACATAGAATAACCTACTCATATTTTTTATGAACTCTCAGCTATAGACCACTTCTTTAGCACAGTAGAGATGATTGCACACTTTATGTTCTTCTGTACTGTACAATAAGAAAAAATGTGAGATGATATGTAAGATTTCAAGATAAATGGCATATATATGAGGAATAAGATGCCTCCAGCACTAGAGGCTTCTGAAATGTACTGGGAATTAGTAATTAGAAATATATAGAAAAAAATCAGATGGTAGTTATTTGCTAGCCGGCAACATAATGAATTTTGTATTAAACATCATTCTTGCAGTGAAGCAGAAATTGACTGCTAGAATAAATTTAGTGATTTCTTAACTACAGGGGATCCTGTCTATCTTTCATTAAGTTCATGAGATAAAATGAATATTATTTTAAATGCCTGGTATATGCTTCCCCTGTGTCTGATAGAGCCGATGTCAACTGGCTCCAAGATGAATCTGTTGCTGGCCAAGGCTAAGCCCATCAACCTTGTGATAATGTATATTTAAGAAGAGAGGAATAAAACCTGCACAGAACAATGGCAATGGGGAGAGTTGTGAAAATCTGTGAGAAACAAATCTGAGAAGCTGCTATATAACACTGGATTTATTTAAAATTTGATTACATTTAGAAAAGCATTTTGCCTAGTCAGAATGTTTCACATCTGATTATGGTTAAGTATAAAACAAAAATATAAGATTAATTTTGAGGGATATTGACCATTGGTTTTGGAAATACAGAAAATAATCAACAGCAACTTTTCAATTCTTCCTTCACGTCCCACAGCAGACCAATCCACCTCACATCTGCTTACACAAATTCAGGGTTTTTTTCTGTCATTTGTTCTGTTCTCCACTGTATATATGGACACACTCTAAGAGTGTGTCAATCAGTGTTTACCTGGATTCTTGACTTGCTTCAGACTTAATGCTTGCACTTGTACTTTCCTCTAGACATTTCCTAAGGTCAGTTGTGTTTATCACAGTGAGGTATTCCCTTAATAACACATATTTCCCTTTGGATTAGTTTTTGTGTAAAAATTGGAATAATATATTCTATTACTGTTCTATAACAAAAATGCAAAACTTAATAGTTTAATCCCCTCAACAGTTAGTCTGTTTTATTCTTTCTTCCCATTTTTTTTCAGGTTAAAATAATTATACAAAATACATTCACATGCTGTGTGTAATAAGAATATGAAAACCACAATCATAAATTTCATTTTCTTTCCTGCCAAGATTCCTCTCCCTTCTCATACTTTTCTTAAAAACACAATAGTTATAAAATGTGCTTTAATCAGTATCAGTAATATCATCCAATTGTTGGAAATTTAATACTAAAGAATCTTTTCATATAAGTCACAATAATTGCTGGGAGTATTTGATATCACATCATACAAGCACAATACTAACAATTAAATTATATTCAGAGTTTACTGCTATTTAATTATGGGCCAAATATAAAATAAGATGAGACATTTTTCATGTCATTTCATGCTAGAAGTATGTATTTTCACTTAGTGGAAATAAAGACTGTCTTCTCCCACTATATTTCAAAGGTTGATAAACTAATAATTACTAGCACTGATACAACAACAGAGTTACTTATGTGACTTTTATTAAATACTATTTTACCCACCAAGCAACTGTTTAAAACACCAGTTTCTAAAGGCACTCATACAATTTATTTTCAAACACATGTCCATTACTAATCTGGAATAAACCCACACATTACTGATGCACAATGAATGATTAATAACAATATTTAATTGCTATCTATGATGTTTTGGAACAAAAAAAAAAGAATTTACACTTAACAGGGTTTATTCTTATTTATTTTTTGGTTTGTGGCTTTGGGGATTTTGGAGGTTTTGGGATTTTTTTTGGAAGTTTGCATTCTTTGCTAGACTGCAAATCCAGTTTAAAGTTCTGCTTCCTCTGTCCTCTTTGCTACCCCTTTTTCTTCATGTTGAGGTGGTATATACAAAAAACCCAGCAAAAAATTATTTTTAATGCAGTCATTGGACAAACAAAAGTTGTGCATCTCATGCTAGCAGATCTTCATTAGGGTGAAATACTGTTACTACAGTCAGATAGACAGAACTTCAGTTAAAAAGTTTTAAAAATCCCAAACTATAGGGAAAAGTGCAAATCATATCTCCTAGGAATGACTGCTTCAGAGGACAACTGGCAGGCACAACCAAAGATGAAAGTATTATATTAGACACTTTAAAAAAATCCAAAAACCCCAAACATAAAAATAAACTAGCAAAAACATGACAACAAAATGCACATTTGAAAAATCTGTTGAATTCTAAACTTTTAAGAACACACAATTGGAGTTTTTTAAAAGTTTGCTTTATGTAGTAGTGTCCACCACCAATTCCAAATGAAGAGATGAATTTCCAACAAAATATGATGACTTAAGAAGCTAGAAATCCTGTCTGGTCAACCACAGGAGAGTGCTTGCTGTGTTTTTTTACAAAACAGAGAAAACTAATTACTGGATAAATTCATTCCAGCAACGTCTAAATTCAGTAGTTTAGAATGTCAATTAAAATAATTCTGTAATTGTTTTTAATGAGATTTTCATACATCTTTCAGGTCATCTTTCCATAGTGCTGGCAATCTGGGGATTCAAAAACTGAAATATTCTCCACACTAGCTCTGTGTACAGATTGCATGACCACTAGTAGATAACAATTTTGGCTTGAATATGGATTCTTTTTTCTCTCTGTCAGAGATTCTAAATAAATGATTTTTCAGAAAGTAGTTCTAATTACTCAATATTTTATTCTACATTACAGCTTTACCTACAAAAGATCAAAAAAGAAGTAAAGAAAGTCATTGTTTGGGTAAGCAGCTGAAAATTTTTAGACCATTCACATAAAGACTTAACATGCATGAAATTTCAGGGTACTTCAGAACAACCACTTGACTATTTTTCTCCTGCCAAAGCACATAGTTTTTCTTGCATTTTCATTTTCATTATATAATTGCTTGTCAGTGTAAAAAACCCACATAATGTTCAGAATTAGAATTAACTGTACAAAGCATAGCTGTACCTGTCCAAGATCACCACAAGTTAGATCAGGTACGTTCCACCCTTTGTGAGAAAAAGAAATGGTGTATTATTGTTATTTCAGTTTCTTTAGAATAGTTGACAATAGAAGTAATATTTACAACTTAAGAAAAGCAAATAACATTAATAACCATGTTGGATAAATACCGATCTGTCATTGGATTTGATTAAGCAAGGCGTATATAGTTTGCACTTAGAAATAGGTAATTTGCTGGGGCAGAAATGTATTCTTGGCATTTTCTACTACTTGTGAATCTGTAACTAAAATAAGGAATGCTTAGTTTATTAAAAGAATTGTTAATTAATATAAGACATTTAAATTTTTTAGAGAAAGACAGAATTTATTTAGCTTTCATAGATTTTCACTTAACCTTTCTTACAGAATTTTAGACAGGAACACAAGTCATTTTAATACTTTCATCCCGTAAGAAATCTGAAAGTAATGCAACCCTCTCTTCAAATGCTAGAGATGAAACTAGCATTATTAAAAAGATCTTTACACATAACTTATTTACAAACAACAAATGCCTTTAAGCCAATCCTTCTTGCTGTATGTTTTGCAGCCTACTGTAGTAGATAAGCAGCAGATGTGGGGATGAGCACCCTGCAGGTGTTCCAAGGCCAGGTTAGTTGGGGCCTTGGGCAGCCTGGTCTAGTGGGGTATGTCCCTGCCCATGGCAGGGGAGTTAGAACTAGATGATCTTTTAAGGTCCCTTCCAATTCAAACTATTATATGATAGAAGGAATTACAAAAATAAATTTTTCAGCTGATTCCCTTGAATATAAAGGCTACAATTTCCTTTCCTATGTAAAATAAACCAGACTATTCGAAAGACTCCAATGAGAGATCTATGTAACTCTAGTTGAATCATCCTCCTGATATTCTAAAGAAACATGGTTCAATATAATATAGTGATTTCTGGAAATAAAACCATTAACAGAAGTATTTAGTTTTGTATAAATGTAAAGAAGGAAAGAAATATATAAAGAAGCTCTTATATAGCTGCACTTCATCATATAAATGATAACAAATTGCTATAATAACTGGAGGTGTTTGTCCTTCTTCATTGTATCGAGAGAAACTGAAGAACTCGTTACTGATCGTGACTCTAGGAAATGCCTACTTACTATTTAAAATTTTAAGCAACTATGACTTAAAATGGATAAAACTCCCAAATGACAATGTCTTTTCTGCTACATTTGGTAAGTGTATTACAGCTTAAAAATTGAAATTACTCCAACCTGCACTGATCCAGTGCTCCCCATAGCACCATGGGCATGGGAATAACCAGAAAGAGAAATCCATTTTACAGACAATCTGGCCACTCTGTACATAGTTTCATTCAATCTGGCACGTTACACCCTATAACCTGAAGGACAGAAAGATTTTTTTTTAAATTTAAATCAGAAGAACATTTTTCACTATTTCCTCCCCTACTAATCACAGTTATCATTACTTTACTCGACTCTTCCATGCTCCCTGCAATTGGCACTAAGCCACTGAGTTTCTGATGAAACTGAGATACTGAGCTGGATGATTTACATATTTGCTTTCATATCAAATCCCAAATTTGTTGTTAATCAGATATTAATACTAATCAATCTGATACTAATACATTATGTCTTGCCACGTCTTTGGCTTGGCAGCTGAGCATTTTTATATGTATTTTATGATTAATTAAATGCTTGACAGTAATTCTAAACTACGATGTTAACATTCTGCCATTTCCCACTACAGAAATAAATGTTACAAACTACAAATTAGAAAAAAATCCATGGCATGCCAAAAGGTTCCACAAAGGTTTTTTTTACCTTCACCTACTTTTTATATTGATTTTTAGGCAAAGATTAAGCCTGAAAGTTTGTAAAGCAAAGTTGGTATTGAAAGCTCAATATATTTTTCTTAGAGGAGTGTAAAAAAAAGTGTCATTATTTTATTTGTAATAGAATGTGAAGTGATACATAAAGAAATTGAGAAAAGATAATTCAGTTTATATGCCAATCAATCGAAAAGCTTTTTCTTCACAGGTAATGGTTAATTTGCTCTATGAAAGACATTTCTGGAATAAATGCTCTGAGGTATCCAAGGATTTTTAAGAAAAGCTCTATAATCAGCTTAAATATGTGGCAATGACATTACGCTTCTGTATCCATAAGGAAAATGTAATTTGTGCACACAGTGATGGCTGCCTGAGAAGTGAGAGATTAGAAGCTAGTGAGGAAAAAATAACATAACACCAAAATAATAGAAAGATTAGAGATCAAAAATCATTACAGAGTGAGAAAATCCTCACTTTGAACAAATAAGAAAAAAAAAAATTCATTATGTTGTGTAAACAACCTAGACTACACTAGAATTACACTTGTGGCATGCTTGTTTTTTAAAAAAGTGACTTTTAAATGAGAAGGTAAATACAAGACCAGACCACTAAAACACATTGCTTAGTTAGGTAGCATCTTGTCCTCAAGAAAGGAAGCCCAAGAGACCAACTTGCCATACTAGGTTTGTGTTATACATATAAAGGGAATAGAATGCTCAAAACATACCAATATAAATGAAATTTGTTCAGTTTTAGGGAAAAAAAAAGTAATTCTCAGGCAATAAAGGTCTTCTGATGAAACTGTTGTGTATTCATAAGCAGATGACTAACAGAGTGATATCTCCCTGTGTCGCCTCCAGCCTTGTCCTTCTTGAAGTGACTGTAATTGCAATAGAATTAACTGTTCTTAGAAAAATCTTTCCTTGAACTGGTGACTTTGTCATGTCCTCATTAACCCTTTTCTGTCTAATCCTTTTACTTACCTTCCTTCCTTATCTTTGTAATCCTGCAAATAATCCAAAGAGGTCTGGTCTTGGTCCCTTTCTTTTCTCCTTAATCTTATTTTCAAATAATGTAAATTACTATAACAGTATAAAAGATCTTTTCGATATACAAACCACTTCCTTCTGACTCAGCTGCCTCTTCTTTGCACTGAGTAGCTGTCAACTTCACTTGCGATGATTCCAATGAAAGTCACTACTTCTCCTCAAATCAATGCCTCTTGCCTTGCTCATTACTAAGGAAAAAAATATTTTCTTTTTTTTAGGACATTGCAACATGTGACTACATCCTAAACTGTGATAATTGAATTCACATAAACTAAAAAAATTACCTGAGTTATAGCCAAATTACCTGAGTTACAACCTCTTCTTTCTCTAGACTATTACATCCTCACATTTCAGTTATAGTAATAACTTTACAGCCATGCAAATTTTAAAGCATGTTTTTGGAATGCCAATTTATTTTAAGTTCCATATTCTCAAATGAGCAACTGTAACTTTTATATTGTTCAATTCCCAGTGCACATATAATTAAGAATTCCTTCTCTCTGTATTTCTAGTTGTTGATTCATTATTAATATTTGCAATCTAGCTTTGTGTTAACATCTCTGAAATCTGACTTTCAGCTCAGTTTTATTTTAATTTCTTCCTTTTTTACTCTTGCATTTTGTGTTGATTTATATTAAAATGTTAGAGTAGCTAGCATGTTAGATACCTGTGAACAGTGGAGCAGGTGATCTGCAAGTACCTGCAAATCTAACATGTATCTATCTATGTTTCATTCATGTTTGTGAACATTACAGAGTGTTTAGTGAAGTAATACGAATATCTGCAGTTGATCCAAACTTTTTTAAAAGACTTGAGTTGTGTTTTGTCCAATTTATTTTCCATGCAGAAACAGAAAATTTACATATAAAGCAGCTGATAGTAATTTTTAAGTATGTAAACCATACAATTCTATGATCAGCTCTAACTTCTATAGCTAAAGCAGTAATGCTATTGAACACTGCACACCATGTCAAACTAGGAAGGATTTTTAATTCTACAGCAACAATTTTACTTTTATTTTAAAATATATATTACTTTGTGATATAAAGTTCTCAATTACTAATCAGCCAAATCATGCAAACTTTCAGAATTTATTTAACAATTGGAATGAGTGCAAAACCTATACTTTCTTACTCAGAGAGAGAGTGCATTCTTCACAGATGAAAGAAAAGCTATTCCCCATCAACAATCAACTGAAGATGACTTTTTAATATCATGGGAACTTTCTGTAAAGAAATAAATTCACATTTTTAATGTATCTTCATGAAAACACAAGAATGTTAGTTCTCTCTATTCCCAAGTGTATGCCAGAATAAGGAAAATCATGAATAAAAAAATATTCTAGGAAAAAATAGGTAATCAAGTTACTGTATTTACAGAACCAAATTACATTCACCAGGCTCTTGGGTAAGTCAGACTTTCTGTCACAAAATTATATTTTCAAGGAAGTAGACACAGAATAATATTTCCTCAAAGTATGCCTGATTAAACAAAGTGACAGACAGCTTGAGTTAGAAATAACTTTGCCAATACAAAAAATATAAAAGACTGTGCCAAAACAAATATCAAAATGAAATATCTGCTTATCAGTAAGATCTACATGTGCCTAGACAGAAGAAATGAGCATTCTGCTCTCATAGAAGAACAGATGAAAACAGAGATTAGGAAGCAGTGATACAGAGAATAGTAATAAATTAACATTAAATCATGAATATTTTTTAAGAAAACTTAGTAGTGTCACGTATAATGATGTCAAAAGACAATGAAGTCAAATTCAAAATTAAGATTATTCAAATTTAAGATTATACAGTCCACTGCAATTTAGCCCCTTATTATGTATGCTTGATGAGTGTTTCTTGAAAACTAGTTACATGATTTCTTTCTCTTCCCCTCTCCCAGGACCTTTTCCCAGCTGAAGTACAGGATATACAGTTTTAACAGAATGTTATGTTTTAGATTTGTGTTTGTTCTTGTACATATGGTTATAATTATTGCATATCATTGAAGAGTCTCTTTCAGAAGGAAATTATCCCCATAAACACCTTTAGTATAACTGTTTTGGCATAGAAACAAGTCACATTAAATAAATGCATACCTGAGAAAAAGGCACAACATATTTTATAGTATTTTTAAGATTACTGTACACATCTTAGATTCTCCACAAACGTATGCGCCCACTATACACCTAAGGAGTAGTTTGTGCTGTGCTGTACTGTTCTCTTCCCTTTCTCTTCTATTGTTCCTACTCCGCCAACCACATGATTGCCTCTTCTTGCATTGGATGTGGAATTTACTCTACTGCAATCCAGTTCAGATGACCAAGTGGAACAAGGATATAAGTTGTTTTAATTAGCTAGTTAGTTTTTCCTGGATTGATTTTCCATTGTGACTTGAATCCCCTTATTATGTTATCAGCTGAACATCAAGAGCTTGACAGAAAATTCTTCATTGAATTATGCATGTGACAATCATCTTGAACTTTCTGTTTACATACATGTATGTATATATACATATGAACGTATATCTGGTACATGCTAACAAGCAACAACTGTAAAACTTACAGATCATAACAACAGTAAAGCAAATCTCAAGAGAAGAAAATTTTGTCTCAGCCTTTACAAATCTTAATAAAAAATGTAACTAACTTTCCAGTTTGAAATGGAAAGAAGAGGCAAATAACCAACTGAATTTTCTGTGCAATAAAAATATTTATTTCAACCTGATATCTACGTACCAGTAAAATGAAAGTCTATCACTCCACTACTTATCAAGCAATAGGCAACATAGTTTATTTAAAGTGGTCTTACACTGACTAGTTCAGGCTTCACGATTCCACTTGTGTAAACTAAGATTTAAAAACATGGTTACCAAACTCAATACTTCGAGTATGTATTTACATTTAAATGGTAGCTTCCTGAATGCTTGACTGGGAAGAAAGAGGCTACTTCTTTGGAATACTAGCATTCAAGCTAACATACACAGGATATTACAAAAACTAATGGAATAGATACCTTTTTCTATGAAAGACTGAAGAGGACATTTTTAAGCTGTAAAAGTCATTCAGACAAAAAAAAAAAATGGATTCCGAATGTATATGAATAGTGGAACTTAGTAGACTTAGAAAACTTAGTATGAGTGTTTCATACCGTACATAACTTTTAAAGTGGAAAAGACCCAGAGTGCAGAAATCGCCCAATAAGCAGAAATGTTTTAATGCATTCCAGCAAAATTGATATTATTGTTTGTCCATTAGATTTTTTTACTCTTCAAATAAGTAATATATAAAACCCAGTAGTTCACAGGACTGAAATCTTAACAACAGCTGAAAAAGAACTAATAATTAAAATTCTTTTTTTTCAGTTTATAATCCCATGTATTACATCTACCAATGAGGAAGTCTCTGAAGGTTTAGTTATCTAAATTTTTGCCTAACTTGAGAGACAAACCAAAAAATGATTACATGCAAACTAATTAATTGATTACTCTTCTTCATCTTCAAAGAAAAAAGTGAATCACCTGCAGTGCTTTTCTGCTTGTTTATAGTGCTTCAACATGAGCCACAAATATGAATTATAGGGAGAAAAGAGACAAAAAAATAGTGACTTTTGAGCAAAAAGAAGGAGTGAGAAGGAAGCAGGCAACTACTGATGTGTTTTATGTTTTCTGGAAAGAACTGAAGGAAACTAGCAGTATTTGTTACTGAAAGGATTAAGATCCCCTCTATTTCATATAAATTCCAAAGAAAGTTTGCTAGATATATTGAATCAAATTTAAATGAAAAAAAAGAACAAAACCAAAACAAAACTAAAATTTAATCATAACCTCAATTACCAAGCCCCCTTGGAAATCTGGGTGAATCTTCCTTAGACAGAAAGATAAACACAGAAAGTGTTTCCATAGTCTACCTAGCTTGCAAGTAAATGCAGAGGAGTAATTCGGGGGGTGGGGGGGGGGGGGGTGGAGGGGAAGGGGGAGGGGAATTGTATCTTTGTTGGTTGCTTTGCTGTAAATCAATTGCTTTTAAAATATTTTGAGGAGCTTCTTCACAAAATACATCCCACTGTTGAGCCATTTATTTGATTAAAGTTTTTACCTCTAACATTGCTAAAAGTGTTCTCAATGATCTCTTGGTAAAAGGTATGTCTTTAAAAATGTATCTGAAAGAAAAAGCAGTAGAAAGAGTCAGTATTAGCAACTATTTGAAACTCCAGCACTTGAATTTGTCTGTGACAGTGTGTAGTGCACAAATGTAGTCTACTAGTTTACGTATAAGTGTTACATAAGTTCATTTCAATCACATTTAGTTTATTCATTCCATTTTATTCTGTAGGAACAAACTCATTCTGATCATTTCATCTAGGGCTGAGAAAATTGAACTCTTACAGATTGCAGTCCCAGAAGAAATTGCTTGATGCTAGAGCTGCAAGTAATTGTTAAACTCCCACGTGCCTTGGGGAAGAAAGCATGTCCTTGATTAGAAAAACAAGTGGGTGGAGGTAGGGGATGGGGATAAGTATGCTTGTAGTTAATGGGTATGGTGGAATCGTGTATTAAATACTCTGGATAGTGAAGTTATATTTTCAATTTTTTAACTAGCATATTAATTCTCATTTGAAGTAAACATTGATATTTAGAGATTATATGTTTTTCATAGTGAAAAGTAGATATCCTTTTTATATGAAATGAGCTGTTAGCAAGCAGATAAACACACAGTGCTCAGACATCTGCTCGTCTTCATTATTATTCTCATCAAATTACATACCTCTGATATCTCAGCAGCAAGTCAGGTTGTTCTCTCGTGAAAAAAAAATTGCTGAAAACTCAGTCCACAGTAATAAGAATCTTTTGATGGTTTCTAAGATTGCAAGGAATATGATTATTGAAACTTGTGTGAAGGAGAACAATTTTCATGTTTCTGATTGTATTCCAAGTAAGACTCATTTACACACTAACCAACATGATTGACAGAAGGGGCGTTGCAAAGGCCTAAAGTAATTCAAGACTCAAGATTTGTATGGGGTCTTTCTTCGGACACAAAACTGTAAGTGATGTGTAAACTGGCCATAATTACTTAGTTAATTACACAAAGGTATTCAGTGTTTGTATTTGAAGATTTAAATAGTGCATTTATACTAGATGCCTAGATATCTTTCTTGATATAGAACAGAAGATATGAGGAATAAGTACTCCTGAATGTTCAGACTTTGAAAATGCATGTGAAATTTAGTACACAGGCAGAAAGGTAAGTACATTTATGGACTAGAATCCAACCCAGCTTAGAAAGCTTCAAACAGTGACATGAATCTTCTCTAAGATAAGGGAGAGTCTCCCTTTCTGATTTCTATATCCATAGATCACAAACTTGTGGGACAACTAAGACACTGCAGTGTGGTACTCCTCAGAGGAACCTAGAATATTTATTTGTAATTATCTCCTTATAGGAATCACAGCTTCTGACACATATTTCTTTGGGGCAGGAAGCTGTCACACTCATCTAAGCAAGAGATCTCTTAAAATGCTCTATGGCTAGTTAATGAGGATAAGAACATCAAGACAACACCATCAAGCTAGCTAGTATACTTATATAATAAATACAAAGAAAGATTCAGACATTTAAGTGCCTGCTGTTGTTTCTCTGTTGTTCCAGATTTTTTATCCTTTGTAAATCAGTTTCTTCATGTTCATCATGCAGATATGGTTAATTATATTACTCTTATTTTATTTTAGGAAATCTGTTTTACCCCATTAGATTTTTCAGCTTTCTTCTTTCTTCAAGGAGTTTACTCAACAATGAAAAAGTATAAGCAACAGTATTAATAAGGTATAGTTCAATGTCACTTGGTTCTCAAATAATTAATTCTCAAAAAGCTAGTCTGAAATAACTAAAGATATTTGAAAGGATGGGGGAAATATATCTTGTAGTTTTAGATTAAATTAAATAAAAAGTTTACTTTGAACTTAGAAGAGTAGTGTAAAGAAAAGTCTTGATGAATTTCACTGTATGGTATGAAGAAACTGTTCCCTAGAATCATAGAATGTCCTGAACTGTAAAGGACCTGAAAGGACTATTGTGTCCAGCTCCTGTCACTGCACAGGACAATGCCAAAATTCACTCCAGGTGCCTGAGAGTGGTGTCCAAATGCTTCTTGAATATTGTCAAGTCTTGCACCATATTGGAATATGTGAATATATTGAATGGTTAAAAACCACAAACACTGAGTTTGTTTTGCACGGAGTTGTCACTGATTAATTCTATTGAGTGCTTTTTAGTATCCCAAAATATCTGATGTTGTTTCCAGGAGGACATGTATTGGCTGGTCAATTACAGTATGACTAGTGCAGAGTAGGACTGCAATAAAAAAAATTGCAGTTAATAAAAACTATTGCAGTTAAGAATTGTATAGTATGTTTATTTTTAGATAGCTGGAATTATACAAATGTTTCTCAGAATTCGTGTGTTTAAGCACAGTACACCTATTCCTAGAATTTTTTCTAATGTTGACTCTATTCGGAATTAAGAAAAGACCACAACAGCTGAGAAGTATAATTTCTTTGCTTTACTTGTTTTCATTTCTCCAAATGTATCAACCGTAAGACTGGAGGCATTAAATAAAGCAAACCTAGGAGTAAATGAACAAAATAATCCTGTTTCTAACCATTATGCTGCTAGGAAACTAATGAAAACATGTTAAGTCACTAATAAATAACGTTCATTAAGACAAAAAGTAGAACAAATTTGGAAGTTACAACATGTGAACACTCAAAACTAGCCTCTTCCATTATAATTGCAAACAGATCTCAAAGTGTCTATAATACCTTCCCTGACATTTTGAAGGATTAATCATAATATAAAATGGTTTTAGACTTATGACTCCCTCTCCCAGATATAAAAAGTCACACCTATAAATTTATATTATTCAAAATGATTGTGGTTTCATTTGTAGTTAAAATACCTATATAAGTGTTGATAGCCAATGTCTACATATATTTATATCTAGGTGTATTTAACTTGTTAACAGCTAAGAAAATTAAAGCTTTCTGAACAGAAACGTTACTGCAGTGAATGCACTTAATATTCAGTTCTGTGGGTATTTAATAGTAACACAAGTAAAAAAAAATAAAAAAGAACAGCTCATTAGATTACATTATTTCAACCACAAACTTCGTTATCTAGATATTTTTTCAGAATTGTCATCTTGAATTTTCAGTACCTATGCACCCAGTTCTGTGGAAGCCAAGAAAACTGTTGTATGATAGTAGTAAAGAGGTTTATTCTTCTATGGCTGATGTCAAGAGAGGACCTCGTCAGTCTTTTTGCCCTGATTCCTGATCCATGCTTTCCTGAATCTAGTTGTCAAGTCCAGCTCCCTCCCAAGCCTGGCATCAGTCCCCATGCCTACTCTGTGGCATCTTTGGTAATTATATATGGTCATTGGTGGAGGAAGAAGCACAATTTAATACATTAGTATATATTTAATATATTTATTATTTCATTAGGAGTAGTATTTCCATTATTATTGTTGTTTCATTAAAGGCACTTTAGTTTTGGTTTCCAGTTTTTCTCTCATTTCCCTTTTCCCTCTTCCTGGGTAACGCAGGAGGGAAAGGAATTTGTATCCCAACTGCTCAGTTTTAATTGTCAAATTGGGCTGGCCTGAGGCTAAACCACAAACAACTAAATTTTGTATCCAATGATCTTCTTTTATGTTTTTTCTTTTTTTAAAATACTGAAGACCAACACTCATTTGACCCATGAGGAGCAAAAGTGGTATTTTTCACTATAACATGATTTAATGCATATCAAATTTAACACTGTTTTCAGTAGACATTTGTGGAGAATTACAATACTTAATGAAATAATTCAGCTGACATTCGCAGTAAAAATGTTTTAAAAAACCATTTTTCACTAAATATATGGAACTTCAAAAGCATAAAATAAAAGTATTTAACAAATATCTCCATAAAATAACTAATTCTTTTTTCTGTTCTTAACTGCTATGATTCCCACTCTACCTCAGTGTCTCCTGGACAGTAAATTGGTTTCTAAGCTTTTATTATATGGTTTGAACTGTGCTCAAATATGAATTCAAGTTGATGTAACTCAGAGAATAATATCCCAATGAGACTTCTGTTGAAATGAAGACTGCAGGATCTGATCTTCTTTTGATACAATCATGTACTAATATATTAACAGGAAAAAGGATATGGAAGCCAATTTCTACTTCACTGAACTAACCTTACATAATTTCTCTCCATCAACAATAATTGTATCCATTTCAAAATAAATCCTCTCTTTCACAAACACGTAACAAAATAGAAGTACAAAGCTAGACACAATAAATTTAAGAAAACTGTCAACTAGGTCCAGTTTTCAAGCTATCTATATTCGAAGTAGTTCCAAACTAGGATGCATTACAATGTAGAAACTGAGTGACTTCAACTCAAAAAGGTGACTGAACCAGATGCTGTTCAATTCATCTTGAATACAAATAATCTACATACATTCGCAAAGGTTTTCCAGACTAATTTTAGGCAGCAAGAATTGTCTCAAACTCTATCCAAATAAGCAGTTACTAGTTTTGCGTAGGCTTTCCTATTTTTATTCAAGTATAGAAAGCATATCAAGGCAAAATGTCTCCTCTTAGTAATGCTTTAGATCACCTTTTAATTATTTTATAGAAAATTAAATTTTTCATGTGGAAGGCTTGATGTTTCATCTGTTTGCTCTGTAAAGAAGAATTGGCATTGTATGTTATCAGGTGTATATAGTACCAAGATTTTTTTAAATACTGCAGAAAACTCAGCTTCAGTTTGATACCCTCTTAAGCAAACAGTAGTAATATAAAGCTAATCCTTCTTTCAGCAAAACTAGAAAGGAAAATTATTTATTCATAAAGTATCGCACAAAATTCATTAGCACAGCTGTTACTGCCTGCACAAAGAATTCCAAATGAACATGATGGGTTATAAATTTAAATTAAAATTGATTAGTAATGCAAATCTTAATGAATGCAGAAACAGGACGATGTAAAGTCATGACATTGTGTACGGTATTTCTCTCTCATGAGCTATTTTAAAAATCTCTTTATGGATACTGCCAGACTGTATCTATGAAGGTATATCAGAAATAAGCCAAAAACACACGCATACCATTAGAGGCCAGGGAAGGCACTTCATGAATCAATCTGCTAGTATATAATCTGTGCCAGGGAATAGAACCTTGTTTAGCATTCTTTCCAGGGTACTTGTGGAATATGTAAATTACGCTTCTCTGGCTTCATTTTCATTAGCAGTTCAGCTAATGTCTTTCATGTCGTTAATATATCCACTTAAATTCTTAAGATCTCAAATCACCCTTCCGTTTTCAAAAGTGATAAAGATACTGTCAGATACAGATATTGCATTGTTCTGCTAATAATTGTTTTTGTGAAGTAAACATATATTTTTGAGTGTTAGAAACATGGTTGGTTAAGTCAGGTTTATAAAACCATGATTAATACTCATGTATTCAGCTCAATCTCAACTGGAATGATAGATCTAGTCCCTAATTCGAGCATCCTTTATCACATTTATTAATCACATATTACAATTAAAACATTTTTAGAAATTATGTTGAGAGAAAATAGGAAAACATAAGAAAGAGACTGCAGCTTGAATCCTTGATTTCTCTTGTCTTTCTCTCATTTTGCTACTGATGCTGTTGTACTTCCTCACAATGTAGGTACTCAGACTTACATGTTGCTTTAAGATCTGTATGTCTACATTTGATTTTTACTGTTAATATCCATGCCATGACTTTTACCAACATGTTAATATTCAAGTTCAAGGTTACGGATTTAATCCATTTATCCATTATGATTACAGTTTTAAGATCACTATCAGGCTCAGGAAGAACTTCATTGCAATTCCAAGAATTGCAACAGACATTTATTTCTGAGCTAGGAAAAAATGCATTAATTTATTTTTAATTTTAAATTGAATTAGAGAGAGGAGTATCTTCCTCATTTAAATATCTATGGAAGAAACACAAGAAAAGCAGAGGTGACTAGGTAAAATTCTATGAGACAAACAAGACATTTCTGGAATGACCATGCAGTTACATCTCTAAAAATTAAGACACCCCTTCTGCTACCATGTAGCCCAAAGGGAAAATTATCCAGCTTGCCTATTCACTTCAAAACAAATGATTAATTAAACTTCTAGACTTTAACTGGAAGGCCACAATTGCACATAATTTTGTGGTTAGTTAATAGGAATGATTTTAAAGAAATATGCATTTCCAGTTCAAATGAATGCAGCATTATCTTGATCTTGCTCTTTGGTACAACAATTGAATATATATCTATGAAGAGCAGCACTTATTTATATGGCAGACTGGAACAACTCATCCTCAGGAAAAATATTCAGGAAAAAATTCTAAAACAAATATTAAAAATAGCCAAGTCCTTTTGGCAATGTAGCCAGGAATTCTGAGAAAAAAAATGGGACATCTGGGCAGAACATGAAAAAGGTAAGATATGACGTGAGAGAAGCGCAAGAAGAAATGAGCTACAGGAATGAGTGACTGTATTAATCTGGATCCCCATTAACTTTAGGCCTGACACTGAAAAGAAGGAAACTGCTACTGAATGACTAGTGTGTTGAAAAATCTGACGAGGAAAACATAAGACTGCATTATTTAGACAAAATGGCAATAATGAAAGTATTAAAGCATATAAACCTCATTTCTTATACATAAATAAAAGCTATATGATTATTTAGTTACATAAAAAAAGCTTCTGTAGAACTAAAATGGGAGGAAAGCACAAACAATTTGCAAATTTTGTGACTTCCAAATTAAATGAGTCATCACAGAAGAATGTTAATGAGAAATTACGTTATACAATGATGCAATTATTTGTACAACACACATTTTATGGAAAGGAAGGGTAAGACTAGATTTACTTTTACAGAAGATTTAGACAGCTCTATGCAAATAGCCCTAAGTTATTTTTTTCTGATTGTGAATTTCTGGTACCTGAATGTAGGATCTCAAAAAGATATAAAATAATTCTGTAATGAAACCACAGATGTATAAAAATAGATCAAGGGTGAGGTAGCTAAAACTCAGTTAATTAGAAAGAAAGAAAATAATATGATTGTTTCATATACAACTATTACAGCAGACAGAAACATTGAGAAAATTATAAATCCAGAAATTCAATTGGTAATTCCATTGAAAATCACCAGATATGGTTGCAAAGTCACTCTTTATGGTATTTGAAAAGTCATGGCAATCAGGAGAAGTCCTTAATGCCTGAAAGAAGGGTAACATTGTGCCTATTTTTAATAAGAGTAGAAAAGATGACCCTGAGAACTATTAACCTGTCAGCTTCACCTCTGTACCTGGGAAGATCATGGAACAGACCTTCTTAGAAGCAATGCTAAAACACATAGAGGATGGTGAAGTTATTAATAACAGGCAACACGGCTTCACCAGGGGCAAGTCCTGCCTGACCAGCTTAGTGGCTTTCTATGATGGGGTGATCGCAGCAGTGCACACATGAAAACTGACAGATGTGGTCTACCTGGATTTCTGTAAAACCTTTGACACTGTCCTCCAAAACATCTTTACATCTTAACTGGAGAGATATGGACTTGATGGATGCTCAGTAAAGTGGAGAAGAAACTGTTTGGATGGTTGTATTCACAGAGTAGTGGTCAATGGCTCAGAATCCAGATGGAGATCTGTCACACTTGGTGTCCTTCAAGAATCCATACTGGGATCAATGCGGTTTAGCATCTTCATCAATGATATAGACAGCGAGACTGAGTGCACCCTCAACAAGTTTGCAGTTGGCACCAAGCTGAGTTGTGCACTTGCCACATCAGAAGGATGGGATGTCTTCCAGGGGGACCTGGACAGGTTGGAGAAGTAGGCCCTTGTGAACTTCATGAGTTTCTACAAGGCCAAGTTGAAGGTCCTCCATCTGGAGCAGAACAATCCTTGTTTTACATATAGAACAGGAGAAGATTTGATTGAGATAATTTGATTCTCTGCAGAGAAGGACTTGGGGATGCTGGTTGATGAGAAGCTCAACATGAACCGACAATGTAGACTCATAGCCCAGAAGGCCAACCGTATCCTGGACTGCATCAAAAGAAGCATGGCCAGGCAGTCAAGGGAAGTGATTCTACCCCTCTGTTCCTCTCTTGTGAGGCCCCACCTGGAGTACTGTGTCCAGTTTTGGAATCCTCATTGTAAGAAAGATATGGAGCTGTTGGAAAAGGTACAGAAGAGGGCTACAAACATGATCAGAGGGCTGGAGAACTTTCCATATGAGGAAACATATGGACAGGCTAAGAGAGTCAGGCTTGATCAGTCTGGAGAAGGGTAGTCTCTGACGAGATCTTACAGCAACCCTCCAGTACCTGAAGGGAGCCTACAAGAAAGTAGGTGAAGGATTGTTTACAAAGGCTTGCAGTGATAGAACTAGGGGCAGAGGGTATAAAGTGGAGATGGGCAGATTCAGACTAGACATAAGGAAGAATTTCTTCACCATTAGAGTGGTGAGGCATGGGAACAGGTTGTCTGGGGATACTACATCCCTGGAGGTGTTCAAGGCCAGGTTGGATGGGACCTTGGGCAGCCTGATCTAATCTTTAATTTCCCTCAAAGCAGCAGCCTCTCAACTCTTATAACAAATGATTCCTTTCTCGTTTTCATAAATAAATACCTCTCTGCTAGTTGCTTATACATATATTTACACATCAACCACACCCCCCCCAAAAAAAAAACAAACAAAACCCAACCAAACAAAGGAATTGTATGCAATTATTCAGGTAAATTTATCTATAAAAACTAAACCAGGGACAGGCAAAGTAAGTAAATTACTAATGACAAAATAAGCTGTTTTCTCATTCTTTATTGTCTCTTCTTTGAAATTCTTGTTTTATTATTCATGTTTATTATAATTGAAAAAAACCCCAATAAATAATACAAATTACTGATTTTAAAAACATCTAATAAAAAACACTAAACACAGCTGCCGTGGAAAGTGCCCTTGTATCAAAAGACCTATGGAGTCGATCAGCTAGCTAAGTAGAAGGAAATAAAATATTTTGCTAAAGAATTACCAGCCTCAAAGACTAAGTTGTTTCAATAATGACTCCAAAATAAGACTTTAATAATAAGAACCTATTAACAGTCTAGAGGCTTCCAAGCGTGATCCTTTCACAGAATGCATAGAGCTCTACTTCTGCCTCCCCATTTTTAATCATTACTCCATAATTTTCTATAATACTATGGTTTTCTTATTTTTATAAAATCTTACTTATGACTGTTCTTACTAATGAAAAAAAATTCTGCTTTACGTTCTTTGTCCACTGTTAAATCAAACTATAGAGCTAACTCTGTCTGATTAGATAAGAGGTAGTCTTTTCCATCTTTACAGTCACCCTTATAAGTATATGCAGCAAGTGCTTCATCTGTGCTGAGAAAATGCTAATTGTGGTAAAACTATCTTTGAAGCACACCTGTGGCTTTCTTAGTGAGGCTGTCACTTTTAAGTAGGGAACCTGCGGTGTCATTGACAACTGTAATCAGAAAACAAATTATTTTTCTTCCTTTTACTTTCTTTTTTCCATTTGAAATCATGTTCATTGAATTCTGAGTCATGAGTGACTCATATTCTTTATCTGGAAAGAAACTCACTGCTAAATGAAAACAAGTATAAGGAATAGAAACAGAGGCTACAGATCTGTAGACAAAACTGATATTTTACTTGGAGCTCACCTTAAGATGCCAAATGACTTGACTGAAAACGCTTCATTCATGGCAAATGACACAAACTGAGTATCCAAGTTTTCTTTTTATGATGTTCTCTTGGCCTGTCAAAATTCAAAGTAGAGATGGAGTTGAACCTAATGAACTATCCTTGTTTTGGATTTCACTTTTCAAGTTTTACTCTGTCTCTGTTGTACCTGGTGACTTCACCATCCTGCTAAGTCTCATACTGACTACCAACTACCTTCAAATGATCTCATGAGTCAATATAAGAGTTGATTCCTTCTATTGTCTTGAGCATTAATTTTTTGAATAATCCCTCATGAGTACAAGTAGTAATAAATAAACCGTTATTTTAATTTTTCTGAAGAGGAAAATATCATTTTTTAGAGTCAGTGTTAAGGAATTTGTCTAAGCAATTCCAGATCCAAAAAAAAGATGGATTTATTGGTAAAAACTTTTTTTAACCACAAGTCTATTTCAGTCTTTACAGTTACCTGAATTCTCCATTTATATGGTTTAATAAAGCAAACTCATGGGATCAGAACAAGAACTGATCAGTAATTAGGTTGCACATGAAATTGTATGAGGATGAATAGAAATACATTAAGCTCATTTAAAATTTCTGAAAACAAATAAAAATACACTAGGCTATGCCACTGCAAAGGTCATCAAATTTTGCTCAGACTGATAACACCCACTGCCTCTTTTGGATATCTATCACAAAATACGTCCTGTGCAAAATTTGTGTAAAGTCTCGTATGAAGAAAATAAAGATGAAAATCTGTGGTTACTTGTTTCTGGATTTCACAAAGAGATCTCTAGGTCAAAACAGTTTTAACCATCAGGTCTATATAGAATCATAGAATCACCAGGTTGGAAGAGACCCATCGGATCAACAAATCCAACCATCCCTCAGGACCTCATCTACCCGTGCCTTAAACACCTCCAGGGAAGGTGAATCAACCAACTCCATGGGCAGCCTCTGCCAATGTACAATGACCCTTTCCGGGAAAAACTTCCTCCTAATCTCCAGTCTAAATCTTCCCTGGAGGAGCTTGAGGCCGTTTCTTCTTGTCCTGTCCCCTGTCACTTGGGAGAAGAGGCCAGCTCCCTCCTCTCCACAACCTCCTTTCAGGTAGTTATAGAAAGCAATGAGGTCTCCTCTCAGCCTCCTCTTCTCTAGGCTAAACAACCCCAGCTCTCTCAGCTGTTCCTCGTAGGGCCTGTTTCCAGCCCCTTCACCAGCTTTGTTGCTCTTCTCTGGACTCGCACCAGAGTCTCAACATCCTTCTTGCATTGAGGGGTCCAGAACTGAACATGAACTGAATATGAAGAGCTATGCTTCTTTTTGGATAAATGAAGAGACTTCCCTTCACATTCATACACACGTGAAGTGTTCTCAGGTTTCCTTTGCAATGAAACAGACAGAGAAGAAACTTGGGTGTAGTCATATAACAACTCTCAGATATGATTCTTGAGCACCATTTTGTTCAGCAGTAGAGAACTTGTATTGAGAAAAAAGACTTGCAAGAACAAAAAATACATAACACATATGCCAATTAAAAATGTATAACTATATACTCTATGGTAAAGTGTCCTGTAAATATAATGAATATACTTACAGTTATAGTTAAACTGAAGAATAATGGCAAATTAACAAACAGAAGGATAAGACAACAATATGCAAATTACTTTGATGGTTACATATATTTTCAGCTGAAAGCATGAAATAAAACTATTTTACCTCACCTCCTTTTCTTGCTACAGACATTCGGCTCTTACATTGACCAGTATTTCCACATGGATTGAGAAGTCTACAATTTTCTGTTTATTGTGTATTATTTGTTCCTCCTGTAATTCAGTTATGTCTGGTAAGACCAACAGAGGCTTATCAGACCTGTAGTATGTTAGATATATGTAATTCTATCCAAAACTTCACCAACCACTTCCTACTTCGAACTTCTCAGATATGAATATATACTTAACTGTAGATTCACATGTACATACAATTACACCTCTGATAAAGCAACAGATAAAACAGTGGTTTATCTTTTTTTTTATTTACTATTCAGAGGACAAAATAGCCTTCTGAAGAAAGTTTCTGGGCAGCTATGATCAACCAGCAATGACCTCCTAAACCTCTGTAGTCCAATCAGAGGTTTAATTCTTTCCTTCCCCAAGCCATACAATCCAAATGTATTACTTCTTATTATATGTATGAGTGATTTTGCATAAGTGCATGGCATTCAGTTCA
Source organism: Coccyzus lansbergi (assembly GCA_033558105.1). Classification (NCBI taxonomy): domain Eukaryota; kingdom Metazoa; phylum Chordata; class Aves; order Cuculiformes; family Coccyzidae; genus Coccyzus; species Coccyzus lansbergi. The sequence goes on along the minus strand of JAUMJK010000139.1, from coordinate 1,982,147 downwards.
CAACATATAATAAATCTGTGGCAATGAGATCCTGTAGCCATGTGAAAAACAGACATACACACATTGCATCATTCCTGACTAAGGCCTTTGATGCAGATAACCCTATGTACTTTTCATAGGCACTCTTGCTTTAGCAATATCCTGTGGAGCTTCCCCTCTCTCTTCTTGTCTGCATGGTTATAGCTATTTAGTTTAGAGAATATACAGATATAATTTTTGTATCTTTTGGACTTTTATGCCTATTCGAATATTTCAGAACTTTCTAGGCTGAAGTATTTATGAAGACAATAATACTTTATTATGTGGCAAAATAGATGGATTTATGGGAATATAATTGGATGCAGGGTTTGTGGAATTTTTAACAGGTCATTGGAAGAATTTATACATTTATCTTTGGTAACGGACAATAATTGTCTACAAAATCAAATACAGTATGTAGCTAGTTTATTTGCAAGTCCACACACTTCTAAAGGCCTATATTAGAAACTATGAAATTAAACATGATACCAAAATTTAATTCCTGTTATAAAATAAGTGCTTACTTAAACATTTCTCTTTTTTATTTAGTAATAGTAAATGAACACATATTTTTTTATTTATGATTTCTAACAAAATAACTAGTTTACTACATTCACTCACCTTTGAATGGCATTAACTATGTGAGATTAAAAAATATGAACAATCGAAAGGTTTAGTCTATGTGGACAGAAAAACGTGAGTGTTAAAATAATGATTGGATATAAAAATAAAGTCTTTAAAGATTATATATGACAGGATCATCTAGGGAAACTTCCCTGCAAGAATCAGGATCATCTTCAACTCAATCAGGTTACTCAGTGGCCTGTCCTACCTGATCTTGAGTGTTTCCAGGGATGAGGCATGTGTCACATCTCCAGGTAACCTTTTTCAGTGTCCTTATTGTAAAAAAATGTCTTCCTTCTATTTAGTCTAAATGTATCTTCTTTTAGTTTAAAATCACTACCTCTTGTCCTGTGACAATAGGCTCTGCTAAAAAGTTTGTCCATATCTTTATTACAAACCTCCTTTAAGTATTGAAGAGCTGCAATAAGGTCTTCCTGGAGTCTTCTTTCTTCCTGGCTGAACCCCAGCCTTCTCAACCTTTCTCCATAGGAGAGACGTTCCATCCCTCTGATCATTCCTCTGTATCTCCTCTGGACCTGCTCTAACAGATCCACTCTTTTCCTGTTCTGAGGACTCCAGATCTGGACATAATACTCCAGGTAGAGTCTCACCAGAATGGAGTAAAGGGGGAGAATCATCTTCCTTAACCTGCTGGCCATAGTTTTTTTAATGTTTCCCAGGATACAGTTGGTTATTTTTGTCTGCAAGTGCATATTGTCAGCTCATGTCCAGCTTTTAATCCACCAATACCCCTACATCCTAGACCAAAAGCAAAACAAAACATTCATTTAGTAGAAGAGCAAACTAACAAGCTAGGGGATCAGTCTGCAGATCGCATTTCATATGAGATTAACTCCTGGTGCTCAAGAATGGATAAAAACATGCAGTTACAATAATTACCAGCTATTTTGCCCCCTACCAGGATTCAAGAGTGGGAAAGTTACTTAATGAAATTATTGCTCCCAAGACAATCTGTGAAAATAATTTTAAAGAGGAGAAAGTACATAAAGAAGCAACTCACTGCAGAAATTTAGGATTCTTTGCCACTTGACTGACAAGGATGATATCTACCCATGCCATTTCAGAAAACTTATTATAAATCACTGATGCTCTTGCAATTTGTAAAGCAGACAGGATTAATCAAGTAAACAAGCGAAGATCAGATTTTTTTTTGGTTACCCATATACCACTATTATCACGTTTAATGTTCAAAGTGTTATATAGGTACAAAGCATTTATAGAGATATTTGTGTCCAACCCTGTTTAATGTCTTTATCAATGACCTGGATGAAGGCATCGAACACACCCTTAGCAAGTTTGCAGATGACACTAAGCTGGGTGGAAGTGTCGATCTGCTGGAGGGCAGGGAGGCTCTACAAAGAGACCTAAACAGGCCAGGCCGCTGGGCTGAGTCCAACGGCATGAGGTTTAACATGGTCAAATGCCGGGTCCTGCACTTGGGGCACAACAACCCTATGCAGAACTACAGACTGGGAGAAGCCTGTCTAGAAAGCTGTCAGGAGGAGAGGGACCTGGGGGAGTTGGTTGACAGCCATCTGAACATGAGCCAGCAGTGTGCCCAGGTGGCCAAGAAGGCCAATGGCATCCTGGCTTGTATCAGAAACGGTGTGACCAGCAGGTCCAGGGAGGTTAGTCTCTCTCTGTACTTGGCACTGGTGATACCGCTCCTTGAATACTGTGTTCAGTTCTGGGAACCTCTTCTCTCCTCTTCTCCCAAGTGACAGGGGACAGGACAAGAGGGAATGACCTCAAGCTCCACCAGGGGAGATTTAGGTTGGACATCAGGAGGAAGTTTTTCACACAAAGGGTCATTCCCTGGAGGTGTTTAAGGCATGGGTTGAGAAGATCCTGAGGGACATGGTTTAGTGTCTGATAGGAATGGGGTTGGACTCTATGATCCGCTGGGTCTCTTCCAATCTGGTGATTCTATGATTCTGTGATTCTATATTTTAATTTTAATCAATGTGGGCAATTAGGTTCCAATTCTCAAAACATGAAAGACTTACACAAAAATCTATGTGGATATGAATAAAATTCCTACTTTTTTCTTCTCATTTTTATAAGTCCAGCACTTTACCTTAGTCTAGCAGCTTCTACTTTAATAATATTATTTTACACATCACTCTTAGAAGAACATACTCATGTCAATGGTACTGTTTCGAATAAAGTTCATTCTGATTATTCTTGTTAATGTAGTATCCTCTCTACTCTCCATCTGTGTGTGTTTGTCTTTAGCCTTGTCTGACAGAGAAAAAAAAAATTCTTACTTTTTGGAGGGAGAGAAGTACAAGAAAAGATGGACTACCAAATAAGTATATTTTAAATTTTGTAATTACAAGAGAATTAACATTTATATGTCACACCTAGGAATGCTTTGATATCTTTGATTTGACTTCAAGGTTTGATGGGGTTTTTTTTCATAAGTGTGAATATACATAGTAGTTTGAAACAAAACTGGAGGGGAAAAATGTACTCGGATAAGATAAATTCAAGATTTATACTTCGTATAAGAAAGATACAACATGAGATAATATAAAACTACGGGAAAAGTGTGCTGGTATATTCTAATGCAATAGAGTTAGCAATTCCTCATTTATTAAGGGAATTGATAGGAGGTCGTTATTGACACAATGATTTCTGATTGTCTGATTTTAAAATATTTTAATTGAGGAAGAGTTTACTTTAAATCAGATGAAAAATAGTTATGGATGAACAGCATTTACAATTTTTATTTGAACTGTCAAATGTATTCTTTAATATGGTTCATTATTATTAAAAATCTATATGTTTCAATGTAAAGATATGGAAAGATGATGTTGAGTGAAATAATATTGAAAAAAGCAAATACAGAGAGAAAGGAAATGGCCAAAAATCCAACCTTCTTCATCATCTGATACTGAAAATCAAATGCACTTATGCTATATACCGGTCATGGAAACATATATTCCAAGTAAAACTTTCAAACAGAAATAAGAATGAAATTGAAACTTCCATAGGCAAAACCAGAGGAAATTTAGTGTGTGCTTTGTTTTGTGAGAGGTTAATGGTGTTTGGGTTTGGTGGTGGAGGAGGTTAGAGAAATACAGATCTGAATTATAAATACTTGAGAAGTTTTCTTTTTTTTCTATGTCTTTTACCCAAAGTATCTGCTTTGGAGCACTAAGAATTTGTTAAATTCAGGCATAATTCCCACAGTATATAATATCTTCCTCTTAAAGGATAGATCAGAAAGACTATTTAAATAATTGGCAGATACTGTTTGTGTATTTAGATCTTCTATAGGAGATCTTCTATGATATATATCAATTATCCTTACAAGAAACCTCTTAGTATGTATTTCAAAATACTCTCAGAGTTGGTATAGCACACTTTAAGTGAATAATTAAGAAATACAGAGGTTCACCCACAATGGAATGGTGCATATGTCAAAATATACTAGATACTGTGTATTTAGTCACTAATAAAATAGACTTTTTAATCTTTGGAGTACCAAAATAATATGATGTGATAAACCTTATCTATCTTTCATGAATAGGCTGGAAAGTCGTCACTGATACCCACTACTGACCTAGAATTGAGTTCACCTTCCACTGAAGTTATTGGCAAGATTTGTGTCAACTTCAACAAGACTGGGTAAGTCTCTTACATTATTTAAATAAAATATTCCATAATCATAATAAATACATTACACATAAGATTCTTGACAACTGCCAAAGTAAAACATTTTTTTTTGCCTGCTGAGCTGTGTTTCATAATAGTACAGATTTTGTTGCATTTCAAGAGCTCTTCTTAATATATTATCTTTCAGCAGTTCTATGATCCTAGATGATCTGAGACAGTTACAGAAGTGCAATGTTAAAACCTTGCAGTTAGACTTTTTCTTTTTGAGATTTTACTCAATTTATGTTATTTCACATGTTTTTGTAATCTTGTAAAAGAAAGAAAGATGCATCACCTAATTGCAATTTGATTCAGTTATCTTCACTTAATAAATATTTGGTTTATATGTGCTTTCCCTATTCAAGGGCCATGAAGAACAAAGAATTAAGAAGAGTATATTATCATAACAAAGAGTAAAGTTAGAAATCTAGTTCCAGAGATGACAAAAGTATAAAAGGAGAAGAAAATAATACCTAAACCTCCTATCAAATATTCTACTATTAAGATGACATAAATTTATAACACTTCTGTAGCATTTTTAGGTGGAAATCTATCATGTATTATTTTGATTAACAAGAATGATTGCAATTACCAACAGTACCTCAAAATATCCACAGTCACCTGTCCTACTTACATAGAATTTTTATCTCTAAAACACAGGAAGTAATTACAATGTTAAATTAACAAAACATGGACCGACTCCACTTTAACTCACAGGCTTCTGAGTTTAGGAAGTTTTTTCAAAAATATTTCTAGGTCACATCAGTCTCCTGAAAACTTAATTGATGCTTCTTCAAAGGACATCATCTATGAAAACAATCAAAAGTAAAAAATACATAGTACAATGGTGTTTCTCTGTATTCAAATCTATAGATACTTGCAAGACAAGTGCAATTGGATTTTAATCTTCACATTTTAACTCCTTTTCGGCAGAAAGAAAAAAATGGTTTAATTAATATAACTGAAGGAAAGGATCTGTTATTGATTAAATAACTCTCACTGCTCTATACTATATATAAGAACATTTACAACAATTATTTGTCTGAAATAGGCAAGGGCTGATTTTCCACTGTTTTTCCACTTTGTTCAGTGGCTGAAGGTAGCATGAAAGAACTTACGTTTTAAGTGTTTTACAAGAAAAAGAACAACACCACGACGAAATAATGTCTATGAATTCTTTCATGTTCTTGCTTGTCCATTACAGAAATAACAATCAAAGCCTAATATACTTTTCTATATAGGATCATAGAATCACTAGGTTGGAAGAGACCCACCAGATCATTGAGTCCAACCATATGCATAAGTCTTGTAGAAATTAGTCTGTGTGATGTTTATGCCCTCATTCTTATATTGTATATACCTCGGCCAACAAGATTCAGTACTGAAAATAAAGAAATAACAAATTTACAGCAGAGTAAGAAATCTCTAATGCAAAATCAACTCTCCTCACTGCTGTGTAGTTATATTTGCTGGTTTATGCATTTCTGTCTAATATTAGTCAGTAAGACTCCTTGCACAATACTGTAAAATGAACTCTATCCAGATTTTGCAGTCATTCAATCTTTGAGGACTCTATACTGACTTTACTCACTTCTTTTTTACTTAAATAGAAAAAGTTACAAGATATTATGTTTCATATTTAAGTGAATTCAGCAAATAGTTTTGGGCGCGTGAATGCCATGTATCACATTTACCACCAGGATCCTTGATGCTTTCATCCTAGAGAAAGCTCAAGAAATATGAGAGAAAATAAATGATGTTTCATAGCTCTTTTCTGTATGTTGTTATTCTGTTCCAATTCAAATGGGAGGAAGAAATACTGCTAGATCTAAAATAAGGCTAGGTGGTAAAAAAAAGTGCAGTGTTTGGCAAATATTAATTATGTTAGCTTACATTCATATTAGCTAAAGATCAAAGTAATTACAATGCCCCTAAACCTAATTATAGTAGATACTTCAGAAAAAATTGCTAAGGCATAGAGCATACCTAGTGAACACTGTGTAAGTACCTTTGAAATAAATATTCAAGAAGAAGCAAAAGAATTTTAATTAGAACTAACTGGTTTTGTTTATACCTGCCTCAGCAAAAGAGCAGGAAAAATAGTATGCAAAATCAAACCAATGTCTTTGTACATTAAGTTAGTTAATCTCTAAATGAATTTTTTACTAATAGAATTAAACCATCATCTTGGAGACAAACCTAAATGCAGCAGGGGAAGGTCTTAAAAATTTAGGAGTTGATTTGCTTAGTGTGAAATATCAATGAGCTCTCTGCTGAACAGCTCTTCATTTCTACAAAATAAGATCTTTTTGAAAAATGATTTTGTTAAGCTATGCTAATTTAAAAATAATTTCTGTTGCCAAACTAAGGATCCACAAGTGAAGAACATGATGTATAGGAACTGACTGAAAACACAGTTCCAAATTCCAATTCAAGAAACATAAGTATGTGAAACTAATGTTCCTCAAAAGGCTGATACTTAAGGGATGGCCAGAGGCAAAGAGAGAAACTTCATGCTTAATTCATTGTTGAGGGTCTCTTTGTGATTTACTGATGACTGTTGGCAGTTATGAAAGAAAAGAAAAATAGTGGTTTCCAGCAGCATGAGGGAAGAAAAAGAGAATTTGTATTAATCTACTTAATTATTAATGCATTTGGTATTTTTCCTTAAATTAAGCAAATTTGAAGATAGATTTTGATAGATATAAAAATAATTCATTTTCTTGTTTTACTAGAACAGTGTTTAGAAATGACTCTTTTACACAAAGAGATGAATATAAAATCTTTTGAAGCAAGGGAAAAGTTAGTTATGCGGGAGTCATATAGAAGATCTCAATTTCAGTTTTCACATTCTCTTCTTGCTATCAAGTGACAGATATGTGTAGGAAAGACACAACTAAAATCACATTTCCAAACAGAATCAAGTGCAGATGAAACAGATAATGAAATTCTAAAAGTAGTACTGATCCAATGCACTGGTGAGACTGCTCCTTGAATCCTGTGTTCAGTTCTGGGCCCCTCATCACAAGAAGGATGTTGAGACTCTGGAGTGAGTTCAGAGAAGAGCAACAAAGCTGGTGAAGGGGCTGGAGAACAGGCCTTATGAGGAATGGCTGAGAGAGCTGGGGTTGTTTAGCCTGGAGAAGAGGAGGCTGAGAGGAGACCTCCTTGCTCTCTACAACTACCTGAAAGGAGGTTGTAGAGAGGAGGGATCTGGCCTCTTCTCCCAAGTGAGAGGGGACAGGACAAGAGGGAATGGCCTCAAGCTCCACCAGGGGAGATTTAGGCTAGAGATTAGGAGGAAGTTTTTCACACAGAGGGTCATTGGGCATTGGAACAGGCTGCCGAGGGAGGTGGTTGATTCACCTTCCCTGGAAGTGTTTAAGGCACAGGTAGGCGAAGTCCTGAGGAACATGGTCTAGAGTTTGATAGGAATGGTTGGACTCGATGATCTGGTGGGTCTCTTCCAACCTGGTGATTCTATGATTCTATAACACAGCAATAGCATCTGACTTACCTCTGCCTGTAGCTTCTTGGCAATGCTTGTCAATTTGGGTAAATCATCACACAGAATTTGGTGTCTACACTGATACAGTTTACCTAATGTTAAAGGTAAGCAGGAGTAGAAAATTCAATGCACCTTTAAAGTACCTCTGAAATTTTGCTGAATGGAATTCATATGATGTGCCATCATTCTAGGTTTAGCTCACTGATCAAACCCAACAAACTTTTCCTGCATTGGTGAGACAGTTGCTGTCACTGGAATTATTCTCACGAATTTAGACAGCTATGACTGTGTAAGTCATCTCAGACTTCACTTATCAACACCACAGAAATATGCAGCTCATCTAACAGACGTTGGGACAGGAAGAGTCATTCCCTAATTTCATCTATCTTTGCAGCCTAAAAGTCCTATATTAGTCACATACTAAATGCACTGCTCTGAAATGAGAGAAACTCAAGGTTGAGAATTATGTTTTCTTCATTATAGAATGTAGCTTGTTCATTGAATAATCACCCTTAATTGGCATTGAATCACTTTCCCTCCACTTTCTAGAAGCTCAGAAATTATTAATATAAAATATTGTTCTTTGATCCCTTTCAGAACTTTAATAAAAAGGTCCAGTTGCCCAGAAATTCCCTGTGTAAGCAAAGATATCAAATAAACAATTATTTACTATATATCTTTTTTCTTAGAAAAGGAAAAATTTCTAGTTACTTGCAGCAATTATTTTAAGGTTGAATTGACTTCTTTTCTGCCCTAGGTACTCGGACTTACTCTTTCTTATGAAGCTTCTCTTTGAACTTTTTTTAAAAGTGTAGTAGATGTTATTGATCTTAGTAAGAAGAAAAAAGCCACAGCAGTATGATTATGCTTTTGTAATTTTCTGTTGCAAACGTTGCCAGAGAACATTAGAGAGGGCTGGTTCTAAGTCATATCAAGGTTGTCTAACAGAAGTTAATTAAAGGTATCATTTCTACAAAAAGACAAATTAATTTACTGCTGTTCAATATTTATAACAAACTTCTCTGTGAAAACACATTAGGACTAATAAAAAAAACAAGCAAAAATACCCCTAAAACTAAACACAGATATTTCAAAAAGTAGTCATATTTATTTTTTATGGTTATATTTAATAACAAAATAGTAAGATTTTGGGCAATGCAAAGAGTGAAATGTTGTTTGGTCCACAATAGGAGACATTCCTCTCAAAGGCAGTCTATCATTCATTTTTTATCATAGATTTTAAAATCCAGTATAGAGACTGTGATATAATGATAAATTAGTTTCATCAAAACTGTATTTGGCAGATTCCTCCCGTTCTGGAATTGGACACATACGATCAATTTTGTGCCTTCATTATTTCAAAACAGAGAAGAATATCCCATTAAGGAAATCATGATCCAGATACTGGAACCAAATTCTTAAGTGAGTCCTTTCCAAAAGAAAGCTAAGAAAGTAAGAAACATATTTTTACTTGTTTGTAATTAAGAATTCAAGAAAATCAGTTTTGATAGAATAAAAGAAACAAAACAAAAAAAAAAAATCTCCCTGTAACTATTTGCTACAATTCCCTAAAACTAGAGTAGAATATAGTCTTACTTGAAAGAACTGATGAGTATGGTAATGAAAATGAGCATATATAAACAGCCCAATTGCAGTACTTTTGCAGTGTATGTTCGAGAATGATATTTTATATTAGGTCCTCCTTTTAACATAGGTGGACAAAAGAGAAAGAGTGCTTTACAGCTAAGGATTCTGATCTTATCCCACTTTAAAAGTTTAACATTCTCTGCTTTTTATTGTTTCTTTATTTTATATGAATTATGTATAGCTTCTGAGTATTTTGACTTCTTTTTCTATTTCAGATTCACAGCTTGGTCTTTAAACAGAAAAATAAAAAAAATTTAAAATTATAAAGTCAGCTGAGTTAGACTCTTAAAAACAAAAAATAAAAATTTCAAGTTAATGGTGTAGTTTATGAAACAAAAGAACACACTTGCAATTTAAACATCATTTACTGTCATTAAGCAACAAAGATTGAAATTAAATTGCTTAACCACTACTTTAATTACTTGATTCCAAATACCTTTGCAATATACCATAGTCAATTTATTTCTGAGGTCATGAAGCACCAAATTTCTTTTGCTGTGAAAATCAGCTAAATTAATTTTAAGTGTCCCAAATGAGAGATTGATTTTTAAGGTAAGTATAATAATCATAAACTATTATATTGTAATAAAGTGAAGATGATTGGCTTGTTCATTGACAAAATAAAATAATTCTGTACACCTTGAACTCCTGCAACTCTAAGCCGAGAGAATATTAAAAATATTTAAAATTTTAAAAAGTAATATGGAGCTGACCTTGGAGAATTAAATTATTACAGTACTGTCTAGCAGCAGGGTCTAATTAAAGTTTCTGCAGAAATTTCCCCTTGATGTTTTAACATCCGTTAAAAATTCCTGGAAGAAAACCACTGCTCTGTAAATTTTGCTATAGACTTTCACTTCTTCAGTTTTGTCAGAAGTCCTTCAGAGAGGATGAGAATTGTTCGATAAGTGCACGTAAACAGGGAAACTACCACAGTTTCATGCTTTCTCTCTTATATAAGAAAAAGGAATAAGAGATGTTTATTGTAGCCTGACTCTATTACAGCAGAAATACAGAGGAAAAAAAAGGAGAAAAATGTCCTGCGAGAGTCCTAGATTTTCTTACTGACCTTTTTCAATTGGTGGTATCTGTGATGAACAGCTATTCTGTGAAATATAGAATTATAAATGTGAGAACAACTCTGCTGCTGGATACTGAATGTTTCAGAGAAAATGATTGGGTTTTTTTTCACCTTTGATTCCTTTCTCTCAAGCACTTCTAGAGTCTCAACTTCCTATGAGTAAATGTGAGTCTAGCCTTCAATTTAGAATGTAAATTTCAGTTTTCCTTGTTATTCCAGCTATCAACATGTGTCTTGAATGCCAGTTTTAACAGAAAATACAATAAGCATGTCAATATTATTTTGAGTATACTTAAAAAGATCTGCTTTTTATTAACACGTAAATTATAAAAACACTGTGTTCCTCCTGAACTGCCTATTGAACTAATCCCAAATATCAAGATGTCAACACATACATGTATACATACACAATTGTCCATTAAATAAAAAAACCCCAGCAGCATTGTAAACAAAAACCGAAGTTTAACCAGAAAATAATACAAAGACACAGTTAAATAAAAGTGTAAGACTGAGAGAGTTTCTACAGTATGATAACACCAGCATCATTTCTACAGACATAGAGAGATTCTTATGGTACAGAATGTAAATGGCAGGTTTTATTTTACTTCAAAACCCCTGAAAGATTTGCGCCTACCTTTTCCTGTACTGGAGCTTAGTATACAGCTGAATACACTACAGCCTGGAGAAGGGCAAAGACAAAAGCACAACAAGGGACAGGCAACAAATGTTAAATTTGGGTAGATCCCAGACACTCTCAGAGAGATCCATGCCGCAGAACAAAAGATCACTTGGCTGAAGCAGATGATAAGAGACCAGAGGGAGCCAAACAGCAGAGCTGGATAGCCAGAGAGAGATTGTGGATATAATGCTGGTACGGACAGATAGAAACCTCTTGTCTTTACTCTTAGAATTGATGTAAAATTTCCTTAGTTCCCCTGTTAGGCAAAATAAGTCACTGTTCTCACAGGAATGTTTTGTTAAATCTATATTGAACAAACATGCTTTCCAGCAAGGAATTTTGCCTAACATAAATGTTTTCACAAGACTCTTTTGAATGAGGGAGTTTCACTAACATAAATATGGTTATCTACCCACACTAAAAAGTGTAAAGATATTCTTAAAATCTCAGAGAAATGTTAAATCCAAGATATTTTTCTCTGTCATCACGGGGATTGGCTTCCACATTACGTTTCATGTCAGCCTGCCAGGCTGTGAGGCCATGACATGGTGCTCCTGGACCTGGCACAAACAGAGCTCAGCTTGTGTTTAGCACCTTCTTGATATAAGACCTGAACTTCCACTCAGAAGGTATGAATATACTCCAGGAGAAAAAAAAAATAGGGAAAACTCTAACTTAAAAAAAATATTGAACTATAAACCCATTGTCTGTAGTCTCATTTGATTAAAAAAATTTATGCTTCTCATGTTGACCACTTGCTCTTATATATTTTAGTCAGTCCCGTTTGTGGTATGAAAGAAAATTTCCTTTTATCCTTTTATTGAGAAATAGAATCTTAATAGGTTTATACTTCCTTCATACTGATACAAACAGCAACAATACAACATACTTGTAAGTGAAGTATTTATCAATATTGAATACATGAAAGGGTAAAAAGTAAGTGGAGTGTGGAGAAGTGGCTTCTTACAGACAACTATGAATTAACTAAAATTTAGGGTAATATTTTTCCCCACGCAATTTCTGCTACTATTTTCTATTAATTAATGTAATTGATAACAATTACAAAGATATCTGGCATTTTAATCATGCACATACGTCTTTTGCAGTCAGAAGAGAAAATTAAAACAGCTAGAAGTCTTTTCTTTGCAGAGTTAGCTGGAGAGGAAATTAAAAGATAGCAAGTAATAAATGAACGATACATTCAATTTAAGAGATCGTGTAGGTGGGTCACAGGGATAAGAGGACACAGAGAAGGAGTATCACATTCTTAAAACTGTGTTTCTTTCTAGACATATTATAAGAGTGTTGAAAGTCACACTGATGGTCTTGGTTGTTCATAATGTTATCCTTAATACAAAGATTTACTACACATTTGATGTTGTCACCATTACTGAACAGTAAAAAAGACTCAATGCAACCATTTTGCATAAAAAGCTTTTCATTTTAACAGCATAGACATTTATTCCACTTTTAAAAAAATATACTCTGATATTATATAGTTACTATAGTTACTGTAGAAGAAGAAGCTGGGAGGAGACCTCATTGCTTTCGACAACCACCTGAGGGAAGGTTGTAGAGAGGAGGGAGCTGGCCTCTTCTCCCAAGTGACAGGGGACAGGACAAGAGGGAATGGCCTCAAGCTCCACCAGGGGAGATTTAGGCTGGACATCAGGAGGAAGTTTTTCACACAAAGGGTCATTGGGCATTGGAATAGGCTGCCCAGGGAGGTGGTTGGTTCACTTTCCCTGGAGGTGTTTAAGGCACTGGTGGGTGAGGTGCTGAGGGACATGGTTTAGTGTTTGATAGGAATGGTTGGACTCGATGATCTGGTGGGTCTCTTCCAACCTGGTGATTCTATGATTCTACTATATAAGGTACCTCAGGAAAAAAAATACACTCTATTAATTAACTGGGATCTAGGCTACATAAAGAAGTCAAGTAGCTCTGGTCACTAAAGGAAAGTGAAAACTTGATATGGTGAAGGAGATCTGGACTGGGCAATTGCCCCTGACAAGTTACAGAATCCACCAGTACAAAATTATTTTGTCTCTGTTAAAAAAATTTGATACCTTTAACTGCTGCTTTATTTTAAAGAAACATTGAAATTGTTTAAAGAAACATTGAAATGATGATCGCTCAAAGTAAGCCTGTCATTTTTTTAATGACTTAATCCAGAAGTGCCTGAGAGGATTCAGGAAAGCTACTGGGACAAATAGGGCAACTGGGACTAATAGGGCAGTTACTTAGTTTGGGTGCTGGATTGCAGAAGGTTAGGTAGTTCCTTAACATCAGAGGATGCTAATAATTGGACAGATCCCTGAAAAAATGTTCTGCTGTGTGGATGAAAAATTTTGTAATGATGTCTCAATCAAACCCGAGATTACATTTAGCCTTTTCTGAGGGGAGCTTGTGCTCTTCAGAAGTGTCAAGGATCAAAATAAGTGATAAATATTACTGTGTGTGTTCAGACCAACAGAAAATCAGCCAAGACTCTTCTTGAAAAACTTCCAGTGAAAGTAAATAAAATTAAAATATGTGGTCATCATCAAGCATCATACATCCCAGAAAGCATCCATGCTCATAAGACACTTTGAAAGATGAGAAGTATACGGAAGAAAGATAATTTACTCCTCCACCCCTTAAATTTAGAGGTCAGAGACATAAGTCATGAAAGAATACAGAAACAAATATCTTGCTGAGCAAAATGCCTTTTTTGCTTCCCTGGACACACTGTACATCTGAAACATGTAGTTTTCTGAAATAAGATGTGATTTTTCACTGAACACTTGAGACTTTTATTTGTCAGGTCAACTTTCTTACCATGCCTGAGGAATCAATATGCAGTCTCTGTTGCAAAGCATTTGCATGTGTGTGTCTTAAATAACTTAACCTTCCTGGGAAGAATTCACTAACCATTTATTAAAATAAAGTATGGTAAGTTTCTGCTACCATCAGCAGACATCTTTATGGAGTGAATTTAAACCCAATATGAAGAAAACCCATGAGCAGCACGTTTCCATCTCCCTGCACACCAAAATTGGAGAAGCTACTTATTGCTTTTGAAAATGCAGAGTACTTAGCCATTCACACAGCCTTGGTGATGAACAATAGCATTAGAAAACTTATTTTGGTACTGTATTATCACATTGCTGGCAGATTCGCTGACTGTTAAGGGTTTTTATTTCTGTGAAGTATATATATATATATATGCATCTTTGTCAATTATTGTAATGAGAGTCAACATTAATTACAGCTCAATAGTACCATATTGAAGGAATAAATGGAGAGGTTTTGGTATAACTTTTTTGTCATTGAAACTTGATTTAGAAGATGAAATCATGGAACATCACGTATATGCATTTCAATAACATAAAAAAATATTTTGAAGACATCAGGTAGAACAACAGCTATTTTCAGACTTCTACAACTTATGAAAACTCAGAAAATATAATGCATTCACACACACAGAAACCCCATGGAGATTAGAAAACAAAACAATCTACCTACTTTTTAATCTGGAGCAGATATTTACTCCTGGAACACGAAAAAGTAAAAAATCATCAAGCACTACAGAAACAGCTTGAGTGTGGTTTGTAAACAATAATAACTATTGATGTTATTATGTATGTAAGAAACTCATTATAAGTGAATGTTTTTTGAAATATTGCTGAGGAATTGAATTTAAGTTGAAATGGTGGTGTTCATTTGAAGCCAGGTGTTGAATTAGCTTATATGTCCTTTTGAATAAATTTTCTGTTCCTGTGTGTGTGCACAAATGTGTAAAGCAGTCATCCTCCATATCATCATAAGATAATTCAAATATGTCAAGCAACAATATATTTAGAAGATACCTGAAGTTTATTCAAACAATAAAATAAAGCTGAATTACTGTATACTACTGCTTATATTAGATCAAATTAGAAGACCACATAGAGTAATTGCAGAATATTGTAACTTACATAAATACATTTTATTACAATAACAAGACTTTAGTAAAAGACATAATATCCAATCATGTTTACCACTCCAGACAATATAAGTAGGAACTACATGTTTAATAAAAATATGTGAATGTTGGACACAACATGAAAATGCTTAAAGCTGAATTATTTTTTTTGCACAGATTTAAAAATTATATTTCCCAATACTCTCTTATTCTCAAAACCTAGAATTCTGAACCTTTATTTTTCTCATTTAAATTAGAATGATATATTTTCTTCTTTTCTATTTTTAAGTGGCTCTTCACCACCAATCATAGTTTTATTATGAATTCATGATTGAAAATTATTAAAAGATGAAAAGTTAAGAGAGAAAATCACAGGCAAGTAACTTTAACAAATTTGGTTTTGATACTAGGGACGGATGAACCATAAAGGAGGTTCTGAAGAGTTTCATTTCAGAAAATGCACATACAAGGGTCAAATTATATGTTTCATGAGAAAAAAAGTGGAAAGATAATTTCCCAAGTTAGTTCAGTAAAACATTTTTTGACAACTCACTGTGACCACTTATAGAGCACTAAGAAATGAAACTATATTAAATGATCAAATGATTTAGTTTGGGATAATGTGAATAAGCACATTTGTCAATTCATTATGACAAAAGAGTCAAAACATGGGAAAAAATATTATCCTTTATTTCAGGAGATTTCTTCCCTCAAAACCAGATGAGTTTACAAGAATCTATCTACCCTGAAGAGTTTATTTTCAGAGCTCCAAATGAGACATTGTGCAGTATTATTTACACTATACAGTGGTATATGTGATACTTAGGTAGATATCAAAAAACTATCATAAGTGCAAGACAGGAAGCATTCAATTTTTTTTTCTGAAACTTAGGATCCTAAAAGAAGATCACATAATAGATATTTAATAAAGAGATAATTCCAGCAACACTTAAATTACTTGGGAATAATGGCTTTTGTACCAGTAAACTTTTATTCTTCAACATTCTTTCTTATGGAAACTTAAGAGAAAACCACAAAAAAAAATTAGAAATTTGATGTGAGATAGTCTATACATAAAATGTCTTTTTCTTGCAGCACCAAAACTTCAGTGTGAAATGCCTTTACTAGGTGGACTTAAGGATACCAGTCTGATTTCATGTATCACTAGTATATAATGTAAACATAACAAAACCCTGCTATGTTAAACAATTTTTTACTTAATTTCATAATTCACTTTGAAATTCAAAAAGTCAGGAAAACACGAACAAATTGCCAGGGAACAAATTGCCAGGGAACAAATTGGACCTTCCCTTAGGCATCCTTAAATTATTCATCAGTCTTTCTGGGAAAAAGTGTTAAACATATTTTATGCCATTTAGAATCTATTTCATGTACCTCTCTTATTTAAGCAGCAAATAGTAGATAGCATTTGTTATGGTGCAAACAGAGTAATTCAGAATTTACATTGCATTCCTAGATAACTGAAAGGTTCTTTAGACTGCTCTTTAGACACTGCTCAAACAAAGATTAAAAAATATATTCCTTAATTTTAAAGCATACATATCTTTCTAACTCAAAATTATAAACTGGTACAAATTAGTGCAAAAGAAAAAGTAGAGGGGGATTAAGCAACAGATTAATTGGATACACAGGTTGATAAAAAAAAAAGCAAGGATGCATTGAACAAAAATGTATCATTCAGTAGGGGATACAGTGGAACATTACGCAGGGAGAAAAGATTTTCAGGAGGAAATGCCCTTCGGAATCATCCCATTACTCAACTAAAAGTGGCCACTCACGCAGTAACAGGCACCTGGAGTGGAAATCATCGAGATAAACTCAGCTACTGTACGCTAAATATAGAGCACATGCACTATTTTAGCTAAGAGAAATTATCCTCTACCCCTGAAAATGAAGATAACTGCTCTCCTCGCCCTTCCTGGGTCATGAGACAGCAAGGTGGTGACCAGGGCGGTAAAGCCCCTCTCACTATAGAGGAGGATCAGGTTCAGGACCATCTGATGAACCTGAACATTTGAAAATCTATTGGACTGGGAAGATCGTGGAACAGATTTGAGCTTTCTCTGATAGGGTTGCAGGCTCTTCCACTTGGCTTTCTTGAACTTCATAAGGTTTAGATGGGCCCACTGCTCAGGCATATCAAAGTCCTTCTGGGAGGCATCCCTTCTCTCAAGCATACCATCTGCAACACTCAGTTTTGAGTCATCAGCTTGGTGATACACCTTTCACCCTTAGATACAACATATTTGTTTGTTTGTTTCTTTTCAGTTTAATGTCTCTAAATGTCTCTTTTGTCATGGTTACTTGTCCTTCAACAGTGTGAAATGGACTGTAAGTGTTACAAGTCCAGGTTTGGGCTTAATGACATACAGAGTGAATGAGATGTCCTAGATAAAGTTATATTAAGTTGAAGGGAGTCAAACGTGATGCAAATATATTCTCTGAACAGACTGCTGAGAGCAGTTTCTGACGCATTGCTCTGAATATCTTGAGGCATTTACCTCAGGAAGCCTTGTCTGATATGGGTAAAAAAATATGAAAAAGATGTTTAAACAGTTAAGCAATGGATGATCTGTTATCCACTGTTTTGAACTCACCTCCTTCCCTCTTCTACTCAGTAGTAAATATCATGAAGAAGGTGTGATGCCTACCGCTGTTTTGAAACAGAGGAAGGATGAATGACATAATCTAACTTCAAATACTTAGGTATTTTAAAGAACTTAGCAGATATCTTCTCTACTCAGCAGAGAGAGCAATCACTCCTTTCATGACAATTACAAGCAGCAATATCTTTTGTATCACAAGTTACAGAAAAAAAAATGATAGGGTTAGCCTTCTGACATGTAATTTTCTTATATGATGTGACTGTTAAAAACTTGATTTTTATCTCTAATACAAATCTTGGACAGAAATAGTGAAAAGAAAATGTTATTTAATATTTGGGGGGTTTACTTAAAAATCAGTTAAAAAGTATAAATTAATAGGAAACACATGAAGGAAGAATACAATGCAAAGCAAAGAAGAAAATGGAGAATACACTCAGTGAGAAGACATAATTCTTAGGAGAACAATTTTTCGTGTAAGTGGATAAAAACTAAACCTTACTAAGTGTTCTTATTTCTAGACACTGATGTTTATAAATATGAAAAGGACTGATGATCTCTTTGACAGTTAAGTGGTAAAGCACTTTTTAATATAATTCCCTGGCATGTTTGGGGTTTTTTTTAAATGACAGTCAGGAACATAAGCTAAGCATAAGCATAGCCACAGGTCTGTAGGGCAAGGTATTATATAGGAAGATTACCTCTCAAAAGTTAGCATACAGAAGACTCACATTGCATAATGCGAAATTAAGTCCCAGTTCTGCATTGAATCACAGAGATAAAGCATATATCTTCGAAGTCTTCTTTACTGATGATGTGTTTAATAAAGATAGGCTGCAGTATAACTGGTTGCAATTTATTGTAATTATAGTCTTATAAAGTGATCACCATGAACCACTTTTACTGGATACAGTAAAAGACTGTCTCAGCTGCAATCTGGTAACTACCACTTTAAAACAATGCATATTACTTATTTCAGTAAACTAAACTATTTCTTTCCCCACCTATTCAGAAGATCCCCGATGCAGTAATTTCAGAAGATTCCCAAAGCAGATGATCAACTGGAAGCTTGAGCTGAGTCTTTCGAGACAGATAAGTTCATATTTGCAATTTTTTGTAGTTGTTCATTGACATTTTTAATAGTCATTAGTAATATAGGTTTTTTAGATTTCTAAGGCGATGTTCATTTCCCCTAGCTACTAAATGGTGTTTTGGTAAAATATCTCTGCTTACCATGGCTGAGATAATTACAAAGGCAGCTTCTAAATTACTTTTGTCATTTTGCCAGGAACAGATTTTTACTTAAATGATACACTTTACTGCTGAATACACATTACATTAAACAAGTCAATGAGGGTGGAATTGATATTTTGCTTCAAAAAATGATTTATCTTGCAGCAGAACTGGGTCTGGATTCTTTGAGGATTGTAATTATACTCCTCACAGTATTTTTCCCCCCTTTTAAGATAAATAATTACAATGTTTGAGTTTAAGTGTAAAAGCATCTGTTTATCAATTTGAATGTGATAAGCTTTCTCCATTTCCTTTTTTAAAGAATGGACTTATTTATGTTTTTCTATTACCAAATTTCATGCTCATTTGGCAGCCAAGAGCAGTTAAAACATTTACTAGCCTATCTACTGCACAGAGACATTTTGGTGCTTGCGAGTTTGTGGATTTGACTGCGAATGCGAATAAATATAATTGGTTTTGTTTTAAAAGAAAAACAACCTTCCATTCTTTAAATACAATGAAATTTTCTACAGTGTTTGAGTGTTAGTCACTACATATCTGTTTACATGCCCTTCTTTTAAGAAAACTGGTCTCTCTTATCTTCCTCAATTGCAGTCTTTCTTTACATACAGTTCTATATCGTCCTTTACTGTACTGACTGTTTAGGGTAGTGTGAGCCATTATGAGTCAATCTTAGGTATCTGCATTTAGAGTTCTATAATTATTCGGATCCCAAATGGTAAGTCTGAATCTACCTCAACATCAGAAAAGCATCATTTCTTCACAAAAAGATGTTTGATGTCTTTATAGGGTTATCGCCCTAAAGGATACAGTACTGTGACTGTCCTGCAGTTAGAGAAGTATATAAATTGCACTCAAAGTTAAGTTTCAAAGAAGTACAAAATCAATAAACTCATTTCCAATCTTCCTATCATGTTAATTACCGTCTTCTTGAGAAAAACAATCCAGATGAACCAGAAAAGAGAGAGACAGATGCACAGAAAGACTGAAAATTAAGACACACAGATGCAGAATAATTTTCAGATATCAGGAAACTCTGGACTTTTCACTGAGTCAATAAAATTACTGTTAACCTTCTAAGCAATACTGAATACCACTAACTTGTCAAAGCCAAAAATAACACTTTGGAAAGTAGGGTATTTGGCAGTCTTACAAGAGGCAGGGGGAAATATTATATAAGAGAAGCAAGGAAGTGTCAATGTAAGGTTTGGCTTGATTTCGATAAATTACTTTAAAGACTCATGAGATTATAAACACTGAATGTTCCTGCTCTGAATTCTACATACCCTGTAATTCCTTTATAATAATCAAATAAAGCATAGCTGTATCTTTTGGGAATCATATTACTCTTTTTACATTTGTCATTAATGCAGGAGGGGAATAACGTGGAATAATAGTTGCAGAAAATAATTCCTCTTTCTTCCTCTTGTTATGTATTTTTCATCTCTCCATCTCATAATTATTCTGCTCTTGCTAGCATTAGAACTGGGACTGCATTAAAAAAACCCCACAAAATAATAGAAGTGAATGTGCCTTTCCTAGTCTCTAAAACGATAGTCTTATTAAACACTGTATATATGTGATCACAAAATCTCCTAAAAACTTAAGGAGCCCCTTAAATTTTTTTATTGTCCTGAATTTCCATGAATGTAATGGGTACTGTCAGTTAAGTTTCGCTTTCAAACACAGAGAGTAGTTTTTAGCGAATACTAAAGAACAAGACACAGAAGATATCAGAAAACACAGTAGAGGATTTAAAGAAATCACTCTGAATAAATTTTGTATTTTTAACGTGTAGGAATTTACCACACTAGTTTCTGAACTGAACTCTCTGTTGTGTAGCAATCGTTAAGGATGAAATTACTACTAAAATTATACAAAAAGCTTAAGAACACTGATAAAATGCAAGCTTGGTAGAAGGCTGGACATGACTGTAGAGAAATAAAACCAAGCATAACCTGAGTACAGTTCATATTTCTTCTGAGTAGGCCTCTAATCTATTGTGGAGTGATTTTTTGTTTCTTTTCAAAGGATTTCTAGATTCTAGTCCTGAGTCACTGGCTAAACCAGAGATTTCGTTCTATATCACAGTAGCAATGCCAGCTTCTTAGTTGTATTTTCTGTCTAAATCTACATAATTTAAATAGTCAGGTTTATAGTAGCCATATCCATTACATTACTGATTTAGTAGTATGAAAATCATATCTGAGGCTCCACTATTTCACCAAGGTACTTATTCTTGTTCCTCTGTTCTTGTTTATCTTCTCTGAAATGACTTTGTATACCTACACCTGACACCGACAGTACTGTAGAACTAAGATTTAACATGGATAACAGAAAACATCTCTTAAAAGCAACAAGTTTGTCTTGGTTACCTCCCCAGATGTGATTTCAGATATTTAGCCCTTCAAAAAGTTCTCTGAGGTCTGCAGTGTTTTTAATTATGGTACCAGTTCCTATGACTTCAGTTTTTATTAATGAGGCAGCAATTGATTATTCCACAGCAATTTCTTCTTACATTCAAAACATTTGTAGAAATTTAGTCAATTTTAACTGTTCCTTTTAGAAAAATGCCTTTTATCTTCACATTTTCATAAAGCGTAGAGGATTAGCTACTCAGTAGCAAACTGTAGCACAATCCCCATACATTTAATGCAAATACTGATAGTTCTATAGTATTTCTAATGATAAATAGTAATATCTGACCTAAATTAATATTCTGCTTCATAAATTCCTCTTATATATTCATACAAGAAGACTAATTAATGATAGCTACTCCTTGAGAAGCTGAAACACAGCAGCAAAGGACCCCAGGAAGTATTGTTGCCTATGTTTAGTAGTCAGCACCAGTTTCAGAGACCTATTTGCTTTAATCTAAAGTTAAAAATAAACTGTTCAATATTCAAGCAATAGATAAATGCAACCTGTGTTTTCTTCTACAAAGAACTTTAATCTAGTTGTCAAAACAGTGTCAAAAGTTTCTGAAAATATAATAGACTGATTCACCATTTTCAAAGTATGACCACACGATATTGCTCTAGATCAAAGTGTAACAGCTACTTTTCTGCATTGAATACTTGCTTATTAACTATTTCAGATCAAAAAACACGAAATAAAAACAATCTATCAAAAAGGCAACGCAAAAAGAACTCTCCTTTTTATTCCTATGAAAGTGTCATAGATGCAATATATAAATCCTCATCTCTCCTGGCAATTTTAGTTTTAATTTGAAAGAAATTAGGAAAAAAATTCCTTTTTTGTGTACAAAAAATACTGATTTAGTATCTGCTTTTGATTTCTTTGAAGTGCTCTCATTTTCTTTCAATGGCAAAGGTTTTATCCCTGTTGCTTGCCAAAGCACAGACTTGCCACAACATCGTTTTAAAATTCCCTTGTCCGTTTCTGTTACCTTTTAAAACTCATCTAACTACACGAAATCATCTTAGAACATTGATGTTTTGGTCCCTGTTCCTTCTATTACTTTTTTTGAGTAAGACTAAATTTATAACAAGCATATGTTACTTATTTACTTCGAACTAGAAACATTTTACTCTTGAAGTCAAGACTCATACTTCTGTGCGAAAAGTGGAAATGCTGTGCTCAGGTTCCTAACTAGCAATGGTTTGAACAAAAGCCACCTCTTCCTTGTATGGTTCAGATTAAAGACAAATCAACTACAAGACTCTTGAAGGAGATCTCTTACCATAATTTAGAACTTTATTTTATTTGAGAGCATAAGTGAACAATTGCTTCATTTTTCAGATAGCTTTACAGGACAGGAGAACATTTCCTGTTCATGTACTGCTAAATTTCTGTACTGTCTAAATAGGCATTCACAGTTTGATCTTTCCTGAGTAGCAATGAACAAATAGTCTATACAAGATAATTTTGCATGCATTTGCGATGGGATTCTGAATCAGCTGCAAGCTTGTGATGAGCATATTTACACTACTGCCTCTTTTTTCTTAATATAAGCTTGACCAAAAATAATAAACTGACTAAAACCACTTCAGTTAGGTTTTATCAAACTGCAGGAAAAAAATAATATTGAAGGAAGCAAATTTGCAAAGAGGGAAAAACTTAGATTTCCTGGATGAGACAGTTAATAAAATACCTGAGAAGTAATTTTATCCTGTCCAACAGTCTGGAAGAGGAAATTCCTCCTCTTGATTCTTTCTTTCCAATAATCTTTCCAATAACTTCCTTTGATTTGCAGGGAAGAAAGGTTTCATATTATCCCCTGAGAGTCCCAGAAAAAGTTTCTCCTGTCTGTGACTTACTAGCTGAAAAAACTACTCTGCTCCTTTCACAAATCTCCCAGCTATATCTACATTTATGGGCTTTCTTCTTGTTAGTTTTTCCAGATCTCGCTCTTATCATGCTCCAGAAGCTCTTCTGAGCTAAGTGTTGTGAGAGATTTCCTCTGTAGGAAAAATTACTCCTGTTTGAAGTGCACTAGCTACAGTAACATCGTCAGAGTGTCTTCCTTTCTGTTGCTTGGCTACATACTTTTAACCAAAAAGCATGGCTAAAACAAATAGTGAACTAACTTACTAGGCAGATAGATCACCTCTTATTGTCACAGAATAATTGATAACATGCCATTTTTGCTTTTTCTAATTAAATATTTAAATTTTAGGTTATTCAATAAGTAGAAATACTTCAAAATGTAACCTAAGTGCCAGTACCATTATGATTCTGCTAAGTAGGAACACAGACCTTATGTACAATTCCATGTTACAGACTTGCCTATAAACTTAACTGAAGCATAAAAAAGAAACAGATCAGTGCAATATTGGTAGAATCATTTAAGGTTGCAACATTGTTCTAATTTGGTTTTGTCCTTGATCAGGCCTTGATTTATTTTCATGGTCAGCACTTTCTTGTACCGTATTATGCAGTTAGTTAATGAAAATTGAATCTATGAATCTTGTTAACATTTACAAGCTCTGAAAGAGTCTTAAAAGGCAGTCATCACCAAAACCAATAGGTTTATTGATATACTGTCTCTTAAAACTTCTGGAATTGCTTAAAATAATGAAATTCCAATTGCTGAAGGAACCAGGACAAATGTTGTGCAAATAACATCAGTTTAGGTGTAGTATTAATATTGGATTCTCATTTTCCCCAAAAACTCAGTAATGATAATAAAAAAAACCTGGAAACTGTTGTGAAAGCAGGAGATGATAAGAATTTAAATTCAGAAGGTTTTTAAGCTGTATCCAAATTAATAGAAGTCATTCTCAGAAGAATATATTTTCTAATCTATACAGACATTAGTAGCATAACAGTTTCAGTAAGACTGAAACAAGCATTCATGTGTCATGTTTGTAACAGAGACTTTAATAACTTGTGCACTGCAGTTATCATTTTATATTGAAACAACATTGTGTTTCAGAACAAGTTTAGATATTGTACAAAAATAATTATTTCTTGTTAAGGATAGAAAAAAACAAACCCAAAGTGACAGATCTGAAGGAGAAGGAGAAGGAGAAGGAGAAGGAGAAGGAGAAGGAGGAGGAGGAGGAGGAGGAGGAGGAGGAGGAGGAGGAGGAGGAGGAGGAGGAGGAGGGAAAGGGAAAGGGAAAGGGAAAGGGAAAGGGAAAGGGAAAGGGAAAGGGAAAGGGAAAGGGAAAGGAAAGAACCTGAGAAAGGCTAAGGTACCCAATGTCTTGTTCACTTTTATCTTTACTGTTCCAACATGCATTCAGCCATTACTAGCCAATAAAAAGGCCAAAATCTTTAACTTTTTCATTAATTACCTAGTCAATGAGACAGTGTACTCTCAACAACTTTGTAGATGACACAAAATTGGGTGGAGTGTCAAGGAAGTGTGAGAGGTGTGTGCTGCCATCCAGAGGGACCAGAGAGATGGAGAAATGTGCAGACAGAAACCTAACAAATTTCCACAACAGGAAATGTCAGATCCTGCACCTTGGGAGGAAATACATTAGGCATCAATAAACAGGTGGCCAGCTGACTAAGAACTGGCTTTGTAGAGAAAACCCTAGAAGTGAACAAGTTGACTATAAGCCAGAAATGTGCTCTAATAGAAAAGAAGTCTGAGAACATCCTGGCTACATCATGCACAGTACTGCCAGAGAACTGAATGAAGTCATTCTTCCCCTCTTCTCAGTCCTGATGAGACACACCTGGACTACAAGGTCCAGTTCTGGATTGCCTAGTCCAAGATACGCACTTACTGGAGCAAGTCCAGCAACAGTCCAGAATGATGACTACGGCCTTGAAGAATATTTCATATGAAGAGCGTCTGAGCAAGGGATCTGTTAAGCCTGGAGAAGAAAGATGTGAGGAGGGATCTTATCCATGCTAAAGAGAGATGTAAAGAAGGCAGAGTCAGATTCTTCCCATTGTTACCTATTGACTGGACAAGAGGAAGAAGCTGAAAAAAATTCCAGTTAAACACAAGAAAGATCTTTTTCTCTGTGAGAGTGATGAAACAAAGGGATAGATTTGTCATAGATATTGTGGTACGCCCCTCCCTGGATATGTTCAAAACCCATCTGGAGACAGCCCTGTAAAATCTGCTGCAGCTGACCCTGCTTGGAGTATGAAGGTTAGACCAAATGATTTTAAGAGGTCTTTGCCTACCTCAGTCATTTAGTGGTTATGTAATATTGCTTTTTCATGTACTTACTTTTCCAAATCTTTAGTATGCTTAAATAATTTTATTACATAGACTCATAAGATTTAGGTAGGAAGTGTACCTGAAAGATGTATGACTTAACCTCTCCAGTTAGAGCAGGGCTATGCTATTGATAAACTGAATTAGTTCTACCACCAGTCCTTCAAAGAGGTCCTGTCATTAGTTAGAAGATATTGTTGTGAGATATTATGTGATCGATTCTGTTTTGTACAAAATATAAGGACAAATAAGCACTTGACTATGATGACTTCAGCTCATCCCAAATATGTAGAGAAAGCCTGTGGGCTGTTAAAGAAAAAGAGCTAAAATTTGTTTTACCTATTTTCTTTCTGAAGTCATTAAGTTATCAGAAACTGAAAATTTGAAAAGATAGAAGAATCAAAATATTAAAAAAAGTTTCTGAACTATTCTACTTATTCCAGAAACCGTCTCCTATGAAATTCAATGAGATATATCAAAATCAATGGGTATCAAGTATCAGTACTTTTTCTCAATTTATTATTTGAAATGTTTATTAAGTAGAGTTAGATTTTTCATTTTTACTTCTCAAATAAAGAACAAAAACTTACAATACAGCTTTAAAAACACAACCTTGTCAAGGTTTGATGGTATTTAGTATTTTTTTGAATATTACTCTTTGACTGGCCATTATGAAGATTTGTGGTGTAGTTTAGCTAGAAGATTGTTGCATCTCAAAGCTCAGGATGGATATCAATTTTATATTATCTTATATACCTGTAGCTTAGTAAAGTAACTTCACCAAAAATCACTTGAAATAAAATGTGTGATTTTCTCCTGCTTTATTTGGTGCATTGTTTTTCCGCCATATATATCAACAGTCTAAAAAATTTTAAAACTCTGTGACAAAGAGAATAAATTTATCTGGTTTTTTTCAGTGTCATAGAATCATAGAATCATAGAACAACCGGGTTGGAAGAGACCCAACGGATCTTCAAGTCCAACCATTCCTATCAAACACTTCTGCCCCCTAATAAGGTGTCATTCACCTTATTCTTATTTCTCTGTAGTCCCAGGACTTTATGCCTCAATGAGCGCCTGAGGTTGATGAGAAGGCATTGCTTTGAGTAAGCAATACAACTAAGTCCCTCATCAAGTAATGAACTTTCTGTCAATCATCTCTTTATACTGCAGGTAACCTCTGCCTGACACTGTCAGTTTCAGCTGGATTCCAGGTTATACACAAATCTCTTGACTTAATGATCAGATATGAAGCTACGAGTCCACTAACTCCTATGTGTAAAAATATTTCTTCTTCCTGATCTTGATCATTAACATACCTATGTCAGCCAGATCCTAGGTTAGTGTGCTATATTCTCATAGTTTCTGAGGAAACTGGCATCTATTCAAGGTAATTCTTAGATCCACTGTCAGTGGCACTAAGTATTCATCATTTTGCTTAAACAATTCTCTGTTGTAGAGGGAATATTTCAAGGGAAATAACCATCACGTGAAATATATGTCTATTCTATTTTTCAGCAAAAATTCTTTTCACACTTGCTTAAATAAACAGCATGAATTTCATAGAATCATAGAATCATAGAATCACCAGGTTGGAAGAGACCTACTGGGTCATCAAGTCCAACCATTCCTATTAAACACTAAACCATGTTCCTCAAGACCTCGACTACCCATGCCTTAAACACCTCCAGGGAAGGTGAATCAACCACCTCCCTGGGCAGCCTGTTCCAATGCCCAATGACCCTTTCTGGGAAAAACTTCCTCCTGATGTCCAGCCTAAATCTCTCCTAGTGGAGCTTGAGGCCATTCCCTCTTGTCCCCTGTCACTTGGGAGAAGAGGTCAGTTCCCTCCTCTATACAACCTCCTTTCAGGTAGTTGTAGAGAGCAATGAGGTCTCCTCTCAGCCTCCTCTTCTCCAGGCTAAACAACCCCAGCTCTCTCAGACGCTCCTCATAGGTTCTGTTCTCCAGCCCCTTTACCAGCTTTGTTGCTCCTCTCTGGACTCACTCCAGAACCTCAGCATCCTTCTTGTGATGAGGGGCACAGAAATGAACACAGGATTCAAGGGGCGGTCTCACCAGTGCCGAGTACAGAGGGAGAATAACCTCCCTGGACCTGCTGGTCACACCGTTTCTGATACAAGCCAAGATGTCATTGGCCTTCTTGGCCACCAGGACACACTGCTGGCTCATGTTCAGTCGGCTGTCAACCAACACCCCCAGGTCTTTCTCCTCCTGGCAGCTTTCTAGACAGACTTTTCCCAGTCCGTAGTTCTGCATAGGGTTGTTGTGCCCCAAGTGCAGGACCCGGCATTTGGCCGTGTTAAACCTCATGCTGTTGGACACTACCCAGTGGTCCAGCCTGTCCAGGTCCCTTTGCAGAGCCTCCCTACCCTCCAGCAGATCGACACTTCCGCACAGCTTAGTGTTGTCTGCAAACTTGCTAAGGGTACCCTCAATGCCCTCATCCAGGTCATTGATGAAGACATTGAACAGGACTGGACCCAGCACTGAGTCCTGGGGAACCCCACTTGTAACTGGCCTCCAGCTGGATTTAACACCATTTACCACGACTCTCTGGGCCCGGCCATCCAGCCAGTTTTCCACCCAGGAGAGTGTGCGCCTGTCCAGGCCAGAGGCTGACAGTTTCCGTAGCAGAATGTTGTGGGAAACTGTGTCAAAGGCTTTACTGAAGTCCAGGAAGACCACATCCACAGCCTTTCCCTCATCCAGCAGCCAAGTCACTTTGTCATAAAAGGCCATCAGGTAAGTTTGGCAAGACCTGCCTTTCATGAACCCTTGTTGGCTGGGCCTGATCACCCGGTTCTCTTGTAAGTGCTTCATGATAACACTCAAGATCACCTGTTCCATGACTTTCCCTGGCACTGAGGTCAGACTGTCTGGCCTGTAGTTCCCTGGATCCTCCCTGCAACCCTTCTTGTAGATGGGCACTACATCAGCCAGTCTCCAGTCCAGTGGAACTTCCCCAGTCTTCCAGGACTGTTGGAAGATGATGGAAAGGCATTTGGCCAGTACATCCGCCAGCTCCTTCAATACCCTAGGGTGAATCCCGTCTAGCCCCATAGACTTGTGGGTGTCTAGTTGGGCAAGCAGGGCTCTGAGCACCTCCTCTTGGACCATGGGAGCCTCGTATTTCTCCTCTAGTTCTGGGGTTTGCACACAAGGGAACAACTTTCTTTACAATTAAAGACTGAGGCAAAGAAGGCATTAAGTACCTCAGACTTCTCCTCATCCCCTGTCACTGTTGTGCCGTCTGTGTCCAAAAGGAATTGTGTGGTCTCCCTAGTTCTCCTTTTGTTATTTATGTATTTATACAAAGACTTTTTGTTATCTTTCATGGACGTTGCCAACCTGATTTCTAGTTCATCATGGACAAAATTTTGTTTATTTTATGTTTCAGACCTGCTAAATTATGTTATGTCAAATTATGGAATATTACAGGGCATCACACCATGTTACACAGTTCTCTTTGTAGGTCAATTCAGCTTGATGTAATACAACAAAGTAATGTGATATATCAGTTCTATAACTACATTCTTTAAGTATTGAATTAATATTTCAGCATACAAACTAGAGCACCTGACATTTTATACTAAATAACAAACAGCAGCATGTGGAGTAATTGAGCCAAGTATCCACAAGAAGATAATATTTTTTTTTCTTCTCCATTAAATGATTGAACATTATCATGTTTACATTCTTTCCACATTATAAAAACACATTTATTAAAAAAGTCACTCTACAGGTAAACAGTCTGGGAAGAGAACATATCTCAGTTGATAAATACAAACTGTTGTTTTAGTAACACACAACTTGGCTTTTAAGCAACACTGGTCTTTAAATCAATGAGTGAACCTACTTCTTCAGCAGTCGAACTCCTATCAAATAAGAAATATTCATGCAAGGCTGTGATATGAACAGAATGTTTTCAGGACAAGAGACATGGATTGAATTTTGCTGAATAAAAATATGTCAGTTGATTACAGTAATAATCTGCAGATTAAATCTGGAAGGAGAGTACCAATCCCTGTCTCCATACACCAAAATTAGAATCATAGAATCATAGAATAATGAGATTGGAAGAAACCCATCCGATCATCAAGCCTAACCGTTCACATCAAACACTATACCATGCCCCTCAGCACCTCATCCACCCTTCCTTTAAACCTCCAGGGAAGGTGACTCAACACCCTAGCTGGGAAGCCTCTGCCAGTGCCCAGTGACCCTTTCCATGGAAATTTTTTTCCTAATGTCCAGTCTGACCCTAACCTGGTGGAGCCTGAGGCCACTGTCCCTTGTCACTTGGGAGAAAAGCCCAGCTCCCTCCTCTCCATAACCTCCTTTCAGGTAGTTGTAGAGAGCAATGAGGTCTCCCCTCAGCCTCTTCTCCAGGCTAAACACCCCCAGCTCTCTCAGCTGCTCCTCTCAGACTATCCTGGTGCATGGGGCTGCTTCTCCTCAGAAGGACTTTGCCTTTCCTCTAGTTGAACTTGAAAACAACAAAGGACTTTGCCCTTCTCCTTGATGAACATTACAAGGTTCTTCTCGACCTGTTTCTCCAGATTCCTGAGATCCCTCTGGATGGCATTAGCCACACCTCCCGATTCAGGAGGATGCACTGCATCTGTTTCTACTCCCACAAAACCAAAACATCTGTAAAATCTCACCCAAAGGACTGTGCCCAACCCACTCTGGGCAGCTCAGAGGGATAAACTGAACTTTTGTAATTTGGTTTTCACTTCTTGTTTTCCTGGTAAAGGCTCTAGAAGCACAGAGCCCTGTTCCTGATGGGGACGTTCCTGCATTCTACAGCACTGAGCTGCGCCAGACCACACGTAGTGAGTGTTCTGCCATCTCTTTTCCAGAAGTAAATAGCAGGTGTGGTATTAATGCCAAATAACGCCAGGTATTTCATAAACCAGATAAATAAATAGTTCTGGGAAAGCTACAGATTATCACCAGCTGTCTAGGGTCAAGCGTGCCAGAAATGCACAGTTGAGTAACCCAGTGTCCTTACTGTTTTTTTTTTTTTTCCAAAGGGCAAAACTAAACATTAAGACAGACATGTTTGGCAAAAGAAAGCCAAGCTCCTTTTCCTGAGAAGTAATCAGCAACAAATATTTAAATTACCTAAAAAGCTCAAGTGAGGATTAGGAGATGGGAAATGATCTAACCTCTACTGGCACGAGAAGTCCAAGCTCCAACTGAGGAGAAAGTGAGGCTCAAGACACTGGTTACAGCCAATTTCACCTGTTGTATTGACCAATGTTCATCAACAGAGGAGTCTGCAACACTACAAAATCAAGTTTAAACAAAGCCATAGGCACCTTGGGCTGTCTCCTACTAAGGCACTAACTATGCTGCAGGCCACATTCACACTGCCTTGCTACTTGAGTTCTAAGGATTCATCTGGAGAGAAAGGGCCCAATAACAATGCTGGAGCATCAAGGAGGTGCAATACGAAATGTATGTCTACAGTGAGATTGCAATGTGGAATTTAGGTAAATTGAACTGGTTTTGGTAATCAGTAGAAATCTGAGCTGTGACATTGAACTCCACACAAATTTGAACAGTAATCTACACAGCTTCTGGAGAGTGTCTGCACCGACCTCCAGGCCACTAAACCGAAGTTGCTCCTGGTTATGCTATAGTACATTAAAAACTGAAACGCAGTGTGTCTAATCCTTCTGTTCAACAGGAGAAACCCTTAAAAAGGTAGCAGGATTTTCAGCCAGTGACCCTTTAAACACCTGCTACAGTGAGAGAAAAATAATGTTGAAGAGAGAGATTAATTAAGCAGCCTAAGTTTCCAAGGAAATTATTCCATGAGCTTCTCCAATTATATGGCTTAAATGGGAAATATTTTAGAGGTCCTATTTATTTCATATTGTCCAGTTTAGTTAGCCATGTAGTCAGCTGTACATATCTTTCTGCTATGCTAATAAGAGGACCAGCGTCAGGAAAAAAATTAGAGAGCCAGGAGATTGCCTAGTTCGGCATTTTTGACATGTCATCTGTTGAGTTATTGCACAAGGAAGAAATGGGGGAATATGGAGGAGAAGAGGAAATAGGCAGAGAAGTGTTACTTGACATAGATCAATAAAAATGTTATTATTTGTACATTAAAAGGTACAGATTTATCTATATTTAAGAAAACTTTTCACCCTGTCTTTGCCAAAGAGGGATCTGGAAACGGCAAATATTATTATCCAGAGAGTTATATCTGGGTCTTACTCCTTACAATAAGTGATATGCACTGAAGCATATCACCACTTTTGAGAAAAGTCATTATTCAGGCAGATAAGTATAATTTATATGTTTATAAAGTAGTCTGTACTTTTTTATAAATCACACTGTAGATTTATGAGGGGTAAAATAAACTCTCTTTCAACACTCCATTATGCAAACCAGTTATCTCTCAATCTAAGAATAATAATCAGAACACTGCTGAACAGCATTTTAATTGCTAAGGAGAATGTCTTATTTTTCAGATAGATTTCTGAGTGTTTACATGCAAAATTGTAGAAGACACAGGATTTTATACTTGTGTATGTGCGAATGTTATGTATCTTCATACTAATTTTCAAATGAAGTTTAAATATTCCATTACAGTATCAAATTCTACTTCATTATTTTACTCACAAGATAGTATTTTTCATCATTATCCATATCTATCTATCTGCTCATAAACATACATACAATCTTGTCATCTAACTTCAGAAGCAAGTCTAGTTTTATTTTTTTTTTAAATGATAAGGGATTATTAGATGAAGCTAAAAGTTGGAGGACATGCATTAACACATTAAAATACATACCATTTTTTGTCCTAGGTATATAAAATTATATAGTTGAAAATAAAACATGTCAAATTACATTCTATGTAGTAAATTTGTTAAAAAAAGTGAGATTTTTTTAAAAGATTAATAATTCATAGAATCATAGAATCATAGAATCACTAGTTTGGAAGAGACCCACCAGATCATCGAGTCCAACCATTCCTGTCGAACATTAAACTATGTCCCTCAGGACCTCATCTACCCGTGCCTTAAACACCTCCAGGGAAGGTGAATCAACCAACTCCCTGGGCAGCCTGTTCCAATACCCAGTGACCCTTTCTGTGAAAAAATTCCTCCTAATCTCTAGACTAAATCTCCCCTGGCAGACCTCTTGTCCTGTCCCCTGTCACTTGCGAGAAGAGGCCAGCTCCCTCCTCTCTACAACCTCCTTTCAGGTACTTGTAGAGAGCAAAGAGGTCTCCTCTCAGCCTCCTCTTCTCTAGGCTAAACAACCCCAGCCCTCTCAGCTGCTCCTCACAGGGCCTGTTCTCCAGTTGCCTCACCAGCTTCATTGCTCTTCTCTGGGCTCGCTCCAGAGCCTCAACATCCTTCTTGTGGTGAGGGGCACAGAAATGAACACAGGATTCAAGGAGCAGTCTCACCAGTGCCAAGTACAGAGGGAGAATAACTTCCCTGGACCTGCTGGTCACACCATTTCTGGTAACAACCCAAGATGCCATTGGCCTTCTTGGCCACCTGGGCACACTGCTGGCTCATGTTCAGTTGGCTATCGATTAGCACCCCCGGGTTCCTCTCCTCCAGGCAGCTTTCTAGACAGACTTCTCCCAGTCTGTATCACTGCATAGGGTTGTTGTGCCCCAAGTGCAACACCCAGCATTTGGCCATGTTAAACCTCATGCCATTGGACTCAGCCCAGCAGTCCAGCCTGTTCAGATCCCTTTGCAGAGCCTCCCTGCCCTCCAGAAGATTGACACTTCCACACAGTTTTGTCATCTGCAAACTAACTAAGGGTACCCTCAATGCCCTCAATCACTAATCACTAAGAATGAAGTTTACACAATTTAATCACTAAAAATGAAGTTTCAGATTGATAAACCACTTTAATTTGGCATTACAAACCAGTAATTCTCTTTTTTAGCCAAATTTTCACTTGATGAAGTAGTGTTTTCTGTTGCAGATAACTAAACTTTTTTTCTTTTTTTTTTAAAAAGATACACAGCTAAAAACTAAATACTTCTTAAGACCTTCCAAAGTATTGCATTTGTCTCTGTACGAACCCTTGTATGTGTATTACTTCGGTAAGGTGGATTCATTTGAAGCTGAGAATTTCGACAGGCACTTTTTGTATTGAATTAGATGTGTGTTTACTTGCATACCATGCAGCTGTGGTTGGGAATAGACACCGTGTATCAGCTGTGCATTTTGAGATTCAGTTACACCATTTGGCAATACTGAAAAAATTTAAATCTTCGCCACAGAGCAAGTAAGGGACCTACAGGAAATGTCTACAGGAATTCCTAGCTAATGAACAAAGTTAACTTGAAGGATAGATACGTAGTGCTACTGAATGTCTTGTACATATTTCTTATTATATGCTAGGGGGATGCTCACAAGAAGAGATTTGTTTCCTTAGTTAAAACACCTCTAAGGTTGGGAAATTTTAAGTTCCTAGAAATCAATAGATTGTCCTTATGTGTTCATAAAAATACAGGATTTGAAAAGGCATCCTGCAGATGTCAGATACCTGAAGGGAATTATGGATGAATAAATTTTTCAGAAATTTTTTGTCTCTTTCCCGCGCACTGATTTTACCTACAGAATTTTTCCCCCCACATTTGTCTGTAGGAAAGAGTTAATAGATTTCTTCTGCTTGCATCTAGAAGACTACTTTTTTGCAGAGAAAAAGTATTTCCCCAGCATGACCTGGAAGTTTGCCATTCTTATACTTTTAGATACACTGTTTACAATTCTTTTATTTTGAATTAAAAAAAGAAATTGGTTTGAAAAATCAAATCCAGTAAGGGATCTTTCTAAAAATTGCTCTTCAAGGTTCAACCTAAGCATCCTGGCTGTTTTCTCTATCAAGATAATTATGAAACAATGCACTATAGTGAATGTTGCCATGTATTCAACATTTATGCTCACATGTTGATCTGGGTTTCTATCCATATCAACTTTTATACCCCCTTTTTCATTTCAGACATGCAGAGATGCTTTCAGTATAGAAATTGATCTCTTTCTGTGAACATGGTTGCCTACCAATATTTACTGAAAATCATTGTGGCAAAATGTGTCATTGTCACTCGTATGTGATCAGGTAATTTCAAGTTCAAGTAAAATTTCATTCTTTTTTCCTGCTATTTTGCTTCTTCTAACAATAGTAAATTAAGGAAAACAACAAACAGAACTAGATGGAAGTGTATATGATTAAGTTCCATTTTGTACCTTCACAGAAAATTATAATGTTTGCAATGTATAGTTTGTAATTGCATTTGCAAGTAGTAAAGTCAAATGTGAAAGTCAATAATGGCAAAGTAATTCTGTTAAAATGTACAAAGACATCACAATACAAACACAATTTGTATGCTATTGAAACATTTCTGGCTGTGGTCAGTACA
This sequence comes from Coccyzus lansbergi, assembly GCA_033558105.1. NCBI lineage: Eukaryota > Metazoa > Chordata > Aves > Cuculiformes > Coccyzidae > Coccyzus > Coccyzus lansbergi. Next base: position 1,947,003 of record JAUMJK010000139.1, on the reverse strand, counting down.
GAGATGTCCAGAGAATATCAAACTCTGTTTTATATGAAAATGTCCTTCAGCTTATCAATATATGTATTGTTACACATAAGGAAAAAAAGTTGTGTTTTATGCTTGTCCTCAGAAAGCTGGATCCATCTATATAAGTAACATGAAATAGCACATAACACTATACACTAAAAATCATGCTACTTTTGACCACTACAGAAAAAACCAGACTAATTTCACCTGTTCAAGTACCATTCAGTGCAGATAAGTTTCAAATACACTACACACCAGCAGCTAGTGCTACTAGTACATGTGCAAGAAGTTTTTTGCTTTTTCCATCATGTCTTATTCCAAAATACTTAATTTTGAGTTTTCAAAAGAAATTCTAGTAGGATTTAGACAATACTACATAAATAATAGTACATATTATTAATATAATAACAATAATAGAGTCTGATATACCTATGTATACATACACATATATATTGCCTTTTTTCTCCTGTGGTCTTGAAATGCGATTGATTTGGCTTAGGAAGCAAGAGGTGCTTTAAACTTCTTGAAATATTCTGACTCATACACTTAATTTCCTCTTCAGCACAGGTAATCTTTTATGAATAAGCTCTATTCCAACAATAAATCATGGTATTCCTCCCCCACTCCCAAGGTGTAATGGTAATTCTATTCAGAAAAAAAAAAAAAAAGTGGTAAACAAGCAGTTTTGAGGATGACCTGTTTGCAGTCAGTGACTCCTTTTTTAATGCTGAGTTCCCACTACATAGTTTTACAATAGATGGTTATATTCTCATCAGTTACTCAGTTCTCACTGCCACCCTGAAGATAACTCAGAATATTAAGGGGTATATTGATTATATATAAATCCCCTGACGTCTCAGCCACAGCGGAGGGATTCCTCTTAGAAGTCCCTTCTACACTCTTCTTGAGTTCTAAATCATTCTTTTGAAGAGGATTTCAAATTGCAGTCCTCCTTTCTGAAGAGAAACATATTTTCTGCAGTTTTGTTTACTATCCAAAAGCTAAAATTGCATTATATTATCCTTCTTTCATTTTTAACCAAACATTTTAAATTCAATATATTTTCCCATTCATACTTCTTTCTTAACAACCGGTGCACTTATCAGATCATTTCCACATTTCTTCTTCATAGGATAAGACAGAATTGAATATTTCAGTTGGAAGGGACCTACAGAAATTATCTAGTCCAAACACCTAACCACTGCAGGGCTAACCAAAAGCATGTTGTTAAGGGTATAGTGTCTCTTAAACACTAACAGGCTTGGGGTATTGATCTTGGAAGTCTGTTCCAGTGTCTGACCATCCTTTTGGTAAAGAAATTCATCTTCCTAATGCCCTGAATCTCTGCTGACATGGATTTGAACGATTCCCTAAGTCCTGTCACTGGATACCAAGGAAAAGAGATCAGCACCTCTCTCTCCACTTCCTCTTCTCAGGTTGTTGGAGAGAGAAATCAGATCACCCCCCAACCTCTTCTTTCTCCAAACTAGACAATTCCAAAGTCCTTAGATGCTCCTCAGAGGACATTCCTTCCAGATCTTTCATCATCTTTGTTGTCCTTGTCTGGATGCATTCAAAGACCTTGTCATTCTTCTTAAATTGTGGGGCCCAGAACTGCACACAGCACTTACAGTCACACCAATGCTGAATACATAGGGACAGCACCTCTTTTCATAGAATCATAGAATCATAGAACAACCAGGTTGGAAGGGACCCATCGGATCATAGAGGCCAACCATTCCTATCAAACACTAAACCATGTCCCTCAGGACCTCAGCTACCCGTGCCTTAAACACCTCCAGGGAAGGTGAATCAACCACCTCCCTGGGCAGTCTATTCCAATGCCCAATGACCCTCTGTGTGAAAAACTTCCTCCTAATCTCCAGCCTAAATCTCCCCTGGCGGAGCTTGAGGCCATAAGATTTTGACTAGCTGGTTATGCTATGTTTAATACATCCCAGAATATGATGTGCCTCCTCAGTCTCCAGGGTACATTGGCAATTCATATGAAGCATGATGTCGACCAGCACCTCTAGATCCCTTTCTGAAGGACTGGCCTCTAGCCAGTCTTTGAGTTTACACTACGGCCTAGCATTCCTCTGTCCAAGGTACAGAATAAGGTATTTGGAGTTGCTAAATTTCATCCTCCTAATCATAGCCCAATGTTCCAAGCTATCTAGATCCTTTTGAAAGGCCTCTTGTCTCTTAAAAGAGTCAACAGCACTTCCCAGTTCCATACCATCAACAATAATGGTACATTCAACTCCTGCATCCAAGTGGTTGATAAATATATTGAACAGAACTGGCCCTAGAATGCAACCCTGATGAACACAGCTGGTGATCACTGGTGGTGTTATACCTTTACAGAGTAACTAGGAGTTATTAAGTTGAAATAAGACAAAAAGGGAAAAAAGCTAAATAATTCTGCCTAGTGTCTCCAAAACTGAGGTAGATGAAAGTATATTTTATAATCTTTTTAAGCAATATATTGTTTATATTGACAAAGATAAGTGCAAAGTCATTTACCTGAGGAAGAGCAACCTCATGCAACAATATATGCTAGGGGCCACCCAGTTGGAAAACAGCTTGTTAGAAAATTACTGGGGACATTGTTGGACACTAAGGTGATCATGAGCCAGTAATGGGCCTTTGCTGAAGACTTTTAGGATGGTTTATTCAAAGCATTGTCAGCAAGCTGAGAGAGGTGACCCTTCTTTACTGTATTAGTAGGATTTCCACTCAAGAATTACACTTCGTCTGAATATATGGGGGAAAAAAAGAGGGTCCTGATCAATCTGAAGATTAAGATGCAGCAATAAGCACAGTAAAAACTTGGAAACACTTAAAGCATTTTGGATTTCAGTACTTACTTAGATGTTTAGAATTGTGTGCTCAGCCTTTTTAATCTTCAGCCTTGCAGCGGTAGCCAGAAATAAAAAAATAGAATGAAAGAAACCTCTGGACTTTGAAGGTGGAGACAAAGGGCTGGCAGACCCAAAGTTACAAAAACAACCAAAAAAAACCAAACAACATCCCCCCCCATTACCACAACAAAACAAAAAAACCAAGCCCCAAAAAACCCTTTTGAGTTTCTGAAAAACAACCTGCATCAAGGGGGAAAAAAGTACAAAAGAAAATCTTAAATTCAATACTGTGTATGTAAGAATGCTTTCCTCTTTTAATAGAACTAATCAGGTTTGGACCTTGTTTAAGTAGATCTAATTAACCATAAAGCTAATTCTTAGAGATCCTTATTAACTTATCACTTGTCTAGTGTTGCAGTGGGTGTTTTGATGGCAAGGGAAACTTCAAAGCTCTAAGTGATTTCAATTTCTCTGTTTGCCTGCCAGGCTGTTTTTCCCTAAGGAGAGACACACCAGGGCTGTAAGACTTTCTCTGAAAGTGAGCGGGGATCTCGTTTTTCCTCCACTGACACTTTTTGGCATGAGGGAAGGGAGACATACAAAGAGTGTGTGGCAGTGTTAAGGTGATGTTTAATGTTATAGCTGTTGTAATCTAAAAGCTCAATGCAGCAATAAGGAGAGAACCCCTCCTTCCAACCCATTTCTCTAACAGCCTCAGTCTCCCTGGGACTTCTGTTGATGCAATTCAGGTCTCAGATTCATCATGCCCTTAGGTGACATGGCTCAAATTACTAAAATATTGGAAAACTGCATTTCTTCTGCTGAGTTAATTTCCATCAGGCTTGTGCTTAGAGTGGCTCATTGGAGGGGTATGACAGATTTGAGAGTCAAAGCTTCTGAAAAGCCTTTCCAGAAGAGGGAAGGACATAGCATGTTTACCCTTCACTGTTAGCAAGATTCTAAAGTGTCTTATCTGTTGCATCATACTCATGAACACCCCTACTTCCTACAAGAAACAACACTGAAACATATAGGATGGCTAACTCGGATTGCAGTAAGAAGTGGTATCAAATTGCTAAACATCGTCATTAAGTTTCAGAGACTGCACTACTTTAATCGCAACAGATCTATAGATGCTCTTGGGAATACAGAACACGGAAAATAGGTCAAAAAATTTTCTTAGAGCATTTAAATATTTTGGGAGTCTGACCATTCTTTATTCTGTTCAGTTTGTCTATCGTCTTCATGACTTCACAAGCAGAGGATAGATAAAACAGCTTATTCACTCCTTTTTAGTCCTATCCTGTATACAAAAAAAAGCTACTGGAGAAATCTTAATGGTGTGTATAGTTCTTAAAAAATAACATCCTTATAAAGCAAAATCTCTTAAATCTGAATTACTGTCAGTTTTATTATACAGTAACTGTAAAGGTCAATCAGGCAAGTGAAAGTTGAGGGCAGAGGGTAAGAGAAAATGCTGGAAAAAGGAGGCAAAACTTAAGCAGAGACAATTAACAACTCTCCTTGATTCAGAGTGTACTTTGATTTTATACAGAACTCTTCCATCATTTCTTATACAGTAATATCCTACACATTTGAAAACACAGATTTTAAATGCTTCTTGGTTCCTATTAAACTATGTATGCATGTCAAGATTTCTTAATGTTAATTGCTACTCATAAAGTAGTCAAATTAGAAACTGTATATTTTTTAAAAGAAGTGTACCACAAGTAATATTAATGTAAAATATATATATTTCATATCCTTAAAGTCGTAAAAATTGAGCATCACATTAATAAGAAGCAGTCCAGGAATTCTTCAAATCAGATTTTTTTTCATCTACTCTAAATTCTGACAAAAAAGCTTTCAAAATTTGAGAACTTATAAACAACTGAAAAGTGTTGCTAGTCTTCAGTAGCAGTCAAATGAGCTAAGCAGAAGCAATTTTATGTAAACAATCTACCTTTGAAAATCTTATTAGTAGACACAATTTAAGAGAGGAAGTAATAGTCTTATTACTCAATTAGAATTCATAAAAAAGATGAAGGCAGAGTAAGAGTAAGTGAATCCTGGTATTTACTTACCTTTTTTGTTTATTTTGTTTAACTTTTTGTTCGCTTATTTTTCTTTAGGAAAAGATGAACGCATATCTACTCAGTTGCTTGAAAATCAGTGCCTACTAAAAGTTTAGATTTTCTGTGTAACTAAAACAACAGGCTGGAACCTACAGCATAAGACTTATGTGAGGCCTTGGACTTGTAACTGTAGCTAGGCAGGGTAACTCATGGTTTAGGAAGCTGGATCACAGACTGAGAAGGTGATGAAGCATTTCAACCAAAAGAAGACAGCTCTGCAAACCTGAATTAGCTTTGTATGTTCTTTCTACTGCTTTTTCTACATATGCTTTACAATAATCAAAGATGGTGTTCAGGGGAAATAATCTTTTCACTCTTGCTCACTTGAAATAGTGACATGCGTGTGAAAACAGATTTTCTTTGTGTCATTAGACCTACTGAAGACTTAACAATATCACAGCATTCAAATATATTGACTTCACTTCATAAATACAGTAAATTTTCACAATTTATTCCTGAAATCCAGAAAGGTATTTAAAGGGAAGAAACAAACAAGATTATACTACATCCTCATGTTTGAAATATCCAGGATTTACCTGAAAGCATTCATTCATTCTGGTTTTGCAAATCATATGCTTATCCAAGCCTCTAGACACTTTCTTTTCTAGGCTCTTTTTCCTATAGATACATATTAGAGTACAAAGAACAGATAAGGTCAAAAAAGTCATGATTTATTTTCTTCAAAAAAGTCTGTAACAAATGTTATTAGTATCCATTGTATAGAATTAGCATAGTTACCACAAATACATAGACAGATATAAAACAAGAAGTAAGAGTGTATAACATAAGTTAAAAGGTTCTTTTTTCTCACAAAGTTCTACATAGTATCCTGTATCTTTTAGTGGGTTACTATTGGAGAAGAACAAACACCAACCTCAAATACCTGTTAAATAAGCACAAAGGAAAACCAAGAGCATTGTAGAAAAGACAAAACCTGGTCTTTTGATTTCATGATTCTTCTAGTACACAAGAAAATGGAAAGGAGCACAACCTAATAAGATATCAAGGAATCAAAACAGTCAAAAACTATGCTTACTTATTCAAGCACACTGGAGCACTGTAGATAAGTGATATTAGCTAAGAACTGTCAAAGAACATAAACAAGACAGGGCAGTTCACTCTACTGGTGTAAATTACTGTGTAAAACTATGTTTTATTTTTATCTGCCTTTTTTAAATGAAATTGTTAAAGCAGGAAAAGAGAAGAGGATAATACAATAACAGGGGAACAGGAGCACCAGGGCAGTCAGGATAGGCAGAAGTCTACATTTTAAAGAGATGGATTTAACACTATAACAAAGAATTTTTGTTTGAGTTTTCTTCTTCCCCATAACAGTTTTATCTCTTTATGCTCTACTATATTTTGTAGTACAGTTATTTACACAAATGGTCTAGGATTTCAGAAGGCAGCAGAAAGTTCGAGATGAAAATGGCATAATATGTGGGCACATCATAGATCCCCCGCAAGAGAAGGAGGCATAGCTATTACTGTGCAGCATGACAGATAAAAGGAAAAACTACAATGTGAAGTTAAAGACAGGACTTAAAGGCATTGATCTCCATTTACTTCCTATTATTTAGCATTATCAACGTATTTAAATATTTTTAATGTTTTATTTATTTCATAGATAAATAAAAATGGCTATGTTGCTGCTGAGTACTCCTCAACGTCACATATCAGTAATAATTATATTTAATAAACAAATTATAGAATGATAGAATCACTAGGTTGGAAGAGACCCATCAGATCATCGAGTCCAACCATTCCTATCAAACACTAAACCAAGTCCCTCAGGATCTCATCCACCCGTGCCTTAAACACCTCCAGGGAAGGTGAATCAACCGCCTCCCTGGGCAGCCTGTTCCAATGCCCAATGACAATTTCTGTGAAAAACTTCCTCCCGATGTTCAGCCTAAATCTCCCCTGGCAGAGTTTGAGGCCATTTGCTCTTGTCCTGTCCCCTGTCACTTGGGAAAAGAGGCCAGAGGCCTCTACAACCTCCTTTTAAGTAACCCAACATTTAAAAGGAAATATGCAATTGGACTCAAGAGGGACAAAACAGAAGCAGACCTGGAAAAGTTAGGTTTTCTTATGAGTGACATATAATGAGAAATGACACTATTACCATCTCAGGCTGTGATATTCACAAGTGATTGCACAAAATGCTGAAATATCCATAGGTATCCAGAAGCATTTTAAAACGCATCTATATATTTAAACAAGAAGCTTGGGAGACTGGGAAAAACACAGCTAGTGTGCATAATTCCTTTAAAAAATAGCTTACTGGTGGTAGGAACCTCTAGGGAGAGTTTAATGAAAGCCTCTCTGCTTCATTCTTTCTGAGGTCCATAGGAAAAGAAATACTTTAACAGAGTTCATTGAAAATGTAACAGACTCAATCTCGCATCTTTTTCCTTCAGCCTTTCCAAAGCTCTAAAAGAAAGGAACTTTCAGACATCACATACAGGAGCAATATATACTGCCATAATTTATTATTAATGCTGTGAAACTATTATATTCCATAATCAGAGGAAGTTAAACACACTAGAAAATGCTTCTATCTCACACTTACTGATTTTAACCCTTACAGGCATATTAAATCTCCTTCTTCCATTATTATTTTTACCTATCACATTTCTTTCTTTCAGCAGTACCTTAAAAAAATATGACAAACATCTGCCATTTGTGACTAAGCATCCAGTTCAGCAGATCCACTGCACTACCAAGTACACTGTATGCAATCTCATACATCATTTAGTCTTGGTAGCATGACAGCAACACAGCAAGTGCACTGGACAAGAAGCTACAGGTAAGATTTTTTCCTCAGGGCTTAACTCTCTCAGCTCTGCATCTGTCTTTTTGTGTTCAAGTCTCAGAGTATGACTGACAACTCAGGAATGAAACAAGGCCAGGACGTTAACTTGATTGTGGCAGTGATTTTCCTGTATCTGCAGTAACTCCCGCGCTTGGAATAGTTCAAAAATGTCTGGCTGCTCCTGCAATTAGAGATCTCTCATTTTCAGGTCAGTCTGCCTCACAAGCTACACTGACATGCAGTAAACATTCCAGATTGGAAGACAGATACTGTGACTGCTGTTTAAACACAGAAGTTTAAAAGGCAAGAAATTCTTCTTTGCAGATTTCATTTGGAAAATCACTGTTGTGGTATATAATCCTGATGCTTTACTAAAAAGCTCCTTGATTCTGGCAGTACAGATACAACAACAGGCTGCTGTTACACACGTATCATCAGAGGTTTTCAGAATTAAATATCCTAACTCCTAATGTGAAAGGGTGGAACATGACAGCAAGTAAGAAAATGTCTAACTCCACAATTAATTTGTAGTACTTTAAGGGGTGTTCCATTCATACTCAGGTTTGGAAATTATTTTGCAAAATAAGTACTCACCTTTAACAAATTTTAAATCAGAAGTATAATTTTATTCTTCACTATTCATTGTTTCAGAAAAACAGCATTCTGTGGACAGTCAGCATCAACTTGTGGCAGTGTTATATGCAGCACAATGGATGTTTGCTTGTTTGTTTAAAGGTTAGGGATTGTATTTTGCTTGGGGGGGATTGCTGACAAAGCACTTGGCAGTAGGTACAATACATCTACAGTAATGTATCAGAATATTTTACCTGCAAACATGCTGCAATAAAGTCCCATCATTCAATCAATACAGATTACTTAGTTAACATTTTTCTTAATGTATCTGAATTACTAGTTCATTAGATTACTACTTGATAAATACTGTGGGTAAGGAATTGAGAGAGTAACTACCTACCTTCAGGAAGAACCTGTCTGATAACAATAATCCATTAGAAAAACTGGCAGTATCCTCTGATCTATTGCCCGCAAAGCTATGACTTGATTGAGAGTTTCATTCCCTCTGCTCAGCACTCCAGAAGAAAATCAGCACAATTTAAATATTTCTCAGGATGTGACAGCTCTCTAGATCCCTGGTTGCATTCTGTTCCCAGGGGTTGACAATCTGGTGTTCCAGTGTGCACAGAGCAGTGAAGATGAATTGAAAAGCTTGAGATAAATTAGGGATGGCTAAGTTAAAATTGTCTCTGCTCCCGACTCTCTCATCTGCAGTCTGCAAGCCTATTTTGCTGTGAAAAAGCTAGATGGCAGGCTGCCTCAGTGAGTTCTTCTTAAGCGACAGGGAGCATTTTCAATGAAGAAAAATTCTCCCATTATCTAAGCTAATGTGACTGCAGCTAAATCTAGTCTTAAAAGTGTCTACTAGCATGAAATTCATTCTCACTGTTGTTTTCTTTCAAATCACAGGTTAAAAGAAAGAAAGAGAACACTTAACACCACCCTACATGTTTCTATCTGAAAGAAATCCAAACTTTTTAGCTGATTAACAGCAGCCTGCTCTGTGATATAGATGTGTTCAACAATCTAAGTAGGAGGAATTTTCACTGTTTTCCAAACTTTTTCTGCTTATACTCAAATTACTCTTCTACTACCTTCTGTTTTGCTTTTAATGGTTAATATTTCTTTGCAATCATCTTCATTTTGAAGGTTCTGTGAGTATTTTCTCATTATTGGATAAAAATGAAATAACAGCTAAAAATATGAACAATTAATATGTTTAGCCTTAGTAGATAATATTATCTTTTTAATAAAAAATGACATTTTTGCCATGCCGCTAAAAAGTTTTGTTTATAAAAACAACAAAATATTGTGACAGGTTGTTGATCTTTAATTGCAAAACATTTCTCTGATTGTATTAATTTACAAGGAAGCTAGAATCGAAGTTTTCTAGATATCAATTTAGTGCCAGAGCTGTTTGACAAAGCCACTAGTCTCAAGCTGTTACATATGATGATGTACAAATAGGTCAGGCGCAGGAGGTTATCATTGCACTTAGTAGATGAAGTTTAGTATTTTATCCTCTCAAACTCTGGATATGATATAATTTTAAAAAGGAATAATTTCAAAGAGCCAATATCAGTCATTCTTCCTAGTAAATAGGCAATTTTTGCAAATCCTTTCTTTAATTTCAACTGATTTAACTTTCTAAAGCCCTAGGTATCTACCACCAGTAACTTTCTCAGGTATGTACTCTCAGTATTATGGAAGTTGAGGCCCCTACCCTAAACCATAAACAAATAAAGTTGTAAGGGAATACATGGGAATATAACTTAAGTCCTAGAGCATTCTGATGATAACTACAACATCAAAAAGTAGAGGTAAACCATGCTTTTATGCATCAGGAATGAAGAGGCCTTGAAAATCTTTGGGACATGAACATGACTGCTGAGGTCTCTTTTGTTCCTCACCCTTTGGATGTGCACTGCACTGATATTAACAGAACTCTGCCTAGTGAAGTAAAAAGGCATGATCAACATTAACTGATTTCCTTAGCTGTTATGTCACTAAATCCACTAGCCTCACAGAGCCTCCATGTGCCATGCTGAAGGCATTACAATCAGCCTAAATTTTTAAAGAGATGCTCCTTTGGCCTTTGTCCCAACAATTACCCCATGGCACATACAAGCACTTGATGAGACCAAATTGTTCAGTAAATTCAATACAAGTAAACATTGCCCCGAAGAGCATATGTTTCTGGAAGGATTAAAAACTGATTATCTTTCCATGCTGCCTATGAAATCTTCAGAACTAGAACTCTCGTCCAGTTGGTAATTCTTAATGAGGGAAAGAACTAAATTTAGATAAATTTAGATAAAGATTTGTCTTTTCCATTTCCCTGTCATTCTTCACTGGAGACAAAATGGTAGTTAATGAATTCAGAATATTTTCTCCATGCTTTTGCCTGCCTTTCTTGCATTAGATTTTAGTAACAGAGAAAACCTTCTAGTGGTGAACCCCACTGGGAGTGGAAATATGCAATTCAAAGATGAATACTTCAGAGGCAGAAAGTAAGAATTTTTTTTCCTACTGTATACTGTATTTTCTAGACATATACATAACAACTTTATGTATGCATATAGACATTTAGTAAAATTTTGAAGTAGCTTTTACATCATTATGAATTCGAATTTTGCGTAATTGCATTTTTTACAGAATAAATCACAAAAGAAATTTGTTTTTGCTTTTCTTCTGCCATAAGCATTACACTGTTCTTAATGTTAGCATGTTTTCCAGTCTGTAGCTTGTTGCTAGTTTTTCTTTTCACAGAGGATTAGATCTGGATGAAGATAAAATTACTTTTAATAGACATATTTTTCCTAGTCTTAAGAGTTAGTGTGGGAAATATAAGCTTCCCCTATTAGTACACCTTAATCAGACATATAGGGACTACATAGTCTGCCCTTCTGCCAGTGGTTTTCATACACTAACCACCTGTAATGTGGGAAATGACATCCAAGATAGAAGTACGTAGATTTGAAAAGGAAGATTATATATTGGTGTGCTATTTAGAACTCATTAGACAACTTCAGTGGAAGAAGTTACTTACACCAGAAACGTGTTCCTGGAACAGGAGTGATTTAGGCTAGTGTCAGCTGAAAAGGTCTCTTCAGACTTCAGTCTGCCACTTTATATGGTTCACAGAAGAAAGCACTGGAGACTTAGTGAGGAGAAGGTTGGAAATATATATTCTGCATACACTAGTGTTCATGTTCCATCCAATTCCTAGAAGAAAACATTTGAGATGTAGTGAAGGGAACAGTTCAAATATATACTCTGAATGTGCTAGTGTTCATTCTCCTTTTTGACTACTGTTAAATTTCCCACTTGTAAGACTTCTTCACTCTGTCTTTAACAAAGGCAATAGTTTTCAGACTGGAACATACAATATTGAAGAGTGTGATTTTATTTTCCCTTCCCCAGAATAGAAAGTGAGTAGATTATCCAGTTCTCTTTCCTTATTCGATTTGCACACTAACAGGAAACAAATAGAACAATTATAACTGAAAGACTGTTTAAACATTTAGTTGGCCATAGATGAATAAAAGATGTGAGAATAAAAATCAGCACAATCCAAGAATCCTTCGTTTGAAGTTCTGAATGATGTTATGCTTCCCCTAATTCTGTCTTATATGGAGTTACCTGTCATGGTCTGACAGCTGAAGACACAATTTCATTATTGCCATCTTAGACTCAAGGTTTGTCACATGATCTCTATTACAAGTTATTTGTTATTACTAGCAGGTATACACTTTATATACATCATGAACAAGCATATACATGGAAGAATATACACAAGGACTCCTATATTTACTGTATGATAAGTTGACTATATCTATTAACACCAAGATGTGAATACTGAAAAGATAAGATCTGTAAAACTTAACGATTCACTGAGAGATTATGACCAGTTATAATTCAAGTAGTTAAAAACGTAAGTGTGTTCAAACAAACACACCAAAGAAGTGCCCCTCTCCTTCTCTCAACAATGAGAGAAGGATTGATTGATTTTTTTCCAGGTTTATTGCTAATTGGAATTTTGCAGTCAGTCTTTTCAATTATAAACATTTGTTCTATAGTGAAATATCTAATTATCCCTGTCTATGGCAGGTGGGAGTGGGCTAGATGATCTTTAAAAGCTTCTTCCAGCCCCAACTATTATTTAATTTCTATGCTTCCGTACTTCAGCTTCCATAAATATTTTCAAGCTGTTTGGGTTTTGAGGTTTTCAGGTTTGGTTTGGGATATGTTTGTTGATTATTTTTGGCTTTGATTCATCAGATAATTCAACTTCAGCCTGCAAATGTGATACATTCAAAAAGAAAAAGTCGATCATACATTTACTTGTTGGTATTTAAAAAAAAAAAAAAACACAACAAAACCACAACTTGGTTTTGTCTTGAAAGGAATAAGTTACCTATATCGCAAAACAAATAGAATTTTACTGATTAAGTGATCTAATTTCAGTGTAATTATGAGCGTCGTAAATTTTTCAGCAAAAAATCTCCTAAAAACTTTGCATGTGTCTTTGTTATGGTTTCCATTGTCCTTTCCACTCCATTAGCTAGACTGTAATGGGAACATGCGCTTCTAATATTTCAATGACCAATGATGAAAGATTCTCCAAACTTCCTACTTTCAACCTTTTATCTACATATTTGTCTTCTTCAGCTCTCATTTGCATTACAGTAAATAGGGTCTTACTTTGAATTCATATATCACCTCTCAGGCTCAGGGGAAGTTAATTTGCCTGTCTTAAAATCAATAAAACTTTTGTTACTCAGCCTGGAATACTGGTGGTTGTATGTGAATTAGGGTATTGGAGGAAAATAAGGGAAAAGAAAACCCCTGTTATGTAACTCCAGCCAAATGGAATACAGCTTACAGACAGCTGCGATACAAATAAACAGTTACCAAGGAAATAATGTCTTAAGAAATAAAGATAATAAACATGGGATGTAAACATCATGCACCCTGTGGGAGTGTACTGTAGAATTCAGAGCATGCTCAAGCATGTCCAAACATTTCCATTAGTTCAGAAATCTTGTGCTTAGCTCTGAGGTACTGTTGAGTAGTTATGCCATGATAAAACCTGATCAACCTGCCCTGAGTATCATAATTTAAAATAAATAAATAAATAATGACAATAAAAAAGAAAATTCACATAAACTACGTTGTGGTCCACTGAAATTGAATAATTGCCTTTAATTTTGAGATTATCATACAAAACAGATATTGAGGGCAAAAAAATTCTCTATTTATCTTATTTTACCACTTAACATATTATAGAAGTTTATTTAGGGAACAATGTAAGGAAAACAATACAAAGGTTCATATCTTGCTTCAAGTTCTTCCATCAAAATGGAAGAATGAAAAAAGAATGCAACATCACTCATAAAAATAGTCTCTTGGAATTTCTTTCAAAATTTCAAGTTATTCTTCATATTTAGTTTGACATATAGAAGAGTGGGGTATCAATATTCAATAACTAAGAAAAATAAAAGTCCATCCTGATAAAACAGCTCTTATTTTGAATTTATAGTAAATTTACTTAGAAAGTAACAATCCTGGAACATGAGAAACTCTCCTTTTAACGAAAATAATGGTTAACTGTCCAGACTCTCGGCTATATCCACTGCTGAGGACTGCGTAGTAATTCTCTCACGGTCAAGAATTCTGGGATATGAAACCTAATTTCTTTTGTAAATGTGTCTCCTTTTATGTATATTTTTCAATATATTACATTACGGAAAGGGAGGGAAGGGGAATGATGGTGGCTGTATTTCAGAAGAAATCTAGCCAAATAAATCTATATCTAGCATGTATAACATTGAACATAGTTCTCTGTTTTCTATGTATCTGGATTTGATATTTGTCCAGAGACATGCATTTCAAAGATAAAATGCCAGCCTGAATTCATTCAGAATACATGAATTCCCAATAGACTTGTGATTTAAGATAAAAACCTCATCGTATATGACTGTACATCTGAGATTATTCCTTCAATATGCTGCACAAGAATTTCAGTCCAAATGAATAAACAAAAAAGCCCCAGAAATAAAGAAAAGTACTGCAATTGACTACATGGATCTCAATCCATTTTTCAAAACCGTTACAAAACCAGATTAATGGCTACAAGGAGATCAGTTCAGGCTTCAAAACAAGTTTAGACTTGCTGTTGTGTAAAATGAGGGCTTCATTATGAAACATTATAAAGTGAGATCCCTAAATTAATCTCTGCATTGGAGCAAGAAATTTCAACCTAGCCTTACACTCCTAGGCTGTGCATTATTTTTTTTTTAATACAACTGAATACATTAATTGACAAAGGAAAACAAACGAAACATAGAAAAAACTTCCAATGGTATTCCATAAAATGAGTTTATGTGTCCCAAGATGTTACTGGAAAAGGGTATTTGGGTAGGGATGATCCAACAGGCCCCCACACAGGAGGGAGCAGGGAGGTTTCTTTCAGTAGACATTTTAGATATAACCTGATAGCTTTTTTTCTAAGAATTGTAGCACACAGAGTAAAGTTAGTCTCTAAAAAACTGGGCAGACCTAAAGTAAATCTTAGCAATACACCTGTTATTGTCAGTTCATAGCAAAGATCATTCTTTTGGTCACAGACTATATCTTTTAAATGAATGAAGTGGTCAATTGTTTTAGTGTATCACAAAGTACATTGAAGCTCAAAGAGCAATAATTTAGGCAGAACTTGTCTCTATTCATATCAGAAGTCAAACTATATTTTTCAAGTTGTACTTTGTGGATTTTAGAAGAAAAATAACAAATTAGGTGAAGGTCGCTCTCTCTCTGAGACTAGCACATCTATGTTTAAAAAAGTTGCTAACACTTTCTTTACTCATCCTGGTAATTAATGACATAAAAGATATACAGGTGCAGTACCAAGTCATTTGATACATTAATTTGCATGAAAAGCAGGCCATTCACCATTGTGATACCATCAGAAAATCTGCCAAATGTCTAAGTCAGGTATTGTGCTACAATAAGTCACCATCTAAAAAAGACATCACTAGAAAACTCAGGCATAAAAAACCTTCTGTACATTGAACTGGAGTTTTGACCTACTGTTAAATTTTTGTGGACATGTATATGCTCTCCAAAGAGTTCAGTGACTGCCTTTAAAATAATTTACAATAAGTAAGGTCTACCTCAGTATAGAAAGTTTATTGATGAGAAACTCCCTCCTTCTCTAGGCACAAAAATGAAAAATAATTTCTGCCTAATCATTGTTTTAAAACCATCATTGTACTTTACAACTGCCAAAAAAAGAGAAGTTTTTAAAACTATCAGCTTAACTATATACTTTTTTGCCCCCAATAACCACATTTTTAAGTACTAAAATTAATGGAATTCTTTTTACAGAATGTGAGGAAACATGAGAGAAGGAGAACAACAACAAAATGCATACTCCAATGAAACATGCACTTATTTAAATTCAGCGGAGAGCAAAGGTTGTTTTACTCTCCCAGTGCTGCTTTTACTATGAAATAAATACCAGTTTCCTTCTCACTGGTAAAAAAAAAAAAAAAAGATTCTTTCACATATAAATTTACTGTGCATTTAAATAACAGCTAATCCTTCACACACAGATTTTGGTTGCACTTCCACAAATTTTTAAGACTTCCTCACCATCACTACCACATGGGTCTTCTCTCTCAGTGACTTGTTCACTCTCAAAAAAATCACAGGTTTATGGATGAGCTATTTTAATATTATTCTCTCAACGGTTTGATGGGGCTTTTTTTAACTTTTACCTTTTCAACAAAAAAGAATTGGTTTTAAGCAAGCATAACTGTAAGCACTGTGACTACTTCCATTTAGTTTCATGCGGCGTTTTCATCAGCATCTTGCTGCAGAACATCTTCAGGGACCACTGGGGCAACTGAGTGGGGAAGATGTTATCAGCTTCTAACCAAAAGTCTAGGAGGACGAACATGATGAGAATATGAATCAATCTCAATAGATCAAAAAGTTCTCATATTTATTGTGACCTATTCCTTGCCACGTTCTATTCACCTAGATCAAGGAATGGTTGAACTTGTCTCTTAGAGAAGTTCTGCAGAGCACCAGTGTTTCTTTCACAATAGTTAACAAAATTCACCCTGGAATTCCTCCTGGTGCAAAATTTTGTCCGCGTTCCCACTTTGTAGTTATCAATGAAGTGTTGTCCTATGAACATGTATCCTATTGAACTGGATAGGATGGCTTACTGGTAAATGAGACAGAACATCTTCATTGACCCTTCTTGAGGTAAACCATACATAGTTGATCCCATCTGCAAGCTGCTTTCTGAAACTGGCCATGAAATTGCTTCTTCACCCTTCTTGAGGACCATGGGTTCCCTGTGCTTCACGATGCTGACAGTTATGCAGAGACTGGGAAAGTCTCATCATCAGGAATATGGAACTCTATATACGTTCAGTGCCCAACAAGCTTCATGAATTCATGCTGCTTGGAAAGCAAGGGCAAAGGAGAGCAACATTTCTGCAAGCAAAATGCTCTAGGTTAACAGCTTTACTTTCTAACTAAAGGCAATGCATCCCAACCTGTGCTTCCTTTTATCCCTGGGGCTGCTGCTGAGAATAAGGCAAAGATCTTCCTCATTTCTGTATTCCTTCTCAAGAATCTTTTTCTAGGTTCACGGTGTGGATCATGAAGCAGTGCATTCTCAGACTCCAGAAGGCAAAGGTCTGGCCAAGGGGTATGTTTAACGGTGTGCTCCCACTCAGAGACCCTTTCATATTCTGCAAAGTCCATCTGCCCTGAGCTTTAACTATTGCTTGCTCTCCAAAACAGCAGCTTTCACCTTTCTGAACCTTATGCAACACTTGCACCCATCAGCAATTTAGGATGTAAAATGAATAAAGATTCGGTCTAAGTCATACTCTTTCCCTTCAACACATATCTTCTGTGTCCTACAGGCAGCTGCTTTGTTTGTGAGTAGATAAATGATACCAGCAGCATAGCTAACTCTCTGTACAATAAAGTATTGTCTCTTTCTTCCTTCCC
Organism: Coccyzus lansbergi; assembly: GCA_033558105.1. Classification (NCBI taxonomy): domain Eukaryota; kingdom Metazoa; phylum Chordata; class Aves; order Cuculiformes; family Coccyzidae; genus Coccyzus; species Coccyzus lansbergi. Next base: position 1,929,571 of record JAUMJK010000139.1, on the reverse strand, counting down.
TTCAGGCACCTTCCTTTTCCCTGACTTATTCCATCTGGACCATTTCTAGCATACCTTTGAAGGTTTACACAGAGTGCATGGATGAAAACAGCTACCATTAAGCAACCATACCTGAAGAAGTTTGACCATCCTCTTCAAACCAAAAAGAGAAATAATCCTTCTTTTTCAACTCTGGAGTACCTAATTATCAGCATTAAAAAATAATTTTTAAAGAAGCTTTTAACACTGTATTTTATTCTTATGGTAGTCTATTTAAAATATTTAAGAATAAATATACTGCATTTATATGAACTTCAGTAATGTGATATATGTGATTATATTAAACTTATTAATTTTCATTATTCAGAAACATTTCATACACTGCAATAAGAAAGAGCAAGGGGTGTAATTTTATTCTTGATGCACTTAATATCTTAAATTATGATTATTTCAAAGCAACTTTTCTTCCCCATTTAGTTACAGTTACTATAACGTGTTTTGTGTGGGAGATCTTCTCTTCCACTTCTTTCATGTGAGTGCTAATGTATCTGATACATCAATACCATTAAAGCTGCTAATCTTTTTCCAGCCTACATCAGATTTCTTAACTAAATCTATCTACTTAATAAGACACTCCATATAATACAGTGAAGCTATGTCCCCAGAAATAATGGGAATGTAAAACATTTTAGACTAAAAATATTCTTATAGGTAGATATAAACATACATTCATGCACTCAAATGCTTTGCCAATGACTGCTTTGGGCCGTAAAGAGCTACAGTAAGTATTTAAATTAAGCAGCCTATTCATTTTTTTAATGCATAGAATCATAAAATCATAGAATTCTATGATTCTATGCATAAAAAATGCATGTTCAAATACATCTAATTGTATTACATGTAATTACAGAGCTAAAATTTTTTCTACAGAAACTTTTTCCATCCCACATTCTTCCTTAAAAACAACTGCTTATTCAGATTTTTGCAAATATATAATTATCATTTGAAAAAATCTCTGGCTGCTCACACACTTTTCAGCAGAAGGAAATTAATGGTGCAATGGTACCTTGGAAATAATGCATGAATTATTAATGCATGAATATGGTTGGACTAGAAGATCCGATGGGTCCCTTCCAACCTGGTTGTTCTGTGATTCTGTGAATTAAATACAATGGCTTGAAATTTAAAGTGAAAATAGAATACTCCTGTCAACCGACAGTTGTCAGGTGCTTGATTTTAGCATGAAACATAGTAGATAACGACGTTTACACTGGCTTCTATTGACCACTGAGAAATTGTTTCCTATTCTTCCTTTCATTTTTAATAAAACTTTACTCCTGCTTTCAGTCACAAAGTAAAAACTTCTAGGGAAAAAATATCATTTAGAGTATTTATTTGGCACTGTAACTCAATCCACAAAACATTTGGACTTACTGTTACTAACACGTGCTTGAAGGCCATTACATTTAGAAATGGATTTTTCAAAGAGAAAAAAATGAAATAGCTTTTCAGTTAACATTGAATTTCACATAATCATTTTTCTGTCAGTCCAAATGCTACATTTTAATAAGACTCAAAAGTAGTTGGCACAAAATATTCAAGCTATGATACTCTCAATAAATTCTCCACCCAGTCTGTATTTGTGCTTGGAATTATTCCAACTCACATGCAGGACCTTGCACTCAGCCTTGTTAAATTTCATGAGGCTCGTACAGACCTGCCTCTCAAGCCTATCAAGGTCCTTCTGGATGCCATCCTTTCTCTCCAGTGTGTTGATCACAACATAGCTTAGTGTCATCAGCAAACTTGCTGAGAGTACCTTCAATTCCACTATCCCCGTTTCCAACAAAGATGTTAAACAACTCTGGTCCCAAACATGACCCCTGTGGGACACCACTCATCACTGTTGTCCACTTAGACATGGAACTGTTGACCAGAACTCTTCCAGCGAATTCCTTATCCACCAAGTGGATCCATAGTGCTCCAGTTTAGAGACATGAATGTCTTGTGGAACAGTGTCAAATGCTTCGTACGAGTCCAGGTAGATGTCAGTTACTCTTCCCTTATCCACCAACACTTGAGAGCAATTGTACAAGGTTACCAAAATTGTCAGGGATGATTTACCCATAGTGAAGCCATGTCGACTATCACCAGTCATCACCCTATTAATCATGTGTCTCAGCAGAATTTCCAGGAAGGTCTGCTTCATGATCTTGCTCTGACATAAGTGCATGCCATTCTGCCTTGAGGGTTAGGTAGGATGAGTGTCCTTGAACTATGTGGATGATCTCAGAACAGTGCCCAGATGCTAAGTTCTGTGCACTTCAAGTCTCCCACTTGGCCGGTGGAATGCTCCCCCTCAAAGAGGCACCCTCACTGCACACCCTTCCTTGTTAACTGCTGCACAAAACATTTCTTTGGTTTTTTTTGGTAAGTTCAAATCTAAGAAAGAGGTAGAAGAAAAGAAAGGTTTTACACACCAAATTCAAAGTATAGACTACAACTGGGTATATCATGACTGTAAGAATTTGTATTACTTTGATACTTCCAGCATTTTTTTTTCTTAAGTAATCTGCTTTGGTAAATTTTCGTAGCATTTTAAAAACCATAAATTAATACTTCTCCACCCAATTGTGACATCAAGACTATTTCTGAATTTAATAATGTCTTTAATAATAGTGTCAAAAAAGTCCTTCAGTTTTGTCTTTTATTTAAATATAAACCATTATATATATTTATGATGTAGGCTTATATGGGAGAAGGAAAGTTAGTTAGGAAGAATCCCTAAATTTTAACTCTTTCTAGTAGATTTTAAAGCGATAATATTTCAATGCTGTTCTCCTATTAAGTGCTATATCTGACTAGTTAGAATGTAAATAAATAAGTAAATAAACTTCTTATCTCCATGTTATTCTCTTTTTCATTGTTCTAATATTTACAATATTTTACCCAAGTACAAAATAAAAAGGCTTTTCTATCTGGAAAGGAAACAAATACATTGTAAATACAAGATATTCAGATGGATGATTTTTATTTTAGGTCTTTGTTGTGTACAACACATTGCAAGATATGTTCCTGTGCAAAGATGCAACAAAGATATATATACAAGAAAGTCTATTGACATCAAGAAGTTGCATAAATTGAACATTACCTGAAACTTCAACTGCCAGAACCAAGGTTGATACACATTGGGAAACTCCAGTGACCTGGTGGATGTCCTTTTGACTCTCTTTTCTACACACTCATTCTCTCACTCTGTAAGTTTCTCTCTGTAATGAGATCTTGGACCCTACGTTCTGCTACAGAATTGGTTTATTTCAGTTTCATCTGGGACCTTCCAACGAGGGACCTCAAACAAAAAAAACCCTGGCCAATTTTATCCTTGCAATCTAAAATCTCAGACAGCACATGGTCTTCATGTGCTGTCTATGAAACAACTGGTCTAATGGTGTTTTAGGAGCTGGGCCTTCTCACATCCCGTGGTGTTCCTTCCTTGCCTCTAAGCAGGCTGTCTCCTTTCCTATCTACAAATTTTACAGCTGATTTTATCTCCCTTATCTTCTGTCTTAATCCAGCCCTGGGGACTTCCTTTGTGTAACTCTATAAAGGTTTAAATTAAGCTCATCCTCCTGTCTTATCTATACCAAGGTTTTCTCTGTCATTTACTGCCTGTTTTGAAGGTCTTTCTTTCTGAGGCATAGATTTGGTCCCTCTTATCTTGTGGTGTAGGATGTCCAATACCTCTCTATTTCCTCTCCTGCTTTTAGTCATTCATGCTAAGAAACAAAGTTTACTTACTGTAAGTCCACTCATGCTAAGGTATGCAAGTTGCAATTTAACTTAACTCTAAGCAATCACACAATTAATTCTAATCTTCCAATAATAAACATTTTGATCCTCAACACATAGCACTGACAAAGACTATTTCACAAAGACTTAAGTGGTTGGATGAACTGGGCATGGAGGACATTGTTACTCTGTGTATATGTTTGTCTTGTAACATGCAAGTAGTCATTAAGATTGTTTAATTGTTTACCTATGGAATTACACATGTAGCTATTTGAAGAACTGATGTCCATTTCATACTCAGGGAAATTAAAACCCTATAAAAGTAGGCTACACCTAAAGTAAGACCATAGAGCAGAGGACCAGAAAGAACTGAGCCGTGGAAGGAAGGAATTTTTTAACTCTTTGCAGACACAAAATAAGTCAATCATAATTAATTCCAGTCTTCAAGGGATGACCACAGGAGTTTTCTTTTTCTTTGTTGGGGGATTTTGTTTATGCTTTTTTTCACCAGTAGTATACCATTTTTTGGAATTGAATTCTATAAATCAGGCTGTTTGGGAGAAAATAAAGCAAGTAAATTTTTTTCCAAATTTTTCAATTATAGGGAAACGTAAATCATTAGTGCATTGCTTATTCTTGCCTACATTTAATTTACTGAGAATTCTAAAGTTGTACCCACTGATAGGATTTTTTTTTCAGGACGTTTATTTTCAAGGACAAATTTATTGTTCAAACAATTAAAAATTAATCAAGCTGGGTAAACTGCAGAGTAACACCTGGCTCAAGATGAAGTTTCTTTCTCCAGAACCTGCTGCTCCTGCTTTTGTCATCTATTGAAATATGTGCTCTGCCAGCTTTTCCAGTTGACTGGTGAGGTAATCCTTTTTTGATGTTTTGCCCATAGGAACAATGCAGCCAATGCAGTGCAGCACATTAAAGTAGGTGAAATAAAAGGCTAAAAGTAAAACCTATGTCCCTTCTGTATACTGGAGTGTAGATGCAGAATAAATACATATTTGAATGAGTTAGGATCCTCCCTAATATCTCTAAATAGATCTTAGTTCTTTTCTGCTGATATCTTCCCTCTGAATAGCACTGTATACAACATCTTGTTTGATTACTACTGCTCCCTAACTTAATTTAGGAGCCTGGTACTCATCTACAAGGAATTAGGTTAAAATAGTGATATCAAAATCTAATATTTTGTTCAACTAACATATTGATGAAGATATACTCGTTTAATGGTTGCAGTATTTACTAAGGAAGGAAATATTCCTGGAAAGCTGGACCAACCTGGGTAGGTCTTGTTATAGTTATATATTTTTGCTTGTTTGGGATTTTGGATTGTAGGGTTTGGGTTTTTTTCAGAAATAATTGAGCAATGTTTTGCGCCTACTTCCAAAACACAGATGACATTTGTGGGTTTTGTATGGACTCATTAAAAGCCAATGAGGAAGGGCAAAGAAATACTATAATCTGCATTTTAAAAAAAGAAAAATTTCAAAATTTGGAGGTTTGGGACAATGAAATCTACTGAGCTCTGAGGCAGTATATTTCTCCCCTGGAAACATGGAGAAGAGATTTAAGACATGGCTTCTCTGAAGCATTCTTAAACTCCTCTGAAGTTTAAGTGACAAACTACTCTCTACCTATTGTGATAAAATCAGAATCTTTGAGATTTGCCAGCATCTCTGGAGACTGTATAGCTCAGCTCTACTGCTCATTGTACGATCAACTACTGAATGTGGCCAAGGATCATATGCAGTAGGGTTTTGCATATCTGCACAGATGAAGACTCTCACCAATCTCATCCAGTGCTTGACTACCCTTACAGAAAAACAGTGTTTTCTTGCGTTAGTGAAGAATTTCATGTTTTTTAAGTAGTACCCACTGCCTCTTGTTCTGTCAGTGGACACCACTGAGAAGATTCTTGCTCCTTCTTTTTCATTCTCTTAATCAGGTATTGTACACATTGGAAAGATCCTCTTGAGTCTTTTCTTCTCCAGGCCAAACAGTCCTGACTCTCTCAGTCTCTCCTTATGTAAGACATCTCTGGGGGCTGTTGCTGAACTTGCCTCATTAAGACCATGTCTGTCTTGAACTCAGGAACACAGAACTTGACCCAGCACTCCAGACACAGAAAGTCCAGTGCTGAGTAGAGGCAAAGGAAGGTTCACCTCGCCTAAGCTGCCAATAACATTCCTCCTAATAGCATCTCAAGGGTACCATGAGGGGTCACTCTGTTGTCCACCAGGACCCCAAGACCTTACTCTTCAGAGTTACTTTTCATCCAGTCAACCCCCATGTTGTATTTATGCACAGGGTTATTCCACATGAGGAGGAGGTCTTGCATTTCTCTTTGCAGATCTTCATAAGATTCTTCATACCCCAGCTTTCCAGCATTTCTGTGTTCCTCTGAATGCCAGTGCATCCATCTAATCTATCCACTCCTCTCAAATTTGTATTGTTTTTGAACTTGCTAAGGGTGCAATATGTCTCATCATTAATAAAGATACTGAACAGTACTGGCACAGTATCAAGCACCAGGATTAAATGTAAGTGATTTGCCTACAGTTGAACTTTGTGCCACCAGTCACTACTATCTAGGAAAAGTTCAGCCAGATTTCAATCTACCCCATTGTACACTTATCTGACCTGTACTTTATCAGCTTCTCTAAGAGGATGAGAGACAGTATTCTAAGTCTCATCTAGCTCCCTCAGCACTGGTAGGTACTGTCAGTCCCAATGGACTTACGTATGTCCAGTTTGTTTAAGTTCTATGTAACTTGGTCTTTCTCCAATAAGGATAAGTCTTCCTTGCTCCACACTTTCCTTCTAGTCTCACAGGCCTGGGATTCCTGGCACAATTTGAGACCATTTCCTTTCATCCTATCACGTGTTACTTAGAGGAAGAGACCAACACCCACCCTACCACAACCTCCTTTCAAGTAGTTATAGAGAGCAATAAGGTCTTGTCTCAGCCTACTCTTCTCCAGACTAAATAACCTGCAGTTTCCTCAGCCACTCCTCATAAGACTTGTGCTCCAGACCCTTCACCAGCTTTATTGCCCTTCTCTGGACATGCTCCAGTGACTCAATGTCTTTCTTGTAGCACAGGACCCAAAACTGAACAATAGTTGGAGTTATTATTTTTGTGGGTAAGACATTTGTGGTTACTTTTTTCATTTCAAGATGAATTTCCTGCAAAATGGATCAGATCGACAAAATATTATTTCTATAATAATATATAATAATATATTTCTCTACTTATCTTCTTATACATTTGCTTGTACTACATGTTTTTAATTCTACAAATAAAATTAGAGTATCATCTTCCAATTCTAGCTCTTTCAGTGTTGCATTACTCAAATACATATGCACAAATATGAAATTAAGCCAATAATACTTTTGAGGATGACATACCATACAAAAAACTCTGTGAAAGCAGTAAACTAAGAAGTCATCGTGACAGGCATTTCATAAGGGAGACAAGCAGGACAGAGCAGCACTTCATAATGCAATATTGTAGCACCAGCAAACACTGCCTATAGTAGAGTTGATAATCAGCAAGGCAGAGAACCACATTTTATCACACAGTGCAGGCTGCATGGCAGCAAAAGATAGTGGCAGCACAGTGAGTCTGGCATTGTTACTCTCTGTAACAATGCAGACAAGCAAAGCGGAGGCTTCCTTGCTTCCAAGCAGAATTGATTTAAAAGCTCTGTACTTGAAATAAACAATGATCTGATGGTTTGTGGGTTTTTTGGAGTTTTTGGTTTTGGGGTTTTTTTTAGGTCAGTTGCATACAGAGGTTCTGTTTTGACTGCATGTTTTTATAGCTTGTCATCTGGAGTCTTGTTTCTTTTTTTTTTCTGTTGTGTTAAATAACAGTTGCCAAAAATACAGGGCAATAACGTACACCAATGTATCTAAAATACACTTAGTTTTAAAAGAAATCTACTCAGAACTCTAGAATTTCTCTCTCACCAAAATTTTCACATAGCTTAGACTTTAAACTCCATAAGTTTTTATCCTGCTCTAATAGTTATTCATGTTGAATATGACCTACTTTTTCTGCACATATGTTAATACCTCTTGAACTGAAATGCAAAAAGCAGCCCACAAGAGATGGAAAGAAAAAAAGAGAAGCACAGAAGAACTTCTCAGATAGAAATTCAAGAACAAAGCCAGTCTGGAGCTAAACGTAATAAAGGACATTGATGATACAAAAAGGATCCTACAGTTCAGTTAACAGCAAAAAAAGAAGTTCAGGAGGAGAGTGGGTTTACTAGTGGGTGGAAGAACTGGCAAGTGAGAGGGGAGATGGAGAAGGTTAACAAATTCAGTCCCTTTATATCTTGATTTTCATAGACATTGCCTGCTTTCAGTACTCTCTGTGTTACAGCATATTCTGGGAAGGAGTAAGACAGCTAATAGCTCAAAAGTACCTAGAGAAATCGGATACACTTAAATCCATCAGCTTGAACAACATCAACATATCAACAGCTGTTTCAGCCTGAAGGTGCTGAAAGGGCTGGTGGATCATGATTATATGGTTATTGTATGTCTTCTGTGGAGAACAGTGACAACTGGAGGAGGTATCCATGACTAAGCCAAGTTTCATATTACACCTATCAGTAAGACAGAAAAGAAGAAGAAATCAAATAATTATAGGTAGGGCAAGAAAGCAAAGAAGAAAGCGCAAGCTTGTAATTGGTCACTTAGAATAATGACTTTTTTTTAATATGATATTGAAGTAAACTCCTGGGGAGGAACAGTATTTCTTCTGTGCCAAAAGTGGGAGTAGGAGTCTAATAATCTCTCCTGCATCATGATTATATATCCATACAGTGATAATATATTGCATATATTGATTCCATCAATATAGGAATCATGAGTGAATTGTTTGATTTCAGATTTCTACTCAATGATAGGTAGCATCATTAAAATTTTTCACTTAATCATGTGCCTTATGGATAATTAATTACACATTTACACTTAGTGGAATGCTTTCAAATCATTGAACAATCAACAGTACAGAGAAACCAAGTATCATTATTTAAAATTTTACTTTACCATGACCACTGCCAGCTTCAGAAACAGTAATGACGAGGATACCATTTATATTATAAGAGATTAATACATGCATTGCTAGGAAATTTGAGGGGGAAAAAAATTGCGATCAATCACATGCCTCTGTTCTGGTTTTTTTCATACACGTATTTCTAAGCTATCCCATTTTCTCTGCTGAAAGCTGGCAACTATGATGAATGTCTCCTACTTCCTACAACAGCAAGTATAATAGCACACTTGTTCAACAACTCACATGGTATAGTGTGGCATCGTACACCAATCTGAATAGGCAGAAGTTTGTTCTGTGGCTATCACAGGTAAGACTTGAAAACACTCATGATTTCTACCTTCAAAACACTATCTACTGTATATTTTCTTTTTACTGGATGTTATAATTTTGTTACTAAGTTGTCTAAATATGGTAATCACTTTGCGATCAAGATGAGATTTTATGAATGATTCAGAATATTCACATATTTCTCCAGCACATGACACCAATCCTCCAATTCATTCTTTCCATTCTGCCAGTTTCAGAATAGAGTAGTTTTTTTCCCTTTCCATAAACTTATGTTCCCCTTCCTCTTCACTATTAGCGAATATTTTTACTAAGCATAGTAGTTGCAGCAGTTTCTCTAAATATTCTGAAATGTATAATTTAAGTCAGTCTTCTCAGAAGTTGTTTGCCACAAAATACATCACAATCTAAGAACAATAGTTTGAGATCCTCAAAGGTAATGAAGAAAGTACACTGTTCACAAAGGTATGGACTAAGAGAGCATAATTGTTTAGTAAAATTATGTAAAATGATAAGTACAGGAAACATCCTCCAAGGTGAGAGAATCGCTATTTGCATTCTGAAAGACTGGGTTTAATCCTAATGCACTTTTGAATTTTACTGATTCATCACTGTGTAGAAGTTTCTCTATAGGGAAAGCAGATATATCACCAAGATTAAATGGACACACGGAACTGTTTTCAAATAGGACAAGAAGGAAAATCATAGAGATTAAAGAATAAATTTCAACTTACTTTGGGCTGGATGGATAACAATTAAAATAATTGGTGTTGAACACAGCAAGAAGCTGGACATTCAACAAAAGCATCTTTCTAAACAAAGATTAGACTCTTCTACAGCAAATATGGGGAGCAGCTAATAAAGTAGCAAATTATGAGACTTATGAATTTAAAGAATCTATCCCTAATTTTATTTTGACCTGAAGGCAAGTGTTTAATCTGCAAGTTACCCAAATAGTTTAAATTATTGTTTTCTCTAATAATTAGTCTGGTCTTAAATTCTGCAGGAGCAACTACCTGCACACTTTTTCCAAAATTGTGATCTTCTCTTTAAAAATGGGCTGGAAAACACAGTTATCAATAAGTTGTGAGTGGTTTCCATAACATGAAACAGTGCATGTTTTTTTCTGTCTAACGGCAGAAGACAGTTTCTCAAATTTTCTAATTTCGATATGATGCTTTTGCCTTGCTGCTTCTGCTGAAATGTATTTTCAATGGTTATGAAGCACCCCCAATTTGTTCATCTACACTTGTCTAACTGTTGACCACGTTTATTTTTTCTTTTCATCATTGCCCACCTAATTCCAATAAAACATTTTCCTTTTACTGTGCCTACCTTGACACCAACACCTGGAAAAAAGTCACAAGCTCTTGAGAATGAAAATTAAAATTTTACGTAGCCTGCACTGTGGTAACACTGCAGACTGGTAATCAGGAAATCTCATTCTTTCATAATAAATTCTCATAATAAATTCTCATATGAGGTGGAGTTAAAGGTCTTCATGTAATGTTGATATTTATAACTTTTCCATTACACCAAAGGATGATCACTGAAGAATGAACAATACTAAAGGATGCTATATTGTCTTTCTTAACTAGATTAGGTAGGAGAACCAACCTTTATCTACTACTGGAATTCAAACTCATAGCAGAAGGGGTATTGTTGTAAATTGTTGCCATTTAACCAAGGTAAAATCTAAGACAATTCTACAGATTGTAAAACATCCTTGAATTTTAAATAATGCAACTAGGCTTAAAATCCATTAATACGTTGGCCATCTCACTCTACTGATGACTGACCAGATGCAAAATAAAAACAAGGCAAAATAACATCATTTATCTTAGAGTCATAGATGTCAGGTCTGTGTTTGTAATCAGTTTGTACAGTTCTTTCTCAAAGTAGTGAAATTGGTTTTGAGGCAGTAAAAAAATCACTTACCTGTGATTTTGAGAGCTGTAAGTCAACTGGACTTCACAGAAAGGTTTGCTTTGTTCCACATTCCTCTTTTGCACAATAACTTCATCTCTCATACTACAGAATAAGTAGTTAAATCTTTCTCTGCATGTTTTAAAGGATAATGTTCACTCAATAGCACAACACCAAAAGTACATAATTATAAAGGGTGAAAGAAGCTGCATTCAAATTACCCATGAGTCTAAATGCTTGGCTCTGTATAATTACTTTCAAATTATTTCTGTCAAACATACGTTATAGTTGAGTTAATCATTTATATTTTAAAAAGAAAATTAAGAAAATCAAGGAAGAACTTATTCAGAATATTTAATAAGGAAAAGTTCTTTTTTTTTCTTTAATGGGAAGTATCAGATTTTTGAACTATTTATTAATTAGCCAACAAAGTTCTGTGGATATCCTGGAAAATAGATTCACATGCTGAAAGACTACACCTCCTACATTTAGCATGGACAGTATGATATACAAACTCATGCAGTTTAAGATAATAGCATGGTTGTATGTGAACATTCAGTGTATTTTATATTAAATTTTCATTTCTGTGAATTGGTAGCTTTTACTGCTCTCATATCCAACAGTGAAAGAGAACTCTTGAAATCATAACATTGTGATGTATACCACATCATGACAGGAGAAGGGGAAAACAAAATAAATCCTCTGTCTTCTTCAATGTATTTGTATTTATGACCATCATGATGAACAGTTCTGTGAACTTCATATCAATTTGAAAGGTAAGAGGCAATCATCCATTTGTAAAGATGCATAGCAGGGCATCTGGAAGCTCCAGGATGGATAGTCTCCTACTGATTCAGCAACCTTTAAAAAAATCGCTTTGGTTCACTTTTACACCCAAACCAAATTTGTACATCAATTAATTGAACACAGAACAGGATAGAGAGACAGAACAGGAAAAACAGCCAAGTAGTTGATATGTTACTGTATAAATGAGTTATCACACAGAGCAGTGACAGCAAATTTGTATGTTATATAAACCATAGAAATACCAATAAAGTTTATTTTATAAATAAAATATATAATATCTATACTATATAAATAATATTGTCACACATAATTTCTTTCTACTTGCAAACGAAATTTTATAGAAAACTCAAAACCTTCAGAACTGTTTAAGTATTAAATTTTTATTGGTGCATTTTCTATGTGGTTGGTTTTAGCATTTTTCATCATGTAGTACTATATTTTCTGAGACTAATATACATTCTTTGGTTCCAAGTCAGTTGATTTTGAAAGACTTGATTGACCTAACTAATGAGTTGGTTTAGTGGTTACAATGTGAGAGCACTGCAGATAGAAGTATTTGCCTCATGCACTTTAAATTGTAAAGAAAGATTTAAGGCTTTTTATTAATAAAAAGTTCCCATTTCCAAACCTCACAAAATGCAGGTATCATCTCTAATGTCATCATCAGTAATTTACAATGGAATTTAATGGAAAGTGACCTATCTTAAACCTTATCATAGGTGAAAATCTCCATTGGATTATCTTGTGCTAGAACAGAAGAGAAAAAAAAATATCTTGTGTGGAGAGTGTGCATGATTTGGGTTTGATCAGTACAACTGTTTTAGCTATGTGGTTGGCTGCATAGTGAATCAATATCAGGTGTCTGTGCAAGGAAGACCACTGAACATACAGCTCCGCTTCATGCCACGTTTGTCATTGTCCATGAAATATATACCAGAAGGTATACCACATATGAGATGTAGCTTTCTTTAGGTATTGGGTGAAATCGTTCTGGCAAGATACTGTGATACTGTAAATTTGAACTTGTTGAGCAGCTTGGAAAATGGAATCTTCTTTAATGATAGAAGAGTCTATTTTCAAGGTTAAATAGCACAAATACTAAGAGTTTGTCAAATACTTTCCTAGGCAACTTCCAGTGGATATTCGAAGTCTAATTTGTAAAGAAAAAGTAGATAAGAATTCATAATTATTCAGATTTAAAGTGCATCCTGCCAAATACACAGAAAAAAGTTCACAATATTTGACAGTGAGAATAGATTAGTTAGGGAAACCAAAGACCTTAGATCTCAGTATGTGTTACCTCTTTACTGATGCATTGGCAATAACAGCTCTAGAGTGTAGCATAAGATTATTATAGGAGGAAAGTATTTTGGGCTGTGATGTCTATCAGTAACTTAGTTCATATAATCTTTAATGTTGTTGATAAAATACTTATGCACAGGAATGTTGGGGGTTGGTTTTAGCATTTTTTCTGTCTAGAAAACAGTGTTAAGCTGGCAAATAAAAAAAAGTGAGAATAATCAGAAAAAAGAAGCTGCTTACAACTGGATATTTTCCAATAAAGATGTCACATATTACATTGTGGTAAAAATTATTATAGAATCACAGGTGCTACTAAAATTTTGCTTAATTCTGTGTCTTTTTCTATTAAATATGCTTGGTTTTATTCCAGCAAAGGCAACTATTTTAGAGCTCACAAAAATGTTGTTTTGATCTGTTACTCTAGAGATATTTTTCTGTAATTAATTAAAATTAAGAAATAAATTTGAAACCACAGCATCATCAGGGACCTGTGTGGGTGCTGAAATTGACCCACTTGATATTTTCTAAAGGAAAAAAAAGCTCATATTAGATAAGTTATTATACTTGATAAATAGTTCTTAAGTATGGAACAATTTTTTCATTCTGAGCAAGAAGCAATTTAATTTGAATATATCACATAAAAGTTAGTGTAAAGCAAAAGTGGTAGGGATTCACAATTTTATTTAAATATCATAAAACTAACTTTCATGTTAGAAGCAAAATATTTTATTTATTTTGCCAAATAATCTAAACTCCAGTCAGCTTACACTAAACGATTTTGAAGGTTTTTAAGAAATTGAAATTAGTACTTTTTATTAAGATTAATTGGCACAAAATACTAAAAAGCATACACTTTATAACTACATGTTTTAAGTAACAATTTGGCTGCTAAGTTATAACATATCGTTCCTAGGGGAAATGGAAACCAACAGGAGATTGGACTTAGTTACAACAAAAATTAATTTTTTCAGGTTCAGTGGAACACTGTTTTGGATGACATGACTAATTAGTGTTAACTGGTTTAAGTGTGAAAGTTATAATATAAATTCTGACACATTTAAATGGAAAAGAGGCAGTATTGTAATTAAGTTTCACAATAGTGGTGTGGTGAGGTGTGAAAAAAAGGAAGCTTATTCAGCACCTGTGATAAATTGTTGTAAATCTATAATAGATGTTTGTCAAAAATGGATTCAAAGTACACCACAGAAGATTTTTCATTAGTTCTAAAACTCATGACAGTGCAAATTTTACTGCTGAGTGCTGTGTTCAGGACTTTGGCTGTGGAAGAGGGATGTTAACTAAATTGTTCATAACAGAAAGTTTTCAATATGCAATATAGATACGAACTCCATATAAAAAGAACACTGGAAGGTGAGCAGTTTATGTTACTACATCCTTTTTTCATTTTGTTATACCTCTGTCTTTGTATTTTCAGTCCCCATTAAGTGCATAAATCAAAGAAATAAACCCCAAATCTCAGAGTCTTTGTAAAGGCTAAGACAGTAATACTAATATTTTTGATCAATAGAAAAGTGTTTAGAAAATATCTATAAAACATACAGAAAAAAAAAGTCCTACTAAAAACCAGTAACTTATTTTCCACTTCAAACCTTTGACAATATGTAGCCAGTTCTGATGACTCTCAGGTAACTTCAAGAAAGGGAGTAAAATCATTTGAACCTAGCAAAAAATCCCATAATGCTGCTCAATCAAAATAATCATCTAGATGAGATGACTGAGTAGGTAATATCCAGCACAAATCTTTGTGGTTTATTCTGTAAAATGCATCATTTAAAAATATCTTCTAATGGAACGATCAGAAGTGATTGTCTCCAAATAGAACATGAATGTTGTTCTTGTTAGAACTCATTGAGTTGGTTACAATTCATTAACTGGATTAAGTGAGAGAGATTTCAGAAACTATAAACAGACTCATCATCTGCAAAAGAAAGACAAGTATGCAAACACTTTTCTGATGAAATATTGAAGCAAAAGGTTCTATCATAAGGACTGGCAAATGTACAATTATATGATCTGAGGTAGTTGCTGGAAGGAGCATTGTTTTCATAAACTAGTGAGGTTATCTCTCAAATTAAAGATAGTACATACCACACCAGAACTCATAACAGTGCAGTTGCTGACTTGTAAAAGGTTTCTAATAAATTTATTTAAAACCAATTTTTAAAAAACATTTTATGTCAGAATACTTGAGTGGATGTGTGTTTAACTTATTAAATAAATAAGAAACATGACCTTCTAGCAAATTAGATGTTTAAGTTTTGAATCTATGAGAAAATCATGCTGAAATTACTATAGAAGATAGATCTCTATTCTGCAGCCTACTAGAACGTCAAATCTGAGGTCTACTTTGTGTCCTGAACATAGAGTCATAAAGCATGTGAAATAAACTTACTTTAATTAAAATCCGATTTCTTAATAACCGTCTTTCCTTTGGTAAAAATTGGCTGCATATGGTGAAAAAAAAAAAAAAACCACTAAACAAAGTCTGAATGATAATGCCTGAAAATGAAAAGGTTTTGGAAAATTTCCCACTGTTCAATTTAAGAATTATCCTCAACTTTTTGTTGCTTAATATTCTTTAAAACAGTAAATTTATAAAGATTGTGAAAATAGGATAAACTGTAAATAAAAAAATTTGAAGAGCTTTATGAGAGAAAGTGCAGGTTTCCTCTACCAAATGAAGAATGCTCTGTTTCTTTTTCAATTGTGAAGAGAAGTGATCTACCAAGTCTACATAATGCTCTTGTGATAATTTTATTAAGTATTCTTGATTTAAGAGTGACATCTATGAAGACTGATTATATTTTGAAAGCAGATGTTATTTTTCATGCATATAAGCACTTTGGGAATATTTTTTGTTTCTTTCTTTGTTTAACTTTTACAAGAAATGCATGCAACATTTGGGTCAATTAAATGCTAGGCATTAGAAAACCTCTTTTTAGTATCCTCATATCTCAAATACAAGTTAGTTTTTATGAAATCAGAGGCTGTGAGGAATTTTTTTGTTAATTATGGAAGAAAAGCAGAAGGCAGTTGGGTGAGGTTATGACATCTCAGCTATTTAGATAGAAAAGATTTTGTTTTATAATGAAGCCAACATAACTCTGTAATTATGATAATAAGGTAAATGCTGATAATTTGACTTAATGGAATTTAGTAATATAAATAACCTATAAGAACTCGATATCTAACAAGCTGTACTTATGGAAATTATTCCAAAATACCATAAACTAAAGAGTACAAAGATAAAAAAGGCAGGGACAGGGAGATGGTGCACACTAACAAATGCTTGACTTTTTGTTGTCATATAACTTTGGTATCTTGCTATTATCTCTGAAGCTGTTCAGTGAAACAAAACTACAGAATTACTTGATATTGGATCCTATCTTATCAAAATCTCATCTGACCACTAACATCAGTTCCACAGACAAATTGCTTGTTTATCTACAGTTAATAGATCTTGAATCCTTTTATTTTGTTAGCAAATACAGTGATGGTATTTTTAATATTTGCTTATAAAACCATTGACCAGAATGTCAAACTAACCCATGTAAGCTAGAATCTCCTGAAGTTTGAGACACTGATGTGAAGAAGGAATAATTGCCATTTACAACTAGTCATTGTGACATTAACCTTCCCTCTATCCCTGTTCAACCACAACCATGGCAGACAACCATTAACCCTTTCTCCTGAGAAAGAGACAGTGGGCACACATATTGATTAAAAGATGGTCAAGTTGATTGGTGCTTTGAATACAGTTGTCTGAGACAACACTAGTCAGACACAAATGTACATGAAATCTGGGAGATGTCTGAACTTCTTGTTTCATAAATCCACTGTTTTATATTTTCCAGTGTATTTGATGAGTTATCATCATATTTTGTTTATTCTATACTCTTCATTTTGAAAAAAAATCCAAGAAATTGGAATTATCTGGGAAAATTTGCACTATTAAAGTGAATGTTTGGTATCCTCAAGTCTTGCACTGGATGGCCATGGAGGTTTCTGTGTGATCAAAGTATCTGGAGTCAAATCTTTTCTTCTGAAACAACAAGATTTTTTTTGTAATGCTATGAATGTTAACAGGATCTAAAGTAATTGTTGAAATAAGGTCTTATGAAAGGAATGTCTACACAGAAGCAAAAAAAGTAACTAGAGGTAGGGGATATTTTGGAAGTGAACAGAACATTTTTATTTGTTTTACTTATTTAAACTATTACTTGTTTGTGGAAAAAAGTTTTCCTGCAGGAATTTGTTGATTAGCTTGAATATGCAGTAATCAGTGGGAGAGGTCTGGTGAGTAAGCTGGGTGACCTAGACTTTCATGGTCCACTTCATGCCCTTCATTGGTGAGAAATGCAGTCAGGCCTTGTCATGGAGAAGAACTGATCCTTTTCAGTTGACCAATGTTGGACATATGGACATAAACACTGCGGTTCTCAGTGCTTTTTGTCAATTTCCTGGCAGTATTTCTCTGCTGTGATGGTTTTACTAGGAGTCAAGAAGTTGTAGTGGATGATTCCACTTGCTGACTATCAAACAGTAACCATAAACTTCTTCTGATGCAGGTTCAGTTTGGGGAAGTGTTTTGGTGCTTCACATCAGTCTAGTCACTGTGCAGAATGTCATTATTTGTCACATAGAATCTACTTTCTGTCACATGTCATAAAAAGATTAAGAAATAAATTGGGTTTATTGTACAAAAGATGTGCAGAGCAGACTTCACACTGGCTGTTTTCTTAACTTTCATCCCACTTGTGTGCCACCCATTTGTCAAGCTGTTCCGATTTTCTAATTTGGTGCAAAGGTTTAATAACTGCTGAACGGTCAGCAAGAAGTTCTTCTACAACCTCTTGAACTGTTTTGCATGGATACACTTAAGTAATGACTCTCAGTTGCTTGTCATCTATCACAGAAGTATGTTCACAGTCATCATCCTCAGGACTCTAATTTCTGAGACGAGTTTTTTTAAACCATTGTCCACCCATTTGTGTGTTGACAGTCCCCTGTCCAAATGTGTGAAATGTGTGGTTGATACTGTTAGCAGTGTCTGCTGCTTCACATTCATTTGTGAAATCATATAACAAAATTTCTCAAATTTGCTTTTTTTCTTCTCATCTTTAGTTTAACTCTGTAATATGAAAAAGAATTAGCAGTGAAAATGAAACCATTAGCATCCTCCACCTTTGCTCTTTCAAAATTCACTGTTTCCCTGTCTGTAACAGTAATGTCCTGACTAAACATGGCTTGGTTTAGCATTGGAACTAGTGATAACAGGGATTTTAACTGTGCCTTAGAGTACAATGTTTTTTGAGAGAAGTCATGTAGTTTGTATGACTCATTTTTATTCTGCATTTTATAAACCTAAACCTAGGTGTCAGTGCATCTACAGTCATTTCTTTTGTTGCTTCATGGTGATAAGATTTAATCTTCCTCGAATAAGTATATAGATTGTTTGATGAAGTCGGTATTTATGATGACCATTTGATTGAAGTAGCAAAACAAATCAACCAAGTAACATTTTTTCAGTTACAGCAGATGGAAAAATATGCAAATAAAAGACACATTATGCTTGGGGAAAAATCTGCACTTAAGGGACTAATTTTTTTGTTTGTTTGTTTATCTTTGACATATGAAATACTCATAAATGCTTAATGGGAATATAAAGAAATGTTAACATACATAAAAAAATAAGAAGAATAGGTAAGGCTAAACATTAAATCCTTTCAAAATAATTTTAAGTATCTTATTTCTTACTCAGCCTAATTGAGATGAATCATTTATCATCATTGATTGTATCAACAATGCTTTCAAAATGATGGAATGCCAGGACTAAAACAGCTTGGGGAACATGCATCATCATCTCACCATTCTGACTGAACATTAAAAGGCGAATAAAAGAACAGGAGAAATTAAAGTTTAGATTCCCAAGGTCTATGCAATTATGCAAGGGGAATTTGTGTTGTTACAAAATACTTTTATAACATATAATTTGGAGGGGGAGTTAAAAATGAGATGATAGTCTTTTTAAAACTTGGACATCAATATAATATTTTTAATACTGAGAGAACAATTTTTTAATGACTATAACAGAAAATACTGCATGTCTTACAGGTACTGTACTGCCAAGATCATAACAATACTAACAATTAAATAATTGCTTTAAATAATTTTCCACACCTGAATATATGTGGAGTAAATAGGGTGTACTGATAGATAGGGAGTACTTGTTAGTAAGATTTTTTTCAGAGCAGAATTTTGCCATAAAATGGAATCATAGAATCATAGAATCATAGAATCATAGAATCATAGAACAACCAGATTGGAAGAGACCCATCGGATCATCGAGTACAACCATTCCCATCAAACACTAAACCATGACCCTCAGGACCTCATTCACCCATGCCTTAAACACCTCCAGGGAAGGTGAATCAACCACCTCCCTCGGCAGCCTGTTCCAGTGCCGAGGGACCCTCTCTGTGAAAAACTTCCTCCTAATCTCCAGCCTAAATCTCCCCTGGCGGACCTTGAGGCCATTCCCTCTTGTCCTGTCCCCTGTCACTCGGGAGAAGAGGCCAGCTCCCTCCTCTCTACAAACTCCTTTAAGGTACTTGTAGAGAGTAATGAGGTCTCCTCTCAGCCTCCTCTTCTCCAGGCTAAACAACCCCAGCTCTCTCAGCCGTTTCTCATAAGGTCTGTTCTCCAGAGCCCTCACCAGCTTTGTGACTCTTCTCTGAACTCGCTCCAGAGCCTCAACATCCTTCTTGTGCTGAGGGACCCAGAACTGAACATAGGATTCAAGGAGCGGTCTCACCAGTGCAGAGTACAGAGGGAGAAGAACCTCCCTGGACCTGCTGGTCACACCATTTCTGATACAAGCCAGGATGCCACTGGCCTTCTTGGCCACCTGGGCACACTGCTGGCTCATGTTCAGTCGGTTGTCGACCAACACCTCGTGTTTAATAGAATGAGAAATATTATGAGAATATTATTTTTTCTACTGTATTTGCTCTGCTTGTGCCACAGCTGCACACTGCCTTATACCTCTGCAGGAAGCTTCATGTAGTGGCAGTGCTTGAAAGGTTAATGGCATTTACTACATTACTAATCTATTCTTTAAACCAGTGATTAGCATTGAAATTTATTCTCAGCTTCTCGTGGCTGAAATGGCATTAATCTAGTCTCTGCTATTAAATATGTTACACCTTTCTCATGTTACCAGGTGATAACACGTCAGTAATTTGAAGGTTTCCATTGTTCTGTCCTTCATTAGAACACCTACAAATGTGAACAGTGAGCAAAAATTTTACATATTCATTCAGAAAGAAAAAATTACAGTAGGTTATCATTAAAAGCATTTGAAATGTGAAGGACAACTACTTTTTGTAACAGTCAGGTAAGCAAAACATCAAATAGGACATATTCTACAAAACTGATTTCAGTTTCTAACCAACAAGCCTGGCCACACCTTTATGCTGTTAGATCAGATACTCAAAGAGTGACCTCTCTTTTGGGTATGTAATGCTCTCTGAATCAACTGCCTTGTTTAGAATTCTGTTTTCATTATTAAATTAAACAGATTGTATAGTCAGAAGATTTTTTTAGCATTATGGTTTATTCCTGCTAATATGATGAGAAAAACATTCTGGAACATGCTTATAAAACAAATCACATAAAGAGAATTTCCATTCATTGGAAGGTGAGGAATATTTTGAACTACCAGAATTAATATAAATTCCAAATACAGTTTTTCCATGTGCATTACACTGGATGCCATGTCTTTTCAGACACTCCGAATTATCTGTATGTGTGCTTATATTATCAATCCCTGTTTTAAGTCGGGTTGCAAAGATTATTAGGGACATATTCATTAAAGATGTATTTCTCATAAATGAGTTTTTGAGCTTCATTAACTATTTATGTATAGTTTTATTTTGTTAGCAGTAAAATTACTGTGATTCAATTTAGTTTACTACTTCCTGTTCTCTGTAGAAGGTAAGGTAAAGTTTCCAACCTACCCTTTGATGACAGAATTGCAATTTACGCTCTGTCTTTTCAAAATAATTCACAACATTTTCAGTTCTTTTGCAGGGTTTGGTTTTCATTTGGTTTTGTGTTTGTTTGGGGTTTTTTTTTTCTGAAATATCTTTGAGTATTCAGAGCACATATCATTGAGCTTCTTCAGCCACTGTATTTCTGAAAAGCTTTTCAGGTGAAATTATACTGAGGAAAAAAAATTATTAAAAATATCATAGCCATACCATAAAAAGTCACATTGCCCAGTTGAATGCATACAAATTCTGATTCAAGTGGGAAATACCGGACTCTATTTCTATCAAATATTAAATTAAAATAATTAAAATTGTACAGAAATAAAAATGTGGGAAAGATAGTTATAAAATAATTAAAACCATATGCTAAAAATTCCTCAAATTAAAGATGAGACAATCACTACATTTACCCCAAACCTTGCCACTGTCAGAGAATAGAAGCCTCAAATTTTTGTGATGGGGAAGATGGACAATAAACAAAACCACAGAATCACAGAATCGCTAAGTTGTAAAAGATCCACAGGATCATTGTGTCCAACCATTCCTATCATACACTAAACCACGCCCCTCATCCATCCATCTTTTAAACTCCTCCAGGGAAGGTGACTCAACCACCTCCCTGGGCAGCCTCTGCCAGTGCCCGATGACCCTTTCCAGGAAAAGTTTTTTTCTGATGTCAAGCCTGAACCTCCCCTGGCGGACCTTGAGACCATTCCCTCTCGTCCTGTCCCCTGTCATTTGGGAGAAGAGGCCAGCATCCTCCTCTCCACAACCTGCTTTCAGGTAGTTGTAAAGGGCAATATGGTCTCCCCTCAGCCTCCTCTACTCAAGGTTAAGCAACCCCAGTTCTCTCAGCCGTGTCAAAGGCTTTACTGAAGTCCAAGAAGACTACATCCACAGCCTTTCTCTCATCCAGAAAGCATGTCACTTTGTCATAGAAGGCGACAAAGAAACCACAGTCATAGAAACCACTTGGTCACAGAATGTGGTCATAGAAAACACGTGGCCATAGAAACTGTTTGTAAGGCAAAAAAATAATGCATGGTGGAAATACACTCCTTTATCAACATATTTTTATCGCATAGAATTAACAATTAATCCAGAGACACATTTGTACCTATAAAATAAAGAGTAAAAGGCAGCAGTTTCACCATTTGGATTTCTAATTGCTGGTAAAAGATTTCTAAGATAGCTCTGACAAGCATTGTTTATTGGTTTTCCCCTTCTTTCCATTTCCATGGGAGGAAGACTAATAGACAAACATACAGAAAAAATAGATAAAACTTCTTAACAGATGGTGTCTGAGAAGTCAGAGAATGTAATGACCTGTTTCTGAGTAGTTGAGGAAGAGGTGATGTCTCAGGGGTTTTGCTAAAATAATGAAAATTAGGCAGATGGTTTCCATTCTCACACAAATCTGAGATCTTGAAGTAGTAGTGTGTCATCACAAATCTACAGCTGAAATACTAACTATGCACTGTTTCCATTTTTTAATGACACTGTAAAAAAACCAGAATATATTCAATACCACTCGTCACAGACATTCTTTCTAATCTGCGATTTTGCAATATTGATTAAGGCATTTCCAGATTTACTGATTACATCACAGAATCACAGAACAACCAGGTTGGAAGGGACCCATTGGATCTTCTAGTCCAACCATTCCTATCTAACACTAAACCAAGTCCCTCAGCACCTCATCCACCCGTGCCTTAAACACCTCCAGGGAAGGTGAACCAACCACCTCCCTGGGCAGCCTATTCCAATGCCCAATGACCCTCTGTGTGAAAAACCTCCTCCTAATCTCCACCCTAAATCTCCCCTGGAGGAGCTTGAGGCCATTCCCTCTCGTCCTGTCCCCTGTCACTTGGGAGAAGAGGCCAGCTCCCTCCTCTCTACAACCTCCTTTCAGATACTTGTAGAGAGTAATGAGGTCTCCTCTCAGCCTCCTCTTCTCCAGGCTAAACAACCTCAGCTCTCTCAGCCACTCCTCATAGGGTCTGTTCTCCAGTCCCTTCACCAGCCTCGTTGCTCTTCTCTGGACTCGCTCCAGAGCCTCAACATCCTTCTTGTGGTGAGGGGCCCAGAACTGGACACAATATTCAAGGAGCGGCCTCACCAGTGCTGAATACAGAGGGAGAATTTATACAGATTTTAAAAACTAAAATCACTATATATTATTAGACCATATAAGATCTTTAAATAACTATGACTGTGGTTATTTTTTTGGCAAAATCATTTTCTGGATTAATCTAATTGTGTAATTTTTAATGATTATGAACTACATAAAACAAGCACTTGATTGAAACGTAGGTAAAAAGTTTAGAATAAGCACATGGAAGTTGGGGTTTTTATACTCTTGGATGTAAATTTATCTGATTTAGCATTTTGCGGTCTATAAGTTCATTATTTGCAAAATTCAGAATAATATAATTATATGCTAAGTAATCCACACTTGTAGCTAAGACATTAAATTCACTCTCATCCCCAATTCCCTTTAAGAAACTTGGGGTTTTTTTACTTTCTAGAAAGACTATCAATCTAACACATAGAGTAAACTTAACATATAGACTTCAAAACAACACTAACCTGAATATTCGAACAGTCACTTTTAAAGCAGTAACAAATGGAAACTGCTCCAGCAGGAGAAAGATTGATTACTGTCAAAGCCTTACAGAATCTTGCAGGAAATATTGTTCTTTCATCTTATTTCAGATCAGTGTTGACAAGGGAAGTTTGATTCAGCCTGTTCTCTAAGACATGCTGGTTACAATGCAGCACACTTGAAGTCTTAGGGTATAGACAGGAGCTAATAGAAACCAACAGGCACACACCAGCGAAATACCTCAAAGAAATTAAGGGTTGTTCTTCTAAGAAGGTGACACAACCAAGACCTCAGCTAAAGTGCCTCTACCTTGATGTACTGACTTGAGACAGTTCTGAACAGAATCTAGAACATGCCAGAGGTAACAGAATATACAATGAAGTTTCCAGAACTAATCAAAACTTGGGGCACTTGGGGCACAACAACCCTATGCAGAGCTACAGACTGGGAGAAGTCTACCTGGAAAACTGCCAGGAGGAGAGGGACCTGGGGGTGTTGGTCGACAGCCAACTGAACATGAACCAGCAGTGTGCCCAGGTGGCCAAGAAGGCCAGTGGCATCCTGGCTTGTATCAAAAATGGTGTGACCAGCAGGTCCAGGGAGGTTCTTCTCCCTCTGTACTCAGCACTGGTGAGACCACTCCTTGAATACTGTGTCCAGTTCTGGGCCCCTCAGCACAAGACGGATGTTGAGGCTCTGGAGTGAGTCCAGAGAAGAGCAACAAGGCTGGTGAGGGGTCTGGAGAACAGGCCCTATGAGGAGCGGCTGAGAGAGCTCGGGTTGTTTAGCCTGGAGGAGAGGAGGCTGAGAGGAGACCTCATTACTCTCTACAACTACCTGAAAGGAGGTTGTAGAGAGGAGGGTGCTGTCCTCTTCTCCCAAGTGACAGGGGACAGGACAAGAGGAAATGGTCTTAAGCTCTGCCAGGAGAGATTTAGGCTAGACATTAGGAGGAAGTTTTTCACACAGAGGGTCATTGGGCATTGGAACAGGCTGCCCAGGGAGGTGGTTGATTCACCTTCCCTGGAGGTGTTTAAGGCACGGGTAGATGAGGTCCCGAGGGACATGGTTTAGTGTTTGATAGGAATGGTTGGGCTCGATGATCAGGTGGGTCTCTTCCAACCTGGTTGTTCTATGATTCTATAAAAAGGAAATGCATCATATTTTAAAGTCCAAACTCTGTGGTATTATATGTCTTAATTATAAATATAAGTTGCTTTTGTGTGCTTGCAAATTCACATAACTCATATCCTTTTTCTATTTAGTTTTGTTTTTTAATATACTACACTTCCTCCTTTCCACTTTACTATTTTCCCCTTGAATAAAACACTGTAGAGATTTAAGTGCTCACAGATCATATAGGAAATCTGAGTACAATTCCATCCACGTCATCACATTTGAAATTTAAAGACACTAAGTTAATCATAGCTTAGTAATGTGTCCTTATTTCTAAGAAGGTTAATGATATCCTGGTCTGCATTAGGGAAAATATTGTCTGCAGGTTGAGGGAGAGGATTCTTACCCTCTACTCAGCACTGCTGAGGCCACACCTGGAACACTGTGTCCAGTTCTGGGTTCCTCAGTGCAAGAGAGATACAGACATACTGGAGAGAGCCAACAAAAAGACAGGAAGATCATGAAGGGGCTGGAGCTCCTCTCCTATGAGGGAAGGTTGAGAGAACTGGGACTATTTCGCCTGGAGGAGAGAAAGCTCTGGAGGGTGTATATCACTGGATAAAGATAGTGGACGGGAAGGTGCACAGAGGACAGAGCCAGGGTCTTCATTTCAGTGACGTACAGTGACTGGACCAGAGGCATTGGGAACAAATTGAAATATAGGAGGTTTCCTCTAAACATCAGGAAACACTTTTTTTTATTATGAGGCTAACTGAACACTAGCACAAGTTGCCCATGGAGATAATCTCCCTCAAATTTAGACATGGTCCTAGCAATTAGCTCTAGGTGGCCCTCCTTGAGCAAATTGGTTGGACGAAATGACTTTCAGAGGTCCCTTTCAAACTCAGTCATTCTCTGTTTTTGCAGAGCAGGGTGCTCAAATTAGAGCACATCTTGGTAAATAGAATTGTAGAATTGTAGAATCATAGAATGGTTTGGGTTGGAAGGGACCTTAAAGATCATCTAGTTCCAACCCCATTTGTGCTTTATGGAAAGCATCCCTAAGTATTTGGCAGCTCTATTCTACTAAGACCCTCTTCACCCTTTGAGAAATGTGCTTCCCATTTGACAAATGTAAACCTAGTGCCATGTAGGCCATTTTCAAACAACCAAAAGTTATTGCAGTGACATCAGCCACAGAGCCATGTATTAATAGATTGGACCCACCTGATCCTGCCACTACCACTGTCTGTAGCTGGAAGGAGACATGAAAAAAAATCACCTGGCTCCCAGATTCCTTCACTAGCTGTCCCAAGGACATAAAATTGCTTTTAGTCACCCTTGGGCTACAAACTGCAGCTTCATCACCTTCCACATGGAACAGTAGTAACAGGTAGTAGTCTGAGGGTTTTACCAGACTGGGGAGTTTCCTAATGATACCCTTAACCCAGGCTCCCAGACTTCCCTGTGAGTAGGGTATCATAGGATACTCTTGGGTGAATTAGGCTTTAATTGCCTCCTGACATGAGAGAAAAATTAAAGAAAATTTTGATATCAGTATAGTATATAAGAGAAGCATCTCCACAATTATTTTTAAGATGTCCAATAGTGTAGTTGCAAGGCCAGTCAATAGCACTCTGGAAAGACTGCCAAATTCATCCTCTAAGAACAGCTGAAGTTGTTAAGAAGACCCTAGTACCATAAAATTGGATTTGAAATCATGATCTGTATCCCTGACTGTTGACTGAGACGCTGCTGCAGAAGGGTATGGCGCAGAAGCAGAATTTTCAGCCTCTAGAGAGGCACTGAAAGAGAAGCATAGAGAGACATGAGGGAGGCTTATTTCTAAGTTAAAAATCCTAGTGCAGGCAGACAACTGTCTCCTCAGTCTTTGGCATAAATATAAAAGGAAAGAAAGGAATAAGCACTGAGGATTCCATATCGGACACAGAGTGCTCAGTCATATAAGGAATGTTTTTATTTCTATCAGTTTTAGAATGGATCAAAAACATCTGGCACAAATACTGATGTTACATAAATCGTGGTGGAGAGCATTTCCTGCTAAGCATTGATTTCCATAACAACACAAAATACAAAGTGATTCTTAATTTTGTATTAAATAACAACAGTGTTAATACAAATATTTTAACAATAAAACATAAATTGTTTAACCATGTTATTGATCAACAAAATAGTTTTTCTGTAGTATAAGAGATGTAACTATGTTTTTTCTCAATAAAATAAACAACCTCACTGTGTAGTGAACTGGGTCAGAGATTGTCAAAGAGTACAGCTGCTGAGAGAGAAATAAA
This sequence comes from Coccyzus lansbergi, assembly GCA_033558105.1. NCBI lineage: Eukaryota > Metazoa > Chordata > Aves > Cuculiformes > Coccyzidae > Coccyzus > Coccyzus lansbergi. Next base: position 1,902,295 of record JAUMJK010000139.1, on the reverse strand, counting down.
ATAGATTTTCTACCTAAGGGCTGTTTCATTATGCCAAACAACACTTTGTATTGATCTTTCTCCATTTATTTCTAATTTTGTTGTCCCTGATTGAGCTGAGCTCTAAATTTTGTGATGGCTTACATGCTGTTAGGATACAACATTGTTAACGTGAAGTGCAAGGTAGCAATGTTCTCATTTTAAGATCTAATTTAGACTGATTTACAACAAATTAGGCTTTCTAAAGTAGCATTTTAGTACAGAGAGACATTGTTTCATATGTTTTCTATAATACATGCAGAAATTTCTGCACTGAGAATTCAGTAAATTTGTTTTTATTAGTTTTGGAAGGGTCTTGGAATTTGTCTGAAAATTTATTTTATTTTAATTTGACATCTCATATCTAATCTTTTTAATTTTTTGTATTAATACCAGAAGTAATTCACATAATTTCATCAATTCAATAGGTGACAGAAAACAGAAAAGAGTTAAGCAGCTCTTTGTAAGGTTTTTCTTGATTTAAAGTAAATACTGAATTGTATGAAAATTATTTACCAGACTACTCTTTCTTCCTGTCTTTCTAGATCACAATTCCATAATCTTAGAAGTAATGATCATTCAAAATAAGAGCAGGAGTGGAAAATCTTGTTCCTGGTCAGCAGAGACAAACTGGCAAAAGATCGAACTGCATGATAAACCTGTGGGGTGTTTTGAGAAAGTGTCCAAAAAGGAAAAATAACATATAATACTGATCGTAAAGGAGGTATATTTTCCCATTAATGTCAATAGTCTTTTATACTTCCCCTTTCTTGGCAAAATACATTTCTGTATTTTACATTTTATATTTCATAGAATCATAGAATTACCAGGTTGGAAGAGACCCATCGGATCATCGCATCCAACCATTCCTATCAAACACTAAACCATGTCCCTCAGGACCTCATCCACCCGTGTCTTAAACACCTCCAGGGAAGGTGAATCAACCACCTCCCTGGGCTGCCTGTTCCAATGCCCAATGACGCTTTCTGTTAAAAACTTCCTCCTGATGCCTATCCTAAATCTCCCCTGGCCGAGCTTGAGGTCATTTGCTGTTGTCCTGTCCATGCTTCTGAAAGGGTGAAAAAAAAAAAAGAAGCAGCAGTAAGCATTCTCAAGATCTCTGAGGATCATTTTTAATACATTTTACAGTAATGTAACCTTTTTGTACATCTGTATAATTTTTTTTCTTTGAGAAAAAGTGCTATAAGGAGAAGAGTGGTGAGCTTAGATGTTTAAATTAGTTTTAACTAGTTTCCAAATTGGAGGGGGGGGGGGGGGTTATGTTTTCACGTTCTTTGATCACATAAAGTTAATGCTGGAAAAATGTAGTCCCTTAGTAGACAAAAGTCTGCAGAGAAGTCTTTTCTGTTATCCCTTTTGGCATAGTTTTGCAGTTTAGCCATTGCAGATGGCTAATTGCTTTTGCTAAAGAGGTAAGTCACATCATAAAAATTATGATTTGGCTTCACGTGCCTTACTGTTATCCTTACACTGGTCAGAAATGCATGATTTTTTTACACTTAAAACTGACCATCCAGTAAGTCTTAACTGTAGATTTGGCATAGATTTGGTTACTTTTTCTATAGCCCAGTTACCTTTTCTGGGAAGAAAAATTCTTCTAGTGTCTTGTTTGAAATCACGTAAGGACCAATTTATCTTCCTAGCTGTCCATATTTTAATGTACCTTCTGCTGAAAGTTGAGACAAGAATTTCTTTCAGTCCTGCACATCCATGTCTATGGGATGTGGGGCACCCACGGCCCAGAAAAGAGATATCTGAAGCATCTTGAATTCAATTTTAGTGAAAGTAGACTGTTAACAGTGATTAATTGCCTTTGAGAAACTGTTACTGTGGTAACCCCATCTCGCAAACTGGTAGTTGTGTTTCTGTGGTCTGTTACAAGATGTAGTAGGCATCAAAATTACGACTGTCCCTTTTTGCCTTTTGGAAAGTATTTCTATTCAATATTCAAAATGCATCAGCTGGCAAATTTAAGAAAAATGGCAAGCATAGATCTGCAAATATACTCTTTCTGTCTTTATTACCATTCAGAGGAACTGTGAGAGACCACTACATTTCAAGCAGGAGGGAGAAAAGGTGACATTTTTTCATGACGGCACATCTTAAAAAGTCATATTAATGTGATTAACAGTAAAGACACATTCAAGCAGCAAGGTTTTATGTTACACAGGTCAGTTCCACATGATTTAGATTCACCCTAGAAACCTAAATTCATCCAATTTGATAAGAATTTAAATTGGAAATTCATGTCAATAAATGCTTTCTTAGGCCTTGTGTTTGACATTACGACATAGGATGAAATCCACTAAATCCTTCCTTTGAAGAGGGGTGTAATTTCAGGCATGAAATTTTTGTTTGCAACAAAGTTCTCTCTGTTAACAGCTTAAAGATCTATGTCACTCTTTCTTAACTCTGTCTTAAAAAACCCATAAAAAATGCAGAATTCTATTGCTGAGAACCAAACTAAGGTCATAATGTTATTTTATATAAACTTATTTGGTAATTTTGTCTAGAATTAAAGAAGTATTGGTCATCCCTTAACGAAATTGGGCAAAAATAAAAAGGTCAAAAAATACAGACAAGAAATTGAAAGGAAATTGGAGTATTTCCCTTAAAAAGAAACAATTAGTAAACAAAAACTAAGACACAGAAAAGAAATAAAATTAGTTTTCCACCTCTTGGAATTGAAAAAGATGATAGACAGTAAGAATAAAAAGAAAATACTCATTCATACCACTAGCTACTTCGCCATGTGCATAATATCTACAGTTAATTTTGACCTTCAAGATAATTATTGTATTTAAAAGAATAATTTCTTCATGAATATTAAGAATATGGAATATATTTCTGGTTTTGATCGGCTTGTTGTTGTTTGTATTGGTTTTGTTTATTTTTTTACTTCTGCAAGCAGTTACTTATTTCAGAATATTTCATAGAATCATAGAATCATAGAATCACCAGGCTGGAAGACCCACCGGATTGTCGAGTCCAACCATTCCTATCAAACTTTAAACCATGCCCCTCAGCACCTCGTCTACCCATGCCTTAAACACCTCCAGGGAAGGGGAATCAACCACCTCCCTGGGCAGCCTATTCCAATGCCCAATGACCCTTTCCGTGAAAAACTTCCTCCTAATCTCCAGCCTAAATCTACCCTGGCGGAGCTTTAGGCCATTCCCTCTTGTCCTGTCCCCTGTCACTTGGGAGAAGAGGTCAGCTCCCTCCTCTCCACAATCTCCTTTCAGGTAGTTATAGAGAGCAATGAGGTCTCCTCTCAGCCTCCTCTTCTCCAGGTTAAACAACCCCAGCTCTCCCAGCCATTCCTCATAGGGCCTGTTCTCCAACCCCTTCACCAGTTTTGTGGCTCTTCTCTGGACTCTGGATTTACTTAAGATTCCTTCAGTACCCCAGGTCTTGAGAAATGAATACAGATATTTTGTATTGTTTTTGATGTAAGTACAACAGTTAATTTCATAAATGTTGAAATGTATCACATGTTAAGGCAATTCAGAAAATAACAAGATGTTATTGAACTTATAAGGGGTTTCCAAAGTTTCATAGTCATTTTTTCAATATTTCATGCACCACTGACTCAGATCCAATGACAGCCTTGTTTGTTCACTAGTTTTTGCTACTCTTATGAAAAAAAAGCAATTCATTTACTCAAAAAGCTGGCATCATGAAATGTCATGAGTCATCATGTTTCTTGGTCTTTCCTAGGACTAGTAACTCCTTTGATATTTATCTGGAAAAATGAAGTTCTCAGGGAAATCATGCAAGATAACTCTGCAGTTGAAGTGGATTGCTCAAGTGTTTATGCAGAATATTAATTCCACTCTTCTACTTAAAGCTGATCACATCAACTGAATCAATTTTTAGACCAAATAAATAAACCATCTCGTTGAATTTTGATTGACAAATAAGAGAGGACTTGATGCTCTTGTAGCTACTTTGACCAAAAAGTACCATTTAAATGGATTCTTAGGAAGCAGAATTCTACAACAAAAACATACCGGCATTTCAGTACTCTGAGAATCCTGAAAATACGAATTAACATGCTGAATAATGGCAGTTGCTATGGTTTTTTTTGATTACATCTCTCCTAATGGTTTATATGGGTTCTTAGACAGAATTTATGTAATTCAAAGAAAATAACCATTGTTAGCCTTAGAGAGTGAAGCAAAAGAAACAAAAAATTGTCTTTAAGGAATTTTAAACCCTGGCTTTTCTTGCTTTATCATGCACTAGAATAAAATTTTTGGGGTCATATTTTGAAATAAAATAATTGAATTAAATGTGTACATAATTTTGTTTGATTTTGCTAGCTTATTTTCTTAGTTAAATACTAAGATATGTGACATCAAGGCTCCCTTTCTTTGTTCTATCATAACTTTGAAGTGCATTCATTTACACAGCACTGTTCGAGTATGACATTCTGAAAAAAATTCCAGAGTGCATAAAGACACAAATAGCAACCTTGGAGTGAACCCCACTCAATGGAATATTTACTACTGTTTTTAGAAATCACATAACAAGCTTCAGCTGAAGAAGGAAGAATGATGTAAAAGAAACAAAAAACTATGAAAACAGTCATGATTTCAAAGTTATGGTTGAACAGCTGCATTAGGTTCAGAGGAGATTATCCTACAATTTTATTTTTGTTTGGCTTAATCAAGACACTGTGTTTCATCCTTTCCCCAGAATTAGTAAAAGTAGCCCAAGTTCTGAAACAGTTCTTTGAGAGACATTCTGCACCTTTAAAACCCAATTAAGCTTAAGCTTTGGTATGTATATTGAATATCAAATTCAGCAATCTCATTCATTATAGTTCTAAAAAAAGAAAAGAATCATGTGATATTTAAGTAAATGTTAGTTATTCGAGAAATAAGGTGATCATACTATGAACTGCAGAATATCATTTAAACAAGGAGCAGCAATTAGGTACCAGCAGACAAGAAACACATAAAATGGGGAGATGCATTCTTCCTGTTCCATTTTATGCTATTATCTATGTGTCATTTCTCTTCCTGTGTTTCTCTTTCACCCTTGCCATCCATATCTCTGTGATTTGTATACCTGTTTAATTGGCATAACTTTGTGTAAATAATAAAAAGAAGCCCATCTTTACCATATTTTTAAAACCAAATGCTCTTCCAGCATGTGGAGTTGAGGAAGGTTGATGCTTGTGAAATATTTTGAAGACATCACAAAATTTTTGGGACAAGGATATGATTAGACTAGCACTGATCTATTCCTTTGGAATTCATGGCTCATGACAACTATACTGAGCTGTGAACCTGTGACTGGACATATGTTCCATAAAACAGTCTATTAACTATGAGATACTGTATTGTACCACCTGTTTTCATGTTACTCTGCAGCTGTTAGATTTCCTTAGAGAAGGTGAAGTTTGGTAAAATGACTCTTGTCTTTGGGTTCTGTGAAAGACTAAGTCGTATTTTACACACAGACTGAATTCTCCATTGGTGTTAATGGGAATTTTGCTGTAAATATTAGCCAGAACAGGTTTGCACTCAGGTACACTCCTTCTTGGTTAGCACCACACAGTATACTTCCAGCATAAATGTTTCACTTTTCTGCTGGTGAAATTATCTTCCCACATTTGATTTCTTTCCAGGTTTAAAAAGTGACATCTTAAATCTTCCTGCTTTTCCTTTCCTTTTCCTTCCTAACTTCATCTTTCCATGCAAACACACACATAGTATGCAAACAGGTGAAGTCTCCAGATCATTTCTTCCTTTTTTTCTGAAATATCTCATTTTGATTATTGCTAACAACAAGCACATGATTGTACTGAATATAGATAAACCTTTTTCTTTCTCTTCCTATCCTCGCTCTCAATTCCACTAAAATAACCAGGTGTTTAAACCTGTCTGTAGAATATAGCATGGAAATGTTTTCCAAAAGACTCAAGCTACCCTTAGTTTAATGGTGTGTAAATGGCAATGAATCAGTTGTAGAACAGGGCCAGTGTAACTCTGGAGTAGAATATAAGTAATTAGACTTTTTACTTGGATGTAGTTGATACATATAAATGATAATGTTGGGGGTGGTTAAGATTCATTTTTCCATTTTTTAAGGAATTCATCTCAGAAAATGCAGTTACATCTACAAAACTTAGACATAAAAGACAAATATCTCTTTCTTCTTGGAGTGTATTGCCTAGAATGTACTGCCTTCTAATCATCTTTGATGGAGGTTGGAAATGGAAAAAATATCAAAACTTTCCCTATCAATAACTAAGCTAAACTTTAGAGGTGATTTATAATCTACCTCTGAATACGTAGATGTAAAAAGGAGTTTTCTGAGACTAAGCCACTTTTTAATCCAGGAAAAAGAACATAACAAAAATAAAGTTTAACATTTACGTGGAAAAATATAGTCAGGTTAATAACAATGTGCCAACTTTTAAATGATGGGAGTGATCACAAAACTGGAATAACTTACTGAATAATACAATGACTCCTCTGTTGCTTGAGAGTAATTAAATATCATTTGAAAGAATGTGTTCATTTTCTGCAGGGAATATAAACTCTATTCATTTATTCTTCAACTGAAATTCCCTGTCACATTATGCAATAGGTCAAACCAAATTATCATGGAAGTTCTGTTTTATTTCTAATTCTGCAAAAGATGTCATGAATAAAATGATTCTACCAATGAACTCCTACATTCTAGTAAATTCTGTATATGCAATATAACTACACTACTTTTGCACAAACCCCAGGTATTTTTGAACTATATCCTTTTCGGGGATACTAACAATAGCATCATAAAAATACATTCCTTGTTCAAGTATGCATCCATTTTGTACTTTTTGTTGTTTAGCAAATTATAATATTAAATATTCACATTTTTCATTGTCTTTGTCTCATTTATTAGAGAAAAAAATCCTGTTACTCCCTAGGAGAATGTTTCTCTATGGAAAAAAAACCTCATGTAATTCAGGAAGATATTTCTATTACACTATCTGTCTTTGCTCTTGCTATTTTGATTATGTATAAATCCTAAACTCCCTTTTCTTTGCTACATTATGTGTAGTTTTCAGCTAAAGATGTACTGGAGAACTTATAAGAAGTTTTCATCCTTCTCCACTCCCTGAGGCCAAATGGATTTAAAAAAGAAAATAAAATAATTTACAGATGCAACATTTGAAGTTGCTTGTGTGAAAGGGTATATACTGAAAAAAATGTCACTAGCCACTTCAGCTGCCATGTGCACCTCATTAAGAAACTGAGAGGTCAAAAATTACTCAGTCCAAAAATCCATAAGTTACAGAATTTTTTATTTCTGACTTGTATTCACATACCTTGATCATGCCATTTTTCTTCACAGTATAAACAGATGTACAAACTTGCTGCATTCCAAATATGAGTAGAATTTGTTTTAAGAACATAGGATAATTTAAAGAGTGTAGACACAAAGTAAGAAGAGGGTTGCTTTCATGTTTTAGTAAATAAATATAGCCTTGCAATCAGTCATGAGGCAATGTTCTTACTAGGCAAAATTCAGCTACTCTTGAACTCAATGTCCCATTCATCATTTCTGTATTTCACTTACAAATGCCAGCTGACTTTTAAAGAAAAAGAAATGAGCTCTTTGGCCAATATAAATCTGCACAGCTTCAGTGGCATCCAGGGAAGAATAAGAGAAATGTCACTGGAATATCAACACTTAGGATATTCTGTTGTCAAGAAGGTGAAGCTTACTTCATGGAGAAATAATATCCATAAAGCTGGAATTTATGAAAGTTTTAATTCTAAATCCAAGTAAGTTTTCTAGCAATAGTTCTTTCCCACAAGACTAACCATAAATTCCCAATAGTATCTAATGTGTCATTTTTTTCTCAAAAAATAAAATACTGATTATATTATGAAAAAATATTTCTCGTGAATTATTTTGTACCCCATCTTTCCTAAGGTATTTTTGTTATTTATTTTATGATTTTGTTTGTTTTTCTTCTATAAAGATATATTCATACCCTATATCAGTAACTATATGACTAAAATCTGTGTCCAACTAAAAATAAGAATATCTTAAAAAATTTTTAACAAATTTTAAAATTCTAATGAAGCTAGTGAAGGGGCTAGAGAATAGGCCTTATGAGGAACAGCTGAGAAAGCCGGAATTGTTTCGTCTGGAGAAGAAGAGGCTGAGGGGAGACCTCATTGCACTCTACAACTACCTGAAAGGAGGTTGTAGAGATGAGGGTGTTGACCTTTTCTCCCGAGTGACAGGGGACAGGACAAGAGGGAATGGTCTCAAGCTCCACCAGGGAAGATTTAGACTGGACATTAGGAAAAAATTAATCACAGTAAGGATCACTGGGCATTGAAACAGGCTGCCCAGGGAAGTGGTTGATTCACCTTCCCTGGAGGTGTTTCAGGTGCAGGTAGATGAGGTCCTGAGGGACATGGTTTAGCGTATGATAGGAATGGTTGGACTCGATGATCCGGTGGGTCTCTTCCAACCTGGTGATTCTATGATTCTATGATTCTAAATGCAGCTGAATTAAGCATTTACGGGATATTAGAGATTGCATAACCTTCTGTAATTAACAGGGACAAATTCCAACTCCAGTGTTAAAATTTGTGCATATGAGTATCATTTTAGAGGCACTTATATAACAGTATCCTATTTATTCCACTACTTAGTGAGTAAAAGACAAGAAAGTATTCTTGATGAAAATTTAGAGACTATTTATAAGAAATATTGATATTCTAAATTATGTCCTAATTCCATAGTGATTTTAGACCTCTAAAATCCCACATATTGAAAGTTATCCTCTGTGCAGCCACTGCAAATCAAAAGAGAAACATCATTCAGTTTTATCCTCAGAGACTGTTACCTATTTAAGGCTGCCTAACTTGGAAAAAATCCTGAGTAAGCATAGTAAAATATAGTGGTTTTAATCTCCAAGACACCTCTTAAGCTATATAAAAAGATTATTGCTTTTATGAGCTTCTTTTAATACTGTATCAATATTGATCTTATCATGTAATTATAGGAGATTTCCCATGCCTGTTTTCCTGGGGATGGGAGGCAGAACCGCTTCAGAATTACATACAAGTTGTTTAAAAATTGTTTTAGTAGGTTTAAGTAGGCTAGAATGAACAATATTTTCAGATTTTTTCCAGCTCAGAGCTTTTCATGTCCTCCAAATACAGTCACAAAGAAAACCTAATTTATTTTCTGTAAGTATAACGTAAAGGCCAGAGTCAATGAAATTGCTTTCCAACATAGTCACAAACATTGGATAAAACCAAGCAGAAGTATTTCAGCTAACTCTCTGATAGCTAGTAAATGGATAACTCCAGGTAGCCATTTCCAGGATGAGAAACTGGTTCATTTCAAGGTGACTTTCTGTCTTTAAGAAAAATATCCAAGGTCACAACATACAGTTGATATACATTCAAATCTGCACCTTCAGTCTTGTAACCTGCCCTCATGTTCTAGTCTGTCATCAAAACTTATTATCCTCCTCTTCCTCCTGGACTGTGGCATTTTAGAATAGTAACCCATACAACTATGGACTGGAGTGTGCTTTCCAGCTGAACAAGAAAAAAATGTTATATGATACTGGCAATGGCACAAAATATTAGAAGTAAAATAGTTTTTGTTTTATGATAATTCAGGTTTTCCAGGGCTTTGCCAGAAGACTGAAAAGACTCAAAAATATCAACCTATCAAAGAGAAAATTTGGAGGAAGCGATTCTGAAGGAGAAATATGCATTCAAAATTTGAATCTTTTGGGAGTATACGTTTAAATGCCCCAGGACCATACAGAATATTTTATAGGTTTACCTAGTATTAAGAGGCACCTCTCATAGCTCTAGCTTCAGAAAGCCTTCTGTGTACTAACACACTCATATACATAAAAATACAGAGTTCAGCATGTGTTTAACAAAAATAACCATTACGTTCTGATATCAGATTATATTTATATCTCCAACTAAATCATGGAATGCCTGCTGAGTAAATATTAAATATTATAATAATGTAAAAGTCCTATACAAATAAATGAGAAGTTCATGCTGCTCTTTTTAGTTTTGTAAAGCATTACTTGTGATCATCTTAAGTGAAGAAACCAAAATTAATCACACAGCTTTTTTGTTCAAAAGAAATTCAGTTTATTTGATTTTTACCAGAAAATACGAACTTCCTTTTTTTAAATTTCTGTTAAGTGCACGTGAGAAGTTGGGCAAGTTTCATTTTAAAATAACCTATACACAATTTTCACAATACACTTCATGGTCTTCTGTTATCTTACATTAATGGAGCAGCTACCGAATATGCAGTAATTGCAATCATGAAAATGCCAGACTTCTCAGTTAGATTTTGATTACTGTCATGGCACGAGAAGAGTACTTTCCCTTGGCAAGTACTGATTTCCATATGCTTTCCAATAAAAGCAAATTTCACATACTTAACTCAGAATAATTCTGGCCCGTTCTTTGCTTGCCTTTGACTCATACTATCAATTATTATAATAAATTATTAAATGTTCCATCATCCTACTAAATGTTCAAGTATGTACTGCATAGTTACATGTTAAGATGATTTTTAACTCATGTCATAGAGTCAATGTACTAGTCCTACAATAATAGATATGTTCTGATGGACTAATTTCAAGAAAATGCAGTCATTTTATTCTTCAGTGTAAAATATCAGACTTTTAAAAACTCATCAAGAGAAACTGTGGCTCCAAAAAGCTGGTGGCACTTCAGTGAATCCATTGTTAAACACAAAATCTTGTTAAGCAATTTAAGATTGGTAAGTAAAAGTGCTCGACTCAGAAAATTATTAAAGTAAGGTGATTACTGCAACTCAATACATGCATACAGAATCTTTATGCATAAACATTTAAAGATAAACTGTGATTACAGAATCTGTGAATTACACTGACGTAATTTTTTTTCATTTGGCCGTATGTACAGTACCACCTGTGGGATTGGCTGGGAGCTAGGTGATCATACATTTGACTCCATTTAAATTAACAGATATATAAAGTTAGATTATATATAAGTAGATAAAATGACCAAAACAATTCTCTTCAAACCTAGGCTTTGTCTCTTAATTATCACTCTAATTTTCCATGAAGAGGTGAAAATGTAATATGTGAAATAATCTAAAGTAGTAAAACTATCTGAAAGACCAGCAAAAATACCTAGTTTTTTGCCAACACTATAATGAAGCACACAAAAGTAAAACAATAATTATGTAGTATTTAAAAAAAAAAACTCAGTGCTTTCTGTATATGAAAAAAAATTATTCAGAATCAGGACATATTTCATGCCATATTTATTTATTTTCTACCTTCTTAAGATTTCTCTGAAGTATGAAAAAAACAGAGCTAAGGAACTCTTCTTCCTTCTCTAGGTCTATAGTCTTTTAGTCTTTTACTAACAGCATTTTGCAATTGACCATTACCTGTAGTTTTGGTAGAGGAGACATCTCCATTAAAACATCAACCTAGTGTTCAGTGGGTACTGAAAGAACAAAACAAGTGTCATGAATTAGCAGAAAAGAAACAAAGACTAAAACAATGACATAAATACATCAGTATATCAATCCATGGTTTACCTATACCTTAAATATAGTGTATAGTTCTTGCCGCTTTATTTCCAAAAGGCTAATGCACTTGAAAAGCACTTCAAAAGGCTCAGACAACACCAATGAATATTATGAAAGATGTGAAATGGCTTCTTTACAATTAATAAGGAAGAAGGCTAGGACTCGTAAGACTGACTGAGATAGAACACCAGTATTCCTTTCTTACCTATATTACTTTATCATTCTATGACATGATAAAGAGTAAAGTCCAGAGGAGGTAATTGCTTCAGCTTTTCTTCTTTCTTCTAGATAACCAGTCTTCCTGGAATCTGTAGAGATTTCAAAGCTTTGAAGCATCTTGGTTTCACTACAACCTGCTTTTCTACACCTCAGTGAAATTTAGACTGAAATTTGCTGAAAGAATTGTTGATACGACTCACAGATGTACAGATCTGTAGGAGTGTTTAAACATGAATTTCTTAACAAACCAGGCCATGCTGTACTGTGGAACCCTACCCTTTTTGCTAACTGTTGTAAATGTCAAAATCTATACCTTTATATCTCTGAACTTTTCATTTTTCTGTTGGATGCTAGAAGTATTTGTAAGAGCACCAGTTTTAAAAAGCATTTAAAACTTCAGCTGTGATCTAAACTTCACATGATAAAAATTCTGAAAAGCCAAAGTTACTTTTGTGAGCATGGAGAAAGAAGAAACAGTTAGAAATTAACAAATTCCACATCTGGAACAGTACAGGAGATTATAATGCTTTTACAATAATTAAATATTTTAAAATTCTCTACACATATTTCTTTCTTTTATACTTCTAAAATTCAGCAATTCAATTTATGTAAAAAGGGTGAGAGAATTAGACTAGGATGATTTCCTACTAGTTTGATCAACTTAATTTATTTCAGAAAGCATGCATTAGATACCGATTTCTTGTCTGATCCCATGACTGAGAAAGAACGTGAGCTCTATTACTTAATAGACACACTTATGTAAATATAGTTTTAACCTCATCTCATCTACCACACTATTCACCAACCTTTTTATAAAGCCTCTTGGTGCTGACATTTTCCCCTTGTGTCAATGTGTGGAGGAGTCCATTTGTCTTGGAAACATTTGTTCTCTGCAAAAATTGAAGTGAGTGAAATCTGATTTTCTTTCCAAAATGTCTACACTCCTATTTCTTTTACCTGTTCCTGTTATCCAGATTTTTTCTTGTATTCCAGTTATTTAAGCTTCTTAACTCTTCATATGGTCTTTAACTCTTTCTTGTTAATCATAGAATCATAGAATGACCAGGTTGGAAGAGACCCATCAGATCATTGAGTCCAATCATTCCTATCAAACACTAAACCATGTCCTTAAAACACTTCCAGGGAAGGTGAATCAACCACCTCCCTGTCACCTGGGAGAAGAGGCCAGCTCCCTCCTCTCTATAACCTCCTTTCAGGTGGTTATAGAGATCAAGGAGGTCACTCTTCTCCAGGATAAACAACCCCAGCTCTCTCAGACACTCTTCAGAAGACTTGTTCTCCAGCACCTTCATCAGATTCATTGCTCTTCTCTGAACACACTCCAGAGCCATCAACATCCTCCTTGTGGTGAGGGGCTCAGAACCGAACACGGGATTCAAGGAGCGGTCTCACCAGTGCTGAGTACAGAGGGAGAATAACTTCCCTGGACCTGCTGGTCACACCATTTCTGATACAAACCAATATGCCATTGGCCTTCTTGGCCACCTGGGCACACTGCTGGCTCATGTTCAGTCGTTCATCAACCAACACCTCCAGGTCTCTTTCCTCCAGGCAGCTTTCTAGACAGACTTCTCCTAGTCTGTAGCTCTGCATAGGATTGTTGTGCCCCAAGTGCAGGACCCAGCACTTGGCCATGTTAAACCTCATCCCATAGGACTCTGCCCAGCGACTTCACAAGGCAACTGTATTTTAGTATCAACTGCAGAAGGTGTTATTGTTCAAAATGCTCATTCAAGCTCATAATACACAACAGTACACTGCAGAGTTCAATAAGTTGCCAAAGATACTTCAAAGCACAGACATGTAAAATCAGGAAAATATAACCTATGCAAAAATATTAAACATTATTTTTCTTATTATTTGCTAAGGGCACAATTTCACTTGCAACTCAATATAGCACTTTTTCTCCTTTCCTGGAGACATATGCAAGAAGAAAATGATTTGCATCCTTTTAACCATTCTCAAGAGACAGCTATGATGATCAACAACTGCAACATGAAGTGGTAGGTCAGAATAAGTTTTTTTGAACATCTTTCATGTGACTGAAAAAAAATGTTTTTAATGGAAATGTGAATTTGTGTTTATCTGTAGGAGGAAAAGGAAGAAGGAAAAAAGTCTGAAACACACAGAAATGAAGGTTTAAAAAATTAATTCTACTTGCATTTATGGGTTTATATGTTTTTATCATTTTTTCATTCAAGATCAAGTGATATATTTCTAAAGACTGTCTTGTTGGTCTCATAAATTTTTACTCCTGAAGTACATATAAACACACAGGCAAAAAACAGCTAACATAAAGTTTCATCTCTGCTGAAGGAACCTGTGACAAGGTACTTTGTTGTCTCATCAGTGTTCACTCTAATCACTGAATCTAAGCAAATTTTTTTTTTATTCCACACAGAAATTTTATTGATGAGCCTATGACCAAGGAATCACTGTCAAATATTTGTAGTTAATTTTCCATTCTTTTTGATGAAATTTATACACTAGAAGATTAAACCATACAGAAAAAAATTGAGATGATTGTTTGAATATATGCTTGTGATATTTCCAGTTGAAGTCTATTGCAAACGATTCCTTTATTTAATTACTCATTTATTAAGATGAACTGGACACAGGGCAGAGCTGAGACAAATAAACTTGCCAGGAAAGCTTAGCTATGTTTAAACTTTCACATATGGCAGCTGATCAAAATCAAACTAACCACTTAAGCACTTTCTGCAATCAATGGAGAGATATAAGGAACATCTTAGCAATCCCAGATATTTCAGTTACTGGGTTGTAGTTGTCCCAGAGGTCTATATTTGTCAATCTGTCTCTCTGTTGCCTTCAGAAGGGGCCAACATAATCAACTTAGACAAGATGGATCATTTTATCACAACTATATTTAATGAATCCCACTCAATATTACTAAGTTATCTAAAGTTATCATAGGTGTTGATTAAAAACTTATTTCAGCATAAAAAAATGAAGAAGTACTTGGAGCAACTAATTTTGTTTTTTCTGATTGAGGCCTTATCATCACAGTTACTCTTTGTGGTTTTTTTCACAATCCCTGAAATCACAGTGATAACATTATGTCTAATTTTTGACCTGGCTGAATTCAGGCATGGTAACAAGAAGACAAATTATGCTACATATTTATAAAAATATATACAGGCTTTACTCATCTTCTAGAAACTTTACCTTTAATTTCCTGCTCACTGTGAAACTTAGTATGCCAGTTTGCACAATTTCACTTTTTTTTTTTCTTTTTTCTTTTCCTCCTTTTAAAAACACTTCAAAGTAAATCTGAGCTTGCAATTAAAATAGAGGTTAGGTCAAAACATGATAATTTTGTCAACACAAAAGTAAACAGCTTCAAGAAAGTACATGTTCTGACTTTGCATGCTTTCTGGATTATTTAACACCTATGAAATAAAAGAAAGCTGAAACAAGAAAGAACTAAGCACAAACTGTGCATTCCCTCTCTGTAGGTTGCCACTCTGTGCTAGGAGCAGTAATAGCTTTTAAGTACTAATAAATTGGAAAGGAGTATTTGTTCCTCAGTGATGAATGGAAACAAGCATTGGCTGAGACATTAAATGAAAAGTTTTAAAAGATCCTTGGATTTATCATTCACTGAAGAAACATACTTCTTTGTTATTCTTCTGACACAAACTGCTGAGGAGTGATTTAAATCACTTTGGGTTAGAATCTCCAAAATACAATTCAGTCTGCATTTAAGGGATAATGAAATGATTCTGTTATTAAACTACTATCTGGAAACTTAACTATGGGCTAGTGTAAGCTCATTCAGACAAAGCATAACCACCTAAACTGATTTTCTCCCCCAGTTTTCAAAGTCAAATGAATACAATTTTCTCCACTGCACACCTCTTAGTGTGAGAAATGTAAATAATCTGCACTTTAATATACACGGGATGTCAGTAAAACAACTAGTAATGCATTCAACGTACTGCACATCATTCAGCTGCACGTCTTTTCCCTATTCTTAGAGTAACAGATTCATCAGTAAAGATGACAAGTAATGATAGGCAAGAAAAACAGTTGAAACATTGTTTTAAGGACCCTGAACAGATCATCAGACTCTGCAGTCTTTATCCACCTGAGCAATGGTTGCCTGTGCTCAAGGTCAGATTTTCTATGGTGCCTCACCACTCTCATAGTAAAAAAAATTCTTCCTAATATCTAATCTAAACCTACACTCTTTCAGCTTAAAAGCATTACCCCTCATGCTGTCACTACAATCTCTGATAAAGAGCCTCTTCCCATATTTCCTGTAGGCCCCCTTTAAGTACTGGAAGGCTGCTATAAGGTCTCCTCAGAGCCTTCTCTCCTCTAGATTAAACAACCTCAACTCTCCCAGCCTGCCTCCCAGCCCTCTAATGATCTTTGTGGCTCTCCTCTTGACTTGCTCCAACAGGTCTTTCCTGTATTGAGAACTCCAGAACTGGACTCAGTACTCCATCTGAGGTCTCACAAGAGAAGAGTAGGGTAGCTATGGAAAAGTCAGTAAATTTCCTAATACCTAAGAGGACATGACTGAGAAAAGAGGGCCAAATTCAGAGTGCATTGCATAGGGAAAGACATAATGATTCTAAGTTGAAGCAGGAGCTGTTCCCTCTAGATACTAGGGAAAACGATTCCCTAGGTTACCTAAAGAGTTTTTGTAGTCTCCATTCATAAAGGCTATGAAGATCCAACTGGACAAAACCTTGGAAAAACAGACCTGACACATATTTGAAGCAGGAGGTTGGACTGGAAACTCAGTTTCTGTCCGATGATAATTGTTCAATTGTCTCAAGACAGGAGATCATTATTCAGCCAGGAAGAGATTAATTTGTTTATTTCTGTCCACCTAAAAGTCTAAGATGTAAGTCTGTACATATTTAATATTTCATGAATTGATATTAGTGAGAAAATCACTCTCTACAGACACAGTCCTTTCCAGTAGCCCCTCCAATAGCAAGAACCTAGGAATTTAGGCAATATTTAGGTTTTCTAGACATAAAAATAGATTAAATTAATCCCATTGTGAAAAGACAGAGAAAAATTAAGTTAGACAGGTTAGAGAAAACTTACCTCTGGTATACTACATACTTAAGGTATGTCTGCCAAAAAAGGATGACCTTAGGATGGGTAAGGGGGAAAGATGTTTCCCCCTCCCAAAACACTCAGAGGAAGTAGCACAGACTTTTCCAGAAAAAGTTAAAATTAAAATATAAAATCACCCTTCTGATAATTCAGTTTTGGTTTACCATTTAATTACTGTAAATGGATTTTTTTTTTTTTATCAATTAAAACGTTCATTTTTAATAGGGTTTTTTTTCTCATTATGATTTTACAGTACCAGTCAATCAAACTTCTTTTTAATCTTCCATTTCTTTTTCTTGCCTTAACTGAATTCCATAAAATCACTTGATCCAGAGAATACTGTCTGTTTTCTATTATGGATATGAAAATTAATTAGAGATATTATTATGTGTAATATTTACCTAGGAAGCTCCCATCAGAACTAAATCCAAGTACTTTGTAAACATTAAAGAAACTATATTAAAAAATAGGTAAATAATAAAATTATTATTATCAATACTTTACATAAATACAGAAAGAATAAGATTGCAAAAATACAATGTAGACTCCAATTCAGATCCTGATAAATTGATTCTGATCTTATTTATGCAGAATAGGAATAGAACTAAAATTCTGCTTTAAAGAAATTCCAGTAAAGATATTTCTCAGTTTCTCTCTGAAACAGAACATGAATTCCCAGAAGTTTATGGGATAATAGAAACTGTATGAACTCAATAAGTAGTAAGTGTTTTTTCAAAATTGCTAATTAACTTGTTTGTTGCAGTGCGTGCAGCCATGGAAATCTGTACCAAACCTACCTGTTTCCATGAAGTCAGGGAATCACAGACTACGCTTCCTTCCCTCCTGACACCAGAGGAAGGAATTCTGAGTTTACTCTTATTCCCTCTTTGCCATAATATGCCCACCATTTCCTCACCTTCTCCTCTACCAGCAGCTCTGCTTTCTTCCCTAGACGCTCTCTTTTGTATCTTTATGCTCAGTCTCATATGTTTTTTCTCTTTTTTCTCTAGGAAAAGAAGGTAGTGATGAAAAGGAATGGAGGAGAGGTCCATTAGGAGGAGAGGTCCATGAGGTCCAAAACAAAACCAAAAAGAGTCTAACCCTGTAGCTCTGGAAGAAATAGTGGGAGGAAAAAGACAAAGAGATAGTTATAAAACATGTTCAAGCCTGTCACAGTGAGACAAGGCTCAACTCAATTGCTTCACTCAGTATGAGGTGAAGTCCGTTGAAATATAGATGTTTTCTTACCCTTAGTTGGGAAATGTCAGTGTGCAGTAGTGAACAGCTACTTAGCATCAAGTCAATGTACCACCCCACATTTTGTCTGTGAAGCAGTTTTTAGCTAAAAAATACCTCTTCACAAAGATTAAGTACATGCTCAAAGGAACACACTTTTAGCTGATAGAAGATGTGAACGCAAAGCCAACAGAGATACTCAAGAGCCTTTCAGAAAATTATCTGTGGAACTTCACTGAAGATTGGCAGCATTGCATGCAGTTATGTGTCAGATCAGAAGGGAAAACTATTTTGAAGATGATCATAGCCGAGTTTCTTAATTTGTTAAATGTGAAGAGCTATATGAACACTCTCGTTTTATTTTTTTTTTGTGTCAGACCTTGTTTAACCATCTCTGTCTTTCCCCTTCCACTCTTAATTCCTGAGCTATAGAATCATAGAATCATAGAATCACCAGGTTGGAAGGGACCCATCGGATCATTGAGTCCAACCATTCCTATCAAACACAAAACCACGTCCCTCAGGACCTCAGCTACCCGTGCCTTAAACACCTCCAGGGAAGGTGAATCAACCACCTCCCTGGGCAGCCTATTTCAATGCCCAATGACCCTCTGTGTGAAAAACTTCCTTCTAATGCCTAGCCTAAATCTCCCCTGGCGGAGCTTGAGGTCATTCCCTCTTGTCCTGTCCCCTGTCACTTGGAAGAGGAGCCCAGCTCCCGCCACTCTACAACCTCCTTTCAGGTAGTTGTAGAGAGTAATGAGGTCTCCTCTCAGCCTCCTCTTCTCTAGGCTAAACAACCCCAGCTCTCTCAGTCGCTCCTCATAGGGCCTGTTCTCCAGCCCCTTCATAGCATTAGCCTGTTTTGTTTGTGTCAGACTTCATATACCTCAGCCCTGTGCAAGTAGATCTATTCTATGGAAAAATGCATTCTACCAAGATGGATACTTCATTTGCCTACCTAATATGATACCTATAAACAAGCTCCTAAACCAACACTCTACCTACCAATAGATGAGATTCACTTAGTCAGGGTTGTACTGTAAACAGCAAACCACTTAGCGCAGACCTAAAACCTTTCACAGCTCAGGTAAAAAATAAGGGAAGTCAAAATTCAAATTGAGTCTAAACAGAGATTCACACCACTAGATTTTACCTTTTCTGTTCAATCCATGTAAGTTTTTAAGATCTAAATCCATTTTACTAATATTGGTCAGTGAGATGACTCAAGGAACCATGTTCAACTGCTACTTCTCTAAGAAAGGCGCTGAATCAATCCAAAATCTTATGAAATTATTTATCACACAGTCAGCAGTGTTCCAGAAAAAGAGCTACATTAACTTGCAGATTAAAGAGAAGTTTTTCTACTGAAAAATTATCTCATGATGGATTGTTCTATTCAGAAACTCTCCTAGGCTTCCAAGATGCTCTGACTGAATAACCAGATCAAGACAAATATGTTGATTGCACTCCTTAAACAGGTAACTGACTTCCTAAATTAAATCAATAAACAATTAAGATCCTTTGTAGGAATGTATGCAACAAGAAATCTACAGCAAAGTGCAGCCATATCAAAACTGATATTTTTCCATTTTTGACTAATTTTAGTTAATCTGCAGATTCAAATTCTAATCTGCCTAGCATTTACAAACAATAGAATTATCATGTTAATGGTTTTACAATTGTATAATATTTTTCCTTAGGTGGCACAATTTTTTCCTTCATATGTAGTTAAAAAAAAACTTAGAAAAGAAAGCATCGGAGTTTTATAACTTAAAACACAATAAACGTGGACATCTGTGATTTTTTAACTCTATCTTAAACAATAGGATTTTGAAAGTGTAATAAAAATATTTTGCTGGGGGAACTCACCCTCATTTTTCATCTATCAAACTTCAATATCTTACAGAATCATGCATGCCAAAACTGAGTTATTTACTCTGCTTTTACTGTGTTATTATGTAACAAAGAGGGTAATTTCCTTTCTTCTTAAAAAAAAAAAAAAAATTGCTGTCTTAAACCAAATGCATTCTAACCACTTTATTTGGAAAGTGTTTGATCACTTTAAGCACCATTAAGTATGTTTCCCCTGTAAAGGAGTACTGTAACTCTCTCTTTCTGATCTACCATGAACAGAGCAAATTTATACAGTTGTAGTTAAGAATTTAATAACAAATGTTTGATAGGCATTAATATTTTTGTAAAACATTTAAAAATCTCCAATATTAAATTTACTTCAGGTAGGAGTTTCAAGGATCCATTCTAATCATGAAGAGTTTCATATTTCAATATGTGCTTAGCAGTCTAAAACTATGCATCCTATTTCATAGAACCATAGAATCATTGAACAACTAGGTTGGAAGAGACCCATCGGACCATTCCTATCAAACACTAAACCATGTCCCCCAGGACCTCAGCTACCCGTGCCTTAAACACCTCCAGGGAAGGGGAATCAACCACCTCCCTGGGCAGCCTATTCCAATGCCCAATGACCCTCTGTGTGAAAATCTTCCTTCTAATGTCTAGCCTAAATCTCCCCTGGCGGAGCTTGAGGCCATTCCCTCTTGTCCTGTCCCCTGTCACTTGGGAGAAGAGGTCAGCTCTTTTAATGAAAGTTACTTGTACTTTTCTTGCCTTACTTTGAGTAGGAAAATGGTGACTATTAAAAAAAATTAGGCACATATGTAAAATCAAGTACATGCATGTTTTCATTGACCTTAGATGGCAAAACTAAATGCATGCTTTTACGCTTTGGTGAATTAGGAATTAAATTGTATTAAAAACTTTGCCACAAATATAAACCTTTGCAGAAAGTACAAAATTATAACCCATATTTACAAAAAAGTGGTAGCAGTCAGTCAAGATAAAACTGAAGGACAACCTGAAAGGTAGCCAGAAACTGACTAGATGCAGTGCTAGGCCTGGGATGATTTTTCAGACTTTACTGGAAGTTTTAAGTGCCCTATACCTCTGCAAATTCAGGTCATAATAGGGGATAAATTTATTTCTACTGGGTATTAACACTAAGACTTATTAAAAAAAAAAAAAAAAAAAATTAGACAGTTTTAAAACATCCCAAAGAGCTTTTTACAGTAATGCAAAGAACTTATTTTTCTAGAATTATTTTGAAGTGACATTTAAGATAAGGAATAAAGTTAAATCCCCTCTCTGAGTGATGTAGGTATATCCATATCAGTTATTTGGTACACAAATACTAGCAGTCCTTAGGTAAATATGTCAAATGACCCCTAGTATATTTTCTTGCTTGAATGGTTTAGCAGAATGAAAAAGCAAGTTCTATGATCTTCCTGAAGCTTTCACTCTGAGGATAATTTCTGCTGAATAGGGTTGAAAATGATTAGGATACAAAAATGTCCAGAGTGGGTATCTGATCTCATTTTATCGGTATGGTACAAATAGTGAATCTCATGAAGATTACACTTTGATTTTAATTTAAAAGGATTTTACTGGTAAATTGGATTTTGTCATGCTTCATAGGAATATATTTCATATAGTGAGCTGAATTGCCTACCTATACAAATTGATATGGATCAGAAGAGAAACTTCATTTCATGCAACCTTTGAAATACCCATACAAAAATATAAAATGTACTCTTGCAAGTCAACTGTGGCTTTAATGTTTTAAGAATTATTTTTATCTAACTAGATGCAAAAGTTTTCTACTTATATTGCTATTCATTAATCACATTAGTTGCTACTACATAAAGAATTCACTCTATTTTGCTCAAATGAATATTTTTTTATGATTTAGGGAGAACTCAGAATGCAGTTCTCTGTATTACAAATATATTTTAGTATATTTTACTGTTTTACTTTTACTATATTTAGTCACTCTGTATAGTAATAATTCATACTACTAACAGTACATTAACATATCTACCTGTAAATCATCTGCTGACAAAAATACCGCAATACTCCCACATGTGTTAGTCTAAAACTATATCTCCAGAAACTGTCAATCAAAATTATGCTTCAAAAAGCCTAAACTGCAAATTTTTCAAAGTATGCTAAACAAACCCCCATATAACCACAAACAGAAGAGCCATTATAAGCAGTTAATCCTATTGCCAAGAAGAAAATAATTCAAAATAATTCTAAAAATATTCTTTTGTACATTAGATGATGCATCTAATAAGACAGCAATCTTTACATCTTGTCTTTATGTATCATGTCCCGTGACATGTTGTAATGAGGCATCTACAAGAAGCAGTGAGAGGTTGCTGAAGATAAGGGCTAATTACACACCGAGGTTAGATCTCACTGCTGTTAAAGATCACAAGCATAGCCAGGGTGAAATCTGCTGTCTGCTCTGGGTTTGGTGATACACAAAGACTGGATGGAAGTAATTGCATAAGCCAAGTGTGTTTGTTCAGTTTTACCAGCACCTTTTTTCAACATCATTTCCATTATAGATTTTTATCTATATTCACAGACCTTTTAGCAGTATTCATATATTCAAATACAAAATAGTTTTTTTCTCTTTCCCTACACCAAATAGTCAAAGTGGTTTAGGAAGGTCAAACTGTATGAAGCAGTCAAACATGCAATATATTTTTGCTCATAAATTTAAGTGGCATTTTCCTGGTAACAAACTCCCAGTAAAAAGTGTGAATTAACATGGTTATGGAGTATAAGCCGTGTACATTGAGTGAAAATTTTTAACAGAATTTTAGTCACATTTGTCTTATTATTATATCTGTTTCCAAGGAAATTAAAATTGATATTAAGTTTCTTTTAAACAAAAAAATGAAAATGTATTCTTTCTGAGACCACACAGAACTACATTTATGGGCAACAGGAATGTTGTGAGTACTGTTGCTTAGCAACCTTCATACCAGGAAAATTATATTCCTGAGCACAGTTCATACACTGTAATATTAGATTCTGGGATAACTATAAAACGTTGAAAGCTAGTGTTGCTTCTATAAAATGAACTTAGCATCCTATAAAGTACAGTCTGTCAATATTAATTCCTACTGAGCTTTAATCATTTACTGAAAAAATCTAAGATATGAAAACAATAAATAATCTTTTAAAATGTTTTATATGCTAAGATTCACATAATTAGGTACCAGAGTAGACACACTCACGTCCATAATCGGCATTGAGTTCTTTTTAATTCAAATAATACTACTGTGGTGTTTGGAATTTTTTAAATTCATTTCAAATATTACTATTACAAAGAGACACATTATTTTATTTCCACATATCTGTGTGTGGAAAAACAAATTATGTACTGATCTTAGTAATATTGATGCTATTTGCAGGATGAAATGCATAACCTACCAGACTTTGTGCATTCACAAGGTGGTTCCATTATGCTCATTCTGCATGCATTCTTTCTTTCATCTCCTATTTTATTTCAGATAAAAAAAATCATGATTAATAGTATTCACATTTTGTGGAATCAGATTTTTTAAAAACCTAAGTGAGATATTTTGCAACAGCAACTGGCAGAATTGTTGACTTCACTCTAAAATGTAACCAGTATAGAGGGATCCATAAGCAAGTTCAACACTCCAATACAAAGCAACATTTTTCAAATAATACCTTCTATTTATCATCTTTTTCCATTACGATTAGGAAAAATCCTCAGAAACAAAACATTGTTGCTAACAATTATATTAATCAAGGGTTAAAAAAAACCAATAAAATACTTATTGTAGTGCTTCCTGAGAGGGAAAATTTTGAATTGAGTCTGCAACCACCATATGCATGAGAAACAATTAAGTAATGATAATAATTTTTAAAGTACTGTGAATTATCTTTTCCATGTGTAATAGGCCTATGCAACATTTTTTGCGGTCCCATTAGAAAGGAGATATTTGGACTCAATTCGGTAAATGTCTAAATTCTAATTAATAAAACTTCGATAAGTTGTAAATGCAATGCTAGATGAAATTTGATATTTCCTCTCATTCACTCTGTCTTTCCTTTATATAGTTTGAATAACGAGTATGACATCAGACTTGTTAGATGAGTTGGTGTAGTAACAGCAAGATATCATTCAATACGTTTTTTACTTGCAAGAGCTATTTTGTAATTTGTCAAGAATGAATCAGTGATTCTCTTATTTGTAACTATGTCTAGATTTAGCAAACAATCAACAGGAGAGAGGCTTTTCATTTTTCTATTTGCCTGATATAACCAGTTGAACATCAACATTTAATGCCACATCTGCTGTATTTATAAAGCAATACAGTAAAAACAAAATAAATTCTGGTCTATTTGATAACATCACCCATTTCTATCTAATAGTCTTGACTGAGAGCCCTCTTATCTCCAGGTATTTAAAATGTAGGAGCTACTATAAATTAATCTGTTTAGATCCCTCCATAATCTATGCCTAAACTTTTTTAAAAAGATCCACTTAAAGTATCTTTTTTATCTTAGCTGGTTGGTTTAGGCTGGAATAAGTCACTGCATGCCTGTGCATCTCCCTTGGCTAAAAGGAGCAGATAACTAGCTCAGAATAGGCAAACAGAACTTGACATTTTATCTCAGGTAAGAGTAATGATTATTCTACAACTTTGTTACATATGTAAACAAGGATTGTAAAAATTACATATTTTAATTATTATTTAAGGCTGAAATACAATTATGTTGTTAATTAGTTAGAAGCAACTGGCATTTATTAACTTGCCTATCATATTCCAATTCCTTTCAAATCCTGAGAACTAGCAAGTATTCTGGTGTCTCTGTAGCATATGTTGAAATAAAAGCACAAAGGCCCTGCCTCTTGGAAAAAAATTATAATCTAATGTAGCAAGTGGGAACAAAATACCAGAAAATCTATTTCAGAGCATTAAATTTTTAAGGTAATTGCCTGAGAACTCTTACCGAAGATTTCTAGGCCTGCCAGACCTGCTGAGAAGAACCTAGGTAAACTTTAATTGCTAGACTTTCTTAAAGTAGTTAGGGATTTGGTGTAGCTGCTTTTTTTGCAATGTAGTTTTTCCTACAGGTTCTTGGTTAAGTTTGGTGTCATAGATGACACCTCCTGGTGATAAGAGCAGAACAAAATGTTATGTATGTTTGTATGTGTATGTGTATGTGTATGTGTATATGTATATATGGGACATGGTTTAGTGTTTGATAGGAATGGTTGGACTCGATGATCCGATGGGTCTCTTGCAACCTGGTTGTTCTATGATTCTATGATTCTATGTATGTATATATGTATATATGTTAATTTTTTTCTTAGTATTTTAAAATCAATCATAGCATAGCCAAGAGTAAAATTCACCTTAGAAGCTTAGAAATATTTTGAGGTTCAACTTATCTCACTGAATTTTTACTATACTGAAAAGTTAGAATGCAAACTTGCGCTTAATGAAGACATAAGTTGTAGGCAAGAGTGCTTTTTGGTTTTTTTAAAAAATTGTTGGGTTTGTTTTATTTTGTTTTGGTTTTAAAAAAGATGGATAAAAGAAGTAGGTCGTGTCACCAGAGGTATGCAGTAAGCAAAATCAGTGAAAGAAAAATATTCACTGCGGCTTCCTGCTGTCCTTTGAGGTAAAACATACAGAGGGAATTCTCTCAACTTTCCAATACATAAGCTCAGTTTCAAAAGCCTGCCCATAGTCAGGGAAGAGTTGTTCCCAGTGACTGTAAATAACCTTTCCCTCTTGGCAGTTCTGCTGCTGCAGTAATACTGCCAGAAGATATAGGCCTCAAAGTACCTAGAGAACAGAATCAGTGAAATGTTTCACTGTGAATAATCTATTTTGGCAGATGCTTGATCTTATCTTTTAAAAGTAAAACTAGGACTAGATTTCTGCAAAGTTCAGACACTTCATCTTTTTAAAAGGGTTCCTTTGACAAAGTAATAGAAACTTGGCTATCCAGTGTCTATTTTTCTCCTACTGCATCAAGATATTAAGAAGTACAACATTGATGAGCGTGTCATCCCTTTTCAAAAGCGCAAAAAAATTTTGAAATTTCTATTAAAATAGGCTATCTGCAAATGTTATCTCCTTATGTTTCAGATCTCAGTTAGCTGCATATCTGGTTCTGTTCCTTATTCTGCAGTGGCAGAATCCCACTGGAGCTTGAATTCAGGGTCACGACCTGAATCAATTAAGCATTCGGTATGTGCAAGACCGAAAAATGGTCATTCGAATGAGAAAACCCTCAACACACCATCTCATAATCTATTCATTAATGAAACTAGCAATCACAGCAAAACGTATTTAAGATAAAATGGAAAAAAAATGAGGCAGCATCAAGGGCAGGATAAAAGGGAAAACTTTCTGTGTATATGTATATGTGAACTGCATATAGAAAGGAGACTGAAAAAAAGAGATATGAAGAAACACATGCAAATTAAAAAGAGGGGAAGAGAATAAGAGAAGAAATAGCTAGGGACACTTTAAGCTGAAAGAAAATGTAGTAAAAAATTAATAAACATGAAAATAAGAAGAGATACAGGCAATAATACATGTATGTACATACAGACAACAGTAACCAAAAATTGAAAAATAAACATCAGTAAATGGACAGAGCAAGCCAAATTATTTGTAATGACAAATGTTTAGAAAAAAGTATGAAAATAAAACAAAGATTAAGTAGTCAGAATAAAAATGGTAAAATAAATTGCAGACTGGTGAAATATTTGTTTGGAAAATATATTAGTAATAACTTGAGATTATGATTTTAGGGTTTTTTTTCAGTATGCGGCTATCTAAAATTTTCAATTCTGTAGCATCCATTCTAGATTCCTCTAAAAAAAAGCACTTTCTAAAAAAATTCACCCTCATTCATGGAATCTTAGAATGATTTGGGTTTGAAGGGACCTTAAAGATCACCCAGTTCCAAGCCCTCTGCCAAGGACAGGAATTCCTTCCACTAGACCAGACTGCTGATAACTTCATGCAACCTGTTCTTGAACGTCTCCAGGGATGGGGCTTCCATGACTTCCATGACAACACATTCCAGTCCCTCACAACGCTCACAGTAAAAAATTTCTTCATAATAGCTAATCTAAATCTGCCCTTTTCCAGCATAAAACTGTTTTTCCTCATCCTATCAGCATACCCCCAATGTAGAAATTCCTGTTTCTGGACAGCATTTGAGGTGGTGAAGGAATTTTGAAAGTTTGAAAAAATGGGAAAACCAACATCAGTTACTCTTATGAGATCAATTTAATTTCTTCCAAATAAAGTGAGAAAAATAACTCTCAGGTCTTTTTGTTTATGTGCTTAAAGTTTTTATAGCTTTAATTTGCTTGCATACTGTATTATCCTTAGATATTACTGCTCTCTTCTTTTGTAAATTATATAATATATAATATAAAATATATAATATATTGTGATATATTATTTTTATGGTCAATTTAATTTCTTACTGATATCATTCCTAGAAACAAATATTAAACTTCTGAAGAGGACTCATGTCCAGGTTAAAAATCCAAAATTTATTTATCTACATTTTAGCTATCTCTGTGTTAGTCACCTGTTGAGTCTTATCCTGCAGTAAATGGAGATACAGTTAAATATTTCAATTAAGCCAAAAGAAGTGCACATTAGTGGTTACGGTGTATGTCTTTCCAAGTACATTGATGCATACTGAGACCATGCTTTCCTGGAAGTTCCTGAACATCTGCCTGAGAATGGGAAATGGGGAGTAAATTCCTATTTTGCTCTGTTTGCGAGCATAACCTTCTTCTTCTTTCAAAATTAATCTCACTCCACAAGTTTTCAGCTTTTCCTCTTCTGATTTTCTACCCCATCCTGTGAGGGTAGAAGTAAGTGAGGGACTGGGTGAAGGTTTATTTTCTGGATAGGTTCAACCCACCACAATAAAGCACTGAACAGAGTCTTTGGTTCGTATAGAAATACCTGCACAAAGACATCCAAAGTTTTCATAGCGTATTCTTTATTTTCAGGAGTCATAATAGTCATTCTGCATAAAATAAATCTTATTTTAATCCATTTGGAACAGTTAATTCAAGAACTCAAAAGACTCAACTGATTTTCTGAGGGTTATAATTTTCCACTATTTCACTTTAAGTGTTGCTAATTCATTTCAATGAATTGACTATTTAGCTTCATGACTGCTGTAGAGTGCTGAAAAGTAGAAAATCTAGTTACACAAAACACATTACATTTATTTTTGCACTCTCCTAATGGTGTTATTTCATGATATGATTACTGCAAAAAGCATATAGGCTGGACAAAAACGTAAGTCCCATGGGCAGAAAGGAATGCCTAGTGTATTTATAGCACCAAATGATTACTTCCCATACGAGTGTTGAACACCAAACCTGATAATGAAGCTAATATTCGGTAGCCTGTGACCTGTGACAGCCTCACCGTGACCTGTGAATCAATAGGTGCAGCAGTACTTTCTGGATGGATTAAATCTTGAAATGAGGTGGGAGAAAGAAACTGTGGAGAAACAACTGAATGAAATTAAGAATTAAAATCACAGTCACTGAAATACAGTTAATTGAATATTTCTGTTAAAGCACACTTCAGGTATAACACTACTAACACTGGAAAATTAAACTAAATTCTAGGAAGTTTAGGGTAGGAAATTTTGTTCTCAATTACATCAGCAATCATACTATTCACTGATGCAAATCAGCTAACTCTAGATTTGCACGGATATAAACAAGGTCAAGTAGACTCTGTCAGAGAATGGCTTTTCTTTCAAAGAAAATTTTTAGGCTTATGGGTTTGGGGTTTTTTTTATAACAAAGCTAAAGTTAGAGGAAAAAAAAGGTAAGTTAATGTTGAAAACTGGAACATGTTGGACCATGAAATGGACCAGAGAAGAAAAGAATTATCATATTGTTTAGACCACTTCATGGAGTCTCTATATATAATAGATTATAATTACATTATATAAAAAATAAATTTCATACGAATAATAAATTGTTGCATATATACTATATAGTACTGTCTATATAATATTTTTATATATGAACACATAAAAAACATTGCAGACATTAATATGATCAGTTTATATTTGATGGATTTTGCACACACATATATAAGATACTTTTAAAAGAAAAAATAATTTATATATAAAGAAAAGCTATTTTTATATTGCAAAATAAGAATTGCCCTGTATTTTTTTAAAAAAAGAAAAAGAAAACCACAGAAAATCTATGTCTTTTAAATTAAACATTTTATGATAGAAAACTGTCTTGAAGAAAGTGTTGAAAACACTTGGAAACGTATAATTTTTTTCCAACTGTAAATAAGTCAAATGTTCTTTGCTTCATGTAATATTTTGCCCCTTTTCTGAGATAGGTCTTCTTAGATTCAGACAAGAATGCTGGAATTTTAATCACTATTCTTTCCTTTTTCCATTAAAAATTCTGAAACAGAGTTAGGACAGATTTTTTAAAATGATATGGAGTTAAAATTCAGTTCATTAAAACACAACACTAGGACATTTGCTGAGCATCAGGAGAATTTTTACATACAAATGAGGCAACGTAGAATGTACACTGTGGAGTTAATCATTAAGAATTCTAATCATCTGAAATTCGGTATTCCATGGGTGCTGATATGATGGCTCTGTAATTCAGTATATAAGAATAGAATTCCATTAGAATTTTAAAAGAGTAGTTGTCTTAGTCACAGAGGGACAGTTGTAGGTCTTCATGAATAATGCAAAAACAGGGAAGGGAAGAGATTTCATTCAGCGTTATAACCTGAACAGTTACTAAAGAGTTTTGGAATAAAATGAGTTTCCTGGATATTATTCAGTATTAAAGCTTTCACATTCAACAGTCTAAATTTAACATTAATGTATGAACGATCTATAAGTACTAGATAACTTATTTACACCAAATGCCATTGGTTCTATACAGATATAATGCTGTATTCCTTCAACTGAATTAGAAGCACTGAAGTTTTCTTCCCAGAATAATTTTCTAAAAGATTGCCATAAAATGTAAGAGATTATCTAAATTATTAATTGTGCAAAACCCTAGTCTCTCTCCTGGAATCTGACGTTGTAATTTTTCGTTTCTTCTGCTTTCCCCAAGAATTTCAATGAAACTTAGATTTGTCCATGCTTGATCAGGTTTAGAAAGCTAGAGATTCTTCAGAGTATTGTTCTTCCAATTGTCTGTGTACATATACAACTCTGAATTATATAAACGCCTACAAAGAATTCAACAGAAGGCATGTTGGCTTGGGACAGAAAGTCAGAACAAGGAAAGTGAAAGCACAAAACCCCACAGGACATCAGTGTGTGAACAACCCCTAAAATACAGTCCTGCCTTTTCAGGAAGTATGTCCTCAGCAAAGGCATCACAGTAGCAACCGCTAGACTAACTTTGATAGCATATCCATCCCTCATCTTTCACCATTTAAAGACAATGTTCACTTTGCAAAGAATGTCAAAACAACAAATAAAGTTTTAACAAAACCCACCAATATAGCTCACCAAGGTTCTGTAATGAGTCATATTTTGATGAATACTACCCACATATTCATTGATTCAAATATCTCCCCTTCTTTGAACACTGACCAGAAAAGTACATCTGTTGGCTCAGTTTTAATCAAATATTAGCTCTACTCCTAACACTGTTTTAGCTAATGAAAATATATACGAAAATCACTAACCAATATTTTGAAAAATTGACAACATCTAAAACCAACCATTTCACAGAAGACTAGGAAATTGAAGGAAGGAAAATAATGAACAAGAAAGAAACATAGAAGTCTCAGTTTAAACAAAAAATATTTTGGTTCTTTTCATATAAACAAATCTGTTTCCTAATCTAATATGAGGTAACACATCTCTAGAATTTTCTATCCAACACCAAATACACCAGTTAAACAGTAATGGCATTTTACCTTTCTTTTTATTCCTTCTCTATCTTATCCCTGTGCCCACTTCCATTCCCACATTTCCATTGGAAAAGGGATTCAAGTCTTCATGTGTTCTTTGATTTTGTTACCTTTTTTTTGATCTGTTGCCGTATCCATACTTAACATCTTGCCACATGTAGAAAATGCATCTGAGACAGAGTCCACACCTTTTTGAAAGAAATAAGGAAGCCCATTTTTTTTAAAAAAAAGGCAATGGATCACCTTAGTGATTTCTATTAGTTTTCTTTTGGATTGATTTTACATACTCTCTGGGGTCAATTCATTATTCTATAACAAAATCCTACATTACCAGGTTGACAGAATAAAAGTGATATTGAATATAATCTTTGTATTGTGATCATCTGTACTTCAAATTTTAATTTCAATTGCCTCAATTTTCTTTCCTTTTATTTTTAATACTGGGTCCATTCACCTCTAACTTCTGCTGCAATTTTTCTTCATGTCATTCTATTACACTCTTCATCATCATTTCTCTAGTCTCATTACTGTCTGAATTTTACGTTCTTTTCAATATGAAACATTTTAGACATGAGCAAAGGAAGAAAGAGTAGAACAGTTTATTGTTCACATACAGAAGGGTGCTAGTAACATCCTGATAGCCCCTGGGGACAAAAATGATGAAAGAGAGAACAGTTTAGTAGGACTCTGTAATTGAAAGTAATAGTAAAATGGTTAGTCGTTAAAGTCATAATTAGATTAAAACTTTAGAATTTACAGGTATATGGCTTTCTATTCTAAAGAAAATAGAGCTGCAGTAATTAAAGATGTGAATATAAAATATACCTAATACCCCCTTGATACTCTCATTCAAAAGAAAGGTAGTGATAATCTGCTTCAGCTTCACCTCTTTGAGGAAAGGGAAGAGACATTCATACAGAAATACAATGCTCTTTAAAGTCAATCCATTAATTAACAGAACTATCCTAACTGTATAATAGACTTGTCCTAAAAGGCAGAATGATCAAGAACAGTGAAAGTTGCACTGGGATTAATTTAAATAGAAGATTTCAGGGAATATACTGCTTAGAGATACTTTACCGACTCACGTCATTTTACAACTACGTAGGAAAAGGCAGTCTCAGCACTATTGTAACAACTTTTTGGCAATCAAAAACACTTGCTTTGAGCAAAGATAGCTCACAGAAGAAATTTTTTCAAATAATTGTGCATTAAGGCAGCATTCTGGGTACAGTAAAGGGTATACAAATTGAATATGAAATTGTTATTAGCATAATTATTTTAATCTTTTTACTGTTGACTTAATAAAAGATAAATTATTTCAGTGTACTGGGGAGAGAAAAATTCAAAGAAAACAACTATGTTATCAGAGACATGCAAGAATCTTCAGAAAGGGAGGTGAATCCTGGAAACAATTTCTAAATGTTAATTTAGAAATATAATTTAAACAATTAAACCCGCATATCTGAGGGACAACAAGGAACACTACACTGAATAATTCCAGCAGATAATAATCAACAATGACACTTCCAATGAAAGGTTAAAAAAGCAAAGAAGGCTCTTCTTTATTCCCATTTGCTTTCCAATTATTTCTTGTAATCAGTACTGAACAATTTCTCTATGTTTATTATTCTCATTATTTATTTTCAAAAGTTATACTGTATTGTTAAGGAAACTACAAAGCAGAATGGACTTTCCTAGTTATATCAGATAAGATATACTCTAAAACATACTCTTTGATTTTGGTTTTTGGGATGTGTATACAAAACAGAGTGCTTACATCTTCTATGTGTCCTCTCACTAATTCTGAGCAGCTTAGGGAGTGAGGTGCGGCAGGAATTTTTATAAGAATAATGTATTTCCACTTTTTTTTACCAGTTAGGATCTTTTTTGCACCACTGCTGTTATTTCAGCTTCTCATTGCAGCATTGTGTTCTCCTGTTTCTCACTTCCATGCACCACAATTACAACCTGATACAACTTGATAAGAGCAGCAGGCTCGGGAAGCTGTGGTGAGTGTAGGCCACCCCTTGTACTCCCTTTGCTGGTAGCATTTCTATCTCTTGTTTTGGCCAAGTACAAAAGTTGACCATAGAGGTTGCAGCTACTGGGGTTAGCCAGTGAAGGTAAGGGAGGCTATTCCATGTCTCAGAGGAGCAGGAGACCAACAAGGTATTACAGAGCTACCTTTACTGCATACTGCCACCTTCTCTGTGTGGTACAGTTTCCAGCGGAAAAAGAGCAATGGTGAGAACACAAAGATCAGAGAGTCCTCAGCCACAATCAAGCGAAATAAATAAGGAATAATTATTCTTGTAGAATAAATGCGAAGTGCTGCAAATGGAATCCACCCCCACAGACGAAGAGAATGGCTCCCCAGGACTAGAAACATTCCCTAGGCTGCACCATCCTCAAACGACCATCAAAACATCCTCTGAGAAAAAGGGGATTGATAGTCTTGGGGGATTCCCTTCTAAAGGGAACAGAGGTACCTATTTGCAGACCAGACACACTCCACAGGGAGGTCTGATGCCTACCCAGGGCATCAGTGAAGGACATCACTAGAAAACTTCCTTCTTTGGTGAAAGCATAGATTACTATCCTCTGCCAGTATTTCAAATTGGCTACGATGACACACAGAGCAGGAAGCTGAGAGCAATTAAGAGGGACTTCAGGGCTCTGGGGAAAACAATGGAGGGCTCTGGGGCACAAATAGTGTTTAGCTCCATTTCAACACTAAGGAATGAAGAGCAAGGGATCAAAAAGAATCAGTCAATTAATATTTGGCTCCAAACCTGGTGTGAGAAGAAAAACTTTAGTTTCTTTGATCATGGAAGCATCTCCAGGCTTCCTTACTAGGGATGGGGCACTTTTGTCTTCTAGGGGTATGAAAGTCCTCACAAAAAATCTAACAGGGTTCATAAACAGAGCTTTAAACTAGGTGTAAAGGGGGAGGGAGACAAAGCCAGGCTAATCATTAGTGAGCCTGGAAGTGGAACTCCAGAGCCTGAGAGATGGTGTGCTGGCAAGGACCACTAGTATGTCACCATGGAGCAAGTGGGGATGAGTACATCTGGTGATGGAAAGGATGAAACTAGCACTGATGGCTTAGATGTTCCAAGGACCAGCCAACTGGGAATGGACACTATTCCCTTTGTGAGGACTGAGGGTTCACCACCCAGCTGAAGTGCATTTACACCAATGCACGCAGCATGGGCAATAAACAGATCTTGTAGGGCAAGGAGACTATGACATAGTTGTCATCACAGAAACGTGGTGGGATGACTCGTATAACTGGAGTGCAGCTATGGTGGCATATGAACTCTTCAGGTGGAACAGTATGGGTAGGAGATGAGGCAGTGCAGCCCTCTATGTTAGAGAGTGGTTTGATACCCTCAAGCTCTATTATGGTGATGATGGGATTGAGTGCCTGTGCCTTCTCCAAAAGCTTAAAAGCACTGTATTGTTTCATTGTATTGTGATACTGTTTAATTTATGGATATATATTTTTACTTTTGGTCTCATGCAAAAATCACAAGTTGTTGATTATTTTTGATGTTTAATGGGAATGAAATTATTCTTCATATATGGGTAAGAAATTATAGATCATCAATGAGCTGATGTGAGCGAGATATTCAGCAGCAGTGATTTAACCTAGTGAGATTAATGTAGCTGGATTCCTCATATAGGCAGGGGTAAATTCTTCTGAGGTTTATTGCAAATCTACCAGTTAATCTTAGTAGCCTGTCTTTTCTTGGAGCGATTATCTTCATGGCTGTAGAAGGAGCTGAGTGTTCCCAGATTAGCAAATGTCAGCTTCCCCACATCAACCCCCCACTAGTCAGCAATTCTAACAAAAAAACTCACAACCAAACAGCCTGTAAAATGAGCCTGAAATAGATCCATAGATGTTAATGGTTAATAATAACTTTGATCCATTCTTTCCCATACAGTTTCATTGAAACTGATAAAACTAAAGTCCGAATAATAACTGTATATATAGACAGTATTAGTATTCAGAGCTCTTGCATAAGATAGACCTATTAAAATATATGGGAACTAGTTATTAGTTTCCAGAGGTATTCCATGCAAATAGGACTGGGATATTCATTTAGAAGACTTAGAAATTAAATTTATTTTTTTTACTATCCTAACAATCTTGACAATTAAACAATTGCTTTAAGAGCTGAAACTATGTAAAATGGTAAAGCTGTGAAACAATTCCTGCACACTGAAGTAAAAATGCTGCTGTTTCTCCCTGGGTAACCATCACCAAAGCATTCCATACTCTAACTTAATCATCATCATAAACGTGACCAAATGAATCCAAACCATAATCTTTGCAGTCAATGATCAAGATTTATAAACTGCTTTTCAATTTGTATCACTGTCCCAAAGTCATGTAGTCAGATCCAGGGGAATTTTATGCATTCAGTCACTGTGAACAAAGGATCTGACCTCCTGAAAAATCAGGTAATTCACACTTAATATAGTGGTGTAAACATTTATAAACATGACAATCTGACGTTGTGTGCAATTGTGTTGTTTAGAGGCCTGGGGGAGGAGGGATATTTTGCTTTTAACCTGGAGGCCATTTTGACCAAATTGAATTAACTTATAATTTGTGCATTTCAGTAAGGCTGGTCATGCATAAAAGTAATTAAAAATACAGGTTCCTCATCACTGTATAAAATGACCTGACTTCTGTAACACTGAATGAAATACAGCTCCTATTTACACACTATAATAGCTGGTGTATCAAGGACAGCTTTCTGCAATCCTATGATTCAAACTCATTTTAATTTTTAATGTACAAGAGCATGACTTACTTTAATCCTAATTACATCCTCATTTCAAGGCAGAAATTGAACAAGAGAAAAAGGTAAAAGATATAGCAATGCAATTGGATTCTTCATCTAAGTAAGTAATTAAGCACCTGAGTATGTAAGGAAGCCCAGTTACAACAAGAGAACTGTACATCTGCTTTGAGTTAAATGTCTTTTTATCAACATTACTGGACTGGGACCTTAATAAAATAATCATTGTGCTTCCATCTTTTCTTTGGTTTCATTCATCACAAAGACAGTCTCTCTAACAAAAAACTTTTCATTCTTATGGCATGGCGTTATAAAAAATGCAAGGAATGTCACAAGCCTACTGACTTCCTCTCAGAAGAATTTGTGATAAACCGTGATAAGTTTCTTACTCAAGTTGAAGATCATCAGTTTATTCAACACAGCTCTAGTGGAACTATGAAGCCATGAAGGTTTACCTCAAATGAAAAATGAAGCTGTTCCACAACTTGCACACAGTTTTAGATATAAATTCTGGAAATGTTTATGAGCACACTGAATCATAGGTATAAATTAATATTCATTTTATGATGCTAACTAGTGATGAATACATACTTTGGAATGCAGGGCAGTTCACTACATGTCTTGTGTCTCCTTTGCATTGCAGGATAAAACTGGCCTACAAATTAAAGTATCAAAACTGTAGCTAACTTCTTTGGTAGCAGCCTTGACTGTTTATTTTACATTTCAGATTATGCAGATTTAGTAAAAATCTGATATCTCAACATCATCAGGAATGCCATTAAAACAGATACTTGGATTCTACATGTTACAACTGCAGTCAGTTTGTTAATATTTTGGAAACCACAGCAGAAAGTAACAGAGTGTACTACCTAACAATCTTTTAGGGTAACATTCACGCTGTTGATCAGCTGAAAATGCAGAATTATTTTCACAGAAAACATAGCATGTTCTTCATGAACATCTCTAGGCCTACCCAAACAAAATCTTACAGTGAACATTGACTTTGTAGATTCAAATTATGATGTTTCAAAAGTCTCTCTCTTTTTTATTTTTTCCCAAGAGAAAGCTTTCAGGAATATTTCAGGACAATGTCCAGTACAGTAAACTTGATTTAAATCCATTCGCAGCTGGTGTGATTATATGCCAGCATTGATCTCCTGCAGACCAAGAGAAGTAAAAAGATAACAAACATATTTATGTCTCATCCATGTTTTAAATCACTGTTATCAACTTTTACTTTGAGCATTAACATACCCAGCAGTGAAAAACATAAAATTCATCTTCAGCTCTATATCAATGAGATGACAGATTTTCACACTTGCACAGTCAAGTATTTCCCTCACTCCCTTTCCCATTAAAGCTTTCTCATTGTGACCAA
Organism: Coccyzus lansbergi; assembly: GCA_033558105.1. Classification (NCBI taxonomy): domain Eukaryota; kingdom Metazoa; phylum Chordata; class Aves; order Cuculiformes; family Coccyzidae; genus Coccyzus; species Coccyzus lansbergi. Next base: position 1,865,060 of record JAUMJK010000139.1, on the reverse strand, counting down.
TGCACTCAAATCCTACCACCACTAATCGCCCCTTTAAACAAACCAGAAGCAGTTTGGTAAAGGCTCCAGAAGAGACATAGGCCTCAGCTGATCATTTGTTTGACTAAATAAGCAACATTTTAAAGAGAATAATTTACAGTTTTAATATTGTGAATGCTGTTTGCTTAGCTTTGCCTTGCAAGCTTGCTGAAACACTAGACCACAAACTGAGAATTTCCACTTAAATAGTTTTCTAGTGTGCAAAAACTGTTCATTCAAAACAAGGCCTCCAGAGTCAATGGAAAACAGAAGATAGACACTTCAAGGACACAGACCATCAACACCATTTGCACTAAGATAAGATAATGACCTGTCTGAAAGACAGCAAAAGATTCCAATGAGGAACAAGAAGACCCCAGCCCAAATATTACTGGACTGAATCATCACATGAGAGGCAGGTAAGTAGTCAGTAAGGGCATAATTACCCATGAATTTCTTCACTCATGTCAACCCATTCTCTGGAGCTGACCATCCTGTCATACCCCTCTATTAAATTGTTTATTTTATAAAATCAAATGCCTAAGCCTTTGTTTTGTGAAACAGGAGATTCAAACTTTGAAGAGAACTCATGCTGGCTGACTATAAATGAATTGGGGATGGGTGTGATAATACTTTGAGATGTTAGGATATATGGAATCAAGTGTGAGTATAAAATGATTTTATATAAACACATATAACCCTTTAGCTATAAACACATATAACCCAATTTTCTCCCTGTGTATTTCTTCCAAGTAGTAATAGAGTGAACTTACCATGGAACTCTGTTAAAGAGTCTAAATAAAAATTAATCTAAATAAGAATTTTATCAAAAATAACCTCATCCAAGATGCCCATTCATCAACTCCATCATCAAAATTATGTATTTGGATGATTTTACACTTGCGATATGGAAGGCTAAACAAACCCTTAAAAAGAACCCAAAACAAACCACAAAACCTCACAGTTCTAGTGACTTATGTCAAAGATTAGTAGTTGAAACCAAATGCTTTACATGATTGCATTATTTGTATTCCACTTGAACAAGCAAAAACCATAGAACAGCTCAAAATAAATCTTTGTTACACAAGGATAAGGTAAAACAACAACTATCCAAAGTATCTTGCAGCTGCAGAGTAAAAGTTCTAGTTAGCAAAAGCAAATGAAAGGCGAAAGAGCAATAAATACCATGAACAAGCTAGTTTATAGTATGAAGAGAATGATACTTATACCCTAGGGATTTTAGCATAAGTATTAATTATGTCTTCCACAGAGTATTGCTTCCATTTGCTAAAGCAGCTCTTATATCATGCTGCTAGGTAAAATCTCACTGTAAGAGCTATAAATGATATACTAAATTCTGTTCTGAATTCCCTGACTCCCTTCTGTGAAACAGTGTGCCAGCAACTATCAGACATGAAGGACTGATGCTACGGAAGCTGCAAAAATCACGACTGATAACAACTTACTAAGTTATAATTGCATTAATGATTCACATAGTCACTCAAAATTCCAGAAAACTTCTGAAAATATCAGAAAAAAATCTTGAATTATATTAAAAAAAAAGAAAAAAAGGGCACAAAAGACTTTAGTGGTTTGATATCCCGAACAAGGACTTTCTTGGCATCAATAGAATTAGTATAAAGATTCAGTTTTCCTTTGATTTTGGACTATACTTAGCCATATTCTAACAGTTCACAGAAGCCATAAATATCCTTTATCCTAATGGTGTCACACAGTTTTCTATATTGTAGCCCTGGCAAATTGAGATTATCAGTCATGCAGGAGTGCATGTTCAATGCAAAAGCCCTGAGAGGAATTCATTATGTTCCCTCAGGCTCTATTGAATGTCTCTATGACCAGAGTATGAATTTATCATCTACTGTTGCTTCTCAAAATGCCACATATATAGGAAAGAAAGTAAAGAAAAAGAACACCAAGACACAATAACAATAATAATAACAATACTATTAACACCAATACTAATAATATTTTTCTCAGATAAGTTATCTTGATGCAAGATGTTAGGTAGAGATAAAGCCTTCATAGGAGTGAGTAATGTTTTAAGTTTCGTAAGAAAGGGAAGGGACCAGTGTGGCTGAGTCAAGACCTGCTGGTCAGACTGAAAAGTAAGAGAGAACTGCACAGGCAGTACAAGCAGGGACAGGTAAACTGGGGAATGTACAGGAATGCTACCCAGTTGTGTTGGGATGAGGTCAGGAAGCTGAAGGCACAGCTGGAGGTGAACTTAGAAAGCGAAGTGAAGACTAACAAGAAGGGTTTCTAAGGTATGTCAATCAGAATATGAAGGGTTAGAGCGAATGTACCCCAACTGACGGTTAAAAATACTGACCTTGTATCAACAGATGAGAAGGCTGAGGTACTTAACAATATTTTTGCCTCAATCTTCACTGATAACTGCCCTCCTCACCCATCCTTTGTCATGAGACAAGAAGAAGGGGACCAGGGGGGTATAGCCCTTCCCACAGTAGGGGAGGATCAGGCTCCTCACCACCTGAGAAATCTGAACATATATAAGTTTATGGGACCTGATGAGATGCATCCCAGAGTCCTGAGGGAATTGGCAGATGTGGTTGCCAAGACACTCTCCACGATGCTTGAAAAGTTGTGGCAGTAAGGATAAGTCCCTGGTGACTGGAATAAGGATAACATTGTACCCATTTTTAAAAAAGGGAGATAAGATGACCCTGGGAACGACCAACCTGTCAGCCTCACCTCTGTGCCTGGGAAGATCACAAAACAGATCCTCCTAGATGCTATGCTAAAACACATGTAGGGCAGGGAGGTAATTAGTAGCAGCCAGCATGGCTTCAGCAGGGGCTAATTCTGCCTGACCAACTTAGTGGCTTTCTACGATGGGGTAACCACTGCAATGCACACAAGGTAAACCAACAGGTGTAATCCATCTGGACTTTTGTAAAGCCTTTGACAGCATCCTTCTCTCTAAATTGGAGAAATATAGATTTGATGCGTGGACAGTTTGGTGGATATGAAACTCATTGGATGGTTGTATTTAAAGAGTAGTGGCCAACGGCTCAAAGTCCAGATGGAGATTCATGACAAGTGATATCCCTTGGGGACAGTACTGTCTAACATCCTCATCAATAATATAGACAGCAAGATTGAGTGCACCTTCAGTAAGTCTGCAGATGACACCATGCTGGTGCGTGTAATTGCCATAGTGGGATATCATCCAAAGGGACCTGGGCAAGCTGGAGAAGTGGGACTATGCAAACCTCATGAGGTTCAACAAGACCAAGTCCTACATGGTTCAACAAGGCAAGATCCTACACCTGTGTCAGAGCAATCCACCATTTCAATACAGGATGGGGGATGATGTGATTGAAAGCGGCTCTGCAGAGAAGGATTTGGGGATGCTGATTGATTAAAAACTCAATATGAGTCATCCACGTGTGTTTACAGTCCAGAAGGCCAACAGTATCCTGCGCTGCATCAAAAGAAGAGTGCCCAGCAGGTTGAAGGAGGTGATTCTGCCCCTCTATTCCTCTCTTGTAAAACGTCATCTGGAGTATTGTGTCCAGTTCAGGAATCCTCAGCATAAGAAGGACATGGAGTTGTTAGAATGAATCCAGAGGCAGGTTACAAAGATGATCCGAGGGCTGAAGCATCTCTGCTATGAGGACAAGCTGAGAGAGTTGGAACTGTTAAGCCTGGAGAAGAGAAGGCTCTTAGAAGATCCTATAACAACCTTCCAGTACCTGAAAGGGACCTGCAAGAAATTTGGAGAGGGACGGTTTACAAAGGCTTGTAATGATATGACTTGGGGCAATGGATATAAACTCATGGAGCCAGCTTCCAAATTATTTGGGTTTTTGAACAGAAATCTTGTATAGACAATACTAACAGTGGATACCATGACATTCTCAGGAAGACTATAATGAAGCAACTAATTTGTATCTTCTCACTGATCTATTTCACAGGTTTTGCCACAAATTTTCCCAAGTTCCTCCATGTTATTTGGAGATGTCATCAACAGAGACTCCCCCAAGGTGCACAGTTGCTTAATCAATATGTAAATTTAGAGGAAACAATAATTATGAGGGCTGCTCTACTAAGAGGCCAATTTGAACCTTACCCTATATTCAATAACGAGTTTTAGTCATAAATGTATCTCTGACGTAAAAAATTATATTGTCCACTTTGCAAAGGGAAAAGTAGAGGAAAAGAAACTCCTTTAATGAAATTTTAACTCTCTGTGTGAACAGAAGTCAATATTTTCACATGTTATGAATGAAAGAAATTGGAAAGTCTTTGGATAACTTTCATGTTAAGGCTGAGTAGACTAGATACAAATGGACAGGAAACTGATACAGGTACCCAGCACACTTATAATCACTCCCAAGACTTCTCTTTTTTAACAGTCTCACCAGTGAGTTGAATAGTAAATAAAGGGAAGAATCTAAGGAAGCTGACTAAGATTAAGTTTACATAGGGAACATCTGCTATTTAAAATTAAAATGATGTATTCAATCTTATAAACTGTCAAACTGAAATTACAATGTAGCTTATTTTGAACATAGAGGTGAAGTACACAGATGAATAGGTACAGATGTTCTTGTATCTAAAACCACGTAAGAAACAGTGATTTAATCCTGATAAAGACTTCACAATGAAACAAAATTCTAAAGTACATATTAGATGTCATATAAGCATTTCAGAGATTAAATCATAGAATCATAGAATCACTAGGTTGGAAGGACCCACTGGATCATCGAGTCCAGCCATTCCTATCAAACAATAAACCATTCTCCTCAGCACCTCGTCCATCCATACCTTAAACACCTCCAGGGAAGGTGAATCAACCACCTCCCTGGGCAGCCTATTCCAATGCCCAATGAACCTTTCTGTGAAAAACTTTTTCCTAATGTCTAGCCTAAACCTCCCCTGGTGGAGCTTGAGGTCATTCCCTCTTGTCCTGTGCCCTGTCACTTGGGAGAAGAGGCCAGCTACCTCCTCCCCACAACTCCCTTTCAGGTAGTTATAGAGAGCAATGAGGTCTCCTCTCAGCCTCTTCTTCTCCATACTAAACAACTCCAGCTTTGTCAGCCATTCCTCATAGGGCCTGTTCTTCAACCCCTTCGCTAGCTTTGTCACTCTTCTCTGGACTTGCTCCAGAGCCTCAACATCCTTTTTGTGGTGAGGGACCCAGAACTGAACACAGGATTCAAGGAGCAGCCTCACCAGTGCTGAGTACAGAGGGAGAAGAATCTTCCTGGACCTGCTGGTCACACCATTTCTGATACAAGCCAGGATGCCATTTGGCCTTCTTGGCCACCTGGGCACACTGCTGGCTCATGTTCAGTCGACTGTCAACCAACACCCCCAGGCCCTTCTCCTCCAGGCAGCTTTCTAGACAGACTTCCCCTAGTCTGTAGCACCGCATACGGTTGTTGTGCCCCAAGTGCAGGACCAAGCATGTTTCCCTTTCATGTCTGGAAACTTTCTGATACCAAGGCTTTAAGAACAAAATGAAAATCTTACTCTTATGAGAGTTGCATCAATAAAACTTCAGATCCCTTCTACAAAATTCATTCTTGCACCAGAATCACATAAAAACTAAAGACATGGATTCTGTGGCTTAAGACCAGATTCAGGCTTTTAAGCAAGAAAAACATGCACACACAATGTAAATATTATGATAGTAACAGTCTAGACTTTGCAAATCTCTGCAGAGATAAGATTTTTTATATAATTGCCTATACAGAGAGAGCTATAATTATCTCCTTTATTAACATGAAATATATCCAACTTAATGGGTTTTTTTAGTTACATAGCTATCTAGAAAAGAAATGTTCATTCACTTCATACAGCAATGAATGTTATTCACCTAAAAGATTTCCAAAACATGTTGCTTAGAACATATAATCATAGAACAATATCAATTTGATTTATTTCGCTTTACGGAAAGTCACAGTTAGAAACCCATGTAGCATGTTTTATTTTATGTAAATTTAAATAACACATTATTCTGAGCTCAATTACTAAACAGTAAATGTTATTGTCAAAATAAGAAAGTAGCCAGTTCACTTCTGCTACACAAACTTTTTCAGAAGCAATGGAATAAGAGAATTTTACTATTTCCAGACAATGTGTTTATGTCATTTTCCCTTTTACAGTTCAATAAGGAGATCTTGTTGATTAAGGAAAGTGGAGGTAGGTTGATAAACACAAATTTTCATTCCTGTGACCTTCTGCTGATAGTATATACCCACTTCAAGGTCATCTTGCAAAAAAGCAGGGCTAGGGAAAAAACAATGTAGGAGTAGCAGAGGACCTCCAATAAAAGTTGTCTCCTGAGGTTCATCATCTGCTAAGGTTCCTCCTTTCTGTAGCAAGAGGTCACAATAACATTCAAAACAAAACAAAACAAAACAAAGGAAAAACATCACAGCATTTTTCCCCCTGTAGAGTAATGCCTTCTATTGACACTCAGGTTTTCTACTGATCTTTGTTTCATGATGCGGTTGGCACTGGTGTTTAATGATGAACAACTGCTGTACACTCCCTGATAACTAGATCTTAAGCACACCTGTTAGGGGTAATATTTATTGGATATTAAAATTGCAATTATATTACCATCATTATGTGTTGTGCTTATTGTATTATGGAGTCAACAACCTAGAAGCTGGTAGGTAGTCCAGGGAAAATGAGGTGGGAACACTGCAGTAAAATGAAACTATAAAGAATGCAGTAAGAAGACAGTGGACACTTAGGGTGACTTAGACACACTCAGGGGTCCTGAGGCAGCTGGCAGAAGTGCTCAACAAGCTACTTTCCATCATTTATCAGCAGTTCTGGCTAACCAGGGAGGTCCCACTTGACTGGAGACTTGTGCCTGATACACCCACCTACTAGCAAGGCCAGAAGGAGGACCTGGGGAAATAAAGACCTGTCGGACTGATCTCAGTGCTAGGGAAGGTTATGGAGCAGATCATCTTGAGTGCCATCAAGTGGCACATGCAGGACAACTAAACGATCAGGACCAGTCAACATAGATTCAGGAAGTGAAGGTCCTGCTGACTAACCTGATCTCCTTCTATGACCAAGTGACCTTGTCTACCTGAACTTTAGTAAGGCCTTTGACACTTGTCTCCCACAGCATTCTCCTAGATAAGCAGGTAGCTCATGGTTTGGATGGGCATATGTTAATCAGGGTAAAATACTGGCTGGATGGCAGGACGCAAAGGGTTGTGGTGAATGTAGTTAAATCCCACTGGTGACCAGTTGTTAATGGTTGGACTAGAAGATCCGATGGGTCCCTTCCAACCTGGTTGTTCTGTGATTCTGTGATTCTGTTAAACACTTTTGTCAGTGACAGGGACGAGGGAATCAAGCACACCCTCAGTAAGTTTGCAGATGATACTATGTGGGGTGGGAGTGTTGATCTGTGTAAGGGTAGGCAGGGTCTACAGAGAGACCTGGACAGACTGGATCAATGGGCCAAGGACAATTGCATGTGACTGAACAAAGCCAAGTGCTGGGTTATGTACCTGGGTCACAATAACCCCAGACAACACTACAGGCTTGAAGAGGAGTGGCTGGGGAGAAGTACCCGGGAGCGTTAAGATTGATAGTCAGCAGAATATGAGCCAGCAGTATGCCCACGTGGCCAAGAATGCCTGAGGGACATGGTTTAGTGTTTGATAGGAATAGTTGGACTCGATGATCCAATGGGTCTCTTCCAACCTGGTGATTCTATGATTCTATATATGATTCTATGATGTGTTGCCCTGTATCAGGAATAGTGCTGCCAGCAGGACTAGGGAAATGATTCTTGCCCTGTATTCAGTGTTGGTGAGGCTGCATCTCAAATATTGTGTTCAGTTTTGGGCCCTTCACTACAAGAACATTGAGGTGCTGGACCATGTCCAGAGAAGGACAACAAAGCTGCAAAAGGGTTTATAGTATAAGCTTTATGAGGAACAACTGCAAGAGCTGAAGTTAAGTCCTTACCATTCTCTACAACTACCTAAAAGGAGATTGTAGTGAGGTGAAGTTTGGCCTCTTCTCCCCGGTAGCTATTGACAGGACAAGGGAAACTGGTCTCAAGATGTGCCAGGAGAAATTTAGGTTTCATATTACAAGGAATTTCTTTATTGAAAGAGTTGTCAAGCACTGGAATAACCTGCCCAGGGAAGTGGTTGAGTCACCATCCCTGAAGGTGTATAAAAAATGAGGAGATGTTGTACTTGGGGATGTGATCTAGTGGTAAACTTAGCAGAGCTGGATCAACAGTTGGATTCGATGATCATAAAGGCCTTTTCCAACCAAAACCATTCTATGATTCTACAATTCTGTGATTGGTTCTATGATTCTATGATTTATCCTGCTATGGAACTAATAAAAACTGGCAAGAACAAAGTAATAAAGAATGTGACTAAACGTTCAGAGGTTTTCCCCTGCAAATTTACATATGTATCACCTTCATCTTCAAATGTGTGAGAGTATTGTATTTGAATATAAACAAAATACGTCATTTGTAGTATCCCTAGATGGACACCTCTTCTATAGCTAAGAGATACTACTTTGTAATTTTTCAAAAATAGTCCTTAAAAGGAGTGGGAAGGTAATAGTTTTTTTCCCATCCCTCTTTGTTTTCAAATTTTACAAGCAGACCTGCTTGGCATTGATAAGAAGATTGTTAAAATGTTCTGATAAAAAAAGATGCAGGCTGATAATAATTTTCAGATACTCGCTCCAATTCAAGCTGAGTTATAGATGAAATTCAGGTTTCCAATATACTAAGTTCTTTTTCTTTTATTATTGAGTAGGATATTCAGTAAAGTTTCATACAGCCTCACAAAACTCAAATGCATTCATTTCTTTCTTGATTGAGATGAACTCTGCTGATACAAAAATCTTTTACTGATTAAAATTTGATAGAAACTAGTATAACCATGAATAGTTTTGATAGTGATCAAACGAAAACTAAACATACGGGATAATTCCTTTTCAAATATACTTCTTTGTGATTGATTGGTTGATTTGATTTCTTTAAACCAGATATTTGTGATGGACAATGAAGATTTCATCCTAATTACTGATTTATTCTATCCTTTGTAATTTTGCGGTTGATGCAAAGTGAGCAGACAGTATTTAGCAATATATTCAGTAGAGGTTCTACATATCAATAGCATTCTGTCTTTCTCAGCTTGCCTGCCTCACTTGCTAGTTTATTTCCCCTTTTTTAAATGTGAGTTCCCATTCATTGGTTGCATATCTGTATTAAGACCAGTAGTATATTTTGTCAGTACAAGCAGTAGCTGACTGTCTGAGATTTCATTTTATGAGAGAGAATGAAAAATGTAAAAACAGACGTTCTTCTACAGACTGTTTAGTGTTCTTTATTTATAATCCTACCCTACTAGATAAATAATGTATGTACTCATAGTTATGACTGTGTTGACTGATTTAAACTGTCTAAGATAAATGCATGACTGTGATCTACTTTATTATTTGACATATAAGAAAATAAACTATCATTGTGTGTATATATATAAATGTAATACCATAGCATAAAAATGTGGTTTATATTTCTATAATAATAACTATGCATACAAAAAAGATAATATTTTAGTTGTATTTTAAAATCGTATTATTGTGAGATTGTCTAAGTTTGATTTTAGAGGAAGATAAATGGTGATGAGTTTTATTTACTGGGATATTTTACATCAGTTCTATTAACTTGACTTATAGAACATTAAAAACTCCTGGAGTATTTGTTGCTTGAGAGCAGGGACCATTATTAAACCATAGGTTACATTTAATTGAAGAGGAATGCTACCCAGTCACAACCATTTTCAAGGACCAACAAATAGCAAGGGTCAAGTTTACAACCTAGGTAATTACTATACTTACAAGTAAGAGAGCGAGAATTAGATTATTCCTCCTGTATCTTGTACTCTCTTCTATCACTCAGCAAACTGAATTATGGTGTGAATCTAGGATGAAGTGTTACAGGATAATTTACATGATAAGGTCTTGCACTGCTGGAGAAGTTATTAAAGTACCTCATAAACTTCCCTTCTGAAAGATATATGGAGCAGTCCATCTTTGATAAAGAGTAGACAGGACTGAAATATCTACATGCATCCTGATCCCTGATCTCCGGACAAGCTGTTACATATAATGTGCAGATAATATTTCTTTCCACTTGCATTACAGTGCAATCGTTAAACAGAATACAAATTACATACTGACAGGCCTTGAGCAGCATTTAAAAACTATTCAAATCTTTGAAAAACATAGCGCAGAAGAAGCACTATACTTCATTATGCCAGTCCTATAGATGCATGAGGCAGTTGACTATATCTTTCAAATTATGAGTAAAGCAGTACAAGTTATTATAAATTTATAAGAGTTTTTTTGTTTATTTGGCCCTCTACAGTTCAAAGGGCAGTGAATAGAATTTAAATTATGTGTGATCTTAATTTCCTTCAAGAGAACTTGTAAAAGTGAACAAATTTCTGTTTGTTAGAGAAACATTTTTGAGAAGTGTTGGAAATTGTCTCATTAAGTGTTCCGGCAGGGCAAGCCAGGAAGGTCACAAAGGTTTTTAATGATTATGTTATGTTATGTTATGTTATGTTATGTTATGTTATGTTATGTTAATGAATTAAGCCTGCAGGTGGGAGGGACAGGTGTTACCTCGTGTGGGATGGCCGATTGCCAAATATAGACATGTTGCAAGGCCTAAAGGGCCAATCAGTGTTTGCCTGAGATCCTGGGCTGCTGTCCCTATATAAGGAAGTGTTTGATACTTAATAAAGATCTCCATTTTGAAATCATAATTGTTTGTCATGGAGTTCCGTTGCCCCCCACCCCCCTGCTTTAGAGAATATATGAAGAGAAACTTTTGTGTTACAAATAAAAGTAATTTAAACTTATATAGTTATCTATTTTAAGGGGATATTAGGCAGTAATTAGCTAAACACCTCATTCAGTTGCTTTTATTAATCAGTCAAAATAAAAAGTTGCAAATTGATATCTGGGTTGACCATACAAAGGGAGCTGTGATTATACACACAGTTTTCAAATGGCTTATAAGCCCCTATATTGTCCTTTCTGTAACTTAGTAAGCTATTGATGACCATAATTTCATTTCTACATAACAAGAACACAATCATTTTAGCACTACTTCTAGCCCAGAATTCTTATCCTCTCAGTTATTAATTTTATCCAAAGTATTCCAAAACATTTCCAAATGTCTAGGTATAATTTCAAAAGCATTTTGGCTGCTTAAAATTCTTAATAAAGGTGGGTTTTTTAATTCAGTTTAAGAGAGGTTACAAATAAAAACAACACAAAGAATAAACCATTTTACTTTGATATGTTTGTTAACTATTTAGCCCATCAGCCACTTTAAACTGTAAATAATCTGTAGTGACACAAAAGAAAAGTTTACCACTTTTCTATCATCAATTTAATAATGAACACTTACATAGTAATTTCAAGATTAAAAGCTAGAATTACCCCACAAAGGAAAAAAAACCAAAACCACCAAACAACAAGCTTTGTAGAAATTCAGATTATATTTGTTTCTTTAAAAAATTAATAGAGTTTTAGGTAAGTATTTATTTACGTATTATCATAGAACATTCAGATAATTAATGTACTTCCACTTTTGTCCATAGGCAAATGACAACAATAGATTTTGTGAAGTGAATAGTTTGGGTTGGAAGGGACCTTAAAGATCATCCAGTTCCAATGCCCCTGCTGTGGAAAGGGACACCTCCCACTAGACCAGGCTGTTCAAGGCCCTATCCAACATGACCTTAAACACCTCCAGGGATGGAGCATCCACAGCTTCCCTGGGCTACCTGTGCCAGTGTCTCATCATTCTCATGGTGAAGAAATTCCTCATTATGTGTAGTCTAAATCTGCCCCTCTCCAGTTTATACCCATTGCCCCAAGTCATATCACTACAAGCCTTTGTAAAAAGTCCCTCTCCAGCTTTCTTGTAGGCCCCTTTCAAGTACTGGAAGGTCGCTATACAGTCATCTCAGAGCCTTCTCTTCTCCAAACTGAACAACCCCAACTCTCTCAGCCTGTCCTCATAGCAGATGCTCCAGCCCTCAGATAATCTTGGTAGCCCTCCTCTGGACTCATTCTAACAGCTCCATATCCTTCTTATGCTGAGAATTCCAGAACTGGACACAATAATCCAGATAAGGTTTTACAAGAGAGGAATAGAGGGGCAGAATCACCTCCCTCAACCTTCTTTTGAAAGGATATGCCCAGGATACAGTTGGCCATCTGAGCAATGAGCACACATCGCTGACTCACATCGAACTTCTCATACTCCATCCTGTATTGAAATGGTGGATTGCCCTGACCCAGGTGTAGGACCTTACACTTGGCCTTTTGACATGTCATGAGATTTGCACAGACCTATTTATCCATCTTGATGACATCCCATCCTTCTGGTGTGGCAATTGCAACAGTCAGTTGGGTGTCATCTGCAAACCTGCTGAGGGTGCACTCAATATCACTGTCTGTATCGTGGGAGGTAAAGTTTTTAAGGTGAAATAGATTTTAAGGTGAATAGAAATAGATTTAGATTAGATATTACGAAGAAGTTTTTTACCACGTGGGTGGTAAGGCACTGGAATAGGTTGCCTAGGGGAGTCGTGAATGCCTCATCCCTGGATGCTCCATCACTGCAGTTGTTCAAGGCCAGTTTTGAAGGTGCTCTGAGCAACCTGATCTAGTAGAAGGTGTCCCTGCCCACAGCATGGGAGGTTGGAACTGGATAATCTTTAAAGTCCTTTCCAATCCAAACCATTCTATGATTCTATGAATTTGTTGGAGTTGATATCTATGTAAATTTATAAGATCACACACAGTATATCTAGCAGTTCATCAAACCAAAGAATAGGGTGAATTTTGTTAAATTTAAATAAAGCCACGGTAGAATACAGGAATCTATGGATGATGCAAATAAATAATCCAAATCCAGTTTAATCTAAATCAAACAGTGAGCTGCACTAACAATATTATTTCATTATTTTCCCACACAGGAAAAACACACCATTTGCATTTGTTGTTTGTTTATTTGGCAAAACTCAGATAACAAAAAGAATTGAAAATAATAAAACAGGACTATGCGATGCTAACCATAACACTATTTCAGATTCTCTTCCTGTTTCTTGGGTAGAAAAAGTACTCATTATGTTTCTGGAGTCCTGACTTCTTTTACTAGCATTCATAACCAGTACCTCATTATCACTTAGTACAAAAGTAATTCATCTTCATGAAAAGAAAGTTGAGGTCAAAGTTAGCTTTGTGGGAAGACGAGTAAATGTAGAAGAAGGTAGAAAAAGAGGGAGTCAAGGGACATTGAAAAGAGACCATCTGGTGAAAGGAACATTAGATTAGAAAAAAACAAAATCTGAGAACTAAGGAGAACATTGTACAATACTGGGGTCAGAAATGACTGTGAAGGGTGTGACAAAGAAAGAAACACAAGAAGAAACCACCAAGGAAGAAACCAAATAAAATAATAATTAAAAACCAAACAAATAAACAAACAAAACCTCCTTCTTTTTTATGATTACTTTTTGTTGTTTTCTAGAAAGTTTTCAGCAACTAAGAATGTCAAACATATAAATATATGTCTATATAAATAATATGAAAATTGACTCATTTTCCAGCTTGTTTGACAATGCACATTTAAGATATATGTTGCATATAGAACCCAAATGATAACACTTTAATTTGTTTCAAAATGTCTCCTTTAAAAGCATTGTTTCTCTCACAGTTTTAAGTATACTATTAACAGTTCCCTGTAGGACTGGTACTTGCCTACAATTCCTTGCCTGATTTTTTAGTCAATTTCTCAGAGCCTAAGTACTTTTCAGTATCTTCATGGTGACTAAGAACTCATTCAGGACATATTTTTTTCATCATACAGATCATTCCCTGCCATGGGGAGGAGGAAATGGATAACTGAAAGATAAGAATTTTACTGCCATGTAATTGTCTCCTTGGAAAGTTTATTCAGTATGACAAACTCATTCAACATGAAATCTTGGAACCTGAGATATTAGTGAAATGTGAAATACTGATATCTGAGAGCTATAAGCAGATATTATTTCCTACTGCGAAAGAAGTTATAACACACAAGAACTTTAAATGGAATTCAAATAACTTTTTTAATATATTTTACTTTAATTCTGAAATGAAATTGCAAAATAAGGTAAAAAATTAGAAGTGGCTATTTTAATTTTTATTTTCACCCTCATTCTTTCTCTTAATTGTATGTATGGACTCAGGGTTTTCTTCATTTATTTTTAAGAATAGGAGTAAAGCAGAAATGCATGTAGCTACTTTAAATCTGTTTGGGAGATTTTGTCACTGACAGGTTGTATACGGACTGATTTTCAGCTATGTTGGTTTGAAAGTTGTTGGTTTTTTTCTTTAAAGAAAAAACTAAACACCAGTCAAATAACCTAAAGGGCTTTACCTGACAAGTTCTAATTAAATCCAAGAATCTCTGTTTCCTTAGTAACCACTCATAGTATCACTAACATTCAAGACAGAGCAGTAGGTGCAAGAAACCATAAAAAGGAAAAATCTTATTTTGCCATATTAGTTATTGAAATATTGGATTGAAATATTTAACACGTTCTTCCTACTGATTTCAGTCCTTTCTGAGTACAATCTTTTATGAATCTTTTGAATAATTACACACTACTAAAAGTCAATTTGATCCTTTTTTTATTCCATATTCTTGTGTCATAGATTAGTGTACTTGCATCCATTCCTGTGTTTTAATGCGTCTGCGTGTTTCTGAATCAATAATCTTGTATTTTTGAGACTTGTACACTGTTATATGAAAGCATATAGTGCTGCAGAAACTGAGGTGACAGCAGTTACGTGTGCTTAGCAGAGCAATATAAGCTGTATAGAAAAAAACAAAATTATGCAATCACAGTGAATTAAAAATGTGAGTCTGTGAGTCAGAACTATCTATATTTCAATTGTAGGATTTTCAGGATATTTGTTTTGTAGGATGTTTTAATTCATATTCATGCCACAAGTACTTTTTATAGGAACTATCTATCTTTCTTTAATACATTCTGCCAAAATGAAGCCAGTTTACACCAAAAGAATATCTTTAAAAACATGGTTGCCCAGCAGGGTCAGCTGGATGAGCATGAAAGAATCAAGTTCATCTACAGCTTCAGCAGCTCTGCTTGAGGGATGAATATTACCCAAATATAAAGACAATCAGACTTAAATAAGGCGTTTAACCAGAAATTAGAGTTCCCTAACCTTAGAACTCTTAATACCACAGTCATCTTGAAAATTTCACCTCTTACCCTCCCTTTTTTGTCTCAAGTTATTTCAATAAAATATTTCTTTGCTCAGCCTAAAAACTTCAACAAGCCACTTTAGAGTGGTAAGATAAAGAAATGAAAGTGTGTTTGTGTAGTGTGACTAAACACGTATTTAAAGTCTTTAATGGAACAGCCTCCATTTTGCACATTAATGGTAGGTTAGTAATAGTCAGTTATCCCTGTTAAAACCCCATTGTATCTTCTCAAATTAATTCTCCTTCTTAAGATCCTACCACTTGTGGTAATTTCACCCAAGCAAACCTATTAGAGTAATGATACAATACAAGAATAAAGAAAAAAAAAAAGGAGAAATAACATAAAGACAGATCACCCTAGCATAACTCTATTTGATAGGCAAGGGGGAAGGGCTATAAATTGCAGAGGGACAGATTTAGATTAGACATTGGGAAGAATTTCCTCACCATGAGAGTAATGAGACACTAAAACAGGTTACCAAGGGAGGTTGTGGATGCCCCATCCCTGGAGGTTTTTAAGGACAGATTAGATGGGGCCTTGGGTGATCTAATATAGGAGGATGTCCCTGCCCATTGCAGGGGGCTGGAATTAGATGATCTTTATGGTTCCTTCCAACTCTAATGATTCTATGATTTATTATTTGCAATTTTTACAGCTGGTCCTGTATCCATTCTCCTCTATCGATAAATCAGCTATTTAAAACATAGCTGTAACTCATCTCAGTATTCGATGGAGGCATACAGTTGCCTTCATAAAGAGGAATGGAATAGAAAAAAAAAAAAAAAAAACAGGAAAAAGAACAGATTTGTTCACATATTGCCAGCTACAGAGGCAGTAAAAAGACGTTAGTGTCTTTGTCCTGTCTGCACATGCCTTAATCAAATGTATTTTTAATGCTATTCCTAAACCTCACCTTTTATGCTTGACCAAATTCTTGGCACTAAAGTTTCTCTGCAGTTTAAAATTCTGCTGTTCAAAATCCTTGTAAGCATTTAGTCCTCAAGGTGAGAAGGTGCAAGCATGCTGCTGAACCAATGATTCTTTAGCATTATTCTTAAATCTCATGTAGAAAGCCCCTTTCCTTATATCACCGAGCAGCCACGTTTACTTGATGACTCAGGATATGCAATCATCAAGTTCAGTTCCCCTGTTTGACCTGAGACATATTAAACCCACATTTCAAGTTTCCTAGCACAGTAACTGACGCATCTATGTGCAGAGCACTCTCCCTCGCTTGTTGAAACCATTTAATTAGATAGAAAATAATTACACATTTATTAAGCTAAAGTTCAAGAATAAGAACTGCTTTTCAGCCCCTTGTTAGAACATTCATACAGATGACAGTGTCATGATCTTTGTATGCTGTTCTAATAACTGTTGTAATATTTTAAATTATTACTCAAGCCTGGTAGAAACTGGAATTCAGAGTAATCCCAGTCATTAGATTTGACACTTCACTGTACTCCAACCTAGAATATATACACTAGTGGAAGTAATTAAAATTCCTAGATTATTCCCTCAAAGTTCCTACATCCTGTTCTTACCCTGTAAACACAGAAACTGAAAATCCTTTCCTAAAAACAGTTAACTACTGCTCTTCTTTGAAAAGAAAGTTCAGGTTGGATTTTAAGAAAGGAATCAGGAATTCAAATTATGAGAGAATATAATTATCAGCAAAATTGCCAAAAATAAATTGCTTTGCATTGCTTATCAGAAGTTGAACAAACCACCATGTACATATCTCTACTGTCCACCTGATAGTATAACTGGAAATTAACAGGGGTCTACTGGGTGTTTTTAATCTTTATTTTCCTTATTTCTACATTTGTCCCAGTAGTACAGTTACTTTGAGAATGCAATTTACAAGTACTTTTTGAGAAATTTAAATATAAAAAAATACATTGTATGATGCATAAAAATATTGGGGTTTGCATGAATTATTATTCTGGTTGCATTTTTAGTAGAATGACATGAACTTCTAATTTGTACCTCTTAAAAAAATTGCCAGAAGGCAATGGCAAAAACTTAGTAGAGTTGGATTGTACCCAGAAAAAGAAAAAATCAGGTCAGGCTAATTAAATGTGCTCGTTAAATACAAATTAATTTAATTAAGTTATTAAGAAGAATGGGGGAAAAATAATTTTTTTTAAAAAATCAGAGGCAGTTCTGTGGTTTTTTTTCTATTTTACTAATTATTACTTTTTCCACACATTTTTATACATATTTTTGCTACTTTGACAATTTCCAAGAAAGAAAATATAAATAATAACTCCTATTTTCCTTTCATATAATAAATCCACTTCAGATAACTCCTTCTATCTCTGTATATCTTTTTTTAAAAAGTCCTCAAGTATAAATATTTCTGCTTTTACCTATGATGTGAATAGCTGTCAATTATTAACAATGAACAATGATTTGTTTAATCACCTCTTATCTATTTAAAAGTCAAGATATTTAAAGCAGAGTTCATCGTTATAGAAACCTTTGCAAAGGAAATGTTCACGGTTACATCCTGCTGCTTTTTTAAGGATTTTTGTTATTATTATTTTTAATTTGACTGCTCTGAGAATTTTGTGTGGTTAGGGTTTTTTTTTTTATATTACCTGTGCAATATAAATTTATATAATTTATATAATTTGACTGGTCAAGGTAAACAGTTGTACTATTTTTTCCCACTTTTCTAGGAACAGCATTCCTGAGAATACCAGGAGAAAGAAATTTCCAGCCTCTTCTATTTCTCCTAAATAAACTCCTAACTTACTTGCAGCAACTTGATCTGGAATGTTTGTGCAGTGGAGAGAATAATACATAAACTGTACCCACTGCTACATACGTAACCATGTATTTTGATTGTGTTGCATAAATAAATAACGACCTGTTAAAAACAAATCTATAATTTTAGAAGTAAAATTTACAAGAAGAGGTGTTTAATCAATTCAGCCTCTTGGGATGAGAGTTTTGGGAACTTGCTTGCTGAGGGACATGTAAAGGTCTACGGTGAAGGGAGAAATTTCTTCTGACATGTTGACACATGTAGAGTTACTG
The DNA here is from genome assembly GCA_033558105.1 of Coccyzus lansbergi. Lineage (NCBI taxonomy): Eukaryota > Metazoa > Chordata > Aves > Cuculiformes > Coccyzidae > Coccyzus > Coccyzus lansbergi. Next base: position 1,846,641 of record JAUMJK010000139.1, on the reverse strand, counting down.
GGAATGTTCACATACTGGGTATATATACACATCTTAATGGAAGGAATATTCATAAACGTTTTTGATGCAGTGAGATACAATTCAAACAATCTACATATTTTGTATTAATACCCAAGTCTGTATCCTGGCCCAACTATGTTGTGCACTGTAAAAACATAAGTATGATTTAGTGTGAGTCATAGAATTTAAGTATAATAAACCCAAAAGGAGAATATCTGTAATGATATTTCTCGCTGTCATTTTGTTTTTTTCAAACATGATCTTTCCATCAACTCAGTCATCTGACTTTGATGTCAATGACCTAAAAATGTCCATTCTCATCCAGTCAACCTCAGAAGAATATTTCAGTCACAGTGTGGAGAAGAGAGAATTACACAATGAAATACAGACCATTTTACAGACTACAGGTAGATTCGAGCTTTCCCCTTCACTAATATCATAGAATCACCAGGTTGGAAGAGACCCACCAGATCATCAAGTCCAACAATTCCTATCAAACACTAAACCATGTCCCTTAGGACCTAATCTACCCGTGCCTTAAACACCTCCAGGGAACATGACTCAACCACCTCCCTGGGCAGCCTGTTCCAGTGCCCAATGACCCTTTGCGTGAAGCTTTTTTTCCTAATGTCCAACCTAAATCTCCCCTGGTGGAGCTTGAGGCCATTCCCTCTTGTCCTGTCCCTTGTCACTTGGGAGAAGAGGCCAGCTCCTGTCATGGTCCTTGCAAGCTCACTTACATATTGCATATAATGTCATTGTTCTCAATCTGTTTATTTCCTCCAAAAACTTCTTGAAGTGTTGTGAAGTAGAAGTTCTCACTTGCACTCATTCCTTTAGTATTTAGAATCAAAGCAGTAATTTGTAGCTGTTCAACATGAGATTCCTTCCTGAATTTTGACAAAGAAGTCACTGAAAAATTAAATCAATTTAACAAAAATATTAATTATACAGTAGGTGTATCCCTATCTATAGTATCTAAAAATATCCAAGCACTTTCAACTGAAAACAAATTCAACAATTTTACAGAAGTATTTCTCAATTCCTTCAAAATTATTTCATTTCCTCAAAAGCCAGCTGACAAAGTTATAAAATTCAAGTAAACTTTATTTTCAAGGCAATTATATCTATTCTTACGTGACATCCTTAGGAGGATAGATAACACTTTAGGCATTATTAATTTTGCCAGCATAAATGTCTAGTTTCCAATTCTCTTGTTTACATGAAGATAAAGACAAAATATTTCAAGACAGGCAAGTTCTAAATCCTTAATTTGGTTAGTAAAGATAAGTTTCAGCTATGTGATTATTGTACTTACTATTGTTCTCCCATTCTTTTTTATCCCTATGATTCCTGCTGGCTTTACTCGCTTAGGTGTAGTAATTGACAATTTAATCAAACTAGTGCTGTTAATCTTTACATATTAGTTAGACATGATTAGTATTTGTACTTAACTACATGTTCTGCAAGTTCAGCTACTAGTTCTAATTATGGCATTCAGCCGCTCACTAGCCTTTTGGAAAATGGAAAAAATCAATCTAGAATAATTAAATATATTAAAACTACTTAAGGCACTTAAGAGTAAACAAGCAAACAACAACAACAACAATAATAACAACAACAACAAAGTTGAAAGCATTTACTTTGGCAGTGGAAAATGCAACTGAATTTTTTCACATGGTAGTCCAAACGGAAAACCTATAAATTAATTGAGTTTATCTTCTGGTTTTGATATATATGAAAGTGCAGTAATTAACGTATAATGCATTAAAACACTCCAACCATCATCTTTGATATTAGACACCTAGCAAGAATGAATTCTTTAATTATGTATACTTTGAAATATCATAGTGGGGAAGAGAAACCTACTAGGAAGAAGTAATGCACTAAGTGTGATATCGAAACCTCTCAGCACTTGTGTCATGTTATATGATCTATGTCCAGTCTAACAAGGAATCTGGTAAATCTACAGCACGAAATAGTTCGAAAGAAAGTTCTGATCCACAGTCAAAGAACTGTGAGTTTAAATCATTGACATTAAAGTTTAATCAGTGCACAGTCATTCACTGCATATAGCCAGTTATTATATTAATTTTGGACTGACTTACACCCATTGTTTCATTAAAAGGTAATTTAGCCTCCTAGAGTAAAAGGCAAAGAAGCCCTACCTAGCTAATTTTCTGTGCCTAATGTTCCTGAGAGCTTTAAGTGTCCTCATCCAAGAAGCATATCAGAAATACATAGTCTAAGACTTTTTACTGAAGTTTCTGAGGTCATTACAGTTCTTCAGCACCAGATATACCTCTTCATGCATGACGCCTCTGTGCTTTAGGGGGTCAGGAATGAAAGGGCCTCAGCCGTCCAGTTGATAAAGGATTGTTCATCCTGGGTTTTTCCTACCGTATAAATGCTGAGTAGTTGGTCTGCAGTTATCCAGACTACTTTGAACTGTGCAAAATTAATCTATTTTTATTTTGTGTGATATGTTGTCTCTTTAAGGTCATATCAGAGATTCCTCAACTCCTATGACACAGTTATTCCCAGCATGTCCTGATGTTCCTCAGTGTGAACAGTTTTGCACCTCTCTCTTCTATAATCCCAGTTAAAATGAATAAAATAGTTGTGCATCAACTAGAGTTCCCTGAGGTAATCCGGTGTGTTCTAAATAGATTTTGAAGATCAGGTTTTCTGTCAAAAAAGATAGCAAGTATTTTTAGAGGTAGTGAATTCGGGTTCAATTGTCTTCTTTGTTAAAATGATGCAGACTTCTCACTCACTTTTTGAGTATTAGCTCAAGTTTCTGTACAACTTCCTGGAAAAAGTCCCAGTGACACTTATACATACGAGTTTATTTCTAGTGCTTGCTATTTAGATGAATAGAGGAAATTATGTATAGGCTTAAAGTACTCTTTCTGGACCACTGCCTCACTTCATATGAGAATTTCTATATTTACTAACACAACCACTTGAATACAGGTAATTCCTGTAACAACTAATTACTTTGTAGGTTAGTAAAAATGTCGTTTCTCATATGTAACACATGAAATGAGCAACACCAAGAGAATTATAAAAGAAAAGTAATTAAAAAATCTTTTTAACTGAGCTCAAGATTACCTATATACATACCTTACTCACTGAACTGCATGCTGCAGCTGCTGTGAATACTGCCCCTCACCTCAAAAATGTTGGTTCACAGATGCTACCTTGATAATACCTTTTATGCCAAATTGACTGTGGAAGTATTGTCCAAGCTGGTGTTTACAATTTCTGAAGCTGAAGGACTACTCTGTATTAGACTCTATCAAGGACAACAGCATATTATCTTCAACCCTCTGCTAATCAGCAGGAATTGTAGACTACTATATCTACATCATACGGATAAAGTGTCATCTGTACACAGAGAGATATATATTTTTAAGCCTGGAAGGATTTAATCTATGGTGATCCAATGAAAAGTCACATCATGTGATTTATTTTGTTTCTATTACAATTGCGTCTCTCTTACAAAAAGAATACTGTACAGAAAATTGCTGAAGTATCTATAAAAAGCTTTGTTATTAAAATAATATTAATGTGTTCAAATAACTAATTTGTCAGTAAAATGTACTATTTTTTTCTGAGATATATCAATACCCCTAAGGACTTACAAATTAATTTTGATTAACAGAAGAACACATGCAAGTCTAATTACACATAGTAAATAAGGTATTATACAGGAGTTCAAAGCTGGCATTCACTTAATTGACTTTAAATTTTTTCTATAACCTTGTTGCTATAGGGATTTATGTCTCTGATTTTAAATTAAATAGTAACAAAACACTTACATGGTATCTGCACATTACTTTGATTTTAGAGAATACAAAATACGAAAGATATATCAGAAAATACAAAACTTAGGATGTGGCTCATGCTTTAGCACTGAGGGTAGTCAAGCACTGAGCCAGACACAATGACCTCAAGAGCTCTGTTATGAAATTAGTTATTGTTTTCTCCCAGAGCTCTGCAAAAATAAATTTAAGTGCCTTTCTTTTGGGGAGTCTTGACGCTGTTTTCATTTCAGATATTTTCTGCTTAATTAATGCTACAGGTTATATCACCATACAAATACCAAGTTTACTAACACACTATTGCTAGATGAGTATCTCCTCATCACTAATTTGAATTCATGAAAGCTTGTTCAGGATTGTGACTTCTAGAAGGATCTTTTAAGAACACAAATTTTCCTTCATTTTTTTCAGTCTCACAAGAGACCAGTCTCTTGCAGCTTTGTAGGCCACTACAGTAAAGGCATTGCCAGTAGCTGTATGAAGGTCTCCAGTAGAGACACAGTGTCAAAACCAGAAATAAAATAATCTGTCCCCACATGACAGCTATCTTCTTTTTTTGCAGTATTATCTCACACAGATGATTACAGCTTTTTCCTACACTTAGGATTATAAAACTTAGAAGCTATGGAATATAACTAACACATGCATTTTGCCCTTTGTTACCATCCCTTGCTGGCACATAACTAGAAAAAAAAAAAGCTTCCTATTTAGGCAAAGATATCAAAATTGGCTCTGAAAAGTCCGTAAAATTAGCATTAGTTTCAGGAAGTGCATTTTATAGTCCTATCTAGTTCCCACAGCTCTGAGAAGGAGACAGACAGATAGCCCAAAGACATGATTTTAGAAAACCAAGATGCTTTTGTTTACCAGAATCTTGTTTTTCTGCTGAATGTCTCCACACATCTCTAATTGGAATTCACTAACATAACAGCTATCTAAACACTTTTAAATAAGTCTGTGCTGAGAAAGCAGAAGAAATTTGGATATTTTTTTTTTTGTCAGTACATTACCTTTTTATATGGAAAATAAAAATTTCTATTCATCTTATTATTCCCTTATAGCAAAATAAAGTATATTCTGAGTATATTTCTAATAAGAAGAATCAAACCATTTAAAAACAATTCAGTTTTCAACTTCATGTCACTCCTAAAGAAAACAAAGTTTTCTATATAAACAAAGCTTTCATGATGCTTATAGTACCAGCAGAATGCACAAGGAAGGGTTGGTTGTAAACAAAACCATTTATATCCACGCAAAATTAGCACACTGAATGGAGAATTAGGTACCTTCAGTATTTTGATTCTGCAGTTTAATCCTTCTGAGAGAGTGCAAATTCTTATGCTGTATCTTTTTTAATTTTTTAATATTTTGTTCATGATATTCAGTGTGAAGGAAATGTTCTGAAGAGATATTTTTTCCTATCTACCTTTTGAACTGTGCAGTGTTATTGTTCACATCAATAAAAGGATGATAGCATCTTGGATAAACCCTAAAGGTAGAGCTGTTTAAAGCAGTTCTTAATGATACTTTCTGTATAAAGACAAATTTATGTACTGATGTTGATATTGCAGTAGGGTACTAAGTATGTAAAAGGAGAAGTACCAGTAAAGCTTTTTCACTGAAAAGGAAGACAAAGATAGTCTTTAATTGTTGTGATGTTTCGGAGTGTCTTTTCTGCCTTATGGAAATACTTTCTTTAGAATGAAAGGTGAGCTCTATTTTCCACTCTGATGGTTATTGAAATATTGTTCAATAGACATAGCTGTGGCGAGAGGAGTTGTTCAGGGCAGTATTGTATATGCTTCTGCAGATGCAGGTTTTCAAAAGGAGAAACCAAAACAAAGGAAATTTTTTGTTTCCTCTATAAAACACCACTAGAATCACAGTAAAGAATTATTCTTTTAAAAATCCCATTAGTTTACACAAACAATGAGTTTATCTTAATACATAAAGAGTTTACAGAAGCAAACATAAGACTGTAGGTTTCATCTCTGTCTCTCAGCTACAGAAAACAGTAGTTTCTCTTTCCCTCCTCTTCTGACTGTTTCTTATTCTATCATGTTTTTGGTAGTAATCTGCATTTATAGCTGCAACTGCCAAAAAAGGTGATTTCATCCCTACCACTGCTTGGTAAGACTTACTGCGGGGTATTTACCCTCATAAGTTATCAGAGCTGAACCTGCATCTTCATACAGAGGTCTGAAGTTAGCAGCTGCAGAAAAAACATTGCATTTGCCTTACCAGACCTTCAGCCTGCTGCTTAATTCAAATAATAGGAACAGAAATTCCTACTTTTAGAAATTTTCCTACTCAAGATCAATGCATATCAGTGTAAAATCTCCCACTTTTCATGAGACTTGAGGTATTGTTTTTTATTTAAATCCAACTGACTTCTTAGTTACATGAATATTTGATTTTTTATAAAGCATTGGAGTGAGAAATGCGTATAAAAATGAGTGAAAAGTCAAATGAAGGTTAAAATATGAAAATTTAGATATCTAATTTTCTATGTAGATTAATTAAATCCATCTTTATAAAAATAAGATAATTCTGTAGAGCACAGTCAAATATTGTAGAATGGATGTACAACAAATGAAACACAATGTACTGAAATGAAAGTATTTAGGAATGAAGGCTTGGGCTGTGGGATTCCAGTAACCACTGCAACACCTCACAAGGTAAATGTATCTGATGCTGCCCAAACTGGAATTTCTCCACAGAGCAGTAATGAGAACTGTGGTTACAGTCTCTGCTACAGGGAGCACACTATCCACACACTATTGTAACAGAAGTAAGAAAGAATCCCCACTACTCCATTCAAAGTGATTAATTTTCTTAGTTATAACTCTTCTTTTATCTCCTCTTCATTTACTATAGCTTGTTCCAATTGACTCCACATATTTAAGGCACCTGCCTAGCATGGAAGAAGTACAAAATATTTCTCAGCATTGTCCCATAATAATTTTAGCATAGGCAGAGTAAGCAATGGTAAGCAGATCTTCTAGAACCCTGATAAATCAGGAAAGAATATTGTCTTTAGCAGTTTTCATTAATTTAGCTAGAGGAAGTCATGACACCTTATGTAGAAGCCTTGTACAGGACATGGAGCATTAATCAATAAAATCACAAGAAAGAAATGACCTATGTAGTATCAAATTATTCAACAAAGGATAAAAAAAGCACAGTGAGGATTGGCAGAGGATCCAAGAACAAGATTTCAAGTCGTCTTTGTCAATCGGTGCTCCTTACCAGAAAACAAAATCTTCCAATCCTAATGAGGCAACTAACACACCAAGCTTCAAGCAATATATTTGAATCTGATTTTTTTTTTTCTCTGAGAATATTTTGTGGTGCAACTGACAGAAAATTCGATTTAGTTTGCATTCTTTGAAATGCTCTATGTTCCCCAGGTGAAATTACATATGACTCTCTTGTATGAGACAGACAATTCTCTGAGCTGGAAGTTTGTGCTTAATATAGGAGTTAAGAGGTCAGGCTATAATTTAAGCCCAAGTTTTATCAATATGTAACGAATTTATGTTTTCATCTGAAACTAATATTTTGAAAAATGAATAAAAAATACTTATCTGCATAGTGTCGAATAACACTTAAAATCAAGAAAAGAAGTTTTTGACCAGATGCTCATGGACTCTGTGCTTGTGGGCTCTCTATCAGTATTTTTCCTGTCTAAACTCTAAGGTTGGGAAAAAGGCAGTATTCAAACTGAGGTTCTGATTTTTTTCTTTTATTCATTCAAATAAAGTATTATCATACTGCTACTATGAAATGTAAAATTCAGAGAATTTTAATAAGAGCGCTGTAGAAGTGCTTACAATTTCCAGAGTTCAGGCACAAGAGGCCTACATTCCTAAACTCTGATTATTCAGTGGATACTGTCAATCATGGAAATCTAGGACATTAAAATTTAAATTCAATCAGCTTCTAAATCTGCCTAAACATATTTAAGACCAGAACAATAAGCTGACTGAGACTCACACTTGAATTCTCCATTCCTGAACAGCCTCCAATTAAAAACTGTGTTAACTGTCTACTTAGCATTTTCTTGGCAAAGAGAAAACTGGATTAGATTAAATTATGACTTTTGCATTGCAACACACGTAATAAGTGTATAGAATTTGAGTAGCACAATCTTAGCGTAGTAGTAGGAAAAGATGATTTTTATATCAGAAAGATGTTTTCCTCAGCTGTTTAGATGTGAGTACAATTCTTCATTTTGCATTAATTCAATACTTTTTTTTTCTGGTATTGAGAAAAGCAGGTAGAGTTCCTGTTCAGAGTCTAGAAGCCACAACATGGAACACAAACATAAGGAAAATTATTTTCATCATGTGTATTAAATTGCAGTAGTCACTAAGAGTCTTCATTATTAATTTCATTATATTATTTTTTCATAACTGCTTCTTTAAAATCTTAAAGTTATCAATTTAAAAGATATTCTGTTGCAGTAAAAAAAATTTAGTCAGGAATATGCTTTTCTCTATTGTTAAGATCATTACACAAGTGTCTCTGCTGAGGTACTGCTTATTGCAAAACAAGTACCCTCAGTTAACTTCTTAGCTTTTCAAAAGTACATACAGCCAGTACAATGAGAAGTATGTTTAAGAATATTTTCCAGTGTTTTTTACAGTCCTGACATAACTGCTACATAGAGAAGTGTGGGTTTTTTCTTAAATTTTAATATAATTTAATAAAAGAATAAATATCCTCACTCAAAATTAGAGAAGTATATTTTATAGGAGCAGGACCCATTAAGAAAAAAACAAGACATTGAACTAGATGTGAAGGGGGAGGGGACTGAGACCGGGCTAGGCAGGAACGAACCTGGATGTGGGGCACTAGGAATTCAGAGAGGGTGTGCTGGTGAGGACCACAGGCACTCTGGTACAAGCTACTCCAGTTACCAGGCAATTGGGAACAAACACTGTTCCCTCTGAGAGGGTTGAAGGCTCAGCAGCTCAGCTGAAGTGCATTTACACCAGTGCATGCAGCATGGGGAATAAGAAGGAAGGGCTGGAAGCTGTCGTAGGGCAAGGAGCCTATGATGTCATTGACATCATGGAAACATGGTGGGATGACTCATATAACTGGAGTACAGGTAAGGTAGGGTACAAACTCTTCAGGTGGGATAGGAAGGGTAGGAGAGGAGGCAGGGTAGCCCTCTATGTAAGGGAGGACTTGGACACTGTTGAGTTGGATTGTGGTGATAAGGAGATTGAGTGCCTGTGGGTTAAAATCAGAGGAGCCCATAAGAAGCTAGATTTTGTGATGGGAGTCTGTTACAGGCCACCCAGCCAAGGAGAAGCAGCTGATGAGCTCTTCTGTAAGCAGCTGGGGTTAATCTCCAAATCAATGCCTCTTGTTCTTGTGGGAGACTTCAATCTCCCTGATATATGCTGGAAGTACAATAGAGAAGAAAGGAAGCAGTCTAGGAGGTTCCTGGAGTGTGTGGAAGACAACTTCCTTGCACAGTTGGCGAATGAACCAAGTTGGGAAGGTGCCCTCCTGGACCTGCTGTTTGTGAACAGAGAAGGCCTTGCGGGGGATGTACCAGTAGGAGGATGCCTAGGACTAAGTGATCATGAGATGATAGGGTTTTCTGTTCTAGGTGAAGTGAAGAGGGTGGTTAGCAGGACAGTAGCACTAAATTACCAGAGGGCAGGCTTTGAACTCTTCAGAAGGCTGGCTGGCAAAGTCTCATGGGAGACAGTAGTTAAGGGCAAGGGAGCCCATGAGGGTTGGGAGCTCTTCAAAAAGGAGATCCTAGCAGCTCAGGAGAAAGCCATCCTCATGTTCTGAAAAAAAAGCCAGCAGGGCAAAAAACAGCTTGGTTGAACAGAGAGATCTTGAATGACATTAGGAAGAAGAGGAATGTTTCTGGGCTCTGTCCCCTCTGTAAGACAGTCCTCTTGGGTGGACTACAGGAGGGAAGTGAGGTTGTGTAGGTTAAAAATCAGAGGGGCTAAGGCTGAACTAGAAATCAGATTAGCTAAGTCCGTGAAGGATAATAAAAAAAATCTTTCTATAAATATATAAATAATAAAAGGAGAACTAGGGAGACCATACAATCCCTAATGGATGCAGAAAGAACGACAGTGACAGGGGATGAGGAAAAGGCTGAGGTGCTTAATGCCTTCTTTACCTCAGTCTTTAATTGTAAAGAAAGTTGCTCCCTCTGTATACAAACCCAGGAGCTAGAGGAGCAAAATTAGGCTCCCATGATCCAAGAGGAGGTGGTCAGAGAATTACTAGCCTGACTAGACATCCACAAGTCTATGGGGCTGGATGGAATTCACCCAAGGGTATTGAAGGGGCTGGCGGATGTGCTGGCCAAACCCTTTTCCATCATCTTACAGCAGTCTTGGAAGACTGGGGAGATTCCACTGGACTGGAGGCTGCCTGATGTAGCACCCATCTACAAGAAAGGTTGCAGGGAGGATCCGGGGAACTACAGGCCAGTCAGTCTGACTTCAGTGCCAGGGAAGGCCATGGAACAGGTGATATTGAGTGTTATCATGAAGCACATGTAAGAGAACTGGGTGATCAGGCCCAGTCAACACGAATTTAAAAAAGGTAGGTCTCGCTAACCAGACTGCCTTCTATGACAAAGTGACTCAGCAACTAGATGAGGGAAAGGCTGTGGATGTGGTCTTCCTGTACTTCAGCAAAGCCTTTGACACAGTTTCTCAAGCATTCTGCTACGGAAACTGCCAGCCTCTGGTCTGGACAGGCACACACTCTCCTGGGTGGAAAACTGGTTGGATGACCAGCCCCAGAGAGTGGTGGTAAATGGTGTTAAATCCAGGTGGAGGACAGTTACAAGTGGGGTTCCTCAGGGCTCAGTGCTGGGTCCAGTGCTGTTCAATGTCTTCATCAATGACCTGGATGAAGGCATCGAGTGCACCCTTAGCAAGTTTGTGGATGACACTAAACTGGGTGGAAGTGTTGATCTGCTGGAGGGTAGGGAGGCTCTGCAAACAGATCTGAACAGGCTGGACCTCTGGGCTGAGTCTAATGGCATGAGGTTTAACATAGCCAAATGCCGGGTCCTGCACTTGGGGCACAACAACACTATGCAGAGCTACAGACTAGGAAAAGTCTGTCTAGAAAGCTGCCAGGAGGAGAGGGACCTGGGGGTGTTGGTCGACAGCCGACTGAACATGAGCCAGCAGTGTGCCCAGGTGGCCAAGAAGGCCAATGGCATCCTGGCTTGTATCAGAAATGGTGTGAACAGCAGGTCCAGTGACGTTATTATCCCTCTGTACTCAGCACTGGTGAGACCACTCCTTGAATCCTGTGTTCAGTTCTGGGTCCCTCACCACAAAAAGGATGTTGAGGCTCTGGAGAGAGCCCAGAGGAGTGCAACAAAGCTGGTGAAAAGGCTGGAGAAGAGGCCTTATGAGGAATGGTTGAGAGAGCTGGGGTTGTTTAGACTGAAGAAGAGGAGGCTGAGAGGAGACCTCCTTGCTCTCTGTAACTACCTGAAAGGAGGTTGTGGGGAGGAGGGAGCTGGTCTCTTCTCCCAAGTGACAGTGGACAGGACAAAAGGGAATGGCCTCAAGCTCCACCAGGGGAGATTTAGGCTAGACAATAGGAAAAAATTTTCACAGAAAGGGTGATTAGGCAGTGGAACAGGCTGCCCAGGGAGGTGGTTGAGTCACCTTCCCTAGAGGTGTTTAAGGCACGGGTGGATGAGGTCCTGAGGGGCATGGTTTAGTGTTTGATAGGAACGGTTGGACTCGATGATCTGGTGGGTCTCTTCCAAACTGGTTATTCTATGATTCTATTCTATGATTCATTTAAATGTCAAAATAATTAATGGAATAGAAATAATAATAATGAATAATCTAATTATGAATTAGATTATTCAGTTACTAACAGTCTCATTGCGGATCTTGTCTTGCTGATCATTACAATGAAGTCAGTGAATAAAATATGTCTGTTGCTCATAAATATTCTTTAATGGTACATTTTACAGCATGATTTCAGATCATTTTAACAGGCAATTGAAAATCATGAAATATCCTCAATTATTTGGTGACGATCAACAAATTTTGTATATCTTCCTATATTGTTTGAAGTGCTACCTTGGAAGACCTTGAAAGTGGCTGGGGAAGACTTTCTTTCCTTGTCAATACTTTCTGTAGAATCATTAAAACTGAATTCATTATCATTTGAAAATGAAAAATAATTGATATTTATTTCCAAGGTCTTGAAAACACATTTTGAATGAGACAAACACATAAAAGTATGAAGAACATCAGAAAGTCTGCTCAGGGTTAGATCAAACCTTTCCTGTCTAAAGATTTTTTTTATGCAAGTAATCAGAATGACATTGGGAAATTCAGCACTGGAACAGATAAAAGTAAGTTTTGGGTTCCAAGGAAGGGATTCAGCCTATCAGTACTGTGCCAGTGAACATAAGAAATTACACACTGTACTTGGCGGTCACAAAATTCCGCTGTCTAAGCACTGACATACCCAACTAAACAAACAAGAAGAAATAATAAAGTGATGCATACACCTGAAGTACTATTTCTTGCTTGGTTTTGGCCTATGGATGCATAGGTTTTGCCTGACTCACACACAGCTTGGAGATAACCCCTAGCAATCAGCCCTACAAGTTCTCAGTCATTTAAGAATTTTGATGTGTAGTTTTCAGGTTTGTAAGTGCTTTCTTAGTTTTGACCTTTAACGATGTTCTTAATCACATCAGTTTCCTGTTTGTTCAATCAGATTTGCCTGCCAACTGCACTAACTCACCAAGGCAATTTGGTAAAGCAGTGTTGTAAAATCTCAGAGCGTAATGGTGTCCAGCTTCATGTCTCTAACAGGTGATTTCTCTGCCTCATAAATCAACTGATTCTGCCAGTTCTCACCAATGTTTCAGACAACAGGCTTGCCAAATATTTTCAGGCACAACTGTGCTATCTACACATGAACAGAACTTTCCAGTATCTTCAAGATTTCTAAGAACGTTCCCACCAAAGGAATATTTTTCCTGAAGATGACTATGCAATTTTGCATGGAGCAAAGAAACTTAAATGATCATAAATGAGAAAAGTAGGTAATTCCTGTAGATTTTACTTATGTAAAATCAATCCTTGACATCCCAGTGTCTTTCCAAGTATCTATCACTTATATACCGCATATTTCAAGATAGTCTTCTAAGAAACAAAAAAAAGAAGTAATTTCTTACATTCTAAATCTATGTCACTACAAAAATCTGTACTCTGCACTAAGAAAAAATATAACAATCTTTGGCAAAGTGTTGTAAAATATTTGTGTATTTCACACACAAGTTCTGGTAGTAGATAACAGTTTGCTATACTCATATTTCAAACATACAGTTATAGTAAACGTTTATTTCAGTTACTCAGTTTTATCCTTGTGAGAGCTAGAATTATTAATACCGATGTTAGTTGTTAGCTCATCATAAAAAAGATCAGGTTTATAAACAATAGCAGGCTAATTATTATCTCATACACTGTTAATTATTCAATGAAAGCCTGTTCCAATACATCACAGGGTTTTTCCTGATGTTACAATACTTTGGGGAAAATTAAAGTCTATTTACTCACTACAGCTGAAAAAAACCATGAGCAAAGGGCAAGAATGAAGTCCATGAATAAAATTTTTTGAAAATATGAGTAGAAATTAATTGCTACTGTCCCTGGTTATTAGTGTAATATTACTCTTGTAAAGAGGAAAAAAATAAACAAACAACTACAGATTTAGGTGCCTCTGTTTAGTAAATTTTGCATATTCTATAATATACTATGACTCCCTCTTTTTTCCTTTTCTCTGGTATTAAGCATCTTGGCCTCCATATGCATACAGCAGAAATGTTGAGGTTTTTACCCTCATCTATATATTTCATAACTAAATTCATATAAGTGTCACTGTCTCCCTTTCTTAGAATCATTAGGAGCTGAATTTAGATGTATTGCATAGTTTACAAGATAAGGATAATGGTCAAAATCAATCAAAAGAAGTAGAAACTTTTAGGATACATAATGATAAAACATGGATTCTTTGTATAAATACTTATTTTGCTCTTTCTTCATATGTAAATAAGTGATTGCAGAGGTGAATCTACTTGGGTCTTGGTATCTGGTATGAGGGAGATAACATTTGTAATGAACTGTGCTGCATAAAGAAGACTGTGACAAACTGCTAAATGCAAGACTGATGTCCCTGTGTGCCTTGTGAAAGAGAATAACAGGAGAGAAATATCACTGAACAGAAGAATAAGGCTCATTATTTTAGTACCAAATCCAAGTGAAACAAATTTATAATTTTGTTCTAGAACATGTACTGAATTTTAAGTACATTTCACTATTTGTTCTGAAATTATTCTTATGGAGGTTGAAACAGATACAATGTATAAAATAACAGAGGCATATTACACATTGTTAAGACTCCTATAACAATATTGGAAGTCTGGTAATTTTTTTGCTTAATCCTCACCACTCCGTCTTAAAAACCACTTTATACAGAAAGGCTTGAATCTCTGACTCTAACATTAGAAACAGAACAATTCCTTAACCTTAATTTACCTTAATTTAACATTAGAAAGAAAAATAAAAAAAATAACCAGAAAATAAATTTTTAAAAACCCCAAAACACTCGTGAAAAAATAGACTCTGCCCTGTAGGACTCCTAAGTTTTCCTAAGACCTAAAAAGCTACAATCTCATTTCAAAGAACAACATGCAAGATTAAATGACTTTATAAATATGTGCTTTTCTTCCAAGAAGTTTGGTATCTCCTATGCAATCAGCAGTTAATTATCTTTCAAAGGCTGTTTTTAAGGCTGAAGGTAAGGCTGAAGTAACATTTACAATCTGAATTGCCTTCCTCCTTCCCACCTATTATAACAGGAAGTGGATATTAACAAAAAACTCCACAGTTTGGCAAAAAAAATGTTATCCTATTTGGTTTATTTCCAGTACTTGTAGGTTTATAGCTTTTTACTTCTGTGTGTAGTGGTTCATGTTACCTGATATCTCCAGAGTATTCTTGCTTTAAAAAAACGATTTTAAGTCCTTTAAAAATACTTTTTTTGTTTAATTGGTCATCAGTATCTGCATGTTTCACATTCCATATTCCATGGACTGAATTATGTTTGTTTCATGTAGAACTATCTGTGGATCAAAATTAGACATGTCGGAGAATATTTTAACTCCACAAAATTCAGGACACCATCTTTCATCGACACTGCATCAAGAACATTTTATAGATAAAGACAACATCTATCTTCACAGAGAATTTACTTCAAACTCACTCTAATTTTTGTACCACAATGACAAAGCACTGGTCAGTAGGAAGTAAAGCACTATATTGAATCTGTATTCCCAAAAGTACTTTCAGACCTGCATGTATTACACAGTTCATTTTTTGGATTACTTGAATTGAGATAGTTTGGTAGCCTACTTACTCTTTCAGAGAAAGGGTCAAGGTTTTGGGGTTATTTTACCATGTGTTCTCACAGATACCGGTAAACATTTCTGAAGAGTTATAAATGAACACATTTGGCAGTCAGAATCCTTTGCAGTCTTTGCACTGAGGGACAAATACCAAGGATGTATGAAGCTGGAGATACTTAAATGATAAATAAAGATATCAAAATAAACACAACAAAATTATCATATTACAATTCAAGAAAACATTCAGAAAAAAATTAACCACTTATTTTTTTAATCCTTTTTTCCCCCTTTATTGTCAAAGCACAAAAATTCAATTTAATTCCAAAGAAAAGTACAATATTAGTCATACACTTTTACGCACTAGCATCCAGATAAAACATCTTCCAAAATTTACTTCTAAATCCATGTAGAATTATTTATGATAAGCAATAGTTTATCAGTACAGTCTAGTAAGCATGATTGTCTGTATTAAGCTTTCTATTGTCTTCATGAAACTCCACCTTATGTCATCTAGCACAGCAAAGGTCCTCCATTTTTACTGATTTGGTAGACATGATTGTGTATAATTTACCATAATACACATATATATGGTTCATAGTATCCTTTTTAGTTTTAACACCTACTATATTTTTGTAGTTTTAGAATAGATTACTGCAAGACTGTTTGCAGAACTGTAATTGTACTCAGTTTGGAAAATTAAATAACTTGAGAATTTTAACAGCCTAAGCACCTCTTCAATGTCAAAGTGAATATTGGTGCTATGCTATCTGTGATCAGCAGTATGAATGTAAACATTTTTTCTGATCTGCTGTAAGTCAGCTGGCTTATTCCTTCCTACCCCATCAAGGCCAAGATAGTTGTCACCAGCATTATTCTTGGCCTGGCGTTCAGATTCCGTTTTAATTTAAGAAGAAGGACTACGCATAGAGTATTGCCAGGGAGAAAGCATCCAATTCCAAAATTTGTTCCAAGGTTTTCGGTCCAAAAAACTTGCAGTCAATTTTCTTGTACAGCCCTATTTACCAATGAAAGGGAGAAACCAGATATATGAGGGGAAATAAACAGGAAATATTTTCAAAATATGTTTACAAATGGAAATTCTCTTATCTGTTTCTATTTGTGGTGAAAATGGCATCAGTATTCATGATGAATATCTACTTACAAGATATGCAGCAATATTAGGAAACAAATCCAAAGATTTAAGAAAGCAAAATTATCTTAGAATCATAGAATAACCAGGTTGGAAAAGACCCACCAGATCATCGAGTCCAACTATTCCTATCAAATACTAAACCATGTCCCTCAGCACATGGTCCACACGTGCCTTAAACACCTCCAGGGAAGGCCAATCAACCACCTCCCTGGGCAGCCTGTTCCAGTGCCCAGTAACTCTTTCTGTGATATTTTTTTTCCTAATGTCTAGCCTAAATCTCCCCTGGTGGAGCTTGAAACCATTCCCTCTTGTCCTGTCCCCTGTCACTTGGGAGGAGAGGTCAACTCCCTCCTCTCCACAACCTCCTTTCAGATAGTTGTAGAGAGCAATGAGGTCTCCCCTCAGCCTCCTCTTCTCCAGGCTAAACAACCCCAGCTCTTTCAGTTGCCCCTCATAAGACCTGTTCTCCAGCCCCCTCACCATCTTGCTCTTCTCTGGACTCGCTCCAGAGCCTCAACATCCTTCTTGTGGTGAGGGGCCCAGAACTGAACACAGGATTCAAGGATCATTTGCCAGCTTCCATTCAGATAGTTCTTCTCCAGATCCCCAAGAACATTGAAAAATCATTGATAATGGTCTCACTTTGATATCAGCCAGCTCTTAATGTACCCTTGAATAAGGTCCCATCAGGCCCCATCAGCTTAGCTGGGACAGCTAATCCTGTACAGTTTTGGGGTTGATTACGAGCTTAGCATTTGCACAGTGTTAGTCCTCTATCTCATGGCTCTCAGGGGCCACAAGCCCATCATCAGGACTGAAGACAGAGGTGAAAAAAAACATTAAATGTCTCTGCTTTGTCTATATCCCTATTTATGAGGTTTCTACACTCATGGAGCAATGGTCTAATGTTATTTCTGGCCTGGTTTTTATTATTAACATATTTTCAAGAGCCCTTTCTATTATCCAGTGCTAGACAGCTTCAACTCTAATTGAGGATTGGCCACACAAACTTCTGCCCTAAAGTAGCATTTCTTCAGCTACAGTATCTTCAGCAATAAGTCAATAAGGGAACACAACAAATTAGTGTTGACTGAGCTTTCACTACCTGGATTCAGTAGAATGATGGCAGTCTCTTGAAAAACGAAGTTATATCTGAAAATAGTTTACAATAAATCTTACTTATCTATTTATGTAAATAGATTTTACAAATAAAATCACAGTTTCTTAAAACCACATGGGCAGTAATAATTGTCAGCAATGACTGATAAATATAACAACCTTCCGTTATGAATTAAATTATCAAAAGTGAAATGAACTCAATAACCTAATGTAGTTCTAAGCCATTGCCACTTTTGGTTCAGAGCATTGTGTCTGAGCAGTTCTGGTCATGTTCTGCTGCAGACAGTCAGGACTACAGTGTACACCAAGAAGACAAATTTCCATTGTTACCTCATTTAGAATACACATGACAGCAATTTAAGAAAAGCAGCAGGGCTTTGAAAATTATAATGAGAATGGAAGATAATTTTTGTATTTTCTGTGTTGTTGAGCACTACCACTGGGCACTCACCATTGATTTCATTCAGTGCTTTGCAATCAGTCACTGCTACTCTTCGAGTTGTATTTAAGGTAAAGTTACTGCGACAACCTTGTCATTTCAGATTTTTAGATTTTCATTTTTGAGGTTTATATTTGGATGAAATTCGTTCTTATCAGCCCACAGCTTACAGCTAACAGACTGTAACAAATCCTCATGTCACATATAATGAAAATACAGCAAATGGGAAGTTGGCAAAAAGCACAGCTAGTTCTAACTTTACAAGTACTGAAAGTTAATCAGCTGTCCTTGAATGAGGAGAATATATTATTCTATTCCCCTTTCCACATGTTCTCTCTCAGGACCAAGTGGGTGCACATTTCTAATAATACACCAAAGCAGTATATCTAAGGCTCATTTCAAGAAATTCACTGGTAGTGGTATATATCATTTACCTCTGTGTTTCCACTGAAAAAATCTGCTTGCAGAGTCAGGCCACTGATGACAGTAAAGCTGTAAAAATTAAAGTGACTATGACAGGTAGTCTTCCGATTATTACAATCAAAACACGCATCTGGGAAAAATGGCTGGAGCACTTGATACTTGAGTGAGAGGAGATATGAATGCTAAGATCTGGCTCAACTTCTA
The DNA here is from genome assembly GCA_033558105.1 of Coccyzus lansbergi. Taxonomy (NCBI): domain Eukaryota; kingdom Metazoa; phylum Chordata; class Aves; order Cuculiformes; family Coccyzidae; genus Coccyzus; species Coccyzus lansbergi. The sequence continues at coordinate 1,828,030 of JAUMJK010000139.1, read as the reverse complement.
ACTTCATTATAACTGACGACTATGAATATGTTAATCATCGCTGGTCCCCAACTCCCATTAGTAATATACAGATACCAAATTCAAGAAAAATACTGAGCAATAAAGGTAAATTCAGAGACTTCTCTTGAGTGTTGTCTGTTCATTTATGTCTTCTGACACTAATCACCTTCTCATGTCAACTATTTGATCTAAGATATACCAGAAAATGATGTATTGAGGACAAAACTAAATCATTTGTAAATGAATTTTTACTTTAATTGTTAGTGTTGCGTGGGTTTCTCCCATATATTATTGTAGGATGTCTATTGATAAAATCCTGTAGATATTGCTGTGAGAAAATGCCTGGAATTACATCCTTGTTTCCAGAACTTGCCATCCCGTGCTTTAGTGGTTTAGAAGTTTACACATCACAGAAATGTGGTGACTCTAGGAAAGGGGTTTGAACAGTACAATAATGTTGTAACTCATTTGAGAATAAGATTATAGTAGAAGTGGCAAATTCCAACATAATAAAAATGAAAAAAAAAACTGAAAGAGATCACAAAATGGTCTATAACAATGTTAGGCAAAGGTCAATCTAGTTTAATTTCCCATGAATCAAAAAAATTCTAAGGTTGTCATTGATCTTTTCACGTCATAGATAGAACTTTTTTAATCCTTAAATTAGCAAATATTTTACACAGGCATATTTTTTATAAATTTTGATTTTTGTAGAACAATTCTTGTTACCCTCCAGAAATAGTTTTCTTTATCTATTTTGTTTAAATTATTCTGCTAACACTACCCTCTTAACACCATTCCAGCAGTGGTCTGCCTTGGGTAAATTTGTCTTCTCTGTATCTCATAATAGTGGTAAATTTTGAGAGACTATTTTAGAGACTATTTGGAGATACTATTGTAAGCCTGTGAAGAGTTTCAACAACTGGAATGCAAATAATATAACATGACAAGGAAATCTAGGATGCTTGTAAAAATACTTTATGCCAAGATCTGAGATTGACTGATCTTTCTGTTAGAAAAAAAAAAGTGTATGGGAAGTGAAGAATTCCTGGCTCTGCCATAGCTATTCTTTAAAGACTTCAGAGCAAACAGACCAACTAAAATTTTATCTCAGTGAAATCAAAGAGAATTTGCTATTAATGTCAAGGAACCCAGAGTATCACCCTTTAAGCTTATGTTCTGGTTTTCTGTCAATGCAATGAAGGTAATAACAATACATTTCCCATTCCGTTTATCTACTTGAATTGATAGTTTTCCATCATAAGAATGGATTCTCACTGAAACATCACAGGGCACTCCATTAAATCTTCCAGTGCTGCCCTTATGGATACAGTTCACAGTTTAAAAAAAAAAAAAAAAAAAAAAAAAAAAGACATAGGCAACCAGAATATATTTTAGTCAGCTTCAAGAAGATTTTTATTTGAATTTGCTTAATGGCACACATTCATAGTAACTACAATATATATCTTTGCCTGGAGGAAAAGAAATCAAATATCACTCATTATACATCTCCTTTGCCCTGATCCAAAGCCCATTTGAAGCTAATAGATATAGGACAGGTATTATATTTCCAGAGATTCCAGAAAAAGAATGAAATCCTATTTGTTTCATAAACATTCAAGAATGCTTATGGATCTACTCTTTAAAAATAAATTACCAGTCTTGACTTGGGGAAATTAATATAATTTATTGCTGTTTAAATAGAGCAGGATAGTGAGAAGTAAGAACAAATCTAAAAAACACCTTGCTCCCACCCCTCCCTTTTTCCCAAGCTTAATTTTATTGTCAACTTCTCTACCTTCTCCTGGAGGGGGGGAATGAATGGAGGTTGTAGTCAATTCATAAGGTTTTGTCTCTGCTGCTCCTTCCTCCCCACATTCTTCCCCTTGTGTGAGATCCCACCTGCAGGAGACAGTCCTTCAAGCACTTCTTCAATGTGGGTCCTTGCCATGTGCTGCAGTTCTTCAAGAGCTGCTCCATCATGGGTTCTTTCTACGGAGTACAGACCTTCAGGAATGGACTTGTGAGGCTGGGAGACCCTCTTAGGTCATGGATCCTGTCAGAAAACCTGGTCCTTCATGGGCTTCTCTCCAGTGGCCACAGTTCCTGTCAGGAGACCACAGCTGTGTGGATTCTGCATGAAGTTACAGTTTCCTTCAGGGCACATCCACCTGTTCCATCATGAGATCATCCTGAGGAGTGGCTATTGGCTCCATTGTAGTCCTCCACAGTCTGCAGGTGGTCTACCTGCTTCACCATGGTGTTCCCCGCAGGCTGCAGCAGATATATAATATTGGTATGTGCAGATGGAGCATCTCCTCCCATTCCTCCACTGACATTTCTGTCCTCAGAGTTCTTACTCTCACATATTCTCAATCTTCTCTGCCAGAGGCTGTTGTGCTCAGCCTTGGACAGTGACAGGTCCATCCTGGAACTGAGCTGGTTGAAACTGGCTCTGTTGGACATGAGAGAAGCTCCTGGTATCAAAGCATCTTCTCACAGGAGGCATCCTTGCAGCCCCAACCTGCCTACCAGAACTGTACCACGTAAACTAAAGACATTAGACTTAAACAATTATTTTATTAGCATTTTGGAAAGTGAAGCTAATATATTGAAGAAGCAACTTTTGTTCTTTCGGAGTTCTTCCTTTCTCCTTCTACATTTGAGTATAGGTGACTAATAGTAATACTTATGGGTGTTCATTGACTAATATCAGAACAATTGCAAACCATTTTACAGTGCTTGTTATCAGGAATAGGATTTTTTGACCAGAAATTACTCATACACACATTGATTCACCAGAGGTAGACAGACATTCTCTGTTATCATTCTGTGTTTGGTATCTCTTCTTCTATTGCATGTTGCTCTCACTGACTGATGGATGATGTTTGCCAAGCTGTAAATTGTGTACTTGCTGTCTGTATCTCATTTGGTTTTTATTGCCAGATCTTCTCAGGAATTATGCATTATTGCTATATAGATGCCTTTCAAAGAAGGGATTCGGTTAAATGATCCATGAAGTCCCTTCCAGTTCAGTGCATTGCAGTTTTAGGTTTAGAAAAAAATTGATCATGGTAAGAGTTATAGTTGGTTTCTGCCTGTGATATCTGCTTTGTATCAAGCAATCTGGCAGTTTTCAGGTTTATAGAATATTAGAAGAGTGGAGATAAGTGCAATTGGACTTGTGATATACATAAACCTGTGCTAAATATGCTTTGCAGGCACAGTATGAGATTTCTGGTTATATGATAACCACATACCTAGAAATCCTGGGGTAAAAAATCTAGAAAAGGAAACCTATCTGGATGATGAGAAATATGATCACTCTAATAAAGGACTGTCACTTAAAGTAGTCATTTGACATCTTCCATCGAATATCCCAAGACTAAAGTAGATTTGTGAAAAAAAAAAAAAATTAAATGCTATATAAAAGCAGACTTTAGGATAACTAAGGTGCATCTAGATGGCCAGAATAAAACTACCAGGAATGCAGAGAGTCAGGAATGAGAACAAAACTGAAAATAGTTATTGCAGAAAAATAACCTTTCTTTCATAAAGATGTTTTCCTATTAGTTATTATTTTTAGGGCACGCTCTTTAACGTTTCAGAACCAGTTCTCCTCATAATCATTTTCTTTTAAAAATAACGTTTGACCAGTAAATTTAGCCAAGTGTGATAACACCTCAAATATACATTTTAGAACAGGTTATCAGCATCCAATATTCTCTTTATGAAACGTTTTCTGGTATGATAGGAAACAGGAGAAAAAGAAGAGCATTTTTGATGAAGCTCTTACACTATGTTCAAGGTTGCTCAAAAGATTGATATTACAATTTACCCTCTCAGAGTGAATGTCTCATTCCTATACTGCTTTATCAATATTGAAAATCTTTAATATATACAATAAAAACATGAGTATCCCGATATTTTACAACTTTCTTCCCTTGGACAATAATTACCTGCATACTAATACTATGTAACAGCTGCAACCTAAACAACAACAACAAAAAAGACTCTAATTAATTAGTCAGATATTCTTTCAACTTTAGAACTGTTCCAGTATTTCAGCATCTGATAACGTTTTTTTAAGAGGGAGTAGTTGGAGTCAGATAATACTAATTCATCAAGACTTCACTGTAAAAATATATCAGTTATGAAAGTTAACTTACTGAAAAAGAGTCTCTGAATCCAAGCTGAAAATTTTTCATCAAAAAAGTGAGATGAGATGCGTACATTTTCTTCTGATAAAAAATATTAAGTATTATTCAACAACCCAAATGAATGTCCCAATTATTGCATGTGTGTCTATACTGAGGTGCAGGTTCTTTCCTTACTACCTGGTCTCGTTATCATCTCTTTAGTTTAAGTTATTTTACAAGCACCATTCAGTTTGAATCTTTTCTCTTGAACACTGCTAGATCATGGAACTGTCCTATTTTGTAGCTGATTTAATGACCATCACCTACATGAGCTGAAAGAGGTGGTACAGACAGTCAATTTTGAATCACTTCAATTTTTTTTGTGGCTTTTTTCTGAGAAATCGTGGTTTCACCCTTATAAAGAAAAAGAACTTTTCTTAAATTTCAAAGTTTGTTTGATATAAAAATTATATTGATATGATAATGATAATATGACTATAATTGATAATATAATGACTATAATTGATAATAGTTTGGAGGAGAAAAATTGCACAAGTTTTAAATGCGGGACAATGTAAGGTATTTGCATTCTGGCTTTGGAAACTACCTTTTCTTCTACCTTTTTTTTCACCTTTATTTACTAATCTTTTTTTTTTACCTACCCTACAGTTTTTCCTTCATTTTTTGCAAGCAGTTTCAGTGAATTTAGTTTCACTTATGTAATTTGACTAAATTTTATTGCATTTAGTCTGTTTTCTTACGCACAGTTGGGTTTGGGTTTATTTTGTTGGGTTTTGGTTTTTTTTTTTTGGTTAGGTTCAGCAACATTAAATAAGTCCAGACAGCAGCAATCCTAATGCTTTATAGCGCTTTGGTATCACAAGAGAATCCTTTCTAGTAGGCACCTGTACATGTTTTTCACAAGTTTAAGAGAACAAATATCCCACAAACCAATAACAGCAGTTATTCACTGTCAAGATGATTAAAGATGAGAATGTTTAACTAGTGTACATTGAAAACAGTGAAAAATGGTCATTATCTTGTACCTTTCTTATATGTCTTATTTTTCATGCTCAGCCCAAGCTGCCACATACTTGACTGTACAGCTTTCAAGTCAACCAGGGAAATCCCCACTGAGGGCCAGTGTACTGGCATAGCATATCTCTTCTTTCAATGTGTGCTCCTTTTGATATGCATGTCAAATATGCTGTGTTAAAATGCCAGGCTTCATGCTAGGATGTGCATTATCCACACTTAGTGAAAGAGAGATATAAGACTGAGGAAGATTTTACTAAGCATTGCAAAGTCCTACTAGAGATGGAGCTCATGTTCACCAAAATAAGAGACAGTCCTGACTACAAGTATGTCCATGAATTAGAATTTATGACTTTCTTTCTGCTACAAAAAGTCACAGAAAACTGAAACATATGGAATATAATGAATGAACCACTTACAAAAATCAGGTGTTCATTTGGTTTTTAAAATGTGAAGTTTGTTCATATAATGGTACTTGTTCTATCAAATCCTCATCATACGAAAGCAATAAATATATGGCAGAGGTTAAATCAATGCCATTACTTGGTACATCTAAACAAAGTACAGAGTCTAGTAGAACGCTTTTTTTCCTCTACAGCTTTTTTCAGTCTCACTTCTGTGTGAATAAGAATATTTATGACCTTAAAAATAAGTTGTATTAAGTCAAGATACTATGATGCTTCACTATGCTTAGACATTTAATTATTTTTATGTTTATTTAGCTAGATATAGATGCAAATCAGGTTTTTGGACTAATTTGTCATTTAAATGGAAATATTGTTTATTCGTTTCAATAAATTCATTTTTGTATGAAACAAAATGTACATTTGCACATAAATTTAGTCATGGCTCTTTTCTAGCATACATTTTTGAGCCTTCATTCCATGTTTCCCTCTGTTTATGCTTTGTTTACAACGACTGGCTTTTTAAACATATTTTCTCCCTTCTACATCACTGCTTGATAAATGACCAGATCCCCAAAACAGACTCTATGGGTCCAACATATTAGCAGCTTTCCCTGAACTTCTGCAAGGATTTCATACATCCTTTTGAAGAACCTTCACAGTAGAAGAATGCTAAAGCATGTAAATCATTCCTTTAAAATGCCACAGTGCTGTTAATTACTATCTTGCTGTTATCATGTGTTTACTATGCAGGACTTAATCACTATTTTATTGTTTATAAAGGATTCATTACTAAATATTTTAGACAATATCAGCTAGTCAACACATAGTTTAATCATCTCTCAGAGGAATGTGTCTACCTAAGGTTAGCTGGAAAATGCACAAGACTAATTATCATCCAAAATCACAATTCAACCATCTGTTATAAGGAGGCAATGCATAAATCTGAATCACTCAAAAAAGAACATTGTCCAATAAGTCAAATTGTGTTTTGCTGAATTACTTACATAGGTAATAGAAGTAATATCATAAAACATCTCTATTTTCAAGCAATGATAATAATTCATGTCTGAATGTTGGTATAAGGAATATATGGATAAAGACTGCCATATATTAAATGCATTAAATGGTGAAACCAACATCCCACATTCATTTCCCCTTTCATAGGATAACTGGTGAAAATAAAAGTTGTTGTTAAACACCGAAAGGTTCACAAGAGATTTGAAACTATTTTCATGGTTGTGACACATTTAGTAGCTTCTGAATTGTGCTTTATAGTCAGTCATGTGTATTATTTAAAATGTTAATGTCTGTGTATATAAACGTATGTAAGGATTTGGTTGGATGGTCATATTCTACGAGTAGTGGTCAATGGTTTGGTGTCCAGATGGAGATCCATGACTAGTGGTGTCTCTCAGGGATCCATACGGGGCTAAGTGTTGTCTAATATCTTTATCAATGATATAGACAGTGAGATTGAGTGCGCCTTCAGCAAGTGTACAGATGACACCAAGCTGAGTGGTGCAGTTGCCACACTGGAAGGACAGGATGTCATCCAGAGAGACCTGGACAAGATGAAGAAATGGGTCTGAGGTTCAACAAGGCCAAGTGCAAGGTCCTACACCTGGATCGGGGCAATCCCTGATTTCAATACAGGATGGAGGATGTTGCAATTGAGAGCAGCCCTTAGGACATGGACGTGGGGTTGCTGCTTGACGAGAAACTCAACATGAGCAAGCAATGCACACTCTCAGTCCAGAAGGCAAATTGTATTTTGGGCTGCATCAAAAGAAGTGTTTCTGGCAGGTTGAGGGAGGTGATTCTGCCCCTCTATTCCTCTCTTGTGAGACCCCACTTGGAGTATCGTGTCCAGTTCTAGAATCCTCAACAAAAGAAGGATATAGAACTGTTGGGACGAGTCCACTGGAGGGCTACAAACATGATCACAAGGCTGGAGCACCTCTCCTACAAGGAGATAAGTAGATCTACAAGAATTCCTTCTACTGTTTATAAGACTGTTCTTCCTTAAAGAACAGACGTATTCTTTCTGAAAGCCATCCAGCAGTTTGCTCTGAGTTAAACTAAATTTTCTTTTTCTCATGGAAAACACCTCTTGAGAAGTAAAAAGTCAGGGTGACTGACAGGTGGTATCTTAAAAGGAAAAGAATAGTAGAATCCTTGCTTATGCTATCCAAAACCCACTAACCAGAAATTTTAAATTGGGATGTTTGATATAAATTTGACACAATGTTCCAGAAAATAGATGAAGACAAGGAATTTGATAGTGACTCTAAGGGAAGCAACAATTATGTATAACTTAAATATATCTTCAAAATCTCATCATCATTCCACCAGCCTTTTCTCCAAGCTGCTTTATGCAAAGACAGGCCCGTATGTAGCACTGGGCATGTCTGTGCCACCATTTTCACTGACTGTCACCTGGAAGATATATAGTGTGTAAAAGAAATAAGATTTGTGTGGAGATGTATATGGACTTCTTTAATTAAGACCAGATCAGACTCAAGATGGTCATAAAATATTAGTGGAATATTGTTCATATAAACACTAAACAGGACTCTTGCCCTAGGAACAGCAATTCCTTAGAGATACCCGTGCTTACTGCCATGAATTCTTTTTCAGGTCAATTGTCACCATTATGGTCCTAGCATCATCCTACAGACAATTTTTTAGCTAGGATAGGATCTAAAGTATTCTTAGTTTCTTAGGATTAAATCTGAAAAGAATTTATAATAGTAGCTTGCACTGTTTATCAGCAGCAATAATAACCGCTAATCCAGAATCAGGAGTGATGAAAGACATTTTCATTCAGAAAATCAGTCAATATATTTATAGTGTACTTCAAAGTCACAGAAGGTCTAGAATATTGCATAGCATCAACTAACAAGAAAAAGAATAGTTTGATAAACTTTAAAACCTTTATTCCTATTTTCCTTTTAATAACAGTTGCCTTTTTGGTTTTTGACACAATCATATATTTACAGTCTGCGACATTTTCCTTATTTTTTTCTTCTTAAAAGCTGTTTTAAAATATAAAATTATTTTGTTTATGTCAGTATAAAAAACTCTATTCCCAGCATTTTCCAATAGACTGTTGGAATGGTAATCTGCATCTCATAAAAGTTATTTCCAACAATAAGTATGAGTACTGTCATCTACATTGTTATCAAAGTTAGAAAACACCTCTTTAAAAAGTAACAATATCTTAAAATATACCTCCCTATTATTCCTAAAACAGTATTTAATCTTTTATTTGGGGGCAACAAATTCACCAAAACAGATTTCTTAAAATTTCTTGTTGATTTTGGTATATTTTTTATATCATCTATGCATTCTGTTTGGGAAAATAAATTCATAGATTAAATTCTCTCACATTTTCAGCTTGCAACCTTTCAGATCAGAACATTTGATCATAGATTCTGAATTTCCATTTATGCTTTTATTCCTCACTGTGAAGTGAAACAAGCTTAAGGCCTAACAGGTAATTTATTTCCTTTCTGTATGATGTGCTTCCCTCTATTAATAACTATAATCGGAAGAAGTAGATATTCCATCTTTCTATCATTGCATGGCAGAACACAAAACACGATAGTAAATTAATTTTTCTTTCTTTCTGCAGAATAGGATGGTTTCAATGACTACACTTTGAATGGGTCCATATTTCAAATCAACAGCATGCTTTCAATAAAAATTTCCAAATTGTTTCCAGTTAACATAATGCATTTCTTATTGGAAATGATCTTGGAATGCAAAAGCTTTATTCCTTCTGAAAGAAAATAAACCGAGAGATGTACCACCAAAAATAAACCTTGATGTGCCGCAAACACTACGGTTGTTCAGTCCATAGGACTGAATTCTACCCCCTTGAATGGTAGTGTAGAATAATCCATTTTCCATGCCAGCTGCTTCACTCTAAAGCTCTTGCGACTGCACGGTGCTTCCTGCTAATGTGAAAACTTTAATTTGTCTTTTCAGCTCACCAGATTAAAAAAAAAGAAGTAGTGTTCAGTAGTGTTTTTTTCTCTTCCTGTAAGCGTTATACGAGTTTCTTGAAGCAGAGAAAATGTTAGTACAAACTCTTGACTTTCACACAATCCTGATGAATTAGAAGTTTAGTTATTTATTTTTTCAGTAATTATAGATGCAGTCCAACAAAAATTATAAGCACTCAGTTTCCAAATACAGCACCACATTCTTTAAGTCTTTTAATGCTTAAAGTTAAACAAGTACTTCAGTAATACATAGGATCAGAGTCTACATTTTGAGACTTAGGCTAGATATCGTGGTTTCCAGGACTGGGTAATGAGAGATGCAATGTCTCAAATACTAGCTTAATATAGGTACACTACAAAACACTTTTAAAAAAAAAAGTAGAAAGAACAATGAATGTTTTTTAAAAATGTCATTAATATACCTTGTCAAGGCTGAAGACATTTGTTTACTTCAGGTGTACATAGGTAGATGAAAGCAAGGAAATATATATATATTAACTAAGTTGTGCAAGAAACTATCAAAACTATTTTTCCTATAGTTGTTACACCACGGTGCACTATGAAGTTGACAATGGCTAATCCTGTTTTTGAGTGACTGTTCACTACAAGTACCTGTACTAAAAGTACATATTCAAGCTCACATTTTCACTTGATACATCTCCCAACAGTCAACACATACGTCAAACTTCCACATCAACTGTTCATGCCATCTACTTCTCCAAGCATTCACAACCACTATTGTCCTTGCCCTATAGCCTTGCAAAATGAAGCTCTTCCAGAAAAGAAAGGTAAAAAGGTTTAAAAAATATTAACTGGGTCACAGACATAGCATGCTGTAACTGGGACAGAAATAATATAACAACCTGTCATCACCACAAACTATACAATAGTTTTAGGTCACATTGCTAGGACTGAGTAGTGTAGTTGACATAGACTGTATAAATATTCTTAATTATTGACAATTTTATTGGCAGAAACTAATTCAAAATAATTTCATTATTCTTCTAACTTTAATACTAATTTTTTGTCCATAATCTCATGTAAAACTCATGCAGAATTTAGAGTTTCTACCAATGCGAACAGCATGAAATCTTTCATCTGCTTCAGATTGTCATGCATCAGTATATCCAAGAAGACTTTTTGTCTCTGCTCACACAATTTCTCTGTAACACTCTTCAAATAATGGCATACTGTGAAAACCAAAGCAAGTGGTTTAATGTGGGTTGAAAATGCTGAGAAGAAAATCTTCTGTGAAATAACTGAAGTAATTTTATTTTTTTAGGAAAGTGCAGAGACTCTTTTGTGACCTAAGACACCCCAAATTTTCAGAAGAAAATTCTTAAACAGAGGTATTTATTTCTGTGTTAATTTGCTGGTTTTGTTTTAAAGAAACTATGACAAAGACTTAAAATATAAGCTTCAAGCTCTGCGACAACTAAAAATATTACAGAAAAAAAGTTTGCTACAATTAAGTCAATATCAGAGTGCAGTTGAGTCAAAATTCACTCATGTGAATAAACATGCCAAATAAAAGCAATGTGAAACTAAATATTGCGTTTTCTAAAATAAATGCACATTAAAATGAGTATATCTATAGAAACCTGCAGTACTTAGAGAAATAAAAAGAGCTCAAATTAAAATAAATCTAAGACATTGAAAAAGAGTAAACCACTTTTACAGGAAACGACAAAATGAACACTTCACGATTTAAAACTGATTGACAGGTAATGAACTATAAAATCTATACTGAAATGGAAATGACAAAAGAGTAGCAGAAGGCAACAGGCTATAGTCACAGAGTTGAAAGACAGGATAATTCCTGAGGCAACAGATCATTGAAATTAAGCAAATTAAAGACTAATGTGATCTGATTGAACTAACAAGTTGCTGAGAGACAGAACAGCACTGCAATTTAACATTATTGTTAAATAGATGGTCCTGCTTATATTAAACTTCCTGTACAGTTTAAAACGAGACACCACTAAAACAGAATGTATTCCTTTGCATTTGGTCATTTTTTCATGGAAAGAACAAATGTTAGCTGTGTTACCAGTTTACTGTCCGAGTTTCAGTATGGCAGTGGTTAATGAAGCAAACATCAGTTTATTCTGAACTTCGAGTTCAGGGCTAATTTGCTTTGCATCTGTTTGAACTTCTTTCTAAGCAAACCTCCCAACTCTCAGAATTCAGTTATTAATATTCACTTGCAACATTTTCTGCGACTTGTGTTTACTTAATAAGATTATTTTCCCCCCCTAAAGGGTCCTCTGTTCCTTTCCTGCACAGAGCAAGAACTTACTGTATTTGTAGTTTTCATTCAATAGATAGCAATCCATAGCTTGAAGCCTGTAACTAATCTGCATAATACAATAACTTTCCAAATGTTTTCAAATAAACACTGACTAAGAATTCATGAGAGTCAAGTTAATATCTTATACTTAAAAGTTGTCTCTGCTTATTTAAAAGTTTGAAGATTACTACAGGAAAAATGTCACATTAGAAAAAGACCTGCCTTTAGGAAAGTTAAAGAATATGTTTACAAACAGATTGGTTATTATGGGTGTTCTCACAACATCACAGAATCATAGAATCACTAGGTTGGAAAAGATCTCTTGAATCATCAAATCCAATCCATTCCTATCTGCCACTAAACCATTTCCCTGAGCACCTCGTCTACCCGTATTTTAAACACATCCAGGGATGGTGACACAACTACCTCCCTGGGCAACCTCTTACAGTGCCTGATGACCCTTTCTGTGAATTTTTTTTCCTGATATCCAGTCTGAACCTCCCCTGGTGCAGCTTGAGACCATTCCCTCTTGTCCTGTCCCCTGTTACTTGGGCGAAGAGGCCAGTTCCTTCCTCTCTACAACCTACTTTCAGGTACTTGTAGAGAGCAATGAGGTCTCCTCTCAGCCTCCTGTTCTCCAGGCTAAACAACCCCAGCTCCCTCAGCTGCTCCTCATAAGACTTGTTCTCCAACCCCTTCACCAGCCTTGTTGCTCTTCTCTGGATGCACTCCAGAGTCTCAACATCCTTCTTGTGTTGAGAGGCCCAGAACTGAACACAGAATTCGAGACGCAAACTGATTTTTATAAGAAGCATTCTGCATCCTAGTATACTGCCTCTAAAGACAACCAGTGAACAAACAGTAATTTCTCTGAAGTTTTAGCACCAGTGGAACAAATATGAAATACAATATTCTAGGTGTTATTTAAAAGGGTTTTGATATCAGGATTTTAGTATCATAGAATCATAGAACAACCAGGTTGGAAGAGACCCATCGGATCATTGAGTCCAACCATTCCTATCAAACACTAAACCATGTCCCTCAGGACCTCATCTACCCGTGTTTTAAACACCTCCAGGGAAGGTGAAACCTCATTTGTTATTATTTAAATAAGAAAAAAACATTATATTTGCTCAGTGGATACTCCAGGTAATTTCTAAGAATAACATATTTCTGATTTTCCTAGTCTTTTTTCAGTAATGTAGTACAGGAATGGAATGAGAAGGAACTGATTGCCCTCATCATTAAACCTTTCCCATGTTCCCATGAAATCACTTAGCTGGAGTTCATTTCAGAATCAAATCTCATTTCATTCTTTTTTCTTATATGATTTAATTTTATATTTCTTGTACTGATCCATTCAATATTACTATATTTTGCCTCGTGCTCAGAGCAACTCCCCAGTATCATGTCTTGTACAAATATAGTGCTTTTAATAATAAGCTTGTGATGATTATTTGTACAAATTAAGTAGTGAAATCAGTCTCCACTGTGCTTAAATTGTTTCAGATAAGTAGCTATTTTAAATAACAAATACGTCAAATAAGAAAAAAAAGTATAATTTTTTAATAATGGATGTTATGCTGCTAGCTATTCTAATTTTTCTTTCAGTAAGGTAAACATATTTCAGTTTGGATTATCAAGTACATTTGCTTGGATAACAAAAGGACATGACTGCAAGAATGCTGAGAACGAGTAATATCCATCTTCCTGTCACTATGCAATGGATTACTTTTAACTACCTATAGTTTTTTCTAGTGGGTAATAGCCTGCAAATATACACATCAAATAAATCAGTGAAGAAAGAGGAAAGAAATGGAACAGATCTATTATAAAAGGTAGTGTGAAGTGTGTTCACTGCTCCAATGCACTGAAATGAATTTAGACCAGTTTTATTGCACATTTGTACTGGAATACTAAACACAAGACTGTGGACACTACAAAAGTAACTGAATAACACTCTGAGAATATTTACAGGTCTATTTTCACAGATTTGCATCTTAATAAGACTTTCAGAATAATAAATAACAGTATCTTTAGTTACTAAGTATCCAGATACAGACATCCAAGTGACAGGGGACAGGACAAGAGGGAGTGGCCTCAAGCTCCACCAGGGGAGATTTAGGTTAGACATCAGGAGGAAGTTTTTCACACAAAAGGTCATTGGGCATTGGAATAGGCTGCCCAGGGAGGTGTTTGATTCACCTTCCCTGGAGGTGTTTAAGGTACGGGTAGACGAGGTGCTGAGGGGCATGGTTTAAAGTTTGATAGGAGTGGTTGGATTCGACAATCCGGTGGGTCTTCCAGCCTGGTGATTCTATGATTCTATGATACCATTAATTACTGAAGAAACAAAATGTTTTGTGTCAGCCTGTGAAATGTAAATCCCTGATGTTTCTGTGTAGCAAAAACTTCATGGTTAGATACCGTTCTAAGAATATTGTCAAGAAATGCCAAAATTTTAAATGCTAAAAATGTTGCTTCTGTGATACAATATATTAAATCTGTTTGTACCATGGCTTTGTCCAGGAGCAGTTCATTATGTTAAGGTAAAAATGCAGAATCACTCTGGTTTAAATGAGAGATTTATAACATATAATTTAAATAAATCATAATTATTTAAAATACTTCTAGTAGAAAATGAAAGAGATTAAAGAATATAAGAAGGTGCACAGCAAAATGACATTTTTATTTAGTGCCCTCCAATACATAAGCTGAAATTCATCCTGAAGTAATCACCATAAGAACAGTACCATACTTAAGCATCAAATTGCAAAAATTTCAGAAAAAGTTAAAAAAAAAAAAAAAAAGCCAGGTTGTTACATATGTGGTATCAATGATATCTCAGGAAGACATTTTGCACAGGCTGAATTGGAGCTAAAGTTGTCTGATACAGAACCAAAGTGAGATATGCTACATGGAAACTGGATATCTTATTTTTTTCTAAGCAAGCTTTTAAAAAATAAAAGGAAAAACTAAGTCTTGCCTATAGCTTTTCTAAACTTTAACAACGAAACTAAAGGTACAATGCTAAAATGGCACCTAAAATGCTACTTATTTGAGCTTTTCAATCAGTAATTGACAAGGATTTTGTTAAAGGAAGAAAAGGGGAAAGAAGATGAAATTCACAGTTTATTATAACGATACCAGGATGTTAAAAATGAAACCATGATTTCCTATTGTTACAATATCAGTCTTTATCTACTAGAATACTACTTCAACAGCATTGCATGGAGAGCACAAGGTGCAGCAGATGTAGGAAAATAGCACTTTATATATTCTTAATTTTGCATAGTTTATAAATAATGGTTTCTGGGATTAATATTTTCTCAGAGTTAGCGATTCCTTCACTTTAGGGGCAAACTCCTCTGGATAGTCATTAACTGTCAGGAAATGCTGACCCCACAGGTCATTCTTACTGAATTGTTGTATAATGTGTATAATAATTATGTAAATTCTGACTATCATTGCAATAAGTATTTAAATTAGTTGCTTAGGAAAAGCTTATGGGTTATTCTTGAACGAATACTTTGGCTGGGTCTAGAAAGTGGGCACAAGGAGGGTGTGTTAACACTTGTACACAAGGGCAACAGAACCTAAATGCTTTTGTTCTCTGATCAAAAAGAACCTGGGATTAAGGTTTTGTATTAGCAAAGATGAGAGAGTCTGAGACTGCAGAAGAGTTTTGGAGCCCTGCCTTTTCTGGTGTTTGGCTGCAGTTAGTGTAATTATTCATTGCACCACAAAATAAATAGAACCTTATTCTCACTGTGTAAGACACAGATGTCCAGAACAAAAACATCTATTTTGCTTACTATCCTTAAGTTTAGATGGGTAGTTCAGGCAACTTCCTTAGAAGTACAACCATTACTATCTCTAGTGAAAACTGTATGTCTCCAAAAGCTGTTCCTGAATTTTATTCACCGAGTTTCCTCTCCTCTGCCATTTAGCAACATGGAGGAAGTTTTCCCTCCTGAATTTAGACACCTGATAAAGGGTTTCTATCAAGCTCCTCTATTCTGAATTCAGAGCACCGGATCATCTACTGTGGCTAGATATATGACTGGGCAGCTATCACACTTAAAAACTGTGATGGCCACAGTGCTACATTTGCATAATAATAGCCACTAAGACAGAGAGCACATCTAGGAAGTGAGTATTCAGCGATCATTTCCTTCCTAAATCTGAGAGGAATTCAACTTAATTTACCCATTTCCCAAGTAAATGTCTTTTCCTCTAGATTGTAACATAGCCAGAGCATTCTCTCTAATTCTTGTAGAAGTACAGCTGCTTCATAGACAAAAAAATAAGAATGAAGTATTCAATGACAAATGTATAGCCAACTCTTCAGTCTTTTAGGTGAAGCATGAAACATGGAGAAGACAGATGGGGGGTTCTAGTCCCCAGCCCGAGTTCTGCTTGTTTTTTTACGTTATATCATACACTGAATAAAAAGAAAATGTGTGCAAAGATCTCCCTGTACCAAATACTGTGCTATCTAGACACTACTGTCAACAAAAACACTGCATCTTTCTAAGATGTTAGGTATCTTCCCATGATAAATTTGAAATGCAATGAAATTTGAGCAAAAGATATGCTACAAGTGTCTCTCAGTGATGCACTACTATACAGCATCATACACTACCATACACAACAGTTTGGTCGCTGCATAGGATATGTGGTTCTAATTTGAGATCTACTGAATGTCAAGCCCTCCAAGATTAGAGGTGATTAGAGTGGAGATTTCCACATCACTAAATTTCTTGGATATGTACCCTAAATGCTTTTTATGCATCAAAATGAATGATTTGCATCCATCATCCTCTACTTCCAGATGACTGTCTAGAGTGTGCTGAATATACTTGCAATAATTATCATTGTTTATAAAAACTATAGTCTCACTGCTGTAGCAAAAACAGAAGCCTGTGATGATAATAAATTATAAGTACACTAATAAATATGTAATTTATATTAGCTTACCCGGAACCTGAATATAAGCCTATTAAAATACTACAGTTAACAAAGTTATATGACAGTTTCGAGAGAGCATAATAGCACAGCATAGCATAGCATAGTCGGACAAAATTTATAAAAGTATGTGAATAACATATATACAGAGATCAATGTAGTTACAAAAAATTGCCATTGCCAGAAAGGAACTCAGAGATGACAAGTATAATTAAAATCTTTGTTTTAAAATGTGTCACAGAATGTATCTAGTATGACAAGTGAATCCTATTAGAATCATCATACCTTCCAAACATAAGATAGAGAAAAATGAGTGATTGTTAATTGCCAGTAAAACAGATTTTTTGTTGTTGTTATTTTATTTATCTTCTAAAGAGATTTGATGTCACATCATTTTTCCAGACAAAAATCCAAAATGACTGATGCATAGTCTACCCTTTGAGCTATGACAGGGGCAGGAACCATCTTAGTTGAAGTCTAATATCTGGCATATACTTCAATGTTTCAGACTACAGTATGCAAACTACAGACCAAAGTCTTCTGGAAATAAAAATGCAAAAGAGCTAATCAACAAGTATATTTCATTCAATACATAGCCCTGATATACATTCTCACAGTAAGTGTGTGTGTGTATATATATATATATGTGTGTGTGTGTGTGTGTGTGTGTATATGTGTGTGTATATATATGTATACACACACATCCAAGCAAGGAAGACTAGACGCTCTCTACATTATTAAACTTCCATTTTGGGGGGGTTTTATAGAGATATGTAGGGCAAAACATACATGTGCCTTCTCAGGTCTGACTCAATCAGAGAACTGTAGTGCTCCCACATGCTTTAAAAATTCTGTTGAAAACAAAAAAAGGGCAGAAGATTTTATGCATGGATGTATAGATCCTGAAGACCTATAGATACTGAAGAATTTCTTTCTGTACACAAGAGATATACAAATTACACAGTAAGCTACTCAAGTAGTAACCCCAGAGCATTCACAGTTTTCTGAAGGTTGTTCACAAAGACCAGTGTTTTGAAAAAAAAAATACAGGTACACCAAAACGCCAAAACATGTGTTCTGAATGCCTTTCCATGTAGACAAACTTTCTGACAGTTTCATTTCCTATAACTGTGGTTCTTTTAGAATTAGGAAATGAGCATCTCTTGCTAGAATTCACTTCAGGCTAGAACAATGCTTTCTTAGGTGGGTCCAAAAGTACGTAGATTAGTGGAGGCTCAAAATAAAGCTTGGCAAACATCTTGACTGTCAAGATCAAGGGGTCCAGGAGATGAGTTTCTTCACAGGTGTTCTGCAGGTTAGTGTACAAGTTCTACATGTCTGCTGTCTGACAGATGCAGTCTCTAACGGTTATATGTAGTCACATAGTGTACCTGAAAATGCTGGCCAGATGATTTTGCTGCTGTTGCACAGTACTTAACTTTAAGCATAGAATAGTGATGAGAAGTCTGAACCTTTCTCAGGATTGATAATTTTCATCCATCAGGCCTTCTGTGTGGGTATCCTACTGAAAGAAGTAATTAGTTCAAGTGTAGGAGATCTCTAGAAAGGAGAATGAAAGAAAAGCTGGGAAGAAACTTGCTGCTTCACAACATTAATTTGCTTTCCTATGTTTAGGAAATGCTGTGGTTTAGCAAGTATTTATAAAAGTAATGACTGTCGTGTATATGGTTGTCTCCAGAATGCTTTTTTATGCTGCTAGTGTGCATTATTAATTGTTTTGAGCTTAATTTTACAGGAATATGAGAAATGCACTTTTAGAGAACTGATATAAAACAATTTGCAAAGGCAATTCCATGCTGATACTGGGTTTTTTTAAATTAATAAAACCTGAAAAGATAGTTAGTTAATAATGTATTCTTTTTTGTAAGTAAAAGCAGGGGTTTCTGAACAAAAACATAAATGGTAGAATCCAGAAAAGAAGGTATTTCTGTTACAGACAAATTATGTATTCTGTGCACATATTCAATTCTGCCCAAAGCCATAGGATGAGATGCTGGGTTAAAACTGACCTATTTAGCTATAGTCCAAAAAATGCAAAGATATCACTTTCTTTTTCCAAAGCAAAACTCCTTGAGGAAAAGATGATATGGGTTCCTCCACATGAAACCTACAGTTGCTCTTTAATATTCTTAGCTCCCTGTAGAAATCATCATCACTTTTTCAATATTTTAAGTAATCTACTTTCTTTTCATTTTCCTTGGGAAAATGTATTTGAATTATGTAAATCACTATCCATCTGCCAATATTAAAATAGTCATCAAGAGTATTTAGAAATAATGTAAATCCACAAAAATCTGTACTGTACAACTGCACAGTTAAGCAAAACCTATTTTATCCCCTAGAACTGTTTACAGGGTAATAAACCTCTGTCAGGAGAACTAAAGGGATTGATTTCATCGTTCCTTCTGCCCCTGAAAACATAGTAAGAAAAGATGTCATTTTATGTGGCAAAGTTTAAATTTTGCATCTGATATTATTACTCTTTAGAAAAGATGAAAAACTTGACTCCAATATAGCGGGAGGGAAAAGGTTATTATTTTCAGAAAGAGCAGCAACATTAGCAAACACAACAAATAAACCAGATAACTAGCTATACAATGTTCTTCTATTCAGTCTCTGAAAAAGAAATATCAGGTTTGATATGGACATTTAACATGCATGCACAAATTTTATATGCACTTAACCTTTAATTTGTACTTGATCATGTAAGACAGTCAGTCAAAAACTCATTACACAGGTCATTACTAGTGAGAAAAAATTCAGAGGGAAGAGTATTTTTGTTGATTCACAAGCCTAGCCACAATCTGTCAAAAACCGCTGCATGGTTTGGCTGTCTGGATAAATGCTGCAACCTAATATGGACTGTACGGTTCAGTCTTTCCTTGCTCACAACAGAACTTCCTACTTTTCTAGTTGTAGGACTACAGTAAAGCTGTCTCCAGTCATATTTCAATCATACAGAATTGGGCAGAGTACATCTCCTAATTTTCTTTCTTGTACTACCAAATACTACCCAGTAGGGCTATAAATCTGTGCTCAGTGTTCCTGTTATTACATCTGACAACAATGTATAACACATTCCATTATGTGAAGAGCTGGAAATGCACTGAACTGAGATCTGTAAGTGAGCCTTGCTGCAAGATTTTTTATAACACATTTTAATTCAATGGGCACTTACTGAATCTAAAATTTTGCATTAATTTACATATCATGAAGTTATTTACAGATATGCAAATTAATCCACCTCTGAAAAGTGGTTACTGCATTTTCTGCTTTACAGGAAAAAAAAGTTTCTGCCTATTCACTTCACCAGGAGGTTTCATATTGTCTTCTAAAGGCCAACAAACAGTATGTGGAGAGATCAGAAGAAAGAAATATCCAAAGCTAAAGGTCTTTTATTTTAAAATATTGTGTTCCTAGAAAAGCCTCTCTGCTTGAAATAGTAGACTTTTCCAAGCAACGACTCCTGCAGCTATCATTCAGTCTCACTTGCTTTCATATTACCTTATCACCCCCATTCTTTTATAAACATGAAATCAAATTATGTGTGCACTCATCTTTTCAATTACAAAACACTTCTCTTATAATTTTCTTGAGATTATCGCACAATTTCGACTCTGCAGTATTCAAGGGTCTCTGAACTCCCATTGCATTACCTTGATGGATAATAAACCATTATAGGCATTCTTACAACATTAGCTGCGAGGAAGACATTTAAATAAGCTTAAAATTATTCAGGTCCTCTTTTAGGCTTGTGTTTAATAATTGTCTAGATATGGTGGACAAGTTATACATTGGAAAGTTATATTTTGGAATTTTAAAAAATGAAGTGAATATGGAAGGAAAGGATATCAATTAAAGTGGTTACAGTACAGATCAGGTAGCAATATATTTGTATGTCACATAAATCTTTTCCTTTGTAAACCTGAAACCCTTCATCACTAGAGGCACAGTGATTTATTATAGTTTAATTATCAGACCTTGAATATACCAAACACTTGAATAATATGAAGTTGTTAAATGGCATTCAAAACTATCAAGTATCCGAGAATGCTAGTCACATACTAGTAACAGACCTCATAAATGCACAGATCTATCACTCTGTCAAGACTAGCGTATTCAGATTCTTACAGCACATCTTGATTTTACACTGTCTTCTTGGATCTGACAGACTTCATTAGACAGGGAAGAGAACAGTGTGACTTCAAAATCTATCCACATTATACACCGAGGAAAGGGACTGGTCTTCAATATTATGTTTCTTTTCGTTGCCAAAGTGAAATATTTCCAATTTTAATTAACTGCTTTCTGTAGTTCGTTTGAATCTCATGAAATAAAATAGAAAAGTTAATACATTTTTATTAAAACTTGGTTTTAACCAGAATATATTAAATAGTTAATATTTTGATAGGAACTGTTGGACTCAATGTTCCGATGGGTCTCTTCCAACCTGGTGATTCTATGATTCTATGATTCTATGTAATTTTTATGTATGTAACTGCTTCCAACGTTGCCAAAATAGTAAGTGTACTATATTCATTATTTCACAGTTATTAAGTACTTTGCTTTATTATCTAATCAGTATGAATTGTGTGAAAATGTGAAACACATCAGAGGAAATAGCTCACTATGGAAAATCACAACAACCTCTGCTAAGAAAAAAATCACAACCTCCTCCACAAAGAAGAAGAGGAGGGTGATTGTTGTAGGGGACTCCCTCCTCAAAGGAGCGGAGGGACCCATTTGCAGACCTGACCCGCTCCACAGGGAGGTCTGCTGCCTGCCAGGGGCATCAAGGCTGGAAGTAGCTGGGAAACTCCCCTCCCTGATCCATGAGATGGACTACTACCCTCTGGTAGTAGTCCAGACTGGTAATGATGGCCTAGCCAACAGAAAGGCTAAGGACATCAACAAAGACTTCAGGGCCCTTGGGAAGACGTTGGAGGGCTCAGGGGCACAGGTGGTGTTCTGCTCCATCCCCAGGATACATGGAGTGGACCCACAGGACACTAAGATGGACTCAATTAATGCCTGGCTCTGAACCTGGTGCGAGGAAAAGGGCTTTGGGTTCTTTGACCACGGAGTGGTTCGTGCACCCCCTGACATGGGTGCAAAGGTTGGGACACGTGGGTCTCCTAGTGGGGCTAAGGCCCTTGCTAAAAACCTAGCTAAGCTCATAAATAGAGCTTTAAACTAGGTGTGAAGGGGGAGGGGATCCAGTCCAGGCTAGACAACCGCGTGCCTGGATGTAGGCCACTGAAGTTTAGGAGGGGGCGTGCTGGTGAGGACCACCAGCGCGTCACCATACAGGTAGTGGGGGAGAATGCAGCCTCGCTCAACAAGGGAGATATAGATATTCTAGCAGCAACTACTCCAGGAGGAGTAGTCCCCTCTAGAAGGGCTGAAGGCTCTGCTACTCAGCTGAAGTGTATTTACACCAATGCACGCAGCATGGGGAACAAGATGGAAGAGCTGGAAGCAGTTGTAGGGCAAGGTGCCTTTGATGTCGTTGCCATCATGGAAACGTGGTGGGATGACTCTTATAACTGGAGTTAGGGTATGGTGGGGTATAAACTCTTCAGGAGGGATAGAAAGGGTAGGAGAGGGGGTGGAGTAGCCCTCTTTGTAAGGGAAGACTTGGACACCTCAGAGATGGACTGTGGCGATGAGGAGATTGAGTGCCTGTGGGTTAAGATCAAGGGAGCCCATAACAAGGGAGACTTTGTGATGGGAGTCTGTTACAGGCCACCCAGCCAAGGAGAAGCAGTTGATGAGCTCTTCTTTAAACAGCTGGGGTCAATCTCCAAGTCAGTGACTCTTGTCCTTGTGGGAGACTTCAATCTCCCTGATATCTGCTGGAAGTACAACACAGCAGAAAGGAAGCAGTCTAGGAGGTTCCTGGAGTGCGTGGAAGATAACTTCCTTGCACAGCTGGTCAACGAACCTACGAGGGAAGGTGCCCTCCTGGACTTGCTGTTTGTCAACAGAGAGGGGCTTGTGGGGGATGTGAGAGTAGGGGGTCGCCTAGGTCTTAGTGATCATGAGATGATAGGGTTTTCTGTCCTAGGTGAAGTGAAGAGGGTACTAAGCAGGACGGTTGCACTAAATTTTCAGAGGGCAGACTTTGAACTGTTCAGAAGGCTGGTTGGCAAAGTCTCCTGGGAGACAGCACTTGAGGGCAAGGGAGCCCATGAGGGCTGGGAGTTCCTCAAAAAGGAGATCCTGGCAGCTCAGGAGAAAGCCATCCCCGTGTTCTGGAAAAAAAGCCTGCAGAGGAAAAAACCAGCTTGGTTAAGTAGGGAAATCTTGAGTGAAATTAGAAAAAAAAGGAAGATTTATAGGCTCTGGAAGCGGGGACAGGCCTCTTGGGAGGACTTCAGGAGGGAAGCGAGGCTATGTAGGGAAAAAATCAGAGGGGCTAAGGCCGAGCTAGAGGTCAGATTAGCTAAGTCAGCAAAAGACAATAAAAAATCTTTTTATAAGTATATTAACAGTAAAAGGAGGACAAGGGAGACCATACAGTCCCTTTTGGACTCAGAGGGAACAACAGTGACAGGGGATGAGGAGAAGGCTGAGGTACTTAATGCCTTGTTTGCCTCAGTCTTTAATTGTAAAGAAAGATGTTCCCTCTGTGTAGATACCAGGGAAACAGAGGAGCAATATGAGGCTCCCATAGTCCAAGAGGAGGTGGTCAGAACCCTTCTTGGCCAACTGGACACCCACAAGTCCATGGGGCCAGATGGGATACATCCTAGGGTATTGAAGGAGCTGGCGGATATATTGGCCAAACCCCTTTCCATCATCTTCCAGCAGTCCTGGAAGACTAGGGAGGTACCTCTGGACTGGAGGCTGCCTGATGTAGTTCACATTTACAAGAAGGGTAGCAGGGAGGATCCGGGGAACTACAGGCCTGTCAGTCTGACCTCAGTGCCAGGGAAAGTCATGGAACAGGTGATCTTGAGTGCTATAATGAAGCACTTACAAGAGAACCGGGCGATCAGGTCCAGTCAACATGGGTTTACCAGAGGCAGGTCCTGACAAACCAACCTGATCGCCTTCTATGACAAAGTCACTCAGCTGCTGGATGAGGGAAAGGCTGTGGATGTGGTCTTTCTGGACTTCAGTAAAGCCTTTGACACGGTTTCTCACAGCATTCTGCTATGGAAACTGTCAGCCTCTGGCCTGGACAGACGCACACTCTCCTGGGTAGAAAACTGGCTGGATGGCCGGACCCAGAGAGTGGTGGTAAATGGTGTTAAGTCCAGCTGGAGGCCAGTGAGAGTGGTGTCCCCCAGGGCTCAGTGCTAGGTCCAGTCCTGTTCAATGTCTTCATCAATGACCTGGATGAGGGCATTGAGTGCTCCCTTAGCAAGTTTGCAGATGACACAAAGCTGTGTGCAAGTGTGGATCTGCTGGAGGGTAGGGAGGCTCTGCAAAGGGACCTAAACAGGCTGGACCACTGGGCAGTGTCCAACGGCATGAGGTTTAACACGGCCAAATGCCGGGTCCTGCACTTGGGGCACAACAACCTTAAGCAAAGCTACAGACTGGGAGAAGCCTGGTTGGAAAACTGCCAGGAGGAGAGGGACCTGGGGGTGTTGGTCGACAGCCGACTGAACATGAGCCAGCAGTGTGCCCAGGTGGCCAAGAAGGCCAATGGCATCCTGGCTTGTATCAGAAATGGTGTGACCAGCAGGTCCAGGGAGGTGATTCTCCCTCTGTATTCAGCACTGGTGAGGCCGCTCCTTGAATATTGTGTCCAGTTCTGGGCGCCTCAGCACAAGAATGATGTTGAGGCTCTGGAGCAAGTCCAGAGAAGAGCAATGAGGCTGGTGAAGGGTCTGGAGAACAGACCCTATGAGGAGCGGCTGAGAGAGCTGGGGTTGTTTAGCCTGGAGAAGAGGAGGCTGAGAGGAGACCTCATTACTCTCTACAAGTACCTGAAAGGTGGTTGTGGAGAGGAGGGAGCTGGCCTCTTCTCCCAAGAGACAGGGGACAGGAAGAGAGGGAATGGCCTCAAGTTCCGCCAGGGGAGATTTAGGCTGGAGATTAGGAGGAGGTTTTTCACACAGAGGGTCATTGGGCATTGGAACAGGCTGCCCAGGGAGGTGGTTGAGTCACCTTCCCTGGAGGTGTTTAAGACACGGGTGGATGAGGTATTGAGGGACTTGGTTTAGTGTTAGACAGGAATGGTTGGACTAGAAGATCCGATGGGTCCCTTCCAACCTGGTTGTTCTGTTCTGTGATTCTGTGAAATAACCCAGTAGTATATTGTTTGAAAGAGAAGGCTGTCTGCAAGAGCATAGCTAGCTAATTAATCTCTGGAACTGTAAATGATGTTTCACAGAGCAAGAGTCTCTCCATACCACAAGCAATAACAGCGTTCCTCCTTTTCCTTCTGACAAATAATTCTCTACAGTGTTGCAATCTTAAATGGATCACTAGAAGAGATGGTTTACTGTCCTTTAAAATTCACTTGTGAAGAAAAATATTTTCTGCTCACCTTTAACAATCTTCTAATTTTTGTGAAGATACATTACCGAAGATACATTACCAAATCTACAAGTGAGTAAAATATTTCATCTAGAGAAAGAGTCATGAATTATCACAAAGACAACAGTGTACCCTCTTGAAAACACTTTATTTTATTCATTCAGTTTAGAAGACTGAATAAGATGAGGTGGTAAGCAGTAAGCAAGGAACATGGACAATTTTGACAGTAAAGCTTCACTTGAAGTCAGTGATTAGAGAAACTAGCAAACTAGAGGAGTTAAAACTTCAAATTCCTTGAGATAGAATGTTCCATATTCATAGAACAGATCAGCTCTGAACATGTAAGTCAATGTCTTATAAATACAGAATTAGTATTTAAAGCTTTGTCTTCTTGACATAAAAAAAATATTCTTTTTCTCTGCTGAATTGGATTTCTTCCAGGCTGACATTTTTATTCAGCTTACTACAGGGTAGAGAAAGTTGTGTGCTAGCACAAATGCTAGCACAAAAATGGGAGAAGACACTTAGAGCTGGAGTTAGAATTGCACCAAGGAGGTGCAGCTCAGACTGATTCAACCTGTCTTGGAAGTAATGCTGACTCTACTAGTTTAAATGTCGCAAAATTTAGGAACAAGTTGCTGCTTCCTGTGTTAGAGAAAAGTGTTGGAATTAATTTCGTTTTCTATACTACTTGTTTAAAGGGAAAGGCATTGAACATTGCATCAACATCCAGTTATGTAGCACAAACTTTTAGTTTTCAAATACAGCCCTTAAAATGCCTACTACATCTATCTCGCTTAGAAGTGTACATTTTCATCATAGGAAGAGGCAGAAAACAAAAGTAGTATACAGAATCACACAATTATTAAGGTTGGAAGGATCAACAGGGAACCATCTAGTCCAATGTCTCTGGTGAATGCGGGGTTGCCAGCTGGGTTTCTGTGTTCTTAGATGGAAGTTTCACAATATTTTTCATCAACCTGGCATGGGATTTGATCACCCAGACTGTGAGCTGATGTTCCATTATGGTCATATGGGATCTCTGGAGTTTCAGCTTGTACCCATTGCATCTTGTCCTGTCACTGGACACCACTAAAACCAACCTGATTCTGTCTTCTTTAAGGCTCTCAGCAGGTATTTATATGCATTTATAAGATAATCCCTGAACTTTCACTTCTCTAGGACAAGCAACCTCACTTTGCTGAGCTTCTGTTCTTCATCTTCATCAGTGTTCTGGTCCAAAACTTGTTGTTCTGGGCCCCAAACCTCAGTGTTCTGGCCCCAACCTGTGAGTTGCTGGCACTGAGGAAATAAGGGATCAAAGCCAGGGGGTTGGGAATGGGAGCTGAGGGCATCCAGCGTTGTCTTTAAAAGGTTGAAAGGACCGTTTCACGAGGGCTCCTTCCAACAGCAGTAGTCACCAGCGCTGCAGCCATCACACCATCCTTCACAATCACAGATTTCCAGAGGCAGAGGGCAGGAGTGCCATGAGAGAAAAGAGCAGGAAAAGCAGTTCTGAGGCAGAGGGCAGGAGTGCCATGACTGAAAAAATTCTTCACAGAGGGGGTCGTTAGGCACTGGAACAGGCTGCCCAGGGAGGAGGTTGACTCGCCTTCCCTGGAGGGGTTTAAGGTGCAGGTAGATGAGTTGCTGAGAGACATGGTTTAGAGATTGGTGGGAATGGTTGGATTCAGTGATCTGGTGGGTCTCTTCCAACCTGGTGATTCTATGATTCTATCTTCACACGTGCTTCACATGTCCTTTATTAAGCTGCATTAGATTCCTGTAGGCCCTTTTCTCTAGCTTGCCCAGGTCCCTCTGAATGGCAGAGGGGCCTGACTGGGAACAACATCAATTGGCACTTTTGGCTGAAATTATTTTTAACATTAACTGATGATATATTCTTAGGCCTCAGTCAGTACCTTTTAGTGGATGAAAACAGGAATAGATACCTTGGCTTGATGATTCTGGTAAAAGTTTGATTTTGAAGACATGCAAGAATGGTGGAACAAGACTGCTGTGTTACAGAGTGTATCACACATTCCTGTAATATTTTTACAAGCTGATATTTTCAATATATAAGGTATACATAATAACTCTTTATTTTTTTAAATGAATTTTCTGCTAGAAGTGTTGGAAACAGTAATAAATATTTTACTGCATGACTCACACTGCCTGGAACAAATTTTAATGAATTACATCTTAATGCTGCAATCCAAGCATTAAACTGTCAAAGTTATGATTAACAGATTTGCATTCTAAGATAAGAGAATTTTGCTCATCTTTACTATAACAGTGGGATAAGAAGGGCACTGCATCATCAAATGTTGTTTTTATAACAGAAATTATAGAAAATACATTTTATGGAAACAGAGCTGAGTCTCACATTTTTTAAAAGCTGTAGTTATAGCAGTAATGACCTTCTTAATACTGTCGCTACAATAAAGAGAAAAAAATATCTGCATTAGGGTCATAGAAGGACTACTTTTAACCAAAATATTAAATGCTAGGGTCTAATTGAAGAATACAGTAGTTATTTCAAGAAAATAAAAACATTTAACATATTTAGAATATTTTTTTGTTTGTTTCAGCATCAAAACAAAAACATTCAACTTCAGGTTGACCTGATTGTTTCTACAATTGTTTTATTCAACCAACTGAACCAAAAAATCAATTAGTTGCACAGACTTCTTTTGATGGTTCTTTTCTTACTTGACTGGTCTCAGGGAGAGTAAACAACATAATGATCCCAGGAGTAATCTACTCTCAAACCCAAATAAAAGTTCTCAAACTAAATGCATTAACAGATAAAGAGAATCCTTATTTTAGACTGATAACTTCTGAAGATAGTTATTTGTGTGTATGTAACAGAATACTATGGATCATCTGTAATTTATTTTTCTTTTCATCACTACTGGATACTTCAGAGAGATCAAACACAAATCAAACTATATTCCATCTCTGGGCTAGAGAAATAGCATGGATTATATTTCCAGAACTTTAATCAAGTATCCACACATTTTATTTCTTGTACTGAAGAAGAATGGAGCTGTAGAGGTAAGATTTGAAGTATTTTATCATTTAGATCTAAAATATTTTTCTCAGGTTGGAAATGTGATGTGACTTCAAATTTGTGCAAGATATAACCTGAGGATTAGTCTGCTGTCACCCAAGTAGGAATACGCATCTGATGCATTCTGGTTTACTCTTTTTGCTTTGGTATCAATCATCTTGCTGTGAGGGAGTCTGGTGCAGAGTAACACATGGGCAGACGCACACAAAGGCACACTCCTTAAATTTTACTTCACTTAAGACATAAACAATTTAACCCAAATTCACTTAAGGGTAAAAGTTAACACTTTTCATTTTACTGATGAGTGTGCAGTAATAAAAGGTGGTGAATGACAGACAAAAATGAAAATTTGTTTTTTTTCTCTACCGAATATGGGGGAAATCCTGCTTCAATTAATTAGTAGCCTTGGCTTTACAATCATTAGTAAAGTTAAGGGGGGGAAAAATCATTAAATCTGTCATGAAACAGGTCATTTGAAATATATATTTCCACATTTTGAGAAAAATTGGGGTCTGAAAATGACTTAAGCTAAAGCTTATCAGCCACGAGGGAGATACTGGTTATTGGTACATTATTATAATATGAGAGAGGGCATTTCTTTTTAAAATATGTATATTTACAACAATGACTGTGCAAATGATAAACTCCTAATCAACCCCAAAACTGTGCAGGACTTGCTGCTCCAGTTGGATCCTTATAAATTGATGGAACCTAATGGCATTCATTCAAGGATACATTAAGAGCTTTCTCATGTCAAAGCAGGACCACTGTCAGTGATTTTTCAATGCTCTTGGGAATCTGGAGAAGTACCAGTTGAATGGAAGCTGGCAAATGTCTTTGTCTTCAAGAGGGCATCAGGGATGACCCCAGTAACTGCATATCTGTTACTCTCACTTCAGTGCCTGGTAAGATTATGGAGAAGACTAATCCAGGAGCTAGTGAAAAACATCTGAAACACAACACAATCATTGGTCTTGGCCAACAAGATTTTGTAAAGGAGAGGTCCTGCCTAACTAAATTTCCTTCTATGACAAGTTTACCCACCTAGCTGACGAAGGCAAAGCAATTTTTCTGGATTTTAGGAAGGTCTTTGATACTGTCTTTCACATGATCCACCTAAGCAAAATGTCCAGCATACAACTGGATTAACATATAATGCAGTGGGTAAACAATTGGTTGATGGGCCAGACTCAAAGGGTCATAGTGGGATTACATTAGGTTGGCAACTGGTCACAAGCAGGGTTCTGCAGGGAACCATATTAGGACCAATGCTCTTTAATATCTTTATAAATTACCTGTATGTAGGACTCAAAGGTTTACTAAACAAGTTCGCTGACGACATGAAACTGGAGGGGACAGGAGGGATAGGGGAGGGGGGAGGGCTTTGACTCTCTGAGGGCAGGGAAACCCTGCAGAGAGCTCTAGACCAATTTGAGAACTGGGCAATCACCAGCCATATGAAGTTTAACAAGGGTATGTGCTGGGTTTTCTACCTGAGATATTGTAACCCTGGATATACATACACACAGGGGAGTGGGAGGTTAGAGAGCAGACCTGCAGAAAGGGATCTGGGGGTTCTAGTTGGCAGCAAGTTGAACATGAGCCAACAGTGCGCCCTGGGAGTTAAGAAGGTCAGTCGCATCCTGGGGTACATCAAGTATTGCATTGCCATTCAGTCATTTGATTGAGAAAAGTTCATTAGCAATATCAATCACAACAAGCTACTAGGCTGCTTTGGATTCCAATTCATACTGAAGTTTTAGCACATCTGATACAGCAGTTTCCAGTGGTAACATGACTTTGTTTAGACCACAATGCTCCACTGCCAACTGTCACCATCAATACGAAATTCATCCTGGCCATACAGGGCTATTAAAGGGTGAATGATCTCGCTGATCAGTCCTTGGTACATTAGTTTATGATCCATTTCATGCAGAGGAACTAGGAAGCCTCAGCTGGTGCAGTATTGGTGCTGATGCATCATTATGGTAGCCGTCAGCACCTTCTATGCTTTGACCTACAGCAGCCCTATTACATTGAAGTCCACTTGCTCCAGGAGTCTTTGACTGAGACAAATATATTAATGATTGAAACTTGTTCAAGTTTAGAAATTATTTCATATTTTATTCAGATTGTCCATAGGAAAAAAAAATACTTTTGGTCAAGGGAGGCTTGGATTCAGTATTTTCCAAGTTAACTATTTAATCATGATAATTAAATAATTTAGATTTCATCTGCATCTATGCTGTTTTCTAGTTAGAGAAAACTGAGATAGTGAACTATAATATTTCCAAATTTCAGTTTCTAGTTTATCAAACACTTGACAAAACTGATGATCAGCAAATATTAGTGTCAGTTATGAAAGTATTGACAATTATAGTTGACTATTTTGGACAAGTGTCTTTATATTGATTTCTGCACTTCACATAGATATGCATGTGTGATAAAGTAGAAAATGAAGTCTATGAAATTTCTAGAAGTGAATCAATAAACTTATAATGGTACTTCAGGGCAACCTTTATTGCAATACATCTTTCTGACTTCATCGTTTAAAAAGTTTATAGAAGGCAGTTGCACATTTCTTGGACATTATTAAGTTCTTTAATATGTCCATACCCCCAGGCCCTGTTCGTTGGAGAGTCTGATAAAGTCTTCTGTTCAGATAAGAAGCCTTTTGAGAAATATGCAAAAAGAAGAGCTGTTAACTTATTTTGAACAACAACAAAAGAACCCCAAATCAGCATGTTTTACAGGCCTCTTTATCAGAAAGCTATGCTATGAATTTAGCGTTTGCTACATAAATAGGTTGTCTAATTTTGTATTTTCAGCAGTTCATTATTTTATTTAGTTTATATTCTGTTTTCAATCTTTATTTTTCTAGCTTAAAACCTTTGTTTTCTTCCTATGACAGTTTTTCAATACCATACCCACTTTTGTGACAGTGAATTCTACGTAATGATATAATATTGTAAATGTAACTTTATGTTATAAAAGAATCATAGAATCATAGAATCATCAGGTTGGAAGAGACCCACTGGATCATCGAGTCCAACCATTCCTATCAAACACTAAACCATGCCCCTCAGCACCTCGTCTACCCATGCCTTAAACACCTCCAGGGAAGGTGAATCAACCACCTCCCTGGGTAGCCTGTTCCAGTGCCTAATGACACTTTCTGTGAAATTTTTTTCCTAATGTCTAGCCTAAATCTCCCCTGGTGGAGCTTGAGGCCATTTCCTCTCGTCCTGTCCACTGTCACTTGGGAGAAGAGGCCAGCTCCTTTCTCTCTGCCTCCTTTCAGGTAGTTGTAGAGAGTAATGAGGTCTCCCCTCAGCCTCCTCTTCTCCAGGCTAAACAACCCCAGCTCTCTCAGATGTTCCTCATAAGACCTGTTCTCCAGCCCCTTCACCAGCTTTGTTGCTCTTCTTTGGACTTGCTCCAGAGCCTCAACATCCTTCTTGTGGTGAGGGGCCCAGGACTGAACACAGTTTTCAAGGAACGGTCTCACCAGTGCTGAGTACAGAGGGAGAATCACCTCCCTGGATCTGCTGGTCACACCGTTTCTGATACAAGCCAGGATGCCATATTTAACAAGATATTGACACATATTAACACATTAACACATATTTAACTGTGTCGCAGTCAGGCTATCACCTAATCCGCCCCAAAGTATAATCACTCTGCATCAGGTACTGTAAATGATAAAACGATTTTTTAGAAATTCTTCTTGTTGAATCTAAGTTCTCTGTGACTTTTAGAAGGGACTCTAAAAGAATCCCCTCTTGAGTTTGTCTTTGGAAAAAAAATGTCTTTGAACTCATCAAGCTTCAGTTCCTTTGCACAGCAGTTTCTTCGTTCACAGCAGCTTTAATTCTGTTTTGTTTCACTTGATGCAAAGCCATTTCATGCTGCTTCATCCTTGAACAAATCTGCTGCATTTTATCTTCTCTGCTTGTCTGAACACATTCTTTTTCTCTATTAGTTCAGGCAGCAGTAGGATCTCACCCATCAGGACCTTCCCTTGTGGACTCTGTGTTTGTGCTCTATCCCCTGCTTAGCAGAGGAATAGCTTGTTTGACTCCTATCTTGGTAAGAAAACAGAGAGACCATGTAAAGAGTGTGTGATAAAAAATTCAGCTGAGCAGAATCCTTGGGAAATAGTGTGGAAAATAGGTAGGAAAAATGGAAGCATCAGTTGAACAAGAGGTATGTCATATGAGCAAAGAAGTCCAAGTAGAGCATCTCTATTTACATTTTGATAGCATTGGAAGAGAGACTATCATATGATTGTTTTGCAAGGGTGTAATAGAGGGATGAAAAGTGAACAGTAGGATGTTCTTGGATGAAATGAGTATATATTAAGTATTCAGCAAAAAAACCAACGACATAAGTATCCTGTGGATAATACAAAAATATATATTGTGAACTGTTTCAGTATGTTATAGAGAAATGTAGTTGAAGTGACCTGGAAATTGTAATACTATTCTTTCATTCATTTTATATAGGTTATTAAGCTGAACAAGTGCCAAGAACCAATTAAAGTTTGTATCTAAAGAGAATTTAGGACTATAAAAAAGAGCTACGATTCCACTTTCTAAAAAGTAAATGTCATATTTCAGATGAGCAAACATCCAGTTTACCTCCTTCTCTCTTTCTGAAGAGTATTTGAGAACATAAAGAAAAAGAACCCCACACCTGAAATCATTTTGTAGTGAAAAAAGTGAGCTTTAAACTAGCTAATGGAAAGGGAAAGAGAGGCGGATGAAAAAGCAGTGTATAAAAAGCCAGAAGTCATGTGTGAGAGGGAAGAGTTTATCTCTTTATAATTTACAAAAGACATTCATAAGTGTTTAACATTGTTAAATAGTAATGTGGATACTACCCAGCAGGAATTTTACAGATAAAGAATAAAACTACAGGAGTCCGATTTGGGGGGGTTTTTTATCACTACTAATAAAAAGTTCAGAACAATTGGCAAGATGGTTTCCAGTGTATTACCTCATACGTTGTGCTTTTGCCAGAATATCTTATTGATGCAGATCTCATTGAGATCTATATAAATGTATACTCATGTTATCACATACAGGATTATGGAACGTTTTCTGAGTTCCATCAGGAGGCCATATTTATAAATGATGCTTTAATAAGTCTAGTTTTAGTAAAAAGAAATAAAAGAGGAAAGCAGAAAAGGTGTTATCTATTATTTAAGCTAGGTGTAAATTTCCAAAGAATCACAGAACGGTTGAGGTTGGAAGGCAAGATCATCTAGGGTCAGTTGCCCATAACTCTGCCTAGAAGGCTTTTGAATACCTCCAAGGATGGAGACTTCAGAACTGCTTCGGGTAGCCTATGCCAGTGTAAAACATATTTCTTGATGTTTACATGGACCTTCCAGTGTTTCTTTTTGTGCCCATTGCCACCTGTTCTGACACTGGGAGTTGCTGCAAAGAACCGAGTTATGTCTTCGGTGCATTCTCACTTCAGGCAGTTGTACACATTGATGAGATCTCTGAGCTTTCTGTACTCCAGACTGAACAATATCAGTTCTCTCACCCTCTCCTTATAGGAGAATCTCCAGTCTTTTAATCATCATAATGGTCTTTTCCTGGACTCCTTCCAATATGTCCATGGCTCTCTTGTACTTGGGAACCCAGAATTGGATTCACCATTCCAGATGTGTCTTAATTAGGCAGTAGTTTGCCTAATGCAGCCCATGTTACTGTTCACTACTTCCTAACATCTTAACTACACCTAATTTGGGGACAAATCTAAGCTTACTTTTGGGTTTCAATGTAATCTAACCCACAGAAGGGTTGTGGTATTTTGCGCTGCAACACTGAATGGAGGCTCATTAGCCCTGGCTTGAGAACAGCTCTGAATAATGCCTGTGCTTATCTCAACTGATACATACTTTTGGAACTGCATGCTTTCCCCACAGAAAGCATGTTCTTACCACACAATGGCAAATAGCTCAAGGAAATAAAATCATTCTTTTCCATTTGGAAAGTAAACTAAAATCTTCCTGCTCAGTAGGAATATGTTTTGCAGTTCTGTATTCTTGAAACATGTTTCTCTCATTGATGATGATTTAATTTCTAATTCAATATTGGGAATATTAGCTACCTGAGATGTTTAGCTTTTGACATCTAGAAGATCACTTATCTCAGAATGGGACACAGAACTGAGTAGAGGAACGAGATTCTTGAATTTCAAAGGAAGTTTCAGAGGAAAATAAAATTCCATAGAAGCTCTGTTTTGATGTTGACTTCTATTTCCTTCACCAACCTTTCAATGCTCAGAAGGTAAATGACAGCCAGATATTTATTTCTGTTATACGACAAAACCAAAAAAACAACACATACCTGAAACCAGTGCAATTGGGCAAGTTAAAGTTCGCCTGCACCTTTGTTAGCCTGTAGTATTGCAGAGAAAAAAAGACAAGAAAGGTCAGAAATCAGAATTCCTTTTGCATTTTGTTATACTTTAAGGGTGTTTTCCTACTTCTAATAAAGAAGAAAAAAACAATTTAGAAGACAATTTGAACATAGCTAACAAGACGGTTTTGAAACTAAAGGCTTCCTATTTTCTAACAATTTCATGTTCATATGATAATGGTTGGACTCGGTGATCTGGTTGATCTCTTCCAATCTGGTGACTCTATGATTCTATGATTACAATTTCATGTTGTATGTCTAGAATATTGTCTTCAAGAGAAATCCCGAAGCACTCCCTGTAAAACTGTTTCATTTAGAACTCATTCTGTTTACTCAGACATGGCCTTGGAGTATAATGAGTTTGGTATTTGAACAGTAGAAAGCAACAATATGTTCCATTTAGGGAAGATGGGAGGAGTCACTTTTCCCTGTGAAATTTCTAAGTTCGTTTAAGTGGGCAGAATGTAATTAATTGCTAAACTGGAATTCAATCAAAGGACTGGCACTATCTATTTCTTGCTTGCCAAAGCAAACAAAAAAGATAAACAGAACCACCATGATGTCTCTCATGACAACTGGTCAGGATCTGAAACTTGAATCACATTCAGTTGATGAGTGGCCAGAATTTAAAATGCTAATCTCTACTACTTGTTACTTTGTGGTCTGTTTTATTCTAAATATAATGGAAAACAGTTGTTTTCTTGATTGTAACAGCCACAAATGAAATTAATCTTGGCTGCCTAAGAAAGCGTCTTTGTTAAGAGTCAGAGCTGCTGTATTTCTGTCCAAAAAAATTATATTTTTCTGTGTTGTGCAGAGAAATCAGTCTATGGCCTGGAAATCTGAGCTTAATAATAACAACAAAATGTTACCTCAAAAAACCTCCTGAGACAGTCTTGTTTTTTAAACTGGCCATCAATTCTTTAGCAAGTCCATTCCTTCCCTTTTTACTAGTGAATTGCTCGGATATGTTCCTAGGTTGTTTATTTCTTTTAAAAAGATTTTCAAGTACTTTCATTTGTAGTTCTAAGCACACTTCTGAGAATCTCACTGCTTTTTAGCCAATACTAATGATTATTCCACAGCAATATAGTCTTTGCTGGGTTTACAGGTGATTTTGTATATTTTATTTGTATGAACTATGATAATTTCCCATCTGCAATTGCAATGATTGCCTCTGACAGAAGTATAATAGACTGTTAGAGGCCTGAAAACAGTGCCTTTAAGATCTGGAAATCCAATTAAACTTGTACTGGAATTTCCAGTGTGTGGGTTAGAAGGAACTTTAAAGAAGGAAGTAAGATAGTGAAAGGCTATGTTGGCTATTAACTGAAAAGAAGCCTTGGATGAAGATGGCAAGAAGAATACAGAAAGTTTCTTGAGTGGCAGAGAGAGTAACATTACTATGAACAAAATATAACACTAAAAAAATTCAGAAAAGAGTCATTCTGCGGAGGTTAAAGTCTAAGAAAATTGTTCACTCAATTACCCTCATTTACTGTTAGGGTGACTGAGCCTTGGCACAGGTTACCAAGAGGGATTGTGAAATCTCTCTCCCTGGAAACATTCAAAAGTCACTGCAGAGGTGAAGGTCTGGGCACCTGGCTCTGCGCTCTAGGTGACCTTACCTGAACAGGGGAGGTTGGATGAACCAGATAACCTTCAGAGGTCACTTCCAACCTCAAGCATTCTGTTATTCCATGATTCTTTGATTCTGTGAAATTAGCAACCAAATTAACCTTTTTTTAGTGTACTTAGCTTGATCTTCAGACAGAACCTCCTCTATATGCCTCTTCCCTCTTGTCCTGTTATCAGACATCACTGAAAAGAGCCTAGATCCATCCTCGATGCATCTTCTATTCAGTTGTTTAAATACATTAATAACATCCCCCAGAGCCTTCTTTTTCTCCAGGCTATGAAGTCCCAGGTCTCTTAGCTTTTCCACATAAGAGAGAAGCTTCCATCTTTCAATCATCTCCATGATCTCTTGCCATGATTTTCTCCAGTAGCTCCATGTCTCCAATATGAACTCTTTAAGTAGCATATTGTCCCTGAGTATATTAATCTTTATTCCAAGTATATTAATCCTTCATGTAGGTAATTTTCAATCTTATTTTGAATTAAACAATAAATCCATATTACCCTAAAGAATTATGAGATTATTAAAAATGGTGGTATGTGTTTATCTACAACACTCAATGTCAACAAACCTAATATCCATTTTGAAAGAATAACTGATCACCTGGAAACTGAAAAGCACCAGAGAGTAAGAACATATTACAGTAATGTTCCAGTAATATCAAAGTTAGAGTGATCTAGGTATTATTTTCTGAACCCTCTTTTTTCTTATGGAGAATCTGGTGGCCCTCCAGCTCTATGGAGTCCTCCAAGCTTTGTTTCTACTGGCATTCTCTGTAAATATTACAAGATAGGACACGAAATCCCTCCTAGGAGTACTAGGTACCACAAAGACTCTATTTGAAATGTTAACTCTTAAACAAATTCCTTCTTCTGCTGAGAATGCTAATAAAATTCTCCATAGAATCCCTCTTAAAACTTTTGTTAGGCTGAATATAGCCCCAGGGAAAACCTCTAGGAGTTATGCATATAGTCGTAGTTACTGGGGCTTTTTTAAGAATATACACGTTTACAGAAGAGTGCAATGAAACATTAAGTTCACAATAAATTGCACTGTTTCAAACATGTCAGAGCTCAAAACCAGGGACAAGTACCAGCACACAGCAAAAGGAGGACACCGGATAACTACATCAACATTTTTTCTTATAGAAAATGATATTTAGATTTATATAAATTTTATTAAAACCAGACTAAAATGAAAGATTCTTGTGATTTTACTTTTAGCTGATAGAGTCCCCTGAATTCCTGGTTTTAGAAAATGTGGTCAGTTGATGTTTGCTTTTTGTTAAACAAAAATATACAGAAATGTATGGGTCCTACTTGACTTTCCTTAAACTTCAATAACCGTTATAGCAGTAAGTTAACAGCTATTTTGAATTTTGTTTTTTGATCAGTGTAATTTCTTCTGTGGTACAATCAAGCTTTTCTGCAGTCAAACTAGTGATATATATTTACTTTCATATGACTTCCATTATAAAAGCTACTGACAGATAATAATATGTCTGATGAATTACAGAGCTTTGATTTGTTTCCTACCTTACTTTTGTGCAACGGAGATGGATTTTAAGAGGAATTGCATACATTTGGTTTTTCATGTTGTTTGTTTTCATTTACCAGTTATCCATCCTACTGTTTACAAAAACAGAGGAAGATGATTTCAACAAAATTTGGTATAGAGATAATATCACTTCTCTTTTTACTTTTTAACTCTGTTTGCACAAACTTAGTCTTACCTGCAGCTGTATACCATTTCTAGTTTTAAGGTGGGCTTTTTTTATTCTAAGTGCTGCAGTTTTTTATTCTTTTTAGTGTGCTGACAGACTGTTCCATTTCATACATGCCCTCTGGATGGTTTCGCAGAAGAGCACCAGCTAAAATTGTTGTTAAAGACAAAAATTTTGGTGCAAACTTTCTACTTCCTTCTTGTGGCTAATAATAATAATGTTTCTTATGCTATACTGAACCAAAACTATTTCCTTTATTTCATACTTTTTTACAATGTATATTCTGAAGACAGCACATTATATTTCTTCTCACATACATTCAGCGTTTCCTATCTGATCACATGGAGATTATTCTAGATATTTAGCATTTTCCTACCTTTAGATTTTTTTAAGTACTAGGCTCATTTTCACTCTTTAGTCAGGAGCTTGTCCGAATTTTGTTTATTTCCAATTTTTTGTGTATAGTATATGTAGAATTCCCCCTTATATAGTTTCACTTATTTGTCATCCATGTTTTAGCTTTGTATCTGCTCCCTTTTGAGATACTTTACCTAGAAAATTAGTTTCAGTTTTGTATATAGCATTTCTTTTATCTTATTTATTTTATGCTCACAAGATACGTTGCTTAATAGAGATCCTTTACTGTATCCAAGAACATTATCTGCTCACTGTGCCCTGAACAACAATCTTGAGCAGTGAAGCTTCTTCGTCAGCTATGCTACCGATTTACTGCCTCATCTGTAACATGAAAATAATTTTCATAAAAGAATTCTCCGAAATATCTACTTTATAGTAATCAGGAAGAAAAAAGATGCAACCATAGTATTCTTTATAAGTTTAGCGTTATGCAAGTTATGTAATATTGAACCAATAACCGTGTCAATGAATAATGATTTTGAACTTTTAGAACTTTTTATAATTCATAAACACTTAAATTCTCTTATTAGCTTATCTACTAGAATAGACTCCAGTGGTTTTATGAGTTTTTATAAGACCAGATGACAAGATAAAACACAGGATCTTGTTTCTATTACAATTTTTTTAAAATATTACCATTCCTATTAATGAAGTCTTTTTATAAAAGGGTATTTCATTTTGAATTAGGGCTCAAAACTTTAGAAGGAAGTACCTGGCATTGCATCAGAGAAGACTGTACTTTCAAGAGGTGAACAATTATTTTCTTGTAGGTCAGTAATGCTTCCTAATAATGTGGATGCATCTTCATTTGTTTATAATTCTATACAAAGACAGGTTCTAAAAAGTAAATAATTGATACTTATAATTTTAAGTTGAATTTATTGTTACAGCCATTCATTGGAAAGCATAAAAATGCAGTAACTGAAGACATACTGTTAAACTCATAAGAGTAGTTACTGAATGCCTATTAATATTTTGAGGAGTTGTATGCTTTCCATGAGGTACATTGTCATATCTCATGAATTTGTCTTGATAATGATAATCTTTTTGCTTTACATGAAACAAATCCATTTATCGAAAAATCTAAGAAGCTGCTGTTCTTGAAACCCACTAAATCATAGTTCCATAAAATCTAAACTCTTTTATCAAGTTTATCTATTTAGTGTCAGCTAAGGGTTTTGTGGGATATTTGGCTCTATGACTTATTTCTCTTTTTCCCTACTCCAGTGAAAAAAAGTGCAGGAGATCAAAAATTACTGGAACTGAAATCAAAAGAATTACAGAAGCAGCTGTTCCTTTTTTATTCATTATTGTATAGCTGTAGAATCTTTGAACTACGACCATGGGCAAGACTCCCTGTCTGTTAGATCCTGTGCAAATAGAAAACAGAAGGATCATCCTGCTATATACAGTTTACAGAATAATGCTGTGCTCTTTATTCAATGCCCAGACAAATCCTTGATGAATAAAATCATGATACATCAAACACGAAGGCCATGAACACTTATAAAGAATGGTGAATCACAGTGATGGGCATATAAGAGCAGAGTCCTGAAATGCCACACATTGTAAATTACCTACTTTACCCACATTAAAACATTAGAATTGTTGTATCGGCACTGTAGGCTGTACCATCTTTTTTTCCTGTCCTTTTTCTTTGCACATAGATTTATCCTTACTGTCAATGTTCTCTTTCCCTTTAATAGATGAAACAGAGGTTATAACTGACTTCATGTATTCCTCTGAAGCTAAAAATGTTAGAGGCCTCTCATAGTGCTGTCAGGCCACCTCACTCCAAATACATGCAGTACCCTACAGAAATGTATCCTCCTCTGCTGAAGTAATATTGTTTAATTTGCATGAGAAGCATTTCACTTTTGAATAAAATTACAATAGTAATCATGATAGGCTTATACTTCAACCCCCTAATTACAGGAGTCAGTACTTCTAATGGAAAGGTTTTCTCATTTTCTTGTGCAATTTACTGTTGTGAGAAATAATTTCTACATGATATGCTGAAGAGTAAACTCTATGGATTATTCATGAAGCATCGAATCTGGTTATGTCAGACATATATGGCTTAGGTTGCTCAAGTTACTGCATAATCAAGTTGTTGGAGTGTCTAGACTTTTTTCCTTTTTTCTCAAAAATTCCAAATATTTATTTTTTTATTTATAAGTCCATGGTGTAGAAAATTAATACATATTTAAATCTGAAAATCTGAAACTGCATGTTTCATCAAGAGGGTTTTTTTTTCATTGTCGTGGTCCTTTAGGATTAAAGGAAATATATTTACCATATAGAGTTCTGGATATCCACATGTAATACTGAGGTGGAAAAGATGACCGTAATACAGTTCAGGATGAATTTTTTCCATCACTTTTTCTTTCTTCTGCTATATCTTCATGAACCCTGCTTCTCAAATAAGCTGTCATTCATAAACTATTTATACAGAGATTGAAACAACTTTTCTTGGTGTTTGTGTAAAAAACACACAAAAAAAATGTTTTAACTCCCTAATGAACTTCGGCTATGAGGATGCTTATGCCTTCCTAATTAATTAAAGAAAGAGTCTGGAAAGAAGGAAAATATAATGTGCAAGTAAATGAAAAGGATCCATAGGCAAAACCAGTATGAAATCCTCAAGTTTATTTGCATATATACTTCATGTTAATTTTTTTTTTTTAACTAACAGTATGCATTCCTATTTATATCTATTATCTCCTCTAGAGCTGAATCATCGTGAGCGGTTATGGTAAAAATGTTGCATTAGCATTTGATAATTCCCTCATTATAGTAAATCATTAGTATTTTACAGACTGTGAATCACTGTAAGTTATCTTTTGGCAGACATGATATGCATTTGAGTTTTCCAAGAGACTTGTCATTTTTGTAGTTGTTGTTGCTAACATAGGAGAAGTCTATGCTCAGGGATGACTGTGACTGTAGAAATTTCGTTGAAAGCCCTTGTGCATAAGATGTTGTAGATATTGATTCAAAGCTTGAAACAACAGGTTATGTTATAACTATATATCTTAAAATGGCTGTGGTGGTCTGGAAAACTATAGGGTTTTTTTAGCTCGTTGAGCCTGCTGTAAATTACCAGTCAAGAACAGTACTCAAACATACTGTTGTTTAAAAAAAGCTGTGAAAGAAAACCAATCCAAAAGCAGATTATGCTTAGCTATGAGCATTGTGCTTAGCAGGGCTGTGCTTTGTGGTAGTGATGTG
Organism: Coccyzus lansbergi; assembly: GCA_033558105.1. Taxonomy (NCBI): domain Eukaryota; kingdom Metazoa; phylum Chordata; class Aves; order Cuculiformes; family Coccyzidae; genus Coccyzus; species Coccyzus lansbergi. The sequence goes on along the minus strand of JAUMJK010000139.1, from coordinate 1,786,153 downwards.
GCTACTCTGAAGTCCTGACCCATCCTTTGTGCAAGATCTAGATATTAGACAATTAGACATTACAGAAATGGACAACACGTGATGAAAAGGAGAGGCATATGGGTACTTTTACTGCATTTGGGAAGAGAACAATGAGTGTGGAGATATGGAAATTTCTGTGAAATCAGAAAGGAGGAAGGAATTGAGAACCAGGAAAAGAGAAGTACGTTCAGATAATTAAGAAGCTAAGTAAGAAGATATTGGACGCAAACTCAGGAGGACATTATGAATTTGTCAAAGGACATAATAATTTGAGAATGTATAGGACCAATGAATTGTAAATAATGAAGATAACAAGAAAATAAAATTATCTTAATTTGAATGGAAATACGTATTCCATAAAGATCGGTTATTTAGCAAGTACTATAAGTACTACCAATAATCATTCATTTTTTTTTTTGGCTGGATGGAAATTTGATTGTTCTACAGAGAGTGAAACATCTTTGAAGAAGAGATTCAGGATAACATTGTATTCCATTTGTCAATCTGATGGATTATTGATATCAGAGTTTTTACTCCCTGATCTGCCTTCCTTTCTGATCATAATCCCTGTTGTTCTGTGGAGCCTCTGACCCCTCACTGAGTGAGTTTGCTAAAGTAACCAAAAATCAACATGACAAAGACTATTTTTTCCTGCATCTTGGTGGGTTGAATCAGATCAGTAAATATTTCAGTGAGTGCCAGAGTCACTTCAAAGAAAGATTCAGGAGTATGCAGATGGAAAAATGATGTAGCAAGGAGAACAAGTAGCGACAAATGGTGAATTGCGAGATTAGCTGAGATGTAATGTAGAATTTTTTCTGTGAGAAACAATATAATTGTTTATAGTTCAGTTTTGCAATCCATTGACAAATAACTTTACAATCAGATTTTGATTAAAATGTACACTTTGAGCTCAAAAAAATAAAGAAAATAAGAAACAGATGCATTTAGTTTTCCTTCATCCTTGGTAAACCTTAACCACTAGACAACTTAAAATGTTCACTTTGTATTTATTATAGAACTAACTTAAAATGCAGAAATAAACGGATAATGCTGATAGTATTTATGAAACATCTCCTTACCTTTCATCCGGCATCAGATATATAATGACTGCTCTGGTGCTTCCACTCCATAACATTTTTTTTTTTTTAAAGATGGAATTTATGGATGCTAATACCTACTGTACTCCCACAATTGAATGCTCATGTTATTCCCAAAGGAGATTTCATCTGACCAATACTGCAGGCAAACTCTTTAAGAGCTCAGGTCAGCAGAAGGATTATTTCTCCTGGACTTTTTTTTGTATAGTGTGTTTTTTCAACCACTAATGGTCCAAAAATTGTCAAAATATTCTTATTTTAGTGGTCCAAAAGAAATGGAAGTGTACTGAAGTAAAACAAATTTTTTTTGACCTCTGTCTGTCATAGACCTAATTTTAGAAAAGATTGCAGGGATAATTTCTGATGCTGTGTAATACCTCCAATAGCCTTTCACTACCACCTCCTCCATAATGTGAGACATATGTGATACCTAAATGTTGTGTCTCCTTGATCTACTTCAAAACAAAATTTCGGGAAGCATACTGACTTGCTTAAATGGGAAAATGGAAACACGGAATAGAAAGGGTTATTTATGAGCAGATTGGGTATCATTCTAACTGTATGTTTTAGAAGGTATAATATAATTGTGGATTATTTTTGTCTATAAACAAAAGTGGATTAGTATATTACATACAGTCAAAACAGATTAAACAGTGGGATGCTTTTCAATTAGCATTTTTTTTAGGTCAGAATACGTGAGTTTTTCTTTGATTCTTGCAATTCCTGCTGAGACAGAGATAATATCATGTTTTGGAACTGTCTTTAATTACAATCCTTTGCTTTCTTTCTTTGAACATAAATGAAAAGTAAACAGAAAGTACATCTTGTTTGTACAGAGGTAATTTAAAATTATCTCCTAATTGAGCTTCTTATATTGTACTTTGAGTTTTTATTTATACCCGTGGTGGTTCCTGCAAAATTAAAATAGCATGTTTGGATGAAAATGTAACTTTTAAGAGAGGATGTAAGAAAGAAAATATTAAAAGACCTCCTTAGAATAAGAACCCTTGACATTTGCAACTTCAAGTTAACATAGCTGTAGCACATTAAAAAAAATATCCTCTTTTCAGTTTTGAATTACAGGGAAATTCATGACTATATCCAGGATTTGTGATTTTAGGATGCAAAAAAATACCTAAAACTATTTTTAGCAATGTGTATTAAGAGACATAAACCCTACTATTATTGTATTATTTTAATGCATTGTTAAATGCATTTAATCTACCTTACCTTTATTTAATTGAAATATATTTAAAATGTAATGCCCAGGAAGAAAAAAATAAGTAAGATAATGAATGTTCAAAACTCCAATCCTTCAGCATTGTTTTGATCTTTTTGGCTTTGTCTTCTTGTATCAATATGTGATATAAGCACAAAAAATGTAATAGAAATACTTTCCATACTGTTACATAGTGTGATTAGAACTGTTTCTGAATCACCAATCTGTAATGACTACAAAATAAGTTCTGTCAGTAATTCTGACAATTCTTTATTTTGGTCATTAGAGACTTGTATTTTTAGCGAATTTTAAAGATCTTTTTAGAAAGTATTTTTAGAATTCTAATGTATTAAGATTCTCTTTCGACTTCTGCACTCAGTAGTATTTTTCTGTTAAATTTGACTAGCCAAATGCTAAACCAGAAAGATAAAGGCAATGCTGCCTTCATATAAAAGGATTCAAAGAAGAAATTTTACAAGTAGAACCATATTTACATGTGTGAACTGCATAAATACACATATGTCTACAGTAAAGGAAGACCTATGCTAAATAGGAACCTCTTTCCTGTAACTTTTGAGTGATATACAGTTACTTAACAGTCCATATCATGTCATAAACCTAAGTCTGACCAGTATGGTGTAGGTCTTAGTTCTTTTGAAGGAAAGAACATTTCCTTCTATGCAAAACTCAATAGTGGAATTTCAAATAAACTTTATTTCCTTGATTTCCACTATGCCTAGTGCTATGGTGAATATTGGAACCAAAGTTAAAATTTAGAACTGATTAAAAATTAAAATATCTGTTTATTAAAATTTCAAAGTGTTATTTGATTGTTTTTAGGATAGATAGAAACTGAAGACAAATTTTTTTGAAGCCTTCATTCACTTTCCTTTTTACTTGCAGTTTTGATGGTTATTATGAGTACAAATTAATAATTAGCTTACTAGTGGGATTTGTTCCCATAAGATATAGTAGGAGTCAGAATAATATACATTTCTTTGCTTTGAAATACTGGCTGTCACTCAACAGAAACTCAGCTTGGCAATCTGCCATCTCCTTTCTCTTATTTACTGTGGTGACACACAATTTCTTTGAAGTAAATAAGTCTCATGGAGCTAGATTTTAATATCACTTCCTTTAATTATTTATCTTTTACATATTTATCCTTATGCAACACTAAATTGCTGTCCTCATTGGAAACAAGAATTTATTAGATATAACCTTTACATCTTTTTCAGTAAACAGAAAGAATGATCTAAGAGCTGTATTGTTAACGAGCTGAAAATGTCTTACTTAAAAAATAAAAATAAATCATGCCCTTTGATTTCCAACTAAATTGCATGAGAAATATCTTCAAAGGTCCTTTCTAGGTATAAAAAAAATACTACTCTTCCAGAAAAAAGCTGGAAAATTACCATTCTTCCTTCCATGCAACATACAACAGTGTTAATGGTTATATTGTTAGGTAACTATTAACAGTAGTAAGAGTAACTGTTTTTTACAAATGTATTACTCTTGTATTAGTGTTACTAGTATTCATTTTATGGGCATTTTGAATTTTTAAGCAATAACAGTCAACCAGTGTAAATCACCAATACTCTATTTTCTGTTTTAAATATTTTTTTCAATAAAAAGAATTAGTTACATTTAACTAAGGAATAAAAAGGAGTGGAAAATAAATATATAACAGCCTCACTTTAATATCTAAACAGATGCAAAATGCTCTGAACTAAACCATCAGTTCGCATGTGCGTGTCAATATACAACACATTTTCCCTGTCTGTGTATGCTCATAGATTTCATAACATGATTCCTTCCTCCAGTTAGCCTGACTGATTCTTGGTCTGCGCTGTTTCCTATCCTACAGATGTACGGTACAAAGAAGCTAATAACATTTGATTTACTCAATTTATTTGAAATACATAGACATTTCAAGGAATAAATGTTCCTAAAATAGCACTTTTCAGCCTCTCTAGCATCAACCTCTTCATTCCATAAGGGAGCAACTGGCTCCTTAAACAGCTAGTGATTTTTTGCGACATTCATTGTTCCATGACCCAGATGTGCTTCTCTTAGACTGATGAGGTCAGTTCAAAAGGTTAATGTCACTTTTTAGTTCACCACTGTTTTTGTAAGTTTAGTTAATGTGCTGCTTGCTTTCTTGGAAGATTTGAATACTACAGTACTAGTATGTCTTACAGACCTAGAATAGTTTGTTTTATTTATTCATGTCTATTCTTCATAATACAATCATTCTTTTGCTGGAGGTGCTACCTAGTCACGTTTTCATCTCTACAAGAACTTCCCAGAACTCTTCCTCCACCCTTCTGTATTATACTTAAATAACAGGCTGTTGACTTTCTTGCCCAGTTGCCTTGACCATCTATGATAGGCTTTTCTAACTAATTGAAACACTTCTGGTTCTGAGCTTCTCTCTAAAAGCCATCCAAGGTGAACTTGCCAGTCTTTGCTGCATTTTGACTTTTGATTTCTCTGGTAAACCCTAAATAATGGAAGACAAAGATGCCAGTCTGGCATTTGTTACCTTGCATGTCGATGAGAGGTACTAAAAGCAATGGAAGTTTCCCTGACTTCAAAACCTCTGTTCTAGAATAGATCACAGAAGGAGTAGTTCACTAATTCTTTAAAGTGAACCAGGAAATTTTGACATGAGCTGATCTTACCTATATTTTTTAAGAAAGCATAAGTAGGATGAAGCTGGTGGTCTTTTGTTTTTTCCCAATTATAGTAAAACATTTCTTAAAAATTTAGTCTTTGGACTACTCAGATGTATATTTGATTAAAAAGCATCTGTTCCAGGTATCAGTTAAAAGTCTACCAAAACACTTGCCTTAACAAGGAGGAAATTAGAATTCTGCTCTTGTAATTTCCAATTTCATTGTGAGAGAACATCAGTTCAGCTCAACTGACCCTGATGAAAAGGCTAAGATACGAGGCATTTATTTTTAACTTGCAAATATCACCTATGGTGCTTTTTAAATGCTTGCAAGTAGTTAATTATTATCCTTTACTTGTTTGGGATATCTGTGCATATTCAATTTATACGTTTTCAAAAATATGATTTAATATCCACTATTTTCTTCTGCTAGTTGCTCATGCAAAGCATATTCCTTTTCTTACTGGGAAAACAATGATGCTAAATGTGATCAAATGTAGTTTATATCCTCTGCTCTTGTTCATCCAAGCATCAAAATGCACTATGAGAGAAAATAAATTTGAATCACTTAATAAATCTTCAGTATCTTACTTTTCATCTTAGCAAGGGCTTGTTAGTCCCACAAATAAATTTAGACAAAAATCATACTCAGTAACTTTTTCTTTATGTTAGTCCTGAAAGAAGTCTCCAGTTTCATGTACTATCAATATTTCCCAGTGATTGAGACTTTTTCTAGTATCTCAGCATAGTTTACAGATATTAATTTCCTCTTAAAATAAATTTGAAAGATGTTGTACATCAATGCTTGAATGTCTTATTTAGCAAATACAAGAGAAATATTGCTAACGCTTCCAACTTTCTTATCTCAGCTTCAACTATATGTATTTTGCTTTGTCAGGTAATTTATTGTACGATTTTGTCAAGGTTACTTTGGAAATTAGTGTGGGAACTGTATGTGGATAATTGTGGGGTTTTTAAAATTGATTTAAATGTAAATTTAAAATTAATTTTTACAGTATGCTTTTTCTCTTGAAATCAAGATTTTGGTTTTTCACAGAATCAATATCTTGATTTTACTTTAGTGGAAAAATTAATTCTAGCCTTATAACTTATCAATTTCCTTCAGATTATGGAGAGAAAATATTGAAACTGTCTCTTTCAGACTATGGAATGTTTATTTAACATCTTGATTAAAGCAAATTTAATTGCTTGAGAATATAGTGAATAAAATGATTGAGAATTGGGAGTTTTCACATAATAATATGAAAGTGACACTTTACAGAGTTTTTAAGAGACAAAGATGAAGAATATTCCACATTGTGCTCACAATTCCCTCAATTATATGAATTTTAGAAAGCATATTCCCGAAGATAAAATATGATTAGGAGTTTTGCTTACCAAATTAAGAACCATTGTTATGCAGGTGGATATAATTGTCACTTACACATTCAGTCTTAGTGTCTCTGCAATTTTTATATGTAATTTTACAAGAAACAGTTTAAATTTGTTAACTGGAAGAAGAGCTTTCAATTGTGTGTGCAGAGGTTTTCCTGAAACCTGCAGGCTTACTATTAGAGTAAAAGGAATCTTCTCTCAGTTTCTATGTACTGGGACTTCAGAAAAATTTGTTTGCTATTAAACGTAGACATTTTTATTATATTTTTGAGCATGACTGTTCATTTTGGAATTACATAATTCCAACTTCATATTTTCATCTCTCCACTTCCATTATTTATGTGGCTACAAAACCTGTTTCATGATAATTACTTTCACCTTTAAAAACTGGTAGGTATGTTATTGTTTTATATATATATATATATATATATATGACTGTGGTATAGGCAAGTATTTTATGACTTCTTTTACATCTTCAGTTTCTATTATCTCTTATCCTGAATGGGTATTCTATGAAGAAAACAATTTAAAAATCTTTAATATTTCCTTTCCTGTTTTATGTGCAAGGATCTCTAGGCTATATAGTGCCCAACACATGCTTATTTATATTTTAAAATTTATGCATTTATAGATTGAGAAATATGATACATTTTCACTTGTAAAAAAGATTAGTTATCAGATTTGGTAAGAAAGCAGAAAATATGAAAATTTTCATTGACTAAGTGAAAGTAAATGAAGTTATCTGATAGCATGCAAAATAATATCTGTTGTGATGAAAAATATAAGCTATCTCTGCTTTCTTCATGCGTTCACAGTGGCCATACTAATACAAGGTAATGATCTAAATACCACCAGGGCAAGGTCAGATAATGTCTCTTCTGCTGCTGAAAAGAAAATAAATTATTATTCTGCATAGCAACAAAGAGAAGAACAATGTGGACAACCTTAAAGAGACAAGTAAACCAAGAGTATAGTTTGATGTCCTTTTCTCCCAAGTGACAGGGGACAGGACAAGAGGGAACGGCCTCAAGCTCTGCCAGGGGAGATTTAGGCTAGACATTAGGAAAAATTTTTTAAAGAAATGGTCATTGGGCATTGGAACAGGCTACCCAGGGACATGGTTAATTCACCTTCCCTGGAGGTGTAAATGGAGATGCTCTACTTGGACTTCTTTACTCATATGACATACCTCTTGTTCAACTGATGCTTACATTTTTCCTACCTATTTTCCACACTATTTCCCAAGGGTTCTGCTCAGCTGAATTTTTTATCACACACTCTTTACATGGTCTCTCTGTTTTCTTACCAAGATAGGAGTCAAACAAGCTATTCCTCTGCTAAGCAGGGGATAGAGCACAAACACAGAGTCCACAAGGGAAGGTCCTGATGGGTGAGATCCTACTGCTCCCTGAACTAATAGAGAAAAAGAATGTGTTCAGACAAGCAGAGAAGATAAAATGCAGCAGATTTGTTCAAGGATGAAGTAGCATGAAATGGCTTTGCATCAAGTGAAACAAAACAGAATTAAAGCTGCTGTGAACGAAGAAACTGCTGGGCAAAGGAACTGAAGCTTGATGAGTTCAAAGACATTTTTTTCCAAAGACAAACTCAAGAGGGGATTCTTTTAGAGTCCCTTCTAAAAGTCACAGAGAACTTAGATTCAACAAGAAGAATTTCTAAAAAATCATTTTATCATTTACAGTACATGAAGCAGAGTGATTATACTTTGGGGCAGATTAGGTGATAGCCTGACTGTGACACATCTTGTTAAATATGGAATCCTGGATTTTATCAGAAATGGTGTGACCAGCAGGTCCAGGGAGGTTATTCTCCCTCTGTACTCAGCACTGGTGAGAACACTGCTTGAAAACTGTTCATTTCTGGGCCCCTCACCACAAGAAGGATGTTGAGGCTCTGGAGCAAGTCCAGAGAAGAGCGACAAAGCTGGTGAAGTGGCCGGAGAACAGGCCTTATGAGGAACAGCTGAGAGAGCTGGGGTTGTTTAGCCTAGAGAAGAGGAGGCTGAGGGGAGACCTCCTTGCTCTCTACAACTACCTGAAAGGAGGTTGTAGAGAGGAAGATGATGGCCTCTTCTCCCAAGTGGCAGGGCACAGGACAAGAGGGAATGGCCTCAAGCTCGACCAGGGGAGATTTAGGCTAGACATTAGGAAAAAATTTTTCACAGAAAGGGTCAGTGGGCACTGGAACAGGTTGCCCAGGGAGGTAGTTGATTCACTTTCCCTGGAGGTGTTTAAGGCACAGGTGGACGAAGTCCTAAGGGGCATGTACTCGATGATCCGGTGGGTCTCTTCCAACCTGCATATTCTATGATTCTATGATATTTTCAATATTATATTTTGCAAAACATTACCACCATCATATTCAGAGTACTTCATGCAATCTGTCTAGCTGAAATAAAGAATGATTGACTTGGCCTATTTTGACAGACCATTGAAACATGAAACTGACAATATCATACCGTAAGCAGTGTTAAAATAAGGGCAATTAGATGAATTTTTTAGCAACTGAAACTTACAGTGATCCTGTTTTTACTTTGTTTCTAAAAGACATGTGAAAGCTCTGTCCTTTCTCTTCGGTGGCTGAATGCCATCATTTCAGTATGGTGTTGTGCTGCAGCACTGTATTTACTTGCTCAGTATCATGTTGGTCTGGAATTCATTGAAAGTTTGTTCACATCCATGAAGGGAAAATACTAAAGACAGCACTCATATGGGCTAATAACTAGTAATGTAAATTGATAGCTTTCCTTTTTAAGTAGCTGAATTGTCCATGAACAAGCTGTAAAATTTATTTTTCTGTGATCATCTGAAACCAGTAGTTTACAGTACCTGGACAGGGCCCACAAGAAAGCTACGGAGGGACTGTTTACAAGGGTATGTTGTGATAGGACTGGGGGCAATGGTTATAAATTGGGAAGGGGAAGATTGAGACTAGACATAAGGAAGAATTTCTTCACTATGAGGGCGATGAAACACTGGAACAGGTCACCCAGGGAAGTTGCAGATGCCCCATCCCTGGAAGTGTTCAGGGCCAGCTTGGATGGGGCTTTGGGCAGCCTGATCTAGCGGGAGATGTCCCACTCATGGTGGTGGGGTTGGATTTAGATGATAGCTAAAGTCCATTCCAACCCAAACTAGTCTATGATTCTATGTTTCTATAATTTCAGAATTTCGTAGAACAAGCAAATTATGTCAAGTAATAATGCTAAGGGAACATAGAATCATAGAATCATAGAACAATCAGGTTGGAAGTGACCCACCGGATCTTCTAGTCCAACCATTCCTATCAAACACTAAACCATGTCCCTCAGCACCTCATCTACCCGTGCCTTAAACACCTGTATCAACCACCTCCCTGGGCAGCCTATTCTAATGCCCAATGATCCTTTCTGTGAAAAACTTCCTCCTAATCTCTAGCCTAAATCTCTCCTGGTAGAGCTTGAGGCCATTCCCTCTCGTCCTGTCCCCTGTCACTTGGGAGAAGAGACCAGCTCCCTCCTCTCTACAGCCTCCCTTCAGGTAGTTGTAGAGAGTAATGAGATCTCCTCTCCTCTCTTCTCTGGACTTGCTCCAGAGCCTCAACATCCTTCTTGTGCTGAGGCGCCCAGAACTGGACACAATATTCAAGGAGAGGTCTCACCAGTGCTGAGTACAGGGGGAGAATCACCTCCCTGGATCTGCTGGTCACAATATTTCTGATACAAGCCAGGATGCCATTGGCCTTCTTGGCCACCTGGGCACACTGCTGGCTCATGTTCAGTTGGCTGTCGACCAACACCCCCAGGTCCCTCTCCTCCTGGCAGTTTTCCAGCCAGGCTTCTCCCAGTCTGTAGTTCTGCATAGGGTTGTTATACCCCAAGTGCAGGACCTGGCATTTGGCCATGTTAAACCTCATGCCATTGGACACTGCCCAGCAGTCCAGCCTCTTTAGGTCCCTTTGCAAAGCCTCCCTACCCTCCAGCAGATCGACACTTGCACACAGCTTTGTGTCATCTGCAAACTTGCTAAGGGAGCACTCAATGCCTTCATCCAGGTCATTGATGAAGACATTGAACAGGACTGGACCTAGCACTGAGCCCTGGGGAACACCACTTGTCACTGGCCTCCAGCTGGACTTAACACCATTTACCACCACTCTCTGGGCCCGGCCATCCAGCCAGTTTTCTACCCAGGAGAGCGTGCATCCGTCCAGGCCAGAGGCTGACAGTTTCCGTAGCAGAATGCTGTGGGAAACTGTGTCAAAGGCTTTACTGAAGTCCAGAAAGACCACATCCACAGTCTTTCCCTCATCCAGCAGCCGAGTGCCTTTGTCATAGAAGGCGATCAGGTTGGTTTACCTGCCTCTGGTAAACCCATGTTGACTGGGCCTGATCACCCAGTTCTCTTGTAAGTGCTTCATGATAGCCCTCAAGATCACCTGTTCCATGACTTTCCCTGGCACTGAGGTCAGACTGACTGGCCTGGAGTTCCCCGGATCCTCCCTGCTACCCTTCTTGCAAATGGGAACTACATCAGCCAGTCTCCAGTCCAGAGGTACCTCCCCAGTCTTCCAGGACTGCTGGAAGATGATGGAAAGGGGTTTGGCCAATACATCCGCCAGCTCCTTCAATATCCTAGGATGAATCCCATCTGTCCCCATAGACTTGTGGGTGTCCAGTTGGCCAAGCAGGGCTCTGACCACCTCCTCTTGGAGCCTCATATTGCTCCTCTATTTCCGGGGTTTCTACAAAGAGGGAACATCTTTCTTTACAATTAAAGACTGAGGCAAAGAAGGCATTAAGTACCTCAGCCTTCTCCTCATCCCCTGTCACTGTTGTTCCTTCTGTGTCCAAAAGGGACTGTATGGTCTCCCTTGTCCTCCTGTTATTGTTTATATAGTTATAGAAAGATTTTTTGTTGTCTTTTACAGACTTAGCCAATTTGATCTCTAGTTGAGCCTTAGCCCCTCTGATTTTTTCCATACACAGCCTCACTTCCCTCCTGTAGTCCACCCAAGAGGCCTGTCCCCTCTTCCAGAGCCTATAAATATTCCTTTTTTTCCTAATGTCACTCAAGATTTCTCTACTCAACCAAACTGGTTTTTTTCCCTGACGGCCTTTTTTCCAGAACACAGGGATGGCTTTCTCCTGAAAGGAATCAAAGGAAGTGGCAATACATAAGAACACTCAGTGGCAAGGAATACAGACGGGCGGTAAAATCTTGGACAAATTGCAAGAATTAAGTATATCTTAGTTGCGGTATAACAACTTGCTAAGTTTGCCATATTTCATTTAGTACAGACTAATACTCATATATATATATTAAAATAAAGTCTTGACCTTTAAACCATACTCCCCTGACTTGACGTCTTATTAAATTTGAACTTTCAACCTGTAGATATAAAATGTAAATGGAAAGTAATCTTGAAAATTGAAATAACTCTTTGTCCTTGGAAGATTTATTGTCTATTTGGTGAATTAAGTGGATTTTTACTGTATTCCAGCTAAAACCAATGGGTTATGATATTTAATTATTACAAGTGGAGTCACGACATCAGTCTGAATAGAAATACTCCAAAACAACATTAAACTCCAGAAAAGTCTTAAACATTTCCTCACATTTAAAATTTACTTAGATGACCAATATTTTTGTTTTTCACTCAACGTGATTGTCTTGGATAAGAGACCAACTTTTTCAAGTGTTTCAAAATGCATAGTATGAATGGTTACCACTATAAAAAGGATAAAAGTATTTTGGCTTGGCATGCCAAACGGCAATTGCACAATAATGGGCTTGGCATGTCATTTCAATATGCCACAAAAATATAACAAAGAACTTCACAGTATCCCATAAATGGTCTATGGAATTATGACTAGAAGTAACAACAGATTATCATATATCCATAATTTGTAAGGTTTTTAAGAAAGTTCACTACAATGAATGCAATATTCCTTTAACTTTTTATGATATTTACAACTGACATCCAACTAAAGAATCTAGCTGTAAGAACCAAAGCTGATTTTAATTTTGTCTTTTAAGTAACTTGATTTATTCATTATATTATTTTGCTGTATTTTCTGCTGCAATACAGGTTTGATATAAAGATAATTTCAATGTATTCAGTGCCAAAATGTTCTCAAGCAAATCAGACAAAGCCAATGCGTTTCCTGAAGACATTCATTTGAGCATTTCAAAAGAACAACTCGAGCATATATTTGTGTGTTGACTTTGTCTTGTACTGGACTCAGTGAAGCACATTCACAGATGTGGGTATAGTCACTTTTTAAAGGTTTGCATAATTAAAAGATTTGATTAAGAAATAAAACTTTTAACAGCACTGATTCAACTGTAGTCTCAATCATCATGACTGTGTATCTGTAGGAGCAGTAAAAAAGGTACTTCCACCACTCCAATAATTTTCCTGCAGTGCCCATACATGACTTGCATTTCTAGCTGTCATTTGCACATAGGTTTATCAATATAGCATGTTTTTCACTTGGTTTGAGACTTGCAGTTCAAAATAAGTCTGTGCTCCACATACTTAATTTGGCCTATTTCTTTTTAATTTTTTGGAAAGCTACTTTTTTGTGATTTTATTCTTTTGACCTGTGCCGTACCAAAGTAATATAATTAGTATCGATATTTTTAAATGGTGGAAAACATAATAGAGTCAATATGCAATATATGAACAATATTGCTTGGCAATATGTTTGCAAATATTTGTATGTAACAGTTTAATATCTCCACCATAAATGTGTCAGTTCAAGCTAGAAATGCATTGTATACTGTTACATTGTAAGGACAATGAAACTGAATCCATCTTCACTTTCGTTGTCCAAATGTGCAATTAAATCCTGCTGGTGTGGTAAATATAAAGTTGCTTTGTTGCTTCAATATGAGGTTGATTACTACATAGAAACAGTCTAGTTTGAGTTTAAATGAGAAATCAAATTGATTAGCATATGATTACAGATAAACAAGCAGGCTCATATAAAAATCTAACCTCATGCTAGCATTGTCTGTTCAGTTAAGTAGGGCTCAAACTGAGCTTTCCATTTACAAACATAAATTGTACTTAGAAAGCTGAAAATTACTCTGTCTCCAGGCTTAAAGTGATATGATTCAACATATTCGATACTCTGTCATTTTGTACTGACATTTACAATATTTAATATCAATATGTACTGCGACAAACTCAGTTGAACTTTACATTCAAGTTAAAGGTTCTTACCTACTGTTTAAGAAGGAAAACCTTGATGGCTTAATGGATAAAATGCTGACCTGTTTTAGTCTGTCTTCTAAGCAATGAACTTAAGTGAAGTGCTGTTCGTGGTTAATCCTACAGAACAAGACATTTTACTTGTCTATCTTTGATCATAATGAGAAGCCTTGCTTGGAAAGTGAGTTGAAATTAAAATCCTTTCAGAGAGAAAAGCAGAATTATAAGGAATATTCTTCAAACCTCTCTGCATAAATAAAAAATTAAGATCTCACACTTGGAAGGTCTTTGAGAGGAGAAAATGTTGGCCTTAAGATTGATTTAAATGAAAATGCAAGATTTTCTTTATTTAAGATAGATTACATCCAAATTTTCTTGGTTTTGCAACAGATTGTTCTGCATCTCCATAAAGCATCTGTCCCTTAATACCCCAACAGACCACTTAGAGAGCTTATACAGGCTCCATTCTTAGAAGTTTTCAACATTCTGAGGTTTCTTCCAGCCTGAATTATCCTGTGCTTTTTTTGTGAAGAACAATGGAAATATAAGCATAATGCATCCTGTCCCCAGAACTGGAAATATATGTCAGAAAGTTAGGATTCTACATACTTGTAAATTGCATACTTGAAATCTTGCATTAATGCTTCTTTATAATTGTAAGTAATTCTGTCTGAAGAATTTCCTGCTAATCAAAGATAGACCTGATGACATGAATTGGACAGACCCTTAATGGTGGAAATAAAACTACCAAAATATCTGCCAGCTTTTAAAAAATACCTGTTAAATGAACAACAAAAAATTGTTATCGGGAGTTAAATGTTTCATTGGATAATTGGTTTTCAGCATAATGAGATAGATCTGACATCTACTTGCTTGATCCCTTAGACTATTATGATGGTGCTGTCTATCATAACCAGGGAGACTGACCTTTTAAGTCAGCTAAAAATTCCAAACAAGCCAGATTCACTGCTGCATCCTTTGGAAATAACAATGAATTCACTGTGAGATCTAAAAGCTGAGCTCACAACTGAGCAGAGAAATGCTTGCTTTTTGCTGCTTTTTGTAGTAATGAAAAGAAAGACGTACCCTTATCTTCCAATTATGTTTCTAACAGTTGAAAGTTGAAGACTTTACAAGGTCTTTATAAATTCATGTCTATATAGCAAAAAGTGTGGCAATAAAGGGACTTCATCCATTCATCAGACAGGAAAAGTAGGGCTAGCAAATTAAGCAGTCAGAGTATGACCCAGTTGTCCTAGATGCATTCTTACCTTTCTCCATAACTTTTCCTAAACAATTTTCCTCTCATTAATGTCAGGTTTTTGAAATATAGGAGAATGGAAAGAAGCCTTTTCTTGTCACTTGAAGATGTACTCTGAATGCATGGATGTGAAATTGCTGATTACAGAATCATTTTTTTAAAACCTGACATAATGTAAAAAGATTTACCTCTAAAACTTAGTACTTGATGTGAGTTCCTGATTTACGGAGGACTGGAGAGAAGGGAAAGATAAGAAGTAAAAAATCAAAAACAGCTTCTACAAAACTGAGTAGAGAATATTTCTCTCTTTTAGAAAAAAAAAGTCAGGAGAGATTTATATCTGTAACTGGTGTAAATGCTAAAAATATGACACCCTATTGGAAAAAGTGGATGAAGATGACCTTAAAATTAAAAGGAATGATCTTTCTGAATTATTTTCAGTATCTGTTATTTGATATTCCATGTCAGGATTCTATTTCATATCTTTCTAGGTTTTATAAAAAATGTAGTTGTTGGTTGAAGTGAGCTGGGAAATACAAAGTACTTGCAATTTTCAGTACAACAGTAAATTTGACAGTCTGTAAAGAAAAAATAGTATACGTACAGCAGGAAATGAAATAAGGAAAGATGTCCTTTAGTAAAACTGTTGTTTCTTTCTCAGTCACTACAGAAGTTTCTGAATAAGACTGGTAAAACTGTGGGAAAAAGCTATCCTCTTGTTGGAAACAGGTGGAAATCTTTTCATTGGGAGAATAAATAAAGAGAAAACAACAGTAGTCCCATTTATGGTGGTTTGTCCGCTGCTGTCAAAGGCAATTTAGATTCTAAAAGATTCTTTTTTACTAGAAAATGCTGCTCAACATGAAAAGGATAACCATGGAGAAGTTCTGTTCACAAAGTAGTGCAGGAGAACTTTGTATCACAGAGGAAATAATTTAACATGTATCTTAAGATCAGTATCACTAAACCAGCCTAAAGTCGTACTCATGTTAATATAGTGTTTGACAGGAATGGTTAGACTCGATGATCCGATGGGTCTCTTCCAACCTGATTGTTCTATGATTCTATGATTCTAAACCCTGCCATGTCCAGCCTGGTCAAAGAACCCTGACTACATAGCTATCAAAATTGCCATTAGAGAGTTCATTCCTTCATATGATGCTTCTGTAACTAAAACATTATGGAGGTCTGGAATCCAAATATAATTTCTTCTTTCTTCTGTAGGTAAAGCCTTGAAACAGGAAAGAATTCTTCATAGAAAGGGTCATTAGGCAATGGTATGGTCTGCCCAGGGAGGTGGTTGACATGCCTTCCCTGAAGGTGTTTAAGGTGCTGGTGGATGAGGTACTAAGGGGTATGGTTTAGAGATTGGTGGGAATGGTTGGACTCAGTGATCCGGTGGGTCTCTTCCAACCTGGTGATTCTATGGTTCTATGATTCTATGATTCAAGACTCAGACATATAAGAATCTTCAAAACTAAATTAATATCCTAGGTATTCAATGGTTATATATGTCTAAAAATATTCTGTGTTGTAGCTATGTATGGTCAATATTGCTACATGGAAAAATGTTATAAACAACTACTTAGCTAATATAAGTGCTTATGTTTCCCTCAGTAATTAATATGTTAATGGAGCACAAAATGAAAGGTCAGGCTTATTCCTCACAGTCTTAATTTTAACCAATACTTATCCTATTAGCTGTCATTTAGTATAGAGATGCTGCACATAAGTTCTCCCTAGAAACTGTACTTTAAAATTCAGATTTTTATTTCATTAAAATAACTGACCTCTGTAAGACACAGTACTTACCAATAAAAGAAACAAGGTAGTTTGTCTGCACAGTCAGTAATAATTTCTGCATTTAAGTTGCCAGAGATGCAGGAATCACAAAGCAATTGTATAGGTCATTCCAAGTTTTGTAACCCTTGCTAATTCAAAGCACTGATCTCTCAGTTTTGATGTGTATTTCTGCCATGGCACAATGGAGAAGTTAAAACAAACCAAGTAAAGCTGATAGTTCAATTATATTTCAGTGCAACACCATAAAGATTTAGCCAGCGCTGACTGAAAAATAAAATGCAAAGGTTTTAAAACTATTTCTGAGAGGTGTTTTGTTGACTTTTTTTATTTTTACTAGAGTTTGTTTTATGTTTGCTTGAAATTTATGTTGCGATAGTCAAGGAATAAATGAAAGTTATGAAATCAATTCTTATTTCAGTGAAAAAATTATTGCCTTGATTTTATAGGTGATTTTGAGTCCGCTTTCTGCCCATCCCACATACAGTGTTCTGTTTCAAAAGCAAACAGTTTCAAAGGATGCAGTTCCCCAGAGAACGTATATTCGTCAATTTCTGTTGTGTTTCAAACAGTCATTATTTAAGTGACAACATGAAAAACAAACCAACTACTGTCAGGCCTCTTCATTTCATCAGCTATTTTGGATTCCCAGAACAGAAATCAGATGTTATCACTTTCTTCTCTAAGTTCAATTTGCAATGATAGAATAACAGAATTGTAAAATGATTGTCACCAGGATGAAATAGTCCAGATATAATAGCTGAACAAAAATTCAGCACTTCTACACAAATGACAGCTGATTCATTACTGCAAGCTCTTTAGGAAAACACTTAGAGTATCTTCATATCCTAAAAATAATCTATTCCTGAAATACTTCCCTGACATTCATTATTTCCTCTTCTTCCTGATCTTCCTGTCCAGGTTTTGATATAATTTCCTTGAAAACAAATACAGAGGATAAAGAAATGTAGTAGTGACAAGTCTCCAGACCAACAAACTTCAGCACACTGTGCTATCCATTCTAGGTCTTACATTAATTTGTTTGAATCCATGCAATTCCAGTGTGTTTACTTACAGAGAGTTGTGCTTTAGGCTATTTGCCTAAGCTACCATGCAGATATAATTCTTAATCACACAAGAATAAAGGTAAACTAGATTATATAATTTCCACAGATTGCCAAAATACTTTTGTCAAAGGAAATTAATCAGCCCTACCGTAAGAGCATAGCACATCAGAAGTGTGGAGATCTTTGCACACCTAAATAATTTGCTTAAAGGCAGGAAACAAGTCATAGGAGAACATTTAGAGCCTTCTCACAGTCAACCAGAAGACCTTTGCAGAGGTCAGAGCTGGATTCTGTACCAATCCACGTAACCATGTACAATAGAGCAAAACACACCAAGAATTAAAGTGAAGTCTGCTACTGAGTCAGACTTACATTAAAGGCAAAAGCAGACTTCAAAGACTTCTAGAAGCATCTTATAAGATTGACTGACTCAGCAGTAAAATGTTATATGAAGCCTAAGGTAGACAAACATAAAGTGATTTATAATACTAATCAGTTTCATATATTATCTTCGTGACAGATTCTGAAATAACTGCTATTAACTGAGCAAATTATTTCAACTGGAAGGTGGGTATGGGAGTGATGTTGGTGACAGGCAGTTCCATGAAACCAGCAGCTCAGCAGCAGAAACCCAATTCTAGCACTAAATTTGCATTATTTTATTAGAAAAGAATAATGAACTAAAGAAAAATTTCATTATACAACTATACAGATCCATGAGTTGTTTGCACTTTGAACACTGCACACAGTTATTTTCCCTCATCTACAGAACAAATATAGGCCTGAAAAACATAAATTGTTCAAAGAAGGGCAAGAAAGATCATCAAATGTACAGATCAGCTTTCATATTTGGAAGGTCAGTGGCCAAGGGCTTTTTAACTTTGAAAAGAGTTGATTTACAGGTGAAGTGATAGAATTTGAAAAATCACAAAAAGCATAAGAAGGGTTAATAATGACTGCCTGTTGATTATGTATTACTCCTAAATGCCTTGCGTCACCTATCTGTTATCACTATGTTACTATATATAGTTTATAGAGTTAGAGAAAATATATTGCAGCAAGATACTGTTAATAAGTTGTTTTCCTCTGTGTAATCACATCATTTACCATGCAACCTTCCACATTGAAAATGCCATCTGAGTTTTGTTGCAGAGTCCTTCCTTAATTCATAATCCAGAAGAGAAGTTCAGGAATTGTTTGCCCCAGAAATGAACACAGAATTACAGGATGTAACCAATAATCAGAAACCCAGAAAATCAAAAATTAGAAAAGAACTTCAGAAGACATTAAAAAAATCCACTCTAGCATTTTTAATATAATTATCGAAATTTATGTATTATCCTGAAAAAATATGCTGTACATAGTGTTTTTAACCACTCGTGTGGAATGAGGTCACTTTGGACAGAAAATAATTTTCTCTAAGAAATTTTGAGCAAAAAGGAAATCAGACTTTCCATTTCAGAGGCAACTGATAAGCGATTTTCCTTTGAGACTATTTAGGAAGAAAAGGATTGGAATTTTTAATTGTTTGTTTTATTTCAGCTTAGGGTTTTTTTACCTAAGTAGGCTTTACTATCAGTCTGTACTGCTGTGCTTACCACTGCCAGATATGGAGTAGTAGTTTCCTATGTGACATATATATATTTTCACGGAAAGAGTCATTGGGCATTGGAATAGGCTGCCCAGGGCGGTGGTTGATTCACCTTCCCTGGAGGTGTTTAAGGCATGGGTGGATGAGGTCCTGAGGGACCTGGTTTAGTGTTTGATAGGAATGGTTGGACTTGATGATCTGATGGGTCTCTTCCAACCTGGTTGTTCTGTGATTCTATGATTCTATATAGGTTTAAAAATCTTTTTGGAAGGGCTTTAAACGAATGCATGACATACATGAAACAAGAGGGAAGAGGTGGGCAACACAGAGATAATTGAAATGTTTACGAAGGTTTTGTTTTCTGTTATTATTGTTAAATCACTTGATGTATCTCAGTATCATGCTATACCATGTCATGCATAACACTGTATCCTCTCATATTTTTTCTTTTTATCTTTATTAGAATGTTCCAGGCAGCTGCTAAACAATAAAGACTGAAAGTTACTATTTTATTTTCTGTCTGTGCTGCCTTCAGGATTAGGGTCTGTACACAGACAGGTATAGAAATCTCTAATTTATGACTTCCACTGCAGGCAGAAGATAGCTTCTAAACAGATTTGTGTTGTCAGAATTTCAACTGTCTGTTCATGCCTTGCTGTGGAAAATTAGTTGTCTACAGGATATTGCTAGCAGAAATTAACGTATCCAAGGAATTGAGTTTTTTCAGACCAGACGAGGATTCTGAGGATCTACATTTTGGATGTTATTGCTTATATCAACTTGTAAATCTACACATAATGTTACAATGCCACAGTACCTCTGGGGTTACAGAAAGATAACATCAAGTCAAACTTCTTCAATTTTTCAAATTCCAAATGAACTATATACCTAAACATGAAAGTAGATCTCATCAAAGTTTTGTAAGATAGATCAATAATAATCAGCAGAAGACTATACGTGCTACAGTAACCCTTGACAGATTTTTTTTTCTGTTTTATTACTTAGCCTAAGAGCAAATCCTGCAAAAAAAATAATTCATCTCACTTAGGAATTACAGTAAAAAAAACCAATTTAAAGTCTGCTGTAAAAATGACAAGATATGCAATAGTTTACCTCTGAGACGTCATAGTGTTCTGCATGTTAAGACAAAATGCTGGTCTTTTTCTATGACTCGGACTTCAAGATGTGTGTGTAAAGGACATTAAAATAACTACAACTCTCTATAAAGAAGCAAACCAAAAAGTTCAAGAAATAACCATAGGTTTTCCTAGAACAAAGCTTAACAATGTCTGTGACTTCTTATAAGATACAGGTTACATTTATATGCTACAATTCAATTCCAGTTGGTTATTGCTACTACATTTAAACATACTTTGCAAAACCTTCTTTGTTTAAAAAGCCTAAATGTTGAAGTATTGAAAGATAACATGAGTGTCATATCTGACAATTCATCAAAATACTTGATATTCAGGAAAATATACTCAGCAGTTATGAAAATGCATATAACTTCCTTTTGTTTTCCAGGAGTGATTTGAATTTTTTTCTGCAATCATATCTAAAATACTTTCTACTAAAAGAAAATGAGAATCTCTTAGCTTCTTCTGAGTCATGTGTATATAAAAGTATCCTTTTGTAGTTATGATATTCTTCTGTAGGATACTGAGAACCCCAGGTCCATCTCAGTTCATACTGAAACAGCTGAACCATTTTAATATTGGCATCCTCCAGAGATGAGTTTCAAATGAATTATCAATTCCTACTGACACAGTATATTCAAACTCTTCAATCCAACATGAATTGGAGCCTTAGGAATGTAATATTTTTTGCTGTACTTAAACACATCAATGAATGAAACTGAAATAATAAACCACTAAGAAAATAAACCCCATAACATTACAGGATTGAGATTCTAAACACTTTGATTTATATATTTGCAAGGACTGTTTACTTAATATTGTTTGTCAAATGGAAGGTCTGACAATTGGTGTTTCTGTTTCTTTAGGGGTTTTTTTAGTTCTTAAACAAAAAAAAAGGAGATTACAAAGAGATGATATTCCTTAAATATGCTTAATATATGCTTCATATGACAGATGTGCTGTTTCATCAGTTATGAAAATTGGTCTATATATGGCAAAGCCTGAACTGGACAACCTTTAATTTTAAACCTAATATCTTGCATACAAGACATCTGCAGAAGGAAGAAGAGAAAGACAAATTGCTGCAGACAGCAGGTGGCTGATCTTAAGTAAACAGCTTCACATATTGTTAATATTCTCCCTAGCTTTTGAATGAGGATGATGTAGTCATTATTTCACAAAGATTTTTGCAAAAAAATAAATATTCAATATTAGCAAAAGAGAAACTCAATATAATTATTTAATAAAGCACTACAAGGTAAATAAACCCATTTGAAAACTGCTGTTCTAGAGTTTGATAAAATATTCTGATAATTTTCAATGATTATTAACATGTAAGTAATCAAAAAATCATCTCCAGTGCATATTATGCTTTTTTAAAATGTTTTCTTTATGCAATACTTTAACCTATATAATAACTAGAAATGAGAAAACAAACTTGTCTATACATGTTAAGAGAGTTGCTTCTGAGTTGCGTTGTGCAAAATTTCTTTTTTGGCTTTTAAAAGGCAGATTTATCTGTCAATGATGTAAAAGAGATACGATGTAAAAATAAAATTAAATCCATAACTGTTGAAATAGTTTGAAATGCATTTAAAAATCAATCCAGTCAGCAACATGCCTCTAGGAGACTGGAACTGAAAATAGCCGTCTTTGCCGCTCAGTTCTTTCTTTCTTAAAAATCACCACAACATTTTGCAGATGAACAGCAAGAAAACAGATATGTTACCATGGTCGCAAGTTAGTCAGACAGCTGTATTCAAAACCCTAAAGACCACGTCAGAAAAAGTAAAATTTATGGTATCATCAAGAAATACATGGGAAAAGGGAGGAAATGCAGCACATGAATGTTCAGTTCCAATTGACATTGTTTAGACATAGTAAGACTCTCCCAAGTGTCAACAGTTCATATTAAATGGGGGCTCCAAGAGGAACAACATAACTAACTTGTAAAGATCTGTAAGCAACAGAGATGCTACATTTTTGTGGACTGTATTTTTCCTTATTATATCTCCATTTCCCATTACAGAGGGATAGGTAGTTTGACCTTGTAAAGAGCTGGGTTCACTTCAGAAATCAATCTGGTAAAACTCATACCATAGTTCTGGTACCACAAAACACAGCACAAAACTAGCTAGTATGAGGAAAATTAACTCTATCCCAGCCAAAACCAATCGGTTTAACCATATGATCGGCTAACATGATCTGATCAGTGGGAAACAGAACAACTGCAATTTTTAAATTATCTAGAGATGCCTAAGTTATCATAAGCACACGATTGAGTTTTATACTTTTGAACAGGTGATTCCAATGTCACTGAGGTCAGTACAACTTATTTATTGAGAGGTGCAATCATTATTACCCAGTATTTTGCAATATGCTGAATTTTGCATATTATTACAATTCTGAATAATTCCAGTATCCACATTTGTGGTACTAATAATTCTCTTTATTATAATGTGAATGTAAAAAGAAAAGAACAGAAGCTTGGAAATGGCTGGGGTAGATTCCATGTGTCCTTTAATGTTTGGTTTTTTTTACTAATTCCTCATGTTTAGATAAGAAAGAAATACACTAGACCCTAACATAGCTTATCTTCATTTCAATTAGTACTGTCATCCAAACAAACATCAAAGAAGTCAGGATGTACATGTGTAAAGGCAATATGAAATAAAAAAAATCAATTCTATTTTCCAGAAGGTAGAGAGTATGATGTTACACAATCCAAATTATTTACCTCTACAATGTAGTAATTCCAATCTCTTCTTTCCACGGTTTTCCTCTTTTTGTCCTTGCTAAAGTAAGATTTGTTTGAATGAAGAATGTAAGTTACTATATTAGTAATGTCACAATTTCCTAATATATAATTCCTTTAGACAAGTATATTCAGAGTAATAAGAGAATT
The DNA here is from genome assembly GCA_033558105.1 of Coccyzus lansbergi. Taxonomy (NCBI): domain Eukaryota; kingdom Metazoa; phylum Chordata; class Aves; order Cuculiformes; family Coccyzidae; genus Coccyzus; species Coccyzus lansbergi. The sequence continues at coordinate 1,762,763 of JAUMJK010000139.1, read as the reverse complement.
TCAATAATGAAGACAGATCCAGATGCATATGTAGCCATGAGAGAAACAGAAACCCAGGAAAGAAGATCAGACTTTCGTTATTCTTATAGATGGATGTTTATTTAAACCAAGAGTCTGACTTTATCAGAATTCAAATAAATGGAATATCAGAGCCTTTTAATATTTCAATTCAGTTGTCAATGAAATGCTTTGTAAAAAGCCTGAATTTATTTCACAACACTACCTGAACAGAAAACACAATCACTGCATGCCTTGAACATCTGTAAATTTCACTGATACAGATAAGAGATAAAAAGGGTCTGTTATTTCTGTAAGGAAACCAAAATAATATTTTTCCTGATTTTTTTCTCTTTTTCACAACTATTTTGAATCTTAAAAACCTACACTAATCATTAAATAATACCAGAAATATTTTTAGAAACTCATTTTAGTATGATACTTAAAAGGACGGTTCTGTTTTAACAGTATCTCTCCTCCAATGGCTACTGTATTTTTTTGCCTCATAATCCGCAACATACATAGAAAGCAGGGGTTTGTGAAGTCCCTTACTAGACCTTTCTGAGGTTTTTAAACTGCAAATAAATTTGTCATCATCTATTATCATATAATGTAATTTGAACATATGTGATACAAAACTTATGGATTTTATTCAGTTTGGCAGTTGGAAAAGATTAATTACTATAACCAGAAAAACAAGGTTGAAAATTAACTGAAAAATCTGGCTAAAACTATACTTCTAAAACAGATAGCGAAGTTCACAGTGATTTTTCAAAAATTTCTGCATCACATATAACATTTTGATTTTGGAAGATCATAATTCTAATTTTCACACTGCAATAAAATTTGAGTCACTAATTCAGTATTAAGTGTGTAATAAAAGCCATGATATACTTGAATTTAATATCTAGAAAAAACAAGTATAATTTATTTATTTATAAATATCGGTAATTTCCACACAGAGTAAAAATCGGTGTACTGTTTTCTTTGCTGCTGGATATTCATGCTTGTATTTTTGTTTAGTACGCAAGAGATTTTACCTCCCTAATAAAGTCTTTAAATAGATACAGAACTTCCACAGAGATGTATACAACCAAGAATTTTCACAGAGAGAAGCCAGATGTTAGAGATCTCTTATATTATCAAAGGATAACAGCAAAGGAACAACTTTTATAATCCTAAATTTACACATCGTTAAGAGACTTATTGTTTGGTTTATTTCAGAGGTTTATGAAGCCATTGCTTTTGTTACAGACTTATTTCAGTGTGTGAATAAAATATAGGTAATTTAGATAAAATTAAAAAGGATGAAGTGTGAGTTAACATTTGATGGCATGATTCATGAATTCAAAACCAGTGGTATTTTGAAGGGTCACAGAACTCATGTAGACTAGCTTCACTCCTATTCCAGAGAGAAGTCTAGGATTAAGAAAGCCCATTAGGGTAGTTGTGTGAGAATACTTTAAGCTGTCAGAATTCCTGAACTTAAGCTCTTGGCTCGCACTTAAAAATATGATTTTACAAGGAAGATTTAAGTAAATGGCTAAATTCATTTCATACACAAACGTCTTAGCACGTTTTGTACTACTAAAGCACATAATTTCCCCCTACACTTACATTTTCTGCTTTAAACGCTTTAGAACACAAGGATATGATTGGAACACAAGGATGTGATGAAGTCTTCTGTCATTAAATGTGTTGCACCTAATATTCATTGAATCCCTGAGCTTTTGCATACATAATTAGTGAGCTAAAACTTAAAAATACACACAATATAGTGAGAGTGGTGTATAGGCATTCATGGTTCACATGTAGGTTACAGTTTGATTACTACCACAAATATGTCAGAAATTCAGTAAAATAAAAAAAAAATCTTTTAAAAAATAGAAACTAAAGGAGTGCATAAGAAGTGTTGGGAGTCAGGATGAATTACGAGTTTTGTAAAACTTCAAACAGTTTTCACCAGCACAGTTTCCCAAAGGCAAAAATCCCAGCTGAGAAGATTCAAGAGGCTTATCATTCAGCAGCTACAGAGATGTGGTTAAAGCATAAGTTTACCTGCAGAAGTAATTTTTAAAAAAAGACAAACTTTTGAAGATGATCAAATTAGGAGAATGGTATCCAACTAAATTATGTTAGTGAGGAGGAGTCTCATTTCTGTTTTGGTACTGCTTATGTGTCGTTAAAATTAAAAGTAATTATGTGCATTTGAAAATAGCATTTCATTATTAAGATTTCTCATGCCAACACAGATTCACAGACAAATGAGAAAAATCAGCAAATCTGTTTTTATAAAACTATTTCACTTAAATGAATTCTCCAAACTCTACTTCTCCCTTTTGACTCACAATATGCTGCTATTGAAAACTGTATTTATTCCTTATATCTATCTCCTGGAGAATATTATTTTTTTTCATCCTATTTTTAACAATTCAATATTCTGTAAGCCATAAGGAAAAGGGTTTTTTATAGATGACTGTTTTACTTCCAACCTGAAGAAACTGTAGAATCACCTCTTTCTTTTGATAGTTCCATTCATGGAATAGACTCCGGAAATTTAGGCTCCATTTTGTGTACGTTGTTGTTTTAGACCTAGAGAAGTCTTGTTCACTCTTTCACAGCTTTACCAGATAACCTGAATTCTAGCACTATGTTAGATATTATGTCATGAAAGTGAAACAAATATCACCTTGGTTGTCTTGGAAAATTCATTCTCAGGTTTATCCTAGCAAACTTTCTCCTTTTACTATCTCAGTACAAATCTATGCTATATATCCGTCAGTGTCATTGTGTCAGCTGAAGACCTTGGTGGCTGTGATTTTTTTACACTACATAACAAGTAGTATGCTCTTATTATCATATGCTTCCAAAAAGAAATTGCATCTGCCAAATCCATCTTTATGTTTTGCGGTGACATTATGACAATTCACTGCTATTAGAACATCTTGTCATAAAGCAATAGTCTCTGCTAACTGGAGAGTAATTGGTACTGGAATAACCCTGTGTGTCACAGACCTCTTCTGAGTGAGTAGTGAATATAAAGTCGCAATTAATAGAAAGGGATCACAGAATCACAGAATCACAGAACAACCAGGTTGGAAGGGACCCATCGAATCTTCTAGTCCAACCATTCCTATCTAACACTAAACCAAGTCAATACCTCATCCACCCGTGCCTTAAACACCTCCAGGGAAGGGGAATCAACCACCTCCCTGGGCAGCCTATTCCAATGCCCAATGACCCTCTGTGTGAAAAACCTCCTCCTAATCTCCAGCCTAAATCTCCCGTGGCGGAGCTTGAGGCCATTCCCTCTTGTCCTGTGCCCTGTCACTTGGCAGAAGAGGCCAGCTCCCTCCTCTCTACAACCACCTTTCAGGTACTTGTAGAGAGTAATGAGATCTCCTCTCAGCCTCCTCTTCTCCAGGCTAAACAACCCCAGCTCTCTCAGTCGCTCCTCATAGGGTCTGTTCTCCAGCCCCTTCACCAGCCTCGTTGCTCTTCTCTGGACTTGCTCCAGAGCCTTAACATCCTTCTTGTGCTGAGGCGCCCAGAACTGGACACAATACTCAAGGAGCGGCCTCACCAGTGCTGAATACAGAGGGAGAATCACCTCCCTGGACCTGCTGGTCACACCATTACTGATACAAGCCAGGATACCATTGGCCTTCTTGGCCACCTGGGCACACTGTTGGTTCATGTTCAGTCGGCTGTCGACCAACACCCCCAGGTCCCTCTCCTCCTGGCAGTTTTCCAGTCAGGCTTCTCCCAGTCTGTAGCTCTGCATAGGGTTGTTGTGCCCCAAGTGCAGGACCCGGCATTTGGCCGTGTTAAACCTCATGCCATTGGACATTGCCCAGCAGTCCAGCCTGTCCAGGTCCCCCTGCAAAGCCTCCCTACCCTCCAGTAGATCGACACTTGCACACAGCTTTGTGTCATCTGCAAACTTGCTAAGGGAGCACTCAATGCCTTCATCCAGGTCATTGATGAAGACATTGAACAGGACTAAACCTAGCACTGAGCCCTGGGGAACACCACTTGTCACTGGCCTCCAGCTGGACTTAACACCATTTCCCACCACTCTCTGGGCCCGGCCATCCAGCCAGTTTTCTACCCAGGAGAGTGTGCGTCTGTCCAGGCCAGAGGCTGACAGTTTCCGTAGCAGAATGTTGGGGGAAACTGTGTCAGAGGCTTTACTGAAGTCCAGAAAGACCACATCCACAGCCTTTCCCTCATTCAGCAGCAGAGTCACTTTGTCATAGAAGGCGATCAGGTTGGTTTGACAGGACCTGCCTCTGGTAAACCCATGTTGACTGGGCCTGATCACCCAGTTCTCTTGTAAGTGCTTCATGATAGCACTCAAGATCACCTGTTCCATGACTTTCCCTGGCACTGAGGTCAGACTGACTGGTCTGTAGTTCCCCGGATCCTCCCTGCTACCCTTCTTGTAAATGGGAACTACATCAGCCAGTCCAAGTCCAGAGGTACCTCCCCAGTCTTCCAGGACTGCTGGAAGATGATGGAAAGGGGTTTGGCCAGTACATCCGCCAGCTCCCTCAAAACCCTAGGATGTATCCCATCTGGCCCCATGTACTTGTGGGTGTCCAGTTGGCCAAGCAGGGCTCTGACCTCCTCCTCATGGACTATAGGAGCCTCGTATTGCTCCTCTGTTTCCGGGGTATCTACACAGAGGGAACATCTTTCTTTACAATTAAAGACTGAGGCAAAGAAGGCATTAAGTACCTCAGCCTTCTCCTCATCCCCTGTCACTGTTGTTCGCTCTGAGTCCAAAAGGGACTGTATGGTCTCCCTTGTCCTCCTTTTACTGTTAATATACTTATAAAAAGATTTTTTTATTGTCTTTTGCAGACTTAGCTAATCTGATCTCTAGCTCAGCCTTAGCCCCTCTGATTTTTTCCCTACATAGCCTCGCTTCCCTCCTGTAGTCCCTCCAAGAGGTCTGTCCCCACTTCCAGAACCTATAAATCTTCCTTTTTGTTATAATATCTTTCACTCCTTACTGTTCCTTTCTTTTCTACCCCTCCTTCACATATGCACCTCTTCTTAGAGCCCTCCTGATCTTTCAAGCATTTCTTTATTGCCTCTTACCTTATCCACTGTATCAAAAATAAGTTACCACAAAACATTAATAAGACATGTTTTCTGAAACTGAGGTTAAACAGATTATAGATCACTATTCCTAGCTTGATATTGCTGAGCATTCAGTTGTGGGGAGGAAGAAGCTCAGAGTATACTATTTGGGTCCTTTCCACTCCAAATGCTCTTGAAATGAAATGAAATCAAACTCTAGACTAATTTTTTTTTCATAACTGGTATTTCTTCTATTTTGTATTTAGTCCAGATAAACAACATTTCAGCATAATTCAGGCAAACCTGGTTTTATTTTAGAATAGGGGAAATCCAAAGGGTGTGGTCACTCTGACTGTCTATGTATGTATGTATGTATAAAGAGTGAGATGTGTAAAAAAAATTACAATTTGAAAAGAAAGACTTGGGACTGATAACTTTGAAATATGGGTTTCCATACAGAGATTACAATTTTAGGAAAATAAATGGATATAAAAGGAAAAAAGCCCAAAACACACAAACCCCCAAATCATCCATCTCCACATGAATCAAATTATTCAACATCAAGATATGAGCCTTATATTCTGTTTTAATCAAAGTATACCATGACCAGTCAAAAATATAGTCTGTTTCTGAATATTTTCACTTGCTTCAGAGTGTGGTTCAAATAGTAGCATCAAATTATGATAAAGTTTATTTAAGAAGTATATTTTTTCTTGCTTAATTTCATCCATTGTGAAATTGTTCAGATGAGAGCAAGTTCTTGACAAATTCCAAAATTCCAGTCAAAGAGAAAATATTTTTAGTGCTTATTTAAACTAGGCAAATATTTTGACAGACTGTTCTTTCAGCAGACTCAATTCAGTTCCTGCTCACATGGTCCATTCATCCTTTCAACATCCTTTCCTGCCTATGATCTCCAGTTGTGCAAATACATCTTCATTAAAGATCAATTCAAATCAAGATACAGAAAATGCTAAGAAGGTTTAGACTACATAGGTGGACATAACTATATTCACATACTTCCAGCCAAGCAGATTCAACCCAGGTGCTGCTCAGAAGCTGTGCAGCTGTAGTAGTACTATTCTTGAGCTAATCATACCCTGTTTCTCAGCAGAAGGACTATCTATCGTGTCACTGAAGAATAAATGAAAAAGGCTTGTTTTGCCTAACAAAACAGTGAGAGAAAATATGACTGCTATCTCTAAGCACACTGGGGGGTAAACATCAGAAAGGAGTGAGTTATTTAAGCTGAAGGGCATTGTTGGCAGAAAAGAAAGTGAGCAGAAACTCACCATGCATACATTCAATCTGCAAATAAGAGGATTTCTCTCCAGCAGAAGATGGAGTTTTGTATGTGCTTTTTTTTGGTTAACTACTAATATTTTTTTCTAGTCAGATAAATCAGTCAGCTGAACAAAACAAAATAATCATCCCATTTAATATTAATACTACACCTGGTCTGTAATATTTTATCACAAATACTTACAGTCTAGTAAGAATTTATGACCTTAACCTTGTAATTAAAATGTCACTAGCCAGACCATTCAGATTTTTTTTTTTATTTTACACTGAACTTCAGCAGCAATACCCATCATTTTTTATATAGGAAATACGTAAAATAAGAAAAATTCCTTTGAGAAACTACTGCACACATTTTAAGATGCACAGTCTTTTTAAGTTTTTGCTTGGCAAAAAATAGGATTTTCATGTTATTAGTTTATTTTCCTTTTTAATACTTTTTGAATACAGTTTCCATTTGTCTACACGGGTAAATATTTGTGTATAAAATAATAATTCAGTGGATATAGGAGGTTCAAGAAGAACTTCAAATTAACTTCCAAGCCATACATCAATTTCTTGCTTTAAAAGTATATGAAGTATTGAATTTCAAGGTAATTTTGTAGCAAACAGTGCTAAAATGTCATATAAATCTATGTAGCATGATACTATATGATAAAATTAAATATTACCACTGTAGGTTTGTGCAAAACTTCAATTGCATTTGAAGTATAATCGTGTAAAATATTGACTGCATTTTAGCTATCATTTAGATCATTTTTCTCTAGTCATCTTTATACCTGAAAATGTTCTTACTTGGCTTAGGTTGGAGTAAGAGTATTTAAAAACATAACCCAAACCAGATGGTTGTGAAAATGACTGAAAACAGGTAGAAAGATGTGAATTGGAAGTTTCACCAACAGGCTGTATCAATCAAAAAGACATTGCCAAATATTCACTTTAACAGCCTATGTCCATTTGGCATTCTTTCCAGACGGATTTTAATTAGAACATCACTACATTGGAGACGGAGCATATTCAGATAGGAAGGAAGACCAAATCCATCCAGTGCTCTTCCCTCTCCTGCCAAAAACCAGTCAGGAAAATATTTCCTCTTCTAATCTGGAACATCAGGGAGCTATTTTTGTTCTCCTTGTCACATTTTTCATAGGCAGAGCTCTTCCTGGAGTTTCAAAATATTTCAGCTTGAATTTTGGGTTAGAGGAAAAAAATTAAGTGAAGATCGGCTTAAATGAGCATGGTAAGGTCTTGGCCAGAAGAACAGTTGCTGGGTTTGGCCTTTATTGGAGTACAGCTCAACAGAAACTGAAGGTGGTAAATTATCGACATCAGGAGTTTGACAGAAATCGATAGTAATTTAGGAAATTTCGCAGAGAACATTGACCTTGTTTTGGTGAAAGGATATAGGTTGGTGATGGAAAGGAAATTAGGAAGTTTAGGTCAATTAATAATGCAATTCTATTTTTAATCACAATAATAAAATAGTTCTACATATTTGCAAATATATAAATAAAATATAAAAGATACATCTAAAATGTTCTCTCAAACCTTTGCCAAGATTGCTGTTACCAGTTTTCATAACATTCTACTCCTAACAAGACATGCTAAGATAGAAAAGTAGAACAATTGATTTCTGCTTCAGTTATCTCCTGACCCTGACTAAAGATAACATGAGTTAATTGGGCCTTGTGTTGTCTTCTTTGATGAGACAAATGATACCACAGGCAGCAATTCCGACTTTTGACATTCAGAATCACTGATTTTTACAAAAGTTTCTGAATCCTATTTGGATGCAGCTAAGACAGTGCAATTCTGACACTGCTGCATATTATGTGTGTAGAATTGTTCTTTTTATTATTGCCTAAGCTCATTCTGTTGTTTCTTCTGTGCTGCTGTTGAAGTCTTCAAAACAATTTTACTGCTAATTTCTGCCAGTCTAATATAATTTCATTGTCCATTCTGAAATGTGTTCTATGGTTTTCTGAAAAAACGTATGGAAAAGGTCTCCTCAATAGTGGTCAAATCTACCCGCTAAGGACAGAAACTGTATGAAGTCACTAGTGGTAATACCTGACTGAATTGTCACAACTTGTAGATGAACTGCCATAAGCAAAATACGATTATGAAATCTGAAGGAACCAAAACATCTGCTGAACCTCATCTACCCTGTACACCCTGTTAAAAGCTTTAGGGGAAAGAGAAAGCACATGGTATACTGAACAAGGCAGGGAGTATAATCTTGTCCACAAATATCTAAACTGATTGTAGGTGAATTATATATATATATATATAAAGGATGCGAGTTTCTCCAGTTTTGTATGATGGATTTTGAATTGTATGTGTTGAGACAAGACAAGACACATTATTTTCTCATGTTGTCAGAGAAGAGAAATAAATAAATGTCAGGTACAAAATCAATATAAATCATGTTACCAGTACTTGAGATATCAAGATATGGAATTCTGCTTATATAGAGTTGTGAGATACCAAGTCATGAATGAACTGTGGAGCTGGAACTTGCCTTTAGCTAGTACTACTTTTGAGGTGATTCACTTCTAAAATATTTGATAAACTGGTGCCTTAAAATTTTAAATACACTAGTTGTTTTACATCATCCAAAGAGAGAAAAAAATGACAATGTAACTTATAACTGATGTGTAATACAAAATTGGGCCTTAGGGAATTTTAATGATTTCTTTTTTTTTTTTTGAGTGGTCTGTATACTCAGGCAATAAAATTAGATTTGAGTCAAGGTTATAGATACAAGTGATTTATTAGCTACTCTGACTGACAACATAAGTCTGATTCGATTACTGAGGGGCTTTTTTTATTTTAAGGGCAGAATAGCTACCAACATGTTATAGAAGTCTTACTAATGAAATGTGTTGTGTCACAAATGTCAGTAACTGCCTGTTATAATCACTGCGATGTGTGATCATTTTGACTGTTTTTAAATGAATAACATGCTGTTTGTCAGCTTGATGGACCTTCAATTAGCATAAGATATTTAGTGAATTTCACTCTTTTGAATGAAATTAGGATATCATAATTAAGAAGGAGACTTGTCATTATTACTGTCAAAGAACTTTAGAATCTCATGTCTTTAGATTCATAGAGTCAATTTAGGATTCATATGTCCTTCATGGTAGAAAACAAACGTACAAATTAAATTTCTGGCCCTGGAAATTCTGTTGTAGACACAGATGAGTGAGAAGGGAAAATATCATACACTAGCGCACAGGTATACATGCAATGTAGCTTCTGACTTCAAGAAGATCTGCCATTTGACCTAAACGTATTAAGAAACATCTGCAGATGAAGTAATGATATCCTATTTGGCTTTTAAGGCAAATTAAAATTTCTTAAGTAAGTGCAATGGCTGCAAACCATAAATACCAAAAATGAATCCCTTAAATTTGTTTATGTTTTATGTCACATAAAGCCATATCTTTAGGTATTTATATTTCAGAGGACTTTTTTCTTTACTCCTAACAAACAAGAACACATAATCTTGTCATCAACGCTTCTCATCATTGGTTTAGATGGCTTTGTTCCAGTGTATACATATGTGCAACGATATCAGCATTCACCTCATTTGTGTAGATGACACAGTACAGATGGGAATTCTCCAAATGTTTGTGAAAATAGTTTTTTTCCCAATGGGCAATAACAAACAATTTTATCTGTATTTGGATTAAACTCTCCTTCAAAAATATCTAGCAGATGTGGATGATTTTTCCTACAATGTGGATGGCTCCTAGCTGTAAGATATTTATGGCCATGGTCTTCTACGCAGAAAATCCCCAACACCTGTAGATAAGCTGCTGAAATAAGTAGCCTGGGCTTACTCAAGCCTTTGGTTGGTGGCAAGGAAATTGAAAGACTTTGGTTTTTCTCTGCTATTAACTGCTGAGGAATCACGGGTTTGGGATTGTGCTCTAAGCTGTTTATGGATATTTGCTCAGTTGAGGACTTCTGTCCTCTGAGGTGTTTAAAAATGAAGATGTTTTTATACCGTGTGTCAAAGATACTTAAAGTCAAAAGCCACATAATATAAGAAATTCAAAATAAGGTATTAATAGGAGATTGTATAATGGCATTGCAATGCTGTATAGCTGAACTTTTCAAGGAGATAAGGAAACTTGTCACCATATTGGGTCTCAAACACCACAATAAATACTGCTTTCACTATGGGATTTAAAACTGTTTTTTTCCATTTACAATTAGATTTGCATGATGAATTAGCTGAAAGATCCACTACAATATTGTGTGTACCTATTATTTTGACAGGTCTTGCACTTCTTTCTTATCCAAACATAGAAAGAATTGGATATCTGTTCTGCGGAGATGAGCTATCATACGCAGATGCTCCATATTCTTTATACTATAAAAAAATATCCTTATTGATGTGGTAATGTTTAGTGTAAAATGTACAGAAATATGCCACCTGTCAGATCAGAGGCTTTTAGTTATTAGAACAGAATACCCGGAGATCAGTTTGACTATTTTCTTCTTTGCTTGTTAAAAAAAAAAAAAAATACACACACAGAGAAACACAATAGAACATCTTTTTTTCTTTTCTTTTCTTTTCTGGTGATGTAGTACTGATACAGCACTGAGTGTTGCAATCAAAAATATCATTTACTGTAATGCTTCCTGTAGAAAGAATACTGAGACAGTATGTGCAACTCCAATCCTGTTGAGACCAGCATATATCCATGTGAGGTGTAGTTGTGTTGCTAAATTCTTTTTTTTTCCTAAACATGTATTTTCTCCATTTATTATTTCTGAAAACCTCGCTTAAAAATTATAGTCTTAAGTAGTTAATTCGTAACTAGGGGTATCTGCGTTTTTATTAAACAGCTATATGAGTTCACTACTTAACTTTAACATCTTAAAGTCACTGCTCAGGACATCATCTGAAAATTTAATGAAGATAATTCCTACAAGTAAAGGATACTGAAGAGCAATTATCCTTTAGAAGAGATGCATGCATTCACTTTATAATAAGGAAAATTTGCTTTAAAACACATCTATTGCCTGTTTAATCTTCATTTTCATTTAATATTGTCCCTTATATTCACAGAAAAGATGAGATTTTAAAGTTGTGAAAGAGAGAGAGAGGGGAAGAGGAAGGAAGGAAGGAAGGAAGGAAGGAAGGAAGGAAGGAAGGAAGGAAGGAAGGAAGGAAGGAAGGAAGGAAGGAAGGAAGGAAGGAAGGAAGGAAGGAAGGAAGGAAGGAAGGAAGGAAGGAAGGAAGGAAGGAAGGAAGGAAGGAAGGAAGGAAGGAAGGAAGGAAGGAAGGAAGGAAGGAAAATTAAGAAACAAAATCACAGAAAATTATACTTTATCATGCATATGCATTCCACTGAAGAAAAGAAATCCATAGATTCTCTTGTAAATTCTCACGTGTAAATACAATTTCGTGCAATATTTTATATTTACATACAGACTACAGTAAAACCAAGTGCCACATTATCTTTAGTATTACAACGACCATTAAACAATCAGTTGCAATGAAGCTTAGACTAGAAGAACAATTAAGGGATGTCCATTTTATGAGGGTCCTCAGGTAGACCCTTCAGTCTAGTTACAGATTTTATACTCCAAAAGGGAAAGGGATTTCTTGCTCAGCCAATTGCTTAGGTTTACAATGCCCCAGAGGAGTCTTATTGGGAAAGGTAGCAGGCAGTCATTAGAAAGAGTAATGAGGCTAACACCATCTTTTCTGCTCTCTAACAGGGAAGGTTCCTTTATCTCAGTCTTCCCCCTGCTCTTCCAAACAATACAGCTATGTTTTGCCCTCCATTCAGGTGAGCCATTAAGCCACAGACTGTGGTGCCAAATTTTCAGGATCTGCAAGGTCCCAGGGGACTGTATTTTTCACAAAATTGTTAGCATATTGAGGTCACTACATGAATTTAAACATAAGAAAATTCACGTAGGCTTTCTATTGTCACCTCTCTCCAGTTCTACCATGTTTCAGAAAGCAAAATCAAAGCAAAACTCCATAATATGTTCTCAGATTCTTTCAAAATGCTGAAAATCTTTGTCATCCAGCAATCTGAAGAGTATGTATATATTTACAATACTAACGTTCTTAAGTAGACTGTAGAGACCGCTCCTTTGTGAAGAGGTTATAACTAACAAATTCAAGTACCAACTGCTACTTTTCAACAAAACCCAGGTGTTCCCTGAGTGTTCTGAGACTTTCAGGGCCCCTTGTTCTCGCCTATAAACTTGTGATTACTACTATGCTATAATTTCCCATACATCTGGAAAAACACCAGCAGTATATGCGTAAGAGTGTAACATGTTTTGGAAAGATTCCCAGTGGATCTATCACTCTAACTTAGTGGCATTCTGACCTCATAAAACATGAAAAAGTAATGTGAAATGGCTGTAGTTTCATTTTATAACCTGAGGGTTTGTGCAATAATTAAACAGCAGGTTGCTGGAGCTGTTTGCTTACTTGCAGGACAGTTAATTGTTACTTTTTCCTCTTCATCTTGCTCTACTTATTTCAGTTGATTTCTGTCAGATAGTCGTTGAAAATTTTCATTGAGGTGATTAGATCATCTAGTATTTGCTCAGTTAAAACTCATATCAACTTTGACATGGTCATTTAACAGTGTATTAATAAGATTAATACATCCAAATATAAATGTTTTAAATACATTTCTTCTGAATTTAAAAAAGAAATCATTTTTCTCATAATTGGTTTCAGTGGGACTACATATGGAGTGATGAACCACTGGCAGCAGATGCAGTTTCGGTGTATTTAAGAGCTTCTAGGTCTACTCTTCATTATGCTGTCATTATGTAGTTTCTTATCCATAGCAGATTATTTAATGGGTGTAGATGGTTGTGTACGATATGAGTTGTTGTCTATCAAAGTCAATCTGCAATACATATTTCCCTCAAGTTATAGATGAGAATGTTGTGGGTTACTCTTCTTATTTTTTATCTCTCAAAATACATTTTATGAAAATTATACAAAAAAAATCCAAAAACTTACATAAATTAAGTTAACACGTAAGTTCTAAACCAAATTTCTTATCCTGGTTTTAGAAAAAGACATGCCTATTGGAACAAAGAAAGGAGTATTTTTGTGCATTCTCAAAATGCTGTAAATGAACAACTTCAGAATAGCAACTGCAGTGAGAAACCTCTGAGGTGCTTCTATGTTCTAGTTCACTTCAGTACATAGACAGACCACTGCAATCCTTGAAATATGTGTCATTCCTCTCCTATTACTAAAAAATCTATTCACTCAGGTAATAGTGAGTTTCTTGACCTTGTTTCTGAGGAGGCTAACTAATACATAATTTTTACAGAAATTCTTCTGGTATTTGAGATCTAAGATAATCCTACTGTTGAAAAGTAAATTAATATCATTACCTAGTAATTGCTCTTCTCCTAACCTCTTTAGAATTCCACATTGGAAAGCAGTCTGTGGTCTCTAACAATGTTCCGTCACTATTTAGCAATTTTGAAGAAACTGAAAAAAGGAAGTTAAATTACGCTCTTTTAAAAATCTCCTGTGTGGGAAAGAAAGTTAAGAAAATTGAAGATTTATCCAAATTCACACTTTACGGCCTTTTACCAAGAGATGTGGGAAAATTAAAAACAGAACTAACTAGTAGAATTAGAAGTTTTGTACTTCATAATCCTTACCACAGGAACAAGCTGTGTGGTTTCACCTTGTGATATTTATGTCACGGTATCCTGTATAGAGAAAATTTTTAAGTCACTTTTCTCCCAGAATACCTGGCATGACCATACAGAATATACTTATGATTGGTTCTTTTCTGAGCTATAAATTTGATTGGTAAAAGCTGTTTTCTTCCTCTGATGACAGAGAAAAAACAAAGATAATTACCTAGGTAAAAAAAAAGAAAAATGGTGTCACCTGAGAAAAACCATGTAGCTAGAATCAGTCAAACTGCAAGCTTCTCAAAAACCTTATATACGTTGCAAGACTGAATGAAAATATCAGAACTTGCTGATATTGCAGTCTCAGCAACTACAAGAACACACAATTTTGTTCACTTTTGTCTTATTAACTTGCACCTTACACTTTGTATCGGAATTGCTGCCTTGAGAGCAGTCAATCATAATTTTCCCAAGGCATTGTCACATACACAACAGCCAAGTACTCTGCTAATAGCACTAAAGTTAATTTTGTTTTTGTTCAGTTTAGGAATGCTGCCACACCTGATTAGGCCATTTATCCATTTAATCTAGCAGTAGGCTTCTAGCAATGCATAATGTCTGTTGTAAAAGTATTTTCTCATGCTGCAAAAAAGCCAAATGTGAATTACTACATTTGCATGAGAAACAACTCTTACAATACCAGTACAACAACTACCCTCTCTCTAAAAGAATGACATTTTAGTATCTTTGGCACAAACTTTGTAGTTCTTCAGTGAAGAAAACTAATTTATAATTACTGTTTGATCTAACAATCAACCAAAATTTTTTCCCTCATGTGTGCTGTCAGCTCCCTCTGGGGAAGGCTGAGGGGACACACAGAGGCACCTACATTTGTCTGGCCTTGTCCACCCCTCAAAAACCCCCGTTCCCAGGGTCTCAGTGCTGGGCAGAGGTGGGGAGGGAGGGGAAAGGGGTTCTGGGGTTCCTGGAGCTGAGCCCTGAGGTAATGGGGAGGAAATGGGGTGATGGGGGAGGGAATGGGGTGACTGGGGAGGTTAGAGTTGAGCCCCAAAGCGGTGGGGAGGGACAGGAATGGAGTTACTGGGGTTGCTGGAACTGAGCCCCAAAATGATGGGGAGGGAAAGGAGTTGTGGGGTTCCTGGAGTTGAGCCACAAGGTGATGAGGAGGGAATGGGGTGACTGGGGAGGGAATGGGGTGACTGGGGAGGTTGGAGTTGAGCCCCAAAGCAGTGGAGACAGAATGGAATGGGGTGACTATGGTTGGACTCGATGATCCAGTGGGTCTCTTCCATCCTGGTTGTTCCATGATTCTATGATTCTATGAAAATAACTTTCGTCATTTGAAAGTATGAAAGTAAAAGCTGTGATAATAGCAGAAACATCCTTAGTTATTACTCCAGTTTCTGAGGTGGATAAACTGGCATCAACCATGATTTTAGTATCCTATAACTCAGAAAAAGCGAGCATGTGAAATTATATTGGTTGGATTTGAAAAGCTTTGTAAGAAAGCATTCCCTATCATATATAAAATGCATTCCCCTGAGTAAAGGAACTTCACAGTTTACATGTTTGAGGAAAAATGTATTCTTCTTGGTTAGGTATAGAATGGAAATCTAGTTGCCAGATTTCTTACTGAAAATAATCAGAACACTACCCACTAGTCTGCACAATCACTGCTCTCCCTCTAACTGAAGTTAAACAGCAACAAAAACTTCCTGCCCTCTGATAATCTGTATCTCTACATTTGCCATCACCTGCGTCTGGAATTCCTGTTTCTGCTTCCCAGCTGACACAACGAAATAGCAGGACAATGATGTCAAGAGAAACAGAAATATGGGTGAAAAGACCTTTTTTCAACATAGTGACTTCACCTGCCATATCAAAAGAGCCAGAAGTTGGTGGACTCAGAAAATAAAGAAGTAGTATTATGCTCTAAACATATCCTTTCAATAAGCAACACGGGGTTAGAACTTGCAACATAAATATCACATATTATATAGGATGGCTGGAAACACCAATGGAAAGACAATCCAAAGCAGATGTTGTAAGTGATGTCTTATTTGGAGAAAGTTAGAAAAATGATAGAGAAAGTATAAATTTCATAATTCAGATTTTTCTTAGAATTTTTCAGCCCTATAGTGACTGGACAAGAAAACAATGAATATAGAAAGGCTAAATTGTTTTCCAGATTCTATGAGTGCATTTATGTTTCTGAGTCATCAGTAAAAACTTGTTTAACCTACCCAGTAAAATCATGATATTGTGAATAACATTAACAATTTTATGACCTATTTTCTGGTCAAAATAAAAACCTGGTGAGGTATCTTAAATTATGTATGAACAGATAAGGACCATTAAGTTACAGTAGCTTTCTTTATACTAGTGATATATTCCATCTTAATCAATATATTTCATGTAATGCCAAAAATATTCTTATAAAAACATTGTCCAATTTCTAAAGTAACTTTATTTATGAATTTGCATACAAGCAAAGCCATACATACAAGCCTGTACCAGGAGACTTGATATCAAATTTAAGAATATCACAAATGTATTGTACTTCTGTAACAGTTCCTGTCAAGAAAATTTGTGAACGGATGTATATGGCTTTACCCGACAGGTTCATCTTATTACAAGTACCTGAAAGACATACTACAAAATTCTCTCAGGATAGTATGCACCAGTTATCTTTTTTGCTTTCCTCTATTCCTGTCTAGTTATCCTTCCCTTTATTAAAGAACCACCTCATGTTTCTTATGGATTTAGGGAGTTAATCTGCAGCTTTTCTAATTATTTTCCAATAAAGTACAGCACTTGAAGTAATGTACATAATCACAACATTCATTTATTTTAAAGGATTTTAGTAGTGCAACTGAACTTTTGAACTCAAATGTTGATTATTTGGAAATTCTTTACTGAGGTAATTTGGCTTTAAAAAAACCTACCAGTAGTGCTTGAATAGTAAAGAATTCCTTTAATAGTCTGACCAGTCAGTTTTAAGACAGAAAATTGTATGAAAAACTACTATGTCAGTCCCATAGTTTAGCAAGAATTGTACTGTATGCTATTTTATTTCTTTTCTATTCTGCTGATACTTTTCAGTCCTTTTTGCAACACTTTTCTGAAAGACAGCTTGCTTCTCCTTTCTATACTTGCCCACTCAGAATGACACTTTTTGGTAAACTGGTGATTTAAACTCTGTTATTATTCTGCATTAAAATGCTGCAGAATGCCAGCCAGACATTACAATTTTTTCAGTCCAGCTGTGCTGAACTACAAGTAGTTATGAAGTAATTGACCTTGCGGTTCACTGAATTGTGTGATGTTTTGCTACCAACTGTTTTGTGCCACTCACTTCATTTCATGTATCTTCACAAGTCATGACCTTTATGGTGGGTATTACTATCCAGCATAGACAAAAAACACCTTTACAAAAGTAAAACATTAATCATGATCAGCACAACACTTCAGCAACAGAGAGGCCAAGCAAACCTGCAGTACTAAGATTAGAGTTTCTAGATGAGATTTGAGATTTTTTTTTCCCAACAAAAAAAAAAAAAAAAAAAAAAAGAAAAGAATTGCTTTTATGAAAATAAATGCTTGAAAATCTCTAGTAGACAAGTTAATCCTCTTCTTTCAGAAATACATGTTGTTTTCTCTTGTAGTTGGGAAAACTAGGCACATTAAAAGTACTACTTGCAATAATTAAAGAAGAGAATTTTTTAAAAAAGAAAAAATTTAAGAAGTGGTAAAAGTATTCCAGTTGGCTACAATCTATAGCATTACCACAGGATTTAATTCAGCCTCAGAGAATTTCTCATCCCATTCAGTAATAAAGACTGTTAAAAATATAAATCCAGGGTTTATTAAATAAAGCCAACTCCTTGTGTGTTTTGTTTTAATACTAACAAAGAGAACAACTCTAGGAAGATAGAGTAGAAACCTATATCTATTCCTCTTAAATTTCCTAGCTGCTATAATATGACACGGGTTATGAGCAAATAATCCTTCTGAAGATGCAAGTGCAATTTTTAAAACATATTTGAGACAAAATTTGGAGTGGGTGCATCTACAGAGCACAGCACCTTTGAGAGGCAAGAGTGAGAAAAATGTGAGCACCAAGGTAAGAGAAGAAGTGGGAGAAGGTGTTTCAGGCGCAGGATCACAAATGTTCCAGTGGGCCATGGAGGAGATCAAGTGGATAACACTAAACTGGGAGGAACATCTGATACACCAGAGGGTGTGTGGCCATATAGAGCCATACAGACCTTGACAAGCTGGACGAATGGCTGGCAGAAACCTCATGAGGTTTCACAAAGGGAAGTACAAAATCCTGCAAATGGAGAAAAAAAGCCATGCACCAGTACATGCTGGGATCTGACTGGCTGGAAAAGAGTTTGGCAAAGAAGGACCTGAGAGTCCCAGTAGATACTGAGTTGAGTATGAGATCATAATGTGTGCTTATGTCAAAGAAAGCTAATGGTAGCCTTGGTTGCATTAGGCAAATCATTACCAGCAGCTTAGGGAAGTTATCCTTTATTCATCACTAATGAGGCCATACTTGGAATACTATGTCCACTTTTGGAATGAAATTGATAGAATAGAATAGAATAGAATAGAATAGAATAGAATAGAATAGAACACAACACAACACAACACAACACAACACAACACAACACAACGGAATATTTCAGATGGAAGGGACGTACAAGGATTATCTAGTCCAACTGTCTGACCACTTTAGGGCTGATCAGAAGTTAAAACATGTCATTAAGGGCATTGTCCAAATGCTCCTTAAACACTGACTGGCTTGGGTCATCGATCAGCTCTCTAGGAAACTTGTTCCAGTTTTTGATCAAGAAATGCTTCCTAAGGACCAGTCTAAACCTCTCCTGGTGCAGCTTTTAACCATTTCTACATGTCCTATCACTGGCCATCAGGGAGAAGTGATCGGCATCTCCTTCTCCACTTCTACTCCTCAGGAAGCCGTAGAGAACAATGACATCATCACTCAGCCTCCTTTTTGCCAAACTAGACAAGCCCAAAGTCCTTAGAAGCTCCTCAGAGGACATTCCTTCCAGTCCTTTCACCAGCTTTTTTGGATGCATTCAAAAAAACTTTTTTCAAAATTAACTAGAAACTTCCTCTCTTTAACTCTATCTTACTGTTATTGTTTTTCATGGGTTTTCATCTTTATTTTACCATTTGTATATTCATTATGTAAGAATGAAACAAAGAACTCTCCAGAGACTAGTTGTCATCTCCCTTTTTATCTTTCTAACTTCTAATCTTCTTTGTTCCAACACTTACGCCTTCTGCTATTATTTATGACTTTTTTTGCTAATTTATTCAGACCAAAATGTTTTTAACACAGAATAGAAGAAAAGACAGAGAAAGCAATTATATGACATCTGTATTCCCTTCCAACCTCAATCATTCTGCGATTCTAATCTCCAAGGATACCGACAAAACAAGAATATTTACTCCACCACCTATGAGTTACCAGAGCAAAATACCTTAGACTGAGTAAATTAAGACTGGCATCTACTCACTAGGGAAAGCACACTCAGACAAATACCTCTCCAAAGTCTTATTCATTGTAGCTTTTACAATATTCAGCAAGACTTAAGTTATGGGCTTAGTCAAAAACCACATGGAAGAGGTGAACTAGCACTGTCAAACAAATGATAAATTGTGCCCAACAGTCCTCTCCACCACAGATGGCAAAACTGGACTCACATAGATCTGTATATACCTTTTATTTACACCTTGAAAGAATGGAAGATCAGCTGTCCATTTCTGATTCAAATTGTTATAATAATTACTAAAAGGGCGCTCTGTGTTTCAAACAAAATGCCCTCTGTAAGACCAGTACGTTTCATATCATCTGTCACCTGCACAGGGTTTTGTTCCTGAAGTATTCTGCTTCCTTACAAGAGTCATATAAAATCACATAAATTTAAATACATATTTCAGCAAAAATAAAAATTGATACTTTTTTGTTCAAATGGGACTATATTGTTGATCACAAATGAATAGCCAGTCAGCTACAATCCAAAGCTACTTTGTTTAAATTACTGATATAAATATATTGAGATGTTGTGACATCTGCAGTGGTAGTCAAATAATTTGAATATTTATGGCTGCCTTATTGAGGTGTAGATACAGTCTGGAAGATGAACAGGGCTGGTAAAAGACTCCAGGTAAAGTGATGCAGTCAGTAATCAAGTAGCTCTAGTCACTCAGATGCTGTTGACTTATCCAAGATCTCAAGAAGAGATTTGAAAATTGTAGTATGCAAAAAAAAAAAAAAACAAAAAACTTCAGGTAAAGGACAAAAGAAAGAATTTTATTTGTATAATGCTTATGAGAATCATGGAATCATAGAATGGGTTGGGTTGGAAGGGACTGTAAAGATCATCTAGTTCCAACTCCCTTAAAAGAGAGGAAAGAAATCTTCCACTAGGTCAAGTCCTTCAAAACCTTATCTATCCTGGCCTTGAACACCCCTAGGGAAGGGGCAAATGACATCAAGCACAAACTTATCATAGAATCATAGAACAACCAGGCTGGAAGAGACCCATCGGATCATCGAGTCCAACCATTCCTATCAAACACTAAACCATGTCCCTCGACAATCCCTGTACAACAGGATCACACTTGGAAAGGCTACATGTGGATAATGAAACAATAGTTGATAAAAAGCGTGTAACAATGGTGAAAATATTTTTAGTTAAAGCAAAACTAATAACTAATAAAATAATAATATTATGGAGATGTAGAGGTAACATGACTAATATATTAAGTAATTAGTTACTACATGCCTTCCTGGAATGATGAATGAAAAGGAACAAGTGAGATAATTAAATTGTTGCAGTTCAAAATCTCTTCTGCAGGTATTCTCATCTGAAGACACCATTTATTTCTCAGTTCAGACTTGGATAATATTTCCATGCAGACATATTCCATAATGTCTATAGATCTGCAACAACTTTTGAAAATGGAAGTACACAGTTCAATTTATTTTTGAAGGTCTAGTCTATAATACTATGCATCTAAATATAAGGATTAGTAGGAATTAGTAGTTTTATTAGAATAACTAATCCTTAGCTGTTTATTGTCCTCACCATATATTTTGAACATGAGATTTTTTTCTTTTTTCTATTTTTTTTTAAATCAGTGAATTGAAAAATATAGTATGCTTTCTTGGCAAGCACCAGTTTGATGAGACACTTTTATTAATTCATTTGGATTTGTTCCTCACCTAATATCAAATTTGGTGGTTTCATTTTGCTTCTGTTCTTTAGTAACCTGAAGGCTTGTAAACCATTACCAATTAGATCTTCAGAGCAAACTAAGGAGATACAATTACTTACTACTTTTATAAACATAATTAGTACCAAAACTGTTTGGAATATGACATACTTTACATCAGTAACAAATTGATTAACATTTCTGTTAATAAATCTGCTTTTTCTAAATAACACAGGCACACTGGCACCTGTCCAATCGGAAGCATTTAAGAGGTCAGAGATAAATTCAGTCTCCAGAGACAAGGATTCCACAAGAGTTTCCTTCTTATTTTTAAAATTTTGTCATAATAAATCCTTTGTATCCAATGAATCAGTGGGATAATTGCCACTAATTTCTGAAAATCTGTATGTGGAATATATAGATGTCATTAGAGCTGTTTAGTAAAATAATGCATTTAACTAAATACATATTATTCTGAATGGAAGCACATATAACTACGATGGGACTCTACATTTCTTCTGCTAAGAAATGCCTTGAACTGAAATAAGACTACTTTTGAATGGTTCCTTATTATTATCATCGCAAGTTTAAAAGGTCATAACCCACCAGATTGTCAGGAGTTAACAGCATTTTATTTCATAACTTAAAACAAACAAAAAAAAATCATAAACTAAGAAACTAAGCATTCCTTAATGTTTTTCTGATTGAAGTGACCCAATATAAACCTAATCTTATTATTGCTTTGGCTTGGTAGCAAATTCTATTCATTTTCAAGAAATGAAGGAATGTGATATCAAAACAAAAGTAGGAAGTCTAACAAAAGGCAGATGATGATGGTTCTGACTAACCACCTTACGCTGGTTTTTTGTAACTTAATTTAATGAAGTAAGATTGCTTACCTCAAAGAATGTGTCATGTGCCTCACTTAAAAAATGTTAATAAAATGCTTAGACATCCAGAAAAGTTCTATTTAAATGCCAAATATTATGATAAATAGCATTCTTCATTTTATGTGAACATTATATTAAAAAACTCATTTCTCTGTAGTACACTGGCATATCCAATTTCTGGACTGCTAGTACTCTATATGAAATTCATAGTGTTCCACAGAATAAAATAGCATATTATTAGTTTTCTTTCAAAATATATCATGCATTCTTACAATAATTTTGACAGGACTCAGAAGGTTAGAAACATGACATACTTGACCATCTCGCTTTTATCATTTACCACATGGCAGATTTATCTACTCCAAATAAACAAAACTGATGTCCCCAAAGAATGTTGACATGAAAATAAATGTGCCTGAAGTAAGCTGCTGCATATAATATTAATGTGAATTCAGGACGATACTAATCTTTAAACTGAAGATATTAATTAAAGAAAAAGTAATGATATCTCAGCAAAAGCTGTACTTATTTAAAATGACAGCACTAAAAGTGTCTAGTAATAATAGCCACGAGATTTTTATGTACGTGAAGTATGTGGCCTTACAGAAGCATCAAGTTCTTATTAATGTCATCTGTATAGTATTTTGTTTGTGAGTTTTTAAAAACTAATAGAGTTTTATGCTTTAAATGTGTCAGTGGAAAATGTATTAAAAGTTGCTGTTCGGATTCATAAGTTATCTGTTTAACTTGACTATAAATGCTTCAATAGAATTTCAGTCTTTGTTTCTAAATGATGTTCTAGTGAAATAAAAACCTGTGGAAAGGTTAATCACTTTTTTACCCTTAATTATCTTAGAGAAAATTTTTGTTTCAGCTTTGTTTGTCCTTGCTGAAAACTTTGCTCTATAAAATCCCTGGAGATAATCCTATCCCTGGGAAGCATTCAGTAAAATCCATTTTAGAGAGTATGTTTTGCAATTAAAATTTCCTAGGAAACATTTCCTTGTAGGAAACATCTTTTCTTTTCTTTGTGTCAGTATAGATATGCATGTTTGTCCTTCAAAGTTTATTATGCATACACAGAATATTCACAATGGAAGTCTTTAGGCTGTAATGTGAACACCACATTCCAGTAAGGAATTAAAGAGGAGAGCTCATTTAGATTCCATTCAGTTCCTTCCCACCCAAATCATAGAAGTTGGATTTGTAAATCTGTGTGTGCATGCACCAGCATATACAGAGAGCAGGCAGCAGGAGACTTAGAGATGTAGACAAATTGCATTTATAGTAAAAGTAATCCTTCGTGTTCTTTGGATGTTTATTCAACTATTTAGAGTCCATATGAAGTAAAAATTAAAAACCAAACTGTTATTAAACCAGACTGTTATTACAACTATATTAACAGCTGTTTATGCTTGCTCTCAGAACTTATGGTTGTAATTGCCAAGAAACCTTCCTGAAGATATCAAATTAATAGAATGAGACAAAAAAACCCCACAAGACTATGGGGTAATAAAGCAGATTCCCACATATGGGAACATCTAACTGTGAATGCTTTTGGATTAGACTATGGTCTTGGGGATAACAAAAGACCATAAATATATAATTCATTGGGTAAGCATGTAAAACTTATGTGATTTTTTCCCAAAACCCTTTCTTGTTCATATTAAATTCTGAGTTATACGGAGAAGTTAATGGCAACAAGGACTACCTTTCAATACAGAGTCCTGTAAAAGATGTTTCATCTCCTTGTGAGTTCCTCTAATTAATAAGGAATATGGGAACATTTTATTTGGCACTATAAAACACTCTTCAACAGCTTCACAACTGAACAATGAAGAACACAACTGTTTCCTAAAAGGAAAAGACATGCAATGCAGGGTAATTTAAGTGTTAAAGTATTCCTGAAAAACAGTTAGTACTGGTTGCTCCAAAAGAAGGAGGAATACTGAGAACTGAAACAGAAGTTGAAGTAGTATTGTAAGAAATACATCCTCTATGAATCACTTTGCTACTCAGAGATGCACTGAAACCTTTCTCCTATTCATCTTTACAATTTAAGAGCATGAAATATTGGGTCAGAATGTTTTGAACAAGTCTAAAACAGAGGATGTTGTTTTCCCAGGACAATTATGTAATCCTTCTATGGTAAATATTGTCTAGTGTTCTCAGTCTCCTGCATTATTCAATGTACTAATCATCGTGACTTCTATTGAGTCAGCCTGGCTGTTACTTGTACTGCACTTGCCTGCAGAATACCTAGGAAGACAAGGTTTGGGGAAGTCATCTTTCATCAGTATAAATGATATATATTTCTCTGTGGAAAAGAAGAGCTTCTGGGAATTCAAGCCTCTCTCTAAACATAACCCAGTAGTGACACGGCTAATAATAAGTTTGCAAGCTTCATAGAGAGTTCACAAGGCCGCAGAACGGAAAAAAAAAATTTTCACGGAAAGGGTCATTGGACACTGGCAGAAACTGCCCAGGGAGGGGGTTCAGTCACCTTCCCTGACTGTGTTTAAGGTGTGGGTGGATGAGGTGCTGAGGGACATGGTTTAGGGTTTGATAGGAATGGTTGGACTCGATGATCCGATGGGTCTCTTCCAACCTGGTTGTTCTATGATTCTATGATTCTATTACTTGCACTGAAATTCCCAATTTAAGACAAAATGTATTTTATATATATATATATATATATATATATATATATATATATATATAAAATTGGTCAGGTGGCTATGGATAATACGTTTTGTCTTTTGTCTTGTTTTATTTATATTTATATGGCAGTACCACAATGGCTTTATGACTACCACAATGATGTTATATTGAGAGATAAAGCCCAATATTGCAGCTGAGATCTCAGGAAGTGGAAACACAGGATATGCCACAGAGATGCACAGGCATGGCATGATAAGAGATGAGGCACAAGCCGGTACTGGAGGAATCATGACTGCAAGCAATTCATCCACAAGTATCACAGAAAAGAATTTTAATATAAAGAGGGATAACATGAGTGTCTAACAGAGATTTGCATGTATGGCCTCTAAGGAGTAAGCACATAAATATATGCCCTTATCCCCCCCAAAAAAATAAAAGGTTAAGAAGAGGGTAATGACATTTTTGGTGGTGATTAATGAATAGAAACTGGACCTTGGATGTCTCCCTCCTGCCTTCCAAATGGTAATGCATTATTGTCCTCTACAGAGCATTTCTCCACATGGGAAGAAGATACGTGGTTACATTGGACCATAAACCAAGGTAAATATGAATCTCACCTTAAAGGTCATTGTACTATCATCATTAAAACTACCCAGAAATACCCTCTCAATAAAATATACTGTTTTCCATCTTCCAGGGAAGCACCATGGGCTCCAGGTAAAACACTAGCAATTCAACAAAATATTTTAAAAATGTTTTAAAAAAAATGTTCAAAAGGTGTTGCAGATCTCTAGACATTATGGAATATGTCTGCATGGAAATGTTATCCAAGTCTGAACTGAGAAATGAATGGTGTCTTCAGGTGAGAAAAATATACAATGTGCCAGATCATGTTATATTATTGTTTTACATTAAATATCATCAAACTGTCTGAAGACACAGTGAGTCACCTTTGCCCTCACTTGTTTGGATGCATCTCAGAAACAAAGTAACAGTGACAACAGCATCATATTTTTTTCAATGTTAAAAATGTGAAAGAGACTTAACTATGACTTTAAAGACTATGAAGTGTTAAGAGGTGCATATTTAATTCAATTGCCTTGTTCTGTGATTAAATTTCAAAAAAACAACTCTGGCCAAATTGTGCTTTTCCTGAGTCACTGGTAGAAAGGATAAAACCATAGTATTTTAAAGGGTCTCAGAGTACAATTGTACACTGGAGAAATAATTAAGGCATATAGCAGCATCAAATATCTCCTGTTCATCTATGAAAACATTTGAGGTGTAAAAAAAAAAACCAAAAAACAAATAATAAAACCCTAGAAAATATAACACAAATTAATGACAGTCCTGCTGTTCTTCATTATAGCAAATAAAACATCAGGCAGTAATACTGTTGGACTAAACCCTAAAAATCCACAATTTATTTCAAACCGCTAACTGCAGCAAGCTAGCATAGTTCACCTAGACTCATAATCATAATTAAGTTATAATTAATATTCTTTACATCACTGAAGAACTACACCCAATTTCTTAACATTCTTATTATTTTATTCTAAATATTGATTCCACATACATTTTCTTCACTAATCTAAAAATAAACAAGCAAGAGAGACCTAGTCTTTCTCTAAAATCATGAGAATTCTAACTGGAACAGTCAAATTGCTTTAACTTCAAGGATAATAGGCCTCTAGCAGTGAGATAAGACAAAACTGTTAAAGTATTTTTACCTGATTGTCAGGCTTCTAGTTATCTCCAGCAGTCTGAAGATTAAAAAAAAACACAACTGGATTTTCTGCTTCTAAGATTGTTTGTTATACTTAGATGTTGATGCTCACATTTAATCAAGACGATGTTGAAATCATTGCATAAAATAAAAATGTTTAAGATAGAGTATAATTTGGATATGTCTATTTGTCTTATTTACATGTTTTTTGCAATTAAAGATAAATATTTCTATGTATTCAAAATGTTTTGTTCCAGATTTACAGAAATCTGTAGTGCAAACTAAAATTGAAGAAAACTGCTATTTTATCAGTTACTTTTCATATTTTTTAAGTGAATTTTCTCTCCAGATGAATTCAACTCATATTCTATTTATAACAGTTCCTTCTGGAGACTTAAAACAAGAAACTATACCTCTTAATAGGTAAATATTTTGTTTCAGAGGAATAGAATGTTGATTTAAAAATTAAAACCTCAATATATTATTAAAATAAATTCTATTATAAGTAAATATTCATCTTATTAATTATTATTTTATTATTATTTGGGCCTTTTTTGATTGGTTATATGAGGTAATTGACAATCTGGAAGTAATTTGCCTAACTACAATACTGACACTTTCTTCCCTCGGTTGGTTTATTTAGACATTGTCTGATACCATGCATCAGATTTTGCCTTTTAGCATCTTATCTTGGTCCTAAATGCAAGTTGTCTTTTTATTACTGATCATGTCAAAAAAAAAAGTTTTTTGGAAAATATCAACGTCTCAAAGTTTTGAATATCTTCTGTGGAATACTCATAAGAAAAGATTATTTCCAATAAAATATTACAATTTGTGTGTCATATTTAACATTGTTACTGTTATAATTAGATGGTGCAAAAATAAATAAAAAGTCGGCATAAAGTCTTTTCATTCATCATTTTTATTTCATTTTTATCAGCGACTTGATCAAAATCGTTTTCATTTCTGACCAAGAATCTGACTGTGGCAAAACATTTCAACAGAACTTATCTGACCAGCTGTAACAACATTGTGTCCCTAAAAGTAAACTAGCATGCACTAGGTAGACACCAACTAGCTTGTAGTTTCCCAGATCCTCCTTCTTGCCTTCTCTTGAAGATAGGAGTGAGACTTATTTAGTTCCAGACTTGGTGACCTCTCCTGATCACCATGTCTTTTCAGAGCTAATCAGTAGTTGTGCAACATCACCCAGCTCACTCAGAACTGTGTTCAGTTCTGGGTCCCTCACCACAAGAAGGATGTTGAGGCTCTGGAGCGAGTCCAGAGAAGAGTGATGAAGCTGGTGAAGGGGCTGGAGAATAACAGGCCCTATGAGGAGTGGCTGAGAGAGCTGGGGTTGTTTAGCCTGGAGAAGAGGAGGCTGAGAGGAGACCTCCTTGCTCTCTACAACTACCTGAAAGGAGGTTGTAGAGAGGAGGGTGCTGGCCTCTTCTGCCAAGTGACAGGGGACAGAACAAGAGGGAATGGCCTCAAGCTCTGCCAGGGGAGATTTAGGCTGGAGATTAGAAGGAAGTTCTTCACACAGAGGGTCATTGGGCATTGGAATAAGCTGCCCAGGGAGGTGGTTGATTCACCTTCCCTGGAGGTGTTTAAGGCACGGGTGGATGAGGTCTTGAGGGACTTGGTTTAGTGTTTGATAGGAATGTTTGGACTAGAAGACCCGATGGGTCCCTTCCAACCTGGTTGTTCTATGATTCTATGATTCTATGATTCTAAAATGACTTGTTTTCCATTTCACATCAATTTGGGTACAAGGATTTCTGGCAAAATAAAGAAAATAGGTTCACAGTGTGAAAGCAAGCAGAAGTAGAAATTAAATTATACACTGACTGACAGAAAATAGATCCGGATCTCCCAGAGTCCAGCACAGTCTTCCATCCTTCAGGCACAAGCTGGCCACATGTGTCTCAGTTCAGAAAGCTAGTGGGTGATGACTAAAAAACGATATTATTTCTTGATATCAATAACATGAATTCATATGGTGATGAGAAAATATTATATTATCTATTTCTAAGCTTACCAGTCTTTTACTTCTCTGTATTTGTCAGCCACGTTCAGCAATGTACTTAAAAAAGAGGCGTTAATGAAACTGCACTTCAGAGCCATGTCGTTTTATCAGTGAATTAAATGTCTTCAACTACTTTAAAAAAAAAAAGAAAAAAACATACAAAAGGGCAAACCCAAATGGCTTAGGAGGTTATTTTGGTAAAAATGTCCTTTATTATGAATATTTCATAATGTGATACATAAATCATTATAGAAAAATCTGTACTGAAATTTAACTCAGGGGATGTTGGAAAGGTTAAAGTCTAGAAGTAATGAATAGGGAAGTTAAAAGTAAATTTTTTTTCTTGGTAAGGTAAGGTAAGGTATTCTATCATGACAGATGTTTCATAGAAAAGATTTATTAATATCTTCAAGTAAAATTTTGCTAAGGATCTTACTTATTAAAGGGGGAAAATGGACTCATGCTGTCAGCACCAGCTGTTTCTACAGTTAGCATTATAATAGATTTTTCTTAGTCCAAGGTTTCCTTCAGTGTCTACAAGTAAAAAGTGACCCTTAATTTATTTCCTCTCTTTGTCCCTTGGCTCCCCACCCTCCACCACAAAAAAAAAAAAAAAAAGCCAAAGATTTAGAAGATCAAGATTTTAGTAGCATTTTGAAAAAAAATATAAAATCATTTTGCACTCTTCATACTTTCCAGGTTCATGTCATTGAACAATTAATAATTTTTAAATGTTCAGAATGATACAATCTTGCTGTAAAAAAGAACTATGGATAGTGTTTGTAAAAATATTCTCAAATATCTTCTATGTGTTATTTTAAATTATTTTTCATATCACATTTTTTGAACTAAGAAGCACTTCGACATAATTCAATATTAGTGATTTACACCACTGAAGCCTAAAAAGCCTGTTGAAGTATTATTATACATTCTAAGACATTGTTGGTTATTAGAAAAACACTACATCAGAGAAAGATATGCAACTTGAAGTTCATTTATGGAGCCACGATAGAAAAGCATCATCTTAATTTATAATTACTTTATAAACTTTCACGCAGAAGAATGTTTAATTCTCACTTCTCCCCTTATGCACATGCAACTGTAACACTCTCAAATTCATGATGTGGCCAGAAGTTTGATATTGCCAAAACATTATCAAAATACTATTCAAACTGGTACTGGCATGCTCTGTGGGCCTAAGAGGGGGACAAAGACAGTCCTGACTCTTTCATTTGGGAAGGGTCATTGGCCATTGGAATAGGCTGCCCAGGGAGGTGGTTGAGTCACCTTCCCTGGAGGTGTTTAAGGGACGGGTGGAAGAGATCCTAAGGGACTTGGTTTGATAGGAATGGTTGGACTCAGTGATCCAATGGGTTTCTTCCAACCTGGTTGTTCTATGATTCTATGATTCTATGATTTACTACTGAGCAATACAGTGGAGAACAGAGAAACAGAGGTGTAACACTTCAATTATTTACAGCAGAATAACCAGTATCCAACTCTTACACGAAACAACAAAACAAAAAGAACTATCGAGCCTCTTCTCTCAAGCTTGACGTATGGGATGTGATTTTGTTGAAGTCCTGTACTTTACTAGAACTCTTCAGTATTCGGTATGCAAAAAGGAATGCACAATTTGGAAAGAGAGAAAAGAATGACTGAAAAAGAACCTTTAACTTACTTTTGCAGGTCAGTTATTACTGTCATGCTTATTGTTAAGAGCAAATATTTACATAGACTACAGAAATCAATGTAGATACAACACACTTTCTGATGCTCAAAATGTGTATCACCCTCAGAAGGGTAACTCATTTTCTAGAATAAAATATATATATATAACTGCTTTCCTCTGATCCAACACAAGTTAAAAAAATAGGATTTATGCTAGGGTACCCCTTTAAAAAACAGCTTAGCACCTCTGGTTTTAGTGGAAGTGTTTTGAATGCATCCATCTTAGAAAGAAACTTGAGGTGTAGACTAACAAAAATTTGATCACACTAAATACAAGGTAAGATTGCAGATGGATTTTTTTAAATTATAAAGAAAAAAGAAAAAAGTATAAGTGTCGTATTTATTTCAAAAATAGTGAGGAAAAGATCCTAGCAATGAAAATTACGGAAAGGGAAATGCAACATCTAATATATGTCCTCCTAGGAGATACACTGATTTGTGCTGGTCTTCTCTGTATTGCAGAGTTCACTCTCATATATTTAAGATCAGAGAAATTTTACATCATGGATCTGTGTGAGAGTTTCTGATTGAAAGATAACAATTCCCTATAGGGGACGCATGAAACAATACGAACTGATGCAGTTCATGAAATGTATCATTCATCTACAGACACACTCCAGTTGTCATTTTGTTTCCTGGTCTGACTGGCCTAAGTTTACCATACTCCATGGAGTTAACATCTCCAAAGCATCCTTAGTCTTTTCCTTTGTTCCTTTCTCTACTCTCCAACACAGATATTGATCTTCAGCCTGGATTTAGCCAGGCTCTCAACCTACCCATCTCAGGTCAGCATTCTACCACATTTCTTTTCAAGAACTTCAGTTTGGTACCTTCTCATTTTCCCAATTCTGGTCTGTGTTACCTTAAGCAGCATATGTTTTCTGTTATCAGGCAACCAGTTAGAAGGTGTAATGCAAAGTATCCAGTCATCATGATCTCTCATTCCTATGAAAACACAGATGGGAAAACAGAAGAAAAAAAATATTTCAATATATTACATTCTAAAACTCTGTAGAGGTACATCAAGCAGATGAGCACTTGAACTCTTGAATCCTAGTGTGCTGTACATGGAAGGACTGCCCTACTGAACAGAGCAAAGTTGGTTCACTAATTTATGATACTTTGCAAATCTGTAAACAAAAGATCACGTCACTGCATTGTACACATCCTTAGTAGGAATGTTTTAGGGAGAAAACAAAAGTGCTGTGTGTCATTAACTGTGAACTGAGTTTATAGTGCAAGGTAGTACATAGCAAAACTTTAAGATTTCAAAGTTTGATTTTTAGTTTTGCAAATGAAACTGCATCATTTTTCACTCTTGGTAATCAGTTTAAGGACTGTTTAAATGTCTTTGGGCTTCTAAAATTGTCAGGAAATTTCTGACAGACAATTAATGTAGTTCAATATGTGACTCAGGACAGAATATGTATAAGCAAATCATTTGAGTATTCTAGAATACTGGAAATTTCTTAGTACACAATTGCGGTACTGCATAAAAATCATGAAGAGACAATACAGAGAAGATCTGAGAGAAGAGTTCATCAGGGTCAAGGCTGATTCAAGTTCTCTTCAGTACTATTAAGCCACTCAATTGTCCTTCTTAATATTTTTTTCTGTATTATCTATACAGAAAAATTCATTCATATAATGATTTTCCTAGGTAAAAAGTAAGAAATAAAACACAACTGATGCAAATTCTTTCATACTGTAGAATATAAATTTAGCATAATTTAGCCATTTTTCTCAAAGGAAGAAGGGAGGAAGGTCTTTGCTCAGGAGCTTGCACTGCTCATCGACAGAGCTTTAAACTAGATATGAAGGGGAAAGGGGACAATACCAGCCTTGCCTATGACAAGCTGCGGGGGGACACACAATGGGTAGAGGAATGAGGTGCTGGTATGGGCCCTCCACCTGTTGGTCCAGAGCAGGCTGGGAAGCCACAGCACAGCTGATGTCATGGAGAGATGAGCCATGGGGCTCCTGAGGCAGTAGTAGCCAGCGAGGAAACTGCCATAGAACACTTTAAGGGAGATAAAGGGTGTTCCGTTAAGAAGCTGATGGGGCCAACAGCCCAGGTGAAATGCCTCTATACATATGCATACAGCTTTGACAACAAACAAGGGGAGCTGGAAGCTACTGTGCTACTAGAAAACTACAACCTGGTTGCCATTACTACTTACTGAAACTTGGTGGGACAAATCCCACAACTGAAGTGTGGCTATAGATGGCTACAGGCTGTTCAGAATGGACAGATG
Organism: Coccyzus lansbergi; assembly: GCA_033558105.1. NCBI lineage: Eukaryota > Metazoa > Chordata > Aves > Cuculiformes > Coccyzidae > Coccyzus > Coccyzus lansbergi. The sequence goes on along the minus strand of JAUMJK010000139.1, from coordinate 1,730,156 downwards.
GGGAAGGAGAGGTGGAGGCGTTGTCCTGTATACCAGAAAATGGATAGAGTGTAAAGAGCAGTCTTTGAAGAGTAGGCATGAACAAGGTGAAAGATTGTTGGTCAGAAGGCAGCAAAGGGAGCCTTGTGTTTGGTGTATACTACAGGCCACCTTATCAAGGAGAGCCTACTGATGAAGCCATCTTCCTCTAGCTACAGAAGGCTTCATGCCTGCACGCTCCCGTCCTGCTGGAGGACTTCAATCACTGAGACATATGCTGGAAAATTAGCTCAGCAAAATGTAAGCAATCCAGGAGACTGTTAGAGTGTATTGAAGACAATATCTTAACCCAGGTAACAGACATCCCCTACCTAAGTGGATGCAAGTGAGCTCATCAGTAATGTCAAGATTGGAGGCAGTCTGGGCTGCAGCAATCACTCACTGGTAGAGTCCAAGGTCCCAAGGGATATGGGAAAGGCAAGGAGTATAGTCAGGACCCTAAATTCCAGGAATGCAGACTTCCAACTCTTCAAGGTGTTAGTCAGTCCAACCCCCTGGGATATGGTCCTCAGGGACAAAGGAGCAGAACAGAGCTGGAAAATATTTAAGGATGCTTTCCATAAAGCACAAGAGTGCACAGTCCTCAGGTACAGGAAATCAGGTAAGGAAGTGTGGCTGAGTTGAGACCTGTTGGTGAAACTGAAGAGCAAGAAGGAATGCACAGGCAGTGCAAGCAGGGACAGTGACCCTGGGAAGAGTGTGTGTGTGGGGTGGGGGGGTAGTTAGAGAGAGCCAGCATGGCTTCATCCTGTCTGACCAACTTAGTGGCTTTCTCTGATGGGGTAACCACATCAGTGGGCAGAGAAAAAACAACAGATGTGATCTATCTGGACCTCTGTAAACCTTTGACACAGTCCCCTGCAACATCTCTCTGAATTGGAGATATGGGTTTGATGGGTAGACTGTTCAGTGGATAAGGAATTGGTTGGAGGGTCACATTCAGACAGTAATGGTCAATGTCTCAATGTCCAGATGGAGATCCGTGACAAGTGTTGTCCCTCGGAGACCTGTACTGGGATCAGTGCTGTTTAATATCTTCAGCAATGATACAGTGAGATTGAGTGCACCCTCAGCAAGTTTGCAGATGACACCAAGCTGAGTGGTGCATTTGTCGCACCAGGAGGATGGGATGTAATTCAGAGGGACCTGGACAGGCTGGAGAGGTGGGCCTGTGTGAACTTCATGAGGTTCAACAAGGCCAAATGCAAGGTCAAACAAATGGGTCAGGGCAATCTGTGGTTTAGATTTTCGATACAGGATGAAGGATTTAGCCTAACATGACTGAGGTCTGCCCTGCAGAGAAGGACTCGGGTGTGCTGATTGATGAGAAACTCGACATGAACTGTCAATGCACGCTCGCAGACCAGTGGACCAACCATATCCTGGGCTGCATGAAACAAAAGTGTGGCCAGCAGATCAAGGGAGGTTTGATTCTGCCTCTCTGTTCTTCTCTTGTGAGACTCCATCTGGAGTACTGTGTCCAGTTCTGGAATCCTGAATGTAAGAAGGATAAGAAGATGTTAGGATGAGTCCATAGGAGGGCCACAACTATGATCAGAGGGCTGAAGTGCCTCTGCTGTGATGGTCTAAGTTGGGGCTGTTCAGTCTGGAAAAGAGAAGGCTCAGGGGAGACCTTATAGCAGCTTTTTGGTACCTGAAGGGAGCTTACAAGAAAGTTGGAGAGGGACTTTTTACAAGGGCATATAGTAATAGTATAATGGGCAATGGCTATAAACTGGAGAGGGGAAGATTTAGACTGGACATTAGGAGGAAATTCTTCATGATAAGGAGGGTGAAACACTGGAACATGTTGCCCAGGGATGTTGTGGATAATGCATCCCTGGGGGTGTTCAAGGTCAGGTTGGATGGGGTCTTGGACAGCTTGATCTAGTGGGAGATGTCCCTGCCCATGGCAAAGGAGTTGGAACTAGATGATCTTTAAGGTCCCTTCATACTCAAACCATTCTATGATTCTATGAAATATTCCCTAATTTGTTTAAATCCCAGGTTTTACATTTATATTCCAGTAAACCATTCTTGCTCTATTGTTAATGGATGTAAATGAACCTATAAAGAAGCTCTCAAAGTTTAGCAATTCATTTATTAAGAATCCTTTCCACAAATGCTTATCAGAGGAACATTTTATGTCCGTTTAGTGGTCTAGATTACAAAAATGTGCTCATTAGAATTCATCTTAGGCAATCAGAAGTATTAAAAAGTTATGACTTGTTACACAATGCAGGTTGAAGCCTTTGCAAATTCAGCCTTTTCCCACAAGATGCTTATACTCATCAGTGCAGACGTGCGGAACAGTCAAGCTAGCACATACATTTGCTAATCCAGCTTGATAATGCCAGCATTATTTAGGTTACTCAAGTCATCAACTACACAAAACAGGAACAGCAAACATGTGAGGGTTTTTTCCACCCCGATTAATTTTCTTAGTATTTAATCTCTGAGGTTTAAGAGATCCTATTTATTTTCCTTTTCAGTGTTTAAAATTATTTCATTTAAGATTTCTGTACTTTAAATTCAGCCTATTTCATGCAATATGGTGCATTCAATTGCTTATGCATTGTAACTTCACTTTTATCATGCAAACTCTGTCATAAGACCTTAGAACTCTCTTACATCAGCAGCTCCTGACAGGAAGGTAAACCTTTAAGAGTGCTGGAACTGCTCAATGTGATTAGTAGAACTCACAAACAAATTATGTATCATGTTTCCTTTTTTTGATGTTTTGGGGTTTTTTATTGTCTTGAGAGATACTTGATTCTTGCTTCTGGAGATTCCTCCTTTGTTCACAGGAGGTAAGGAAATTCTTCCTACATGTTGTTATGTTCAGCAGTAGCCTCAGTAATTCATGAGGCAGGAGTGTGTCACAGACACACACAAGGAAGGTTCAAGTTGCTTTGAGAGAGCAGTGTGTAACCCTTGCTCATCTGCAACCAGCACTAAATCCTCCATTTCCTCCTTTCTGAATCACTGACTTAGAAATTTGCTGTACAGTAATAGGGTAAAAACTATTTTCCACATGTCTATTTTTTTTTCCCCTTGAAATGCATCAAGAGACTAGGCAGTCCAAGGGGCTATGGGTGACTGCCTCGGTCAGTAGCCAGGTAGTAAGCAGTCTCCATTGCAAAGCTGCAGAAAATGGAACAAGTAAAGCTGAAAGACAAATATAAAATAGCATGTAAAAAGAAAAATAAAATAGTCATTGGAAAAAAAAAAATATGTTCCTTAGTGTAGTAAGGCAGGGACTAGGGTTGAGTAAGAGTAACGAGTTTATGCCAGCCCTGGAGTAATAGATCCAGGGATAAACAGATCTTTTTGAAAATGAATAAAGTTCAACATGCAATGGAAGACATGAGGACACTAGTAGACTTTCTATAAAATGTGACACATCCATAGAGAGAGCAGATTGCTTATGGCCATGTTGTCTACTTTTTCAGCCACTCAGGAAAGAAGACTTAATTAGCAATCAAGTGACAGGATCACCATTGTGTTTTACAGACAAACATGCACTTTCTGTAGTTGCTTGCTCAGGAGTCTTTTTTTGACATGTGTTGTTTTCATTAATATAGATTTTTTGAAAGAAAAAAACCCACAGAAATAACAGAAAATATTAAAACATTCCAGTACCTGAGCGGGGCCTACAAGAAAGCTAGGAGAGACTTTTTACAAAGGCTTATAGTGATAGGACTACGAGGATTGGCTATAAACTGGAGAAGGAAAGATTTAGACTAGACATAAGGAGGAAACTTCACAGTGAGGGTGGTGAGGCATAGGCACAGGTTGCCCAGGAAAGTGGTGGAAGCTCCATTCCTGGAGGTGTTCAAGGCTGGGTTGGATGGAGCCTCAAGCAGTCTGATCTGGTGGGAGGTGTCCCTGCCCATCACAAGGGAGTTGGAACTAGGTGATCTTCAAGGTCCTTTCCAACCTAAACTATTCAGTGATTCTATGAAAATAATTCATATAGTAAAATATAAGCTGTTAAAATTACTGAAGTTGGTTGCTTTTTTTTTCCCATTGCTGAAGAAATTACTGTTGTGAGAAATATCTAAGAGGTCATTCTCTCCTCTTTTCTCCAACTTCAATTAATCCACAGACATTTCAATCCAGCATTTGAAGTTTATACAGAAACAAACACAAGATGATATTGTTTACTATAAAACCCCAGTATTCTGTAGGTACAAACTGGTTAAATTCAGCATGTGAAAACCAGAACACATCAACCTTCAAAACTGAAGAATTTTCTGAAAATTCAACAAAAATAATTCTGTCCACAAGCATAGCTCTTTGCAGAAAGATACATTAGGTTTTCCAGCTGAGATACATTAATATTTTAGTCAAGTCTTTGATGGCATTTAGTGTAGCATGTATAATGCAGCATTTGAAAAGTTGCCTGACTCTCCTAGGATCATAATTATTTCTGCAGTTTTAAAACCTGGTAGGATATGGATAACTGCAGTAATTATAGGCCAATTTTCTTAATTAATGCAGTCTGCAAAATACTCACACAAGTAATAGCAAAAATGATTAGAATTGATTCCTAACAAAATTAATTCATAAACAAGAGACATTCAAACAATAACATAAAGCTCTTCCTTGACCACAATAATGACATTTACCATAAAAGTAATGAAGTGTATTTGATAATATATTAGCAGCTATACTTAAAATTCAGTAGTATAAGATGCATTTCCCGCATCACAACCAGATAATGCAATGAAAAAAGAAAACTGGCTTCTCTGGGAACACAATTTCCTTACTAGTTTAAGCAAGTATCGATATCCTTATTGCTCTCTACAACTAACTGAGGGGAAGTTGTAGAGAGGAGGGAGCTGGTCTCTTCTCTTGAGTGACAGGGGACAGGACAAGAGGGAATGGCCTCAAGCTCCACCAGGGGAGATTTAGGCTAGACATTAGGGAAAAAAAAATCACAGAAAGAGTCATTGGGCACTGGTTGAGGCTGCCTAGGGAGGTGGTTGATTCACCTTTCCTGGAAGTGTTTAAGGCATGGGTGGACGAGGTGCCGAGGGTCGTGGTTTAGTGTGTGATAGGAGTAGTTGGACTCGATCATCCGATGGGTCTCTTCCAACCCGGTTATTCTATGATTCTATGATCAAAGAGATACAGCAGTACAACAGGATTCTATGGTGTTGGCTTATTTGGGGCAATAAAATTCTGTTGTCCTTGACAGTTTCAGTCATGATGCACACAAAGTTTTAGAAAAGACTAATACAAAAAAATCTTGAAGGCAATTAAATATTGGGAGTTGGTATTATAGTTTTTCACATTCCCAGGAACACAACCAAAATTACCTAAGCAGTTCAGTTCATCAGACAATGAACTTTTGACATCTGCAGTCCTTTAGTTACCTGCTCAGCTCAGGGAAAACTTCCAAGCTGCACAGGAAGGCAGGACTTCTGACAAAGCTTTCCTCAGGGTAGCTCCGCTATAAGTGCAATACTGTCTTGGAAAGAGATTACTTCATCTCAGTTTGTATCCAGCCAAAAATATAGTTTTAAAAAAATCCATACATTTTCTTACTTGCCAAAACTTGATCACTTAAACTAAATTGATACTAGACATGACTCCATGTCACCTAGAACAAGCCTCCAAGACACAACGTTCAGCTTCAGAGAAGTCAGATAACATATACAATAACATGTCCCATATACCTGCTGAAATCTAACATATTACTTCTATTTACGCCCACACAGATCAACTACTGAACATCAGACTAATTGTGCCTGCCTGTTGCAATCAGATGAGCATAATTTCATGTACTTCAATGCTGCCCGACTGTTTTTCCAGCCAGATATGAAAAACAACAAGCATCCTTCCAGAAAACGTAGGGTTCATGGCCATGGAAGTAGTTCCTATTAGAAATGCTGCAGAATCACAAAACAAATAGTCTTGTTCTTTCATTGTCTTTTGTTTGTTTAAAAATTATGACTCAACCAGCTGGTAAACATTGTAAGAAACCTCTGAAAAGACAGACAAATAGTAATATCAAAACAAACACTTAAAGATGCACAAGAAATGTGATACAACCCATAAATACAACATAAATAACCTTTAATTCATGAGTTGAGTATTCAAGGCATTGAGTATTCAATGCCTTAATACAGATCTAAGAACATAACCCATAAACGTCATGTGATTGAGAACCTTCCTCTCTCCTGTACAAAATGACATCCCTCAGTCTGCAAGCTGGTTATGGTCATCTAGGAGATCCTCAGTCAGTACATGGCAATCCTACCCATGCATTCATTTGGAAGGTCTGAAATTAAATATAGCTATAATCCTATAATTTCCTATTCATGGTAACATATAGATTACTTTAGCACAAATTGTGGGAACTCTAGAGTGCATTTGAATTTGGCTAATAATACGGAAGCTTGCACTACCCTTCCATCATGATCTGTTAAACAATATTGGTGGGATTTTTTTAGTTTTGTGTTTCAAGGGATAGAGGAACAGGTTTACTTGTATTTCTCATTGTCATTGAATCTTGCAGGGAGAGCACTCAGTAACAAAGAAAAGTATTTGTCCTTTAAAATAAAGTGTTCAGCGATTTATCTTCAGGAAAATGTAGAAGCTGTCTCCCAGTTCTTTGCCAAAGTTTCAAAGAAGGTAAATTTCAAATTGAAAGAAAAGTTCTCTGCAATTAATATTCATTTTTTTGTAACAGTTAGATGATCAGATCAAGGTCACGAGGTGCTCTTATGCAAACTAAAAGTACAGAGTCAAGGAAGTGACAGTAAATCATTCACAGATCCTGTACTATTTTACAGAATCAGAATCACAGAACAACCAGGTTGGAAGGGACCCATCGGATTTTCTCCCAGTAGCTCCCTGTAAGCTGCCAGCTTCGATGCTATTGTACTCACTAACTCCAACAGGCCATACAAACAGGACAGTGAGCATATTTAAACAATTCCTTAGAAGTGTGTTAATAAATAAAAATCTTATGCAGTAAGATACTGTCTTTGAAATTTCCCAGGCTTGTCAAATCATCTTGACAGCAAGTTATGCCCTGCTACACTGGCATATTAGGTAAGGCTGAATGCCAAAATAAGAACTCATGACAGGCCCAAGTGTCTTCTTAACTTTCAGTATTTCTCCACTATCACAAAATGTTATACTGAATAAAAACTAAAATTGCACTTCTACTTATGTACAACCATAGAAGATCTTATAGGCACATGAGTTCAGATTTATTTTCTAGAGTACAAACCTATCACCTAACAGCAAAGCTTGACTATGCATTTAAAGTCTTGAATGTACATGATGGGGTGATCAAACTAATTTTTATCAAGATTTTTTCTGTCGACAGGAATCTCATAAAACAATTGCCAGATAAAGCTCAACGTAATCATAGCACAGAAAACTCATGGGGTTTTTTCCAGGTAGGTTTGAATTTAAAAGGTTTCAGCAGGAGTGATGTGATTAGTGAAGATCTACCAGTAAATACTGATTTGATTCCAGCTGTCTATAGGATACTATATAGAATTTCCTACATTAATTCCTTCCACAACTTGTTGTCAGTCTGAAAAAAATAAGTAGTTTCTGTTCATCGACGTTTTGATTTAACATTCTCAGTCACATTCGGCAAGGCTGGCCAGTTGCAGCATGGTCTCTCTTCATACCTCCAGTAGAAGGTTAAGGAACCCTTCAATTAAGTGGGAAGTTGATACTACCAAACACATGCTGAGAACCCACTACATTAGGAACCTTACCAATACCATGTAATCTGAAAATCAGATGTGATGACTCACCCCTATCACCATAGCGATAGATTTCCATTTCTGCCTTTAAAACTGTGGATTTTCAATCAATCCACTTGACCTTTCTGAAAATCAGTCACTAACATAAGATTACAAATAACAAGACCAAGTTGACTTCCGAAATATAAAGTGTATCATGAACACCTCCACCTCAAAATATATGTACGAAGATACAAAGCCTGAAAGCTTTATAAATATTCAACTCACATCATTGTTTAAACAATATGAGGGCTTAATGAATGCACAAAGATACAATTGTCAATGATATCTATATATAAATACAATTTCAGTTTATAATTAGAATTAGGTATTCAGCTAAGAAATTACTGAGGTGATTGCAACAGCAAGCGACAGCAAAGAGGGAATGAACAAATAAACTTTAAGGTTGATAATGAAAGAACAACCATATAGCCTCCTGCGTTTTAATGTTTATATTAAACAAAATGTGAAGAACCTTCTTAGCATTAGAATTAATGCAAGTAACATTAACAAAAAATTACTACGGTGATATTGTTTAGGGGTATTTAATTCTTGGAAACTACTTTATCATCTTTTCGCATTAATTATTTGAAAACACTCTTCCCATTTCCAAATTGAGAGATATTTTTATATGATATAATACAAACTATATTCAACATGTGACTGGTAATTTCAATACTTCTAGTGAAGTACAATTGTAAGCTGGGTGGAGGATGAACTAAGAGTAGCCCCGAAGAGAAGGACTTGGGGGTGCTGGTGGAGGAGATGCTGGGCATGAACAAGTAATGTGTTCTTGGGGCTCAGAAAGCCAACTGTATCCTGGGCTGCATCAAAAGAGTATGACCAGCAGGTCAAAGGAGGTGATTCTGCCCCTCTACTCAGCTCTCATGAGACCTCACCAGGAGTACTGTGTCCTGTTTTGGAGTCTAGAGTGAGTCCAGAGGAGGACCATGAAGATGATCAGAAGGCTGGAGCACCTCTGCTTTGAGAAAAGGCTTGGAGAGCAGGGGTTGTTCAGCATGGAAGAGATGGCTCTAGGGAGACCTTAGAGCAGCCTTCCAGTACCCGAAGGGGCCTCCAAGAAAGCTGGAGAGGGTCTCTATTAAGAGAGACCAGGTAGTGTGGTGAGGTAACATTTTTAAGCTGAAAGAGGGGAGATTTATACTGAATATTAGGAAGAAAATTTTTACTGTGAGGGTGGTGAGGCACTGGAATTGGTTGCCCAGAGAAGCTGTGGATGCCCCTTTCCTGGAGATGTTGAAGACCAAGATGGATGAGGATTGGAGCAACCTGATTTAGTGGAAGGCATCCCTATCCATGTCAGGGGGGTTAGAACTGGATGATCTTTAAAGTCTCTTCCAACCCAATACATTCTATGAAACCCATACATCTGTCCTGGACTTCCAAAAGATTTTTCTAAAAAGAAGTTTGTCCTTAGTATGACTGAAACCTGTACATAAAATTTGATTTATTTTAGTAGATAAACTGCCAAGAAAAACACAAACTTGAGCATACAAAAAGAAATATTTGTTGTATGTAGCCTCTAGGAAAAAATACTGAGGTGTTAGCAGTTACGGTGACAGGGGCTATGAAGTTAAATCATCAACACGTTGACCTACTTATAACTTATACTCTCTTATGTGCAGTCTAACTGGATAAGATCAATTAGAGAAGTTTTACTTCAAATTTTAAGGATTTTTTTCGTACTATCTAAAAGTGAACACAATGGGGAAAAAAATAGGCTACAAATTCCTATTTCAGAAATTATAACACCACTATTCCTGTTGTTACCTTTAAATTTCTGTAATCATGCCTGTTTTCAGACTTTCATTGTTATTTGCTACAGTCAACAGGATTGAGAAAACCGGAGTCAGGATCATTGACATCCACCTTATTTGCCACACAGAAAAGTTTAGGGGCTGATTTTGCAGGAATAGTTACAGAATCAGTTTAATTTTTTTCCACTCATAGATAATGATTCAGTATAGCAATTAACTATTTGCTTCAGGTTAGACTCATCTTGAAAGTCTATTAATTTCAGTGACATTTAAAGTTCAGTATATTTTAAGTTCTTGGCTGATGGACTTCCAGGTTAGCCTGCTAGCAATCACTCTGTGCATCCCATGACAGATGTTCAGTCTTTCCAGACAGCAGCTGTCAACTCAACGTTCTGAAATATCATACATAACAGCACTGTTCAGTATGTACCTCTGTTTTAAGGTTAAAAAGCAAAATTTCAAGATCAATTACATGTCTGTCTAAGAGAAAAATATGTACATTAAGATATATAAGAAGTTTCCACTGTTCTGATGACTTTTAAATGTTAAAAATGAATATTGCCCACAGTATTTTCTCTAGCATATTTTTGGAACAGTTGTAATTGTCTTCAATATTTGGAAAAAAAGAATGATCAGAAAATTATCACTTCTTCAGAAAATCCTGCCATGGGAAAACTGTTGGTGTTCTTCACCGTAAATGAAAAAAGACACAGCATTTAAAATTATGATCAGCAACTTGATACTATTAATTAATAACATTAACACCTGTAGTTCTACTGTCTAGGTTATATCTGTAGCATAACGTTTATATCATGCTAGCAGACATATTAATACCTAAAAATGCAGAGCCAAGGTTTGCATTTTTTAATCATCTTGACAAGAGTAAAGAAAGATCACATGCTTCTTTCTGCATTATTCTAGGAGCCAATATCAGTATGAGCATAATTCCACTTGAAAATCCAGACAATGACTTTTCATCCGTAAATCATTCTTCTTCATCCATGAGACAAATACTTAGAGTTAACTAGTTTGTAGCAAGCTGGGCTTTTGTTAAGTTCTCTCCTCCTAAATCCAAGCAGAGACAAGACATCAAACTGAGAAACAGTCACATCAAGAGTGAGGTCTCTTACTTTCCATAGCACAGAGTTCAGTAATTTCTCCAATAACTAAAAATATACATTCACTAGAAAAGTTATATGAGCTGATATAGAAACGTTTTCAAATGTACTCATCAAATGCCTCTCTCTGGTTGCAAGACATAGGTAACTAACACCTCATCAGGTAATAAACAACCTTAGATGTGTTTCACATATGACAGCACAAAGACCTCCGAGTAACATCTAGGGTTCCCAGTACTAAATAATCTACTGCTGTTGAACCTTTTCATCAAGCAGTTGGAGACAAATTAGAACTGATGTTTAACAGATCTAAAACAACCCAAATCAAACTAAAATTGATAGGATATTAGAAATTTTTTCCCTGAAGAACACAAAAAATGCTATCATTACCACCATGAAGAAAAGTCACCCACCCTTAGTATTTTTTCTTTTTACTTAACACTTATTATAATCTATGAATTATGGAAGGACACAGAAGTATGTTTTGCCTTTTGTCAAATCTTTTGTTTGCACATGTTTCAAATTATAATTTAGGTAATGGAGAAGAATGTTTACAAAGTCTACAAATGCAAGCATCCAGAATTATCCAGCATAGGCATTCATCTTTGTGAATTTTTAAAAAACAAAGAGGTAACAGCCTATTTCAGGTGGCAAAACATACTGTCTTTCACAGATTCCTTCTGGCAGAGCTGCCACAACGTAGTAAATAGAGCAAAACCAGCCCCCTTTCAATATTATTTGAGCTCTACTAATACATAAATTTGAGCAAGTAACTAGCCTGAGGCATTTGTACACTTACATATCATCTACAGTTCATCAGCAGATGCTGCTGCAGTTTTCCCTCATTCTGTGGTGGTGATATCTTGCCACACAGTTGCCACAATTTATAAGGCTAGAAGTTAATATAAAAGCTAGCTGAGGTAGCAGAACTGTTAAGAGTTTATTTAACTCTTCTAAAGTCTCTGAAATTACAGAAAATAAGGTGAGGAAGTAAAAATCTCTTTATGTTATTTGCTGTAGTCCTACACTATCGTTGGTGAAATACATGGAAACAGAAATAAAGTGAGAGTAAATTTATTTTCAGACATCTGAAACAAGTATCAGTCAATGTCCCGCTGATGCATAAAATCTGAGTTTGCCATTCAATTTTGTAAAATTGTCACTATAGTATAACCTTCATATTTTGCATTACTCCTTGATATTTGTCAAAGTTGAACACAAAACTTATATAGCCTCATGTTACTACTACTTCAGCAAGCAGCTTGAAATCAGCTGTGGTATAGCATTTCTCTTCTCCAGGCAATGAATTTAGATTTCAAATTATTGCCTGCACCCTGATGTCACTTCATCTTTTGAGCATTTTATAAGGCAGGAAAACGAAGTACATATTACTCTACCTTTTTTTATTTCTCTACATTTCTTAATATATGGTATATTTACTTATTATTATTACTTAAATCACCAAATGATTCTGAGTCGTCACAATCAATGACCAAGCCCTCTATTTTATTCCTCATTTCAAATGATCGTTCAGGATGATATGTAATGTGCTTGCAGATGCAGAACTGGCTTTCCTGCTCTAGATCTGTAAAGGTGTTAAAGGAATCTGGTGAAGTGTGTGGACATGAGACTTCATCCTTATGTCTACAGCAATAAAACCAAAGCAATTGGAGGATATCTACAATGCAGTATAAAGATACATATCATTCATTCTTCATCTCTATAACAATAGATCAGACAAATTTTCTTACCCAGGGGTCTATCAGCTTCTACACAAAAGAGGGAAACTCACATATTCACTGACTATTCAAAATTATGTCACATTTCAGCTTGTGTGAGATGCATAGCTCTAAACTTTGAAAAGGAATTTTCCTTTGCTTCATTAAGCAATGAACCTACTCCTTTGACTTTCCACTCATGAAAAACACTATGAGTAAATTATTGCAAACATCCAGTTTTCTTGAACACACGTTCTTGCAAGCACCTTCAGAGATTTTTTCAAGTTAAAAACCTTAAGTATTCCAGATCCTTATAATATTTTTCATTTTTTCATCTCACCTGGGAGAAGATATCCCTATTTAGTCTTTAATTTTTTTCTTATTCAGGATTAAAAGCACCATGTGAACAAGACGATACATGTTTTTGAACACTGTGCTGATAAAAAACTCTCTTTTATGAAATATACAGTCAGGTCGAACTTAGAGAGGATTCATTCAGTCCATCTCAGGGATATTTTGGTTTCACATGGAATACTCATCTTGGAGATGTTCTGTATTATTATATACAGAGGCACTAAACTAAAGCCTTATGAAAAAAAGGTTATACTACCTTGCTGCATTTTTTTTGTTATAGACTTTCTTAGGATTATTTTTATAATAACAAAAAGGTGTTCTACATTAGAAACACCATCTGTGGTGATTTTTTTCTCGGAGTTTTCTCAGTTCTATGAATGTAAAGGACTTGCTCTCTAAAAGAAATACCAAGGTCACGACATTGGTCAGCAGCAAGTCACAGTTTCTGTGGGAATGCCTCTGGGTCAAAAAATTTGCCCCACCTTGCAAAAAATGCACTCTTTCTTTTTTTATCTTCTAAATCTTGTTCTAGAAAATGGGAGAGGGGAAGGATTTTGTTTAATAACCTTGCTATAAAGCAATAACCACTTACGAAGCTATATTGAAAATATTAACAAAATCAAAGAGAAGTTTCACATTTTAGCCCTTAGGCATATTTGCATCAAGAATCAATGACAGAACATAAAAATTAGCTATACTTTTAGCTGACAGACTACATACTTTAAATACATGGTTGATTTCTACTTCACAACTGTTTTCAAAATCCTTGTTTAAAAGACCTAAAGTAATTCCGCAGGCAGCTGGAAAAGAGACTATGCTTCACCCTCGTCTGCCCCACAACTGTTGTGTTTAGGCTACTTGGCAGTGGTTAAACAAGTTTCTTTCTAAATTATTACATTGATACAAATTAACAGAAATCAATAGAATACTTTCTTCAAAGGAAGAGGAGGAAAAAGAAAGTTTTTTTCCCAGAGAATTCTCCTTATGTATTGCAGAATAATAATAATAATAATAATAAATCTATCTTGAATCTACTTTGTTCCTCGTAAAACAGGAGATGACCCCCAAAAAAAGGAAAGAACATTAGGAAAAGAATCTATGCTAAAAGACAAATACCTTTTTTATATAATAATGTTACTAAACTTACTAACACGATAGGCACAAAAAATAATACACACTATAAAGCAAATTATGCTAAACACATGCTTGAATAACACTTAGATTCAGTTACACCTAACTCTACCCTAGACCTTTCTTTACTAAAAATAGGAACTAATCACAGCACTGACAAGTGAATCTGGGAGTGGGAGAACCAAAACTGTGGTTTTCTGTAGGTTTATGTCTCATGGAGAGTTCTCTACTGCATAAAGCTATGCGAGCTCTGACTAAACTTTTTCATAGCTGAAATACTCGCAGTATCCTTTTCTCATATCTGATACTCAGCAAAATGTAAAACATTGAAATCTGTCTTCTCTATTTTTACAGTAGTTGGAGAAACTCCCTCATTTTGGATAATTTGTGAGATTTCAGAAACAAGTGATCATGATTTAAACTCAGTGAACTCCTCCACCAAAACCATCAAAAAAAAAGGTTTTTGTTGAAATACACAGGAATTGTGCTTAAAAAATTACTGCTTTCACAAATTCAGTGAGCATCCCCTGAAAAAAAAGAAACAAATGCTCTGATAAATAGAAATCACTTAAGATTTTTTTACGAGACCTGCAAAGAAGAAATCAAACTGAGTTAGAAAAAGGAAAAAATCACACTAAATTAAAAGTGCAGCCAAATGAAAAGCTTACAATGAATGGCATGAATGATAACAATGTTAATGAATGAAAATCAGGAACACAAATTGCAGATTTGTAAGGTAAGCATGGGGACATATGAGAAAAATACTGCAAACCACAGAACAATATGAGGAGAGTGTTTTGAATGTACATTTGAAAAAACAGTAATCTTGATAAATACATTAATATTTCCACAACAGAAAGAACGGATAAAATCACAAAGAACTTATAATTTCTATTGTATGCTAGAAAAAGAGGGATGAAAGAGGAAAGCGAAGCCAACAATCATAAGAACAACTACTTAAAAATAGGGTACTTCATCCCCATAGTTCAAACCAGATTCAACTATGCTGTGCCATTCTAGACATTCATTTCTAAAATTTAGAATGTTTCCTAGCATTGGTAAGAATATGCATGAACACACTTACTCGTCCTTGTAAGCACTTAATCTGTGACCCATCCTCCTTAAAATAACTTAATCTTAAAATAATTTAGCCTGAGTACTACTTGCTTTCTCATTTCTGGATGCAGGCATCATTTTGCTGCTATTTAAACCCAGTTACTAGATATTTCATAGAATCATAGAATCACCAGGTTGGAAGAGACCCATCGGATCCTCAAGTCCAACCATTCCTATCAAACACTAAACCATGTCCCTCAGGACCTCATCCACCCGTGCCTTAATCACCTCCAGGGAAGGTGAATCAACCACCTCCCTGGGCAGCCTATTCCAATGCCCAATGACCCTCTGTGTGGAAAACTTCCTCCTAATGTCTATCTTGCAACTTGCTTATGCAACTTCAGGGGAGAAAAACTTGAGTTATATGTCAAACTGATATTCTATGTATACGAATGGGACAATCATTACAGATTTCCTTCTTATGCCATCAGGAGGTCATCTTTCTCAAAATTTTTATCAGAAGTATTTCTCTAGTAAACTAATTTACATTACCTGTAATACTTCCACAGCTATAGCTCTCAGTAACAGTTACTCTTATTATGGGTATTTCCAGTCACAATATCCTTAGAATATGATCGGTAGTACCCTTGAATCTGTGGAGTTTAGGGGAAATGAGCAAGAGTGACAGCAGAATTATAAGCCTGGACTTCAGAAAAGCAAGTTTTAGCCTTGAACTTCAGGGACTTGCTTGGCAGCATCCCATAGAAAACTGCCTCAGGGAGCAAAGGGATACAGGACAGTTGGATTATCTTCAAGGACAGTCTCCTCCAAGCAGAAGAATGGTCCTTTCAGGTGTCCAGGAAGGTAAGCAAGCATACCAGAAGGCCAGCATAGGTGAACATGGAGCTCCTGTCTGAGCTCAGATGGAGAAAACACAGAAGCAACAGTGCAAAAATATTGCCTGCACACATCAGAACTGAGTCAGGAAAGCCAAAGGTCAACCAGGACAGAAATTACCAAGAAAAAAGGAGGAAAATAAAATGAAAGGTGTAGCAAAAGGTAGCAAAATGAAAGGTAAGGACAGCGTAGTAGAATGAAAGAGTTCTATATCACTTAACTCACATGGACATGCACAAGTCTCAAGTTCTAGATGGGATACATAAAATCATAGAATCATAGAATTACTAGGTTAGAAGGGACCCACTGGATCACTGAGTCAAACCATTCCCATCAATCACTAAACCATGTACCTGAGCACCTCATCCATCTGTCTTTTGAACACCTCCAGGGAAGATGACTCAACCAACTCCCTGGGCAGCCTGTTCCAGTGAACACACAAAGGTGCTGAAGGAGCTAGCCAATGCCAATTACTGTCTTTGAAAGGTGACAGCAATAGGGGAGGTTCTTTTTGACTGGAAAGACACTAAAACCACATCCACCTTCAAGAAGAGTAAGAAGAAGTCTTAATTCAATCTCTGGGAAACCCATGGAGCAAATCCTCTCCTAAGATGTTTCTTTAACATGCAAAAGACCATTTCTTCTGTGATGAAGTGACTGGTGCTGTGAGCAAGAAATGATGAGGCATGACTTGTCCATGATAGACCCATGTTGGCTGCTCTTTATCAGTTTGTGTTTCTTGAAGTGGATTGAAAATTTGCTGGACTGCCAGACTCAAAGCCTGGGCCCTGTAATGTAGAAAACAGCTCTGTGGAAAAGGATCTGGACATTGCAGCAGAAGGTATGCTGAGCACAAAGCAGAAGTGTGCCTTTACAGCAAAGAAACCCAAAGGCATCCTGAATTATATTGGCAAACACATAGCCAGATGGCCCAGGAAAGTGCACCTAAAGTATTCAGTCTGTGGCTCTCCTCTACAATGTTGGCATACTGGAACAAGTGCAGTGGAAAATCACCATTTTGGGATGGTTGAGGGTTAGACAACATGATCGGTAAAGAAAGGTTGAGAGAGTTCTGCCTTTTCATCCTGAAGAAAAGAAGACTCTGTCAATGAGAGGGCTCACTTCTGTCTACAACTACATAATTGAAGGATACAGTGAAGGCAGAACTTGACCACTCCTAGGGATACTTAACAACAGGAGGACAGGGAGTGGACACAACCCTTGAGCAACGTGATCTAAATAGACTTGTTTAGACCAAAAGCCTGTACTAGACAACCTCTGGACAACTCTTCCAAAGCTATATACAAATCCATGATTTTTACATATGCAAAGCAAAGACAAACAACTTCTTCTTCTAAAACTAGGCAGTTGTCTAAATTTCTTCCTAGTCTTTTAACAAGCCTGCATTTTTGAAAATGGTGTCCTCTATGTTGTCTTTTGTTAATTACTTCAAGATCTACACCAGTATTGCACCTGAGATCTTAATTTCATTTGAAGTGTAACCGAGCTTGCTACATCCTGTTGTACAAGAGGACAAACTCTTATCAATGCTATCTGTTCTGCACATTTAAAAGTGTGAATTGAGTACTTCAGTATTGACCTGGGTTTCTAGAAGCTGCTTTTCTACTTCTCTCTGAGATGAGAGAAGTATTCAGAGATATTCTAATTTCTGTAACAGGTTAATTAATGTACTGGAGCTAAAATCTTTCGTGCTCAATGTTAAATTATGCTACCTATTTAGGAGATACTAAAAAGGAATATATTTTCCAATCTGGAGGAGACAGTCCCTTCTTTCAAACTGTTCATAATTTGAACATAAAATGGCTAAAAAAAGGTGGGAGGAAATTACGAAGCTTATAATAAAAGCAGAAGAAACTTCCAGCTGATTTTGTTGTTTTGCTTATCTGGTGTATTGCTTGGAAGATTAGAAATATGTACGAACATTATCATCATAAAGTCTATTCTCACTTCCACTGTTGTCTTTTGTATGTTTAAGCTAGCAAGAGCATTGTATCACCTGTATTCCCTTTCATAATCAATGTAATAAGTTTCCAAAGGTGATATTTACATAATTACACATGCAGAGCAACAAAGATAAATTACTGCATATCAAGCAGAAAAGAATTCTCTATTCACACCATTGCTCTAAATTGCTTGGCAGAACTAAATAGGAATGTAGTAGCCCAGATGTTGTTTCAATGACAGGATCATCTAAATTCAGTGTAAATTTAATAGGCAACAGTTATAGGAGTTACTTTGCACTTGTGCTTGTACGGCTGGCAGCTGTACAAGATGACATTTAGAAAGGAATGGCAGGCTTTAAGGAACAAAAAAAAATATGAAAAGAAGAAGATAATATGTAGATTCTAGATAGCATGTGTTCAAGTGTTCAAAATCCTTAAGTAATTTTGAGGAAGATCTAAAAAAAGCTAACATTACAAAAGGACATTTTTGTTGCTCTCTCTGAAGTTTACAAGTTTGCAAAGAAATTCAGTCAGACATCTGTTAAGAATGCACTCCTCTTTGAATGTTAGTTCATTACAAAGCTCAGAAGATTAGAGCACTGAAGGATACTTAATGTAGCCCATCAAAATGAAAAGCCATATCTGAGAAGAACCATTTCTTCACAGGTACTGCACTTTTCTGTAGTGGTGTCTTCTAGAAACATATCGTATGATTCTTTTTTTGCATGAATTATTCCAATTCCTTTCCAATAAACTGTGAAATAACATGTCAGTATTTCTAGGCACATTGGAAGGGGATAGAAGAAGATTAGAACTGAAGTAATTCAGCTTGCTTTAACACTAGCAAGACAAAGTCACTCACGTGTGTAAACCATTCAACAAACTGTTAGTCATCCTACACACCTCTGATGGAATTTCTGTGTGTTAAAAAACCCACATTATTTATTTGCCTTTTCATAAAGCTAATGTGTATTTTAATCTTCACTTTAACATTACATGTGCAAATAGTGAAATATTAGATAAACAGTTCACTCTTTCATTTCACATCAGTGAATTGCCTGAATTTTAAAAATCAGAACCTTATCATCCAGATTAGACAGTCAAATATATGCTTTAAAGTGTATATAGATACACATGCTCCTGTGTATATTGAATGAATAATATATTCATTTTAAGAGTGAAAATGGCTCAAAACCAGTCCTACATGTTGACAGGTAATTGAAGCTAATTTCCCCAAGATACCTAAGAATACCCACAGGTTAGTCTGATGTAAACAACTATGCCTTATTGAAATCAAGAAATAAGAACAGTGACAGAGATTCTGCATAATGAGGGTCATCTAGTTTCAACCCTCCTGCTATTGTCAGGGAAACCTACCACTAGATCAGGCTTCACAAGACCGCATCCAGCCTGGCCTTGAACACCTCCAGGGATGGGGCAGCCACAGCTTCCCTGTGCAACATGATCTAGTGTCTCACCATCCTCATTGCACAGAATTTCTTCCCAATGTCTAGTTTAATTTCTTCCCTCCTCCAATTTACAGCCATTGCCTTCATCTTATAACTACATGCCTTTGTAAAATGTCTCTCCCCAGCTTTCTCTTACGCCCAATTCAGGTTCTGGAAGGTCACTATAAGGTCTCGTCAGAGCCTTCTCTTTTCCAGTCTGAACATCCACTGCTCTCTAAGCCTGTCGTCATAGCAGAGATGCTCCAACCCTCTGATCATCCTTGTAGCCCTCCTCTGGACCTGTTCCAGCAGTTCCATATCCTTCTTATGCTGAGGATTCCAGAACTGGACACAATACTCCAGGCGGGGGTTCACAAGAGCAGAGGGGCAGGATCACCTCCCGACACCTGCCGGCTATGTTTCTTTTGATGCAGTCCAGGATACTGTTGGTCTTCTGGGTTGTGAACCACAATTCTGATATTCAAGATTAGGTTCTCCTAATTCCTAATTAGGTTCTAAGATTAGGTTCTACGGAAAACAAAAAAAAAAAAAAAAAAAAAAAAAGCACAACCTGTTACTTTTCAAAACCAGATTCAATTATGTGGAGCATTGGACTCCAAAATTCTTCCCTGTTAAGAAGAAAACCTGCAACTTTAAACTTGTTTTTCTACACTTAAAAGCTGATGCATATCATTAAACGTTTTTTTTCTTCGTTGAGGAATGACACCACTTTATTTACTTTTCTTAAGAAAAATTTTCATTGAAATTTAGTATGCCAGTCACTATAGCTCTTTCAAACTCTAAACGTCAGGATGCATTGCTAGAACAAAAAAAAAATCACAAAACCCTGAAAATTATGTTTATTTGTGTTAATTCTTCTATATAATTCATAGGGGAAATGTTCTTTATTAGCCTCTTCTCTAAGAAAAGAAATGCCTCATTAATTTTAAACACATCAATCTGAAAATGCTATCCATGTCAGATAGAATAATGACTGACATTACAGAGAGCACAATAAACTGCACAGAAAATACAATCACCCATTATTCACTGTCATGTGAATTTATACTCATGTGTAAATACACATGCTTTTTTGTACTATGAAAGCTGTGAAAAGTAGAAATCTCAAAAGTAACTGTGATGTGGGTGAGAAGAGTGATAAAAAAACCATGGATTTAGAAATTCATATAGAGATGGATAAAATATCCATTTTTGTATATCTTTGGAATAACTGATGCTATCATGCATTCACTGCTCAACTTGGTCCACAGACCTAGATATCTCTTCACAGAAAGCAACCAAATTGGTCTAATTTGATTTATTTTTGGAAAATCCATGTTAGCCTGTTTCCACTCACTTTTTCTTGCTTCTGGAAATGACTTCCACGTGACTACATTGTTACATTATATTACTAGTATCAGTCTATTAAGCATATCTAACTGTCCTGTTTGATTTCTGAAATCTGGTCCTTTCAGAAGTGCACTCTTTCTTGAGATAGAAGTTGTCCTTCTGCTTTTAGTTTCTTGTTATACACAGCATCAATATGCGAGAAGCTGCCTGACTTTTTCTAATCAGAAGCTTAAGCATCTGACTGAATTGAAAGAAGGTGGGAAACAATAAGCAGCAGTTTCATAATACATGCAGATGTCAGCTAGTTTAGCTTTTTTGAAGGTATCAGCTACCTAAATGGATTCTAAAAAAGGTCTGTCAACATATCTGTTAAAGCACACCCCCACAACATCTTTTTGTAGTCCCTATGGAGGCTTGCTCGTGTCATCCAACATTAGTAGTCACATTGTGTTACTTGATTTATTGCAACTGATTTGTGTAAAAAAAAAAAAAAAAGATCTAAGTGGGGTGGAAAAAAATAAACCTGGTAATCTGGGATATGTGAAAAACAATAATTCTCAGAAAAGGGAAAAGAATAACAACAGAGTGAAATAAGGTTTGCAGAGGGGGAAAAACATGATGTATTGTTAAAAACTATGATGTTTGACAGCTTATACAGCTACTTTGAAGCCTTTCCTCTGCAATACCCAAGTTACATTTGCTATTCTTAAAGCATGAGTCATTCTTTTTGTCTCACTTTAATATCTACTCATTTATTAATTAACACATAAAAAATAATAAATATGAAGTTCACAGCTGCAAAGACTTATCAAATACTTGTAAATTGTTATTAGATTTGTAATACCCATTAAATCTTTATATTTCTATTGACACTGGTTATCACTTCTCTGTAAATATTATTTCTAATACCTGACAACTGTGGTCTGTTCAACAAAACTCAAGCAAAACTTTCTCTCAAGATAAATTAATCTATGTAAGTTTGAGAGAAAAGTACCTCTGTCCATACAAATGGGAGATTAGTTCTAGGAGTCCATCTAAGGGAATTTTGAATTCAAAATTTACATCCACTTGCCTCATACTTAGCTGGATCGTTCATCAATTTATTAATATTTTCCATGTATTGGGTGGTCCAGCACTAAATGTGGTATTCTAGGTGTGATTTAACAGCTGGGTATTATAAGCAATGGTATCTCTCAGACTGAAAGAGTTTGAGAATTTTTTTACATGAAATGTAAGACAGAAGTGTCAGAAGTCAGGCACAAATCCCACATTCAGAGACAAGCCTGTCTTTTGTCACTTATTTCCCAAAAGGACTCACAATTCCTAGGAATGTCTTCTGGGTTAATTATTTATTTTTAATAGAATATAACGCTGACACAAGTAAGATCAGAAACATTATAGGAATTTTCTGAAGCTATAGCTAGCAATCGACATAACTACTTTGGCATTTTATATCTTTCCTGTTCTAATCTTCAAATTCCTGGCAAGACATAACAATATTTTTTCACAATAGTTATATGTGGAATATACATTTGCATCTTGAAATTGATCTAATGTGAATTCCACAATTAGTATGCATCTTGATCTTATTTCATAAGAATCTGAGAGGCTCTGAAGTGAAATTACTAGGTTCCACAGATTCTGTTATAATATCTTCTCTATCCACTGGCCGGATAGTCTTCTCCCATATTATATTTTTCATATAAATTAAAGAAAAAATAATGTATGTCATATTCTACCAATAGCATGACATTCAGTTTATGAGGAGGCAAGTATGGAAATCTCCAGGTTGAATGATTTTTTTTAAGTAAATGGTTTTATGAAAGCTACTTCTATCAGAAATCCACTGTTCTTAAGTATTTCAGGCTAGGATGTTAAAATATAAGATAACTAAATGAAAAAAAATTTAGTCCAAACATCTGCCTTTTGGCAATCACTGGGAATTCCCTCAATCTGTACACCATTTAAAAAGTAATAAAGATCTTTGACTTGATCAATATCCACTGTTGCTTTTTCCTCTGTTTGAACTCTCTGTCTAGGCACAAAACTTCGGAGACCTTATAGTAAATACACAAGCAAAGAAGGCATTGGATTTTTCTGCATCCCATTTAGTCATGGACCTACGTTTATACTTATTCTTTTTCTGCTTAGGAAGAAATTCTTTTTCTTGCCTGAAACATCCCTTACAACCTCAGTTCTAACTGAGCTTTGTTTTTCCTGACACTATCCCTGCAGGCCCAGGCAATGTTTTTAAGCTCCCCCTTTTGCAGTCGCTCCTCATTTAAATCTCCAGAAAATGTCCTTGACGTAATGGAGCTTGATGATGAGCTCCCTGTTCAGACAAGCCAGACTCCTCATACACATATACCCATTTTTCTAAATATGAAGATGAACCAGTTTTATGCTTGAAGGTGCAGGAACCTAAAGAATTGCCAAGTGTCTTGGATGAAGCAGATTACACTGCAGAAAGTTGTCCCAGTTTTTATGGTAGAGAATACATTTTTTTTTCAAAGTAACAAACAAACATGCAATCCTCGAGTCACTCAAGGCCACTTCTTAATCCGAATGCAAATGACATCTATTTACCAGTAAGGTATTTGAACTAAATTTTAAAGGTTCAATGAATTCTTTCATCTGGTAGAGAAGATGCTCAGTTGAATGTTTAGGAGTTTTTTTAACTGACACAGAAGACTTGCAGGAATTTTATATTAAGTATGAATGGAAGGGCTCAAGAAAAATAAGGAATTATAGACATTATCTAAATTTATCATTTGTAATATACATTTTCACCACTCAGGGCTATGATAAATCTTACATCTAATGTAAGTTTTTTCTTTTTTTTTCCCAGGAACTTACTGCAAACTT
The DNA here is from genome assembly GCA_033558105.1 of Coccyzus lansbergi. Classification (NCBI taxonomy): domain Eukaryota; kingdom Metazoa; phylum Chordata; class Aves; order Cuculiformes; family Coccyzidae; genus Coccyzus; species Coccyzus lansbergi. The sequence goes on along the minus strand of JAUMJK010000139.1, from coordinate 1,706,663 downwards.
AGACTAGATTTCAAATATCACCAGTTATAACCCTGAATGTTCCATAGTTTTTGCAGGTCTTAATCCAACATCTACAAATCTCACTGAATTCATTGACTTCAGAGAATGTTAGGTAGGAAGCATTAGTAACTAATAAATAAGAAAAATATTTAAAGCAGTTAAAATATTAGATATTAAAAATTAATTCATAAGAAAGAAGACTTGTTTAAAAAAATTCTTAGAGGTTTCAGCAGAAATATCAAGAACGATCAATGCCTCTGTGCTACCAATAATCTAAGGTTCATTTTCATCAAGAAAATGCTTGAAACCCTTTTTTCCCTGCTATTAATTGTCATAATTATTCATTTTCTAAATATTCCAAATCCTTGGATCACAGCAGTCAATCAAATTAACACACCTTTTCCAGTACTCCATATTTTATATTACTCCATATTTTATATTACTTTCCTAGCAACAGCAGTTAGACATTTAACTTTGTCTGGGATCATATCTTAAAATCAAGAGTAAAGGTCAATATTCTCAGCCTCTGATCTTGTTCAGTTCTTTCCCTAATAGACCCAAACTAATGGACCGTGGGTGAGGTGTTATTTATTGACTTGCTTTCTAAAACTTTAGAGTAGACATAAAATTACTTCTAACTAGTATAATTTCTTCTGTCCCTTTCCCAAGTTATTTTTTAGTGCCTTTTGATATTGTCTATTTGATAGAATAATGTTTTTCTTAGTGGAACTATATCAATTCAACTTTCTGAAAATTGCAAATATATTTTATTTATCATCTTTGGTTCTTTGATTTAAACACAACTTGCAGACAAGCAACAAGAACACATGTGGTTATTAAAAAAAAATAAATAAAAAATAGTTATTTTGACTACTTCTCCTAGAATATTTTTTATTAATAGTCTATAAAAGACATAGTTAGTGGTTGAGTTCTGTCTTCATCACAGAGGTCTTTGAATAGCTATTCAGAATAATGAGTTGATGCATAGCTAGCTGTCCATTGTATGTTCATAAAGCAAATCTGTTATCTGGAATTCACAGTTCATAATTCTTGAAGCTCACTTAATTTAGTATCAGAAACACTTTCATATAATTCATGGCATAACCAGTTAAATTAATAATTAGCTAATATTTAGAAGTACTGATGACCAAATCATACACAGCATTCAAGGAACTGCAACAATAAATATGAACCATCTTATTCTTACTCTTTAAAAAGTAAATAAAATTCTGTATTTTTGATGGGCTTATGCCAGAGTAGTTAGTAAAACAAAAACCTAATGACACCATCTGTAAAATGAATACAGAGATACATTTGTCAAATACCATAGTACAATGCATTCTGGTTTTTAGAGCTTGCCTGTATATGATCTTCTCAATTACAGAGGAAAGGACAGCTATCCATGGCTCAGAGGGTGATATATGTGTATATATATATGTATACATGTATTTTATTTTGCCTTGGTCTCTGCTTTGAACAGCTCAAGCTGCTATGCAGATAATACTACACGTTCTTACAGGTCAATTAAAAGTGTTTGGAAACAATTCAGGTCTATACATTTTCTGGTCATGATAATAATTCATGAGGCTATTGACTCATGCTCTTTAATAAGGAGTTGTTAGGAGAATAACTGATGTTAACAACAAGCTGCTCATAAATATTTCTGCCTCCTTCATATTATTAAATGCCTTCAATTCCCAACTGACAGTTCTTTCACATGACAGCAACTATTACTTGTCTCTGCACTTTCTAGGAAACCAGGGAACTGGAGCAAGTCTAATGTTATATCTTAAATTCAAACCCATAGGTAACTTATTCAGTTTACAGACATTTCGCCACTACATAATGCAAATGGAAGGAAAGATGGAGACAGAGTAGAAGAGAGCTAGAGAGAGATAAGGTATATTTATAGAGAACTTTTAATGTTTCCTCAATTCATATTATAACCAGCTAGCATAGAAACAAAACTAAAATTCACACTTAAATGGACTTTAGAAATGAAATTTAACTTATTTATTTGTATCTAAAAATCAGCAAATTTTCCAGATTTCTAATGACTTCAGTACTTCAAAAACTAACAATGCACACACCAAGGATTAGAACCAATTGTTTCTACAGCTCTTAAAACAGGGACCACATCTCAACTGAGCCACAGTCAGAGAGAAAATATATAGTAATTTTTTTTAATTAAAAGTTGTTACCTCAGGTCCCCAAGTTCTCTTTTAAACTCAGAGGCATCAAGGCACCTATTCAAGTTGCCTGTTATCTGTTCATCTACAGAATGTATATGGTCTTCATACAATTTACCACATTAAAACTGTTTCACACACAAACCTTTAGGTCAAATTTGATAAATCTTTTGAGATGTGACTTAAAAAAAAAAAGAGAGAAAGAGTCAGAGCAATGGAGGATGACAGAGACAGAGTAAGGGAGATGGAAGGAGAAAGGAAGTGGAGAGGCAACAGAGAGAAAGAGAGAGAGGCAGGCAGTCCAAGAGATAGATGAATAGCAGAGACAATTGAAAGATGACTACATATGCTGTACTGATGGGCACACAAGCCTCAGGCAGCACCGGGACTGCAGACACATGCACACATCCTTGTCTTATGTAGTTAATTTTTGGTGCCAAGGGAATTGAAAAACAAGAGGTAGTCTTTCAAACCAGGGAACAAAGAGATTGCTTCCTATTTGTACCTCTTTACAGAATACAATCTAACTGAAGACCTTAGATTTATTTTCCTGAAGTTTTCTACACTAAAGGTAAAGGGAGAAGTTTTATATTTGAACTTCTTGTGATCATAAAGGGAACAAGCTGTGAAATAAAAAGAGAGGGAAGGGTGCATCCCATCTGAAAGGTTGTCATTCACCTTGCTAGGTACTGTGACCTCAGTGAATCATTTCTTTAAACGATGATATTAGATTACCCTTCTATGTTAGTGAAAAAAGGGCCATAAGACACTGTCCAAGATTTCTTCCCAGCAGAGGAGTTGAACAAATTCTTACCAGTTCATTCAGGCAATATCTGGCCAGCAGATAACAACCTTCTGTCAGCACCACCTGTCAAAAACTGAGCAAACCTCAGTATGAAGTATCAGTTTGAAAATAAATACTCTTTTTAATGAAATATATGATGATAATAAATGTTAGTTGGAGATGTCGTTTTCTCAGAAAATATTACCAAGAGTGAGAAAAAAAGTAAAAATTCAAAAGTGTGTTGTTTCTCCCACAGAGTTCAAATTTGTTTTTATATCATTTTTCATTTGATGTGCTCCTTTTGCAAAACAGTCAGGTTCAAAAGCTTAACCTTAGCGAATTATATGGTAGGTGACGGGTAAACTGAAATTTCCATCTATCTGATGCTCTGTAGCCAGTGGAAAAATAAAAAAAGATCTCAGAGAGCAAAGCCAGAGACCTATATTTGAAGTAAAATACCAAAGGAAAACTCTGAAAAGGTATTTGGGTGGTTTTGGCCTCAATCCTCACTCTCCGTTTCTGTCCAGTGTTCCTACTCTTTCTTAAATGCATGATCCCAAAGGCAGTACCATCTTAGCAGAGGGCTCAGCTGTGCCCTGGATACCAGAGCTTGCTTCTCAAAGTGTATTTTCAGTTTTTCTTCAAAGACAATTGTGTGTGCCAAGTATTTAGGTTAAGATTGTCTGAACTACACCCTCGTCAAACTTGCCATATTGCTTTTGAAAGCCTTCACAGAACTGAGCCCATCAACAAAGCAATACCTATCAGCAAAATTCTATCCATATCATGAAATATTCTGGATGTAGCATTTTAAAAGGGTTGTTTGGAAAGATGTAATACATGTGCATACACAGACCATGTGTTGTTATGTTCAGTACTTAGAATTCACAAGATATTCTAACTGAAAAAAAAAGTATTTAGTACATGAGCTGCATTTGTAACTCCTGAGAACAGCTGGAATTCTGAATTATCCCATAAAAGGTCAAGAAAAATAATACTAATAATTACAGCTGTAACTATGTGTGAAAAAACTGTAATTAGGCTTTTTTCTAAATAATATTAAAAATAGTCTATAGAAAAGCAAGCTAAAGCCTTGCTATTGGATGCAACAATATTTTTGAAAGCATGTCTAAAAACCAGTCCATGTTCCAATCCATTCTATGGATTCACATTAATTTTCTGTTCTTCTTTGGTGCTCTATTATTCACTATGTGAATTGATATATAAATGGAAAGTTAGTTATGTGCATTTTAGAACATACTGTTTATCTTGTCTCTCTTAACTGTTACTAAAGAACAATAATTTTCAGACAAAGCAAGCAGAATGTCAGATAGTCAAAACACTGACAACACGACTTATCTTTTAGGTTCCAGATCACTTCAGAATCTTACAAGCTGTTAGCCTTCCTGCTCAATGAAGAAAGACAATGATTTTAGCCAATTGGACAGTAAAGAACCCCAGTTCATTGTCAAAACTTTTCAAAATATTTTCACGATATTTTAGTCAAAGTCCAAAAGCAAAGGATCATAGAATCATAGAATAACCAGGTTGGAAGAGACCCACCTGATCATCAAGTCCAACCATTCCTATTGAACACTAAACCATGCTCCTCAACACCTCATCCACCTGTCCCTTAAACACCTCCAGGGAAGAATCATAGAATCATAGAATCACCAGGTTGGAAGAGACACACCGGATCATCAAGTCCAACCATTCCTATCAAACACTAAACCGTGCCCCTCAGCACCTCGTCCACCCATGCCTTAAACACCTCCAGGGAAGGTGACTCAACCCCCTCCCTGGGCAGCCTCTGCCAGTGCCCAATGACCCTCTGTGTGAAAAACTTCCTCCTGATGTCCAGCCTAAATCTCCCCTGGCAGAGCTTGAGGCCATTTCCTCTTGTCCTGTCCCCTGTCACTTGGGACAAGAGGCTAAACAACCCAGACAGCAAGATCTTTATTAATCCCTATTTCCTGAGTTTCAGAAAATAGAGCCTGCTTTTGGGTGATCTTTTCTCTAACTTTCTAAATCTCCCTTTTCCACATCTGGTGCCTTACCAGATGCAGAGGTGGAAAATGCACTAAAAAAAGTGTCTCAGAGAATTACAAACCTATGGTCACTGCGTCTTGCTTCTCCTTTGCCTGCTTGCATCTAAACTGAGATGAAACATGAAGGAACTAATATCCTTCACACACCAAAGAGGAACTAGATCTGCCTGTCCAGTAAAATGTTGATGCAAATCCAAAAGGGCTATGGATGATGAGCTACTTCCAGAAAAAGGCCAGGCCTCCATCAGCTCAAAAAGTAAAGGTTCCCAAATTAACATTTTGTTAATGTTAAATTTAACAATTTGTTAAATGCTGAGGAATTTGACAGAAAAGAAAAATCCATCTGCATATTTCTTCAGTTTTATTCATACAAGGGTTTTTTTCTGTACATTAGATCACTACATGATCTCATCTTGGGATTTTTACATGCTTACTCAGAATAGTCCTATTGTGCTAGAAGGTATTAAAATACATAACCAAACTACAGACTCATGCTAGACATGAAACATCAGATTCTATTCCCTCATAAACCCCACTAAATCCAAATGGACTGCAACAAAAGACTGTAAGAAACTTTCTAGTTCATAGAAGATTAATCTCAGTGAGCATTAAACACCAGGACAAATAAGTGTTAAGCAAATTAATCAAACTTGAAATTTCCCTCAGAAAATGAGACAAATTCTAATAGTCTGAAGGGCACTGTCAAGAATTTTTGTAAACCTACATAATGAAATGAGAAGTGGCAGCTCCTTAATAATGTTTCTTTCAACAAGCAGTTTTGTACAATGAGGATGCAGCATGAGAGGCAGAGTCTAAGTTTTCTTGGTGCATTTGCTTTCCAAACTTCAGCTGTAGCCTCCTTAAAAATCCATCTGGATACATCTATTAGCAATGTGTCTATGGCTGGTTTATCAGCAATTAAAAGTTGCCAAATTAACAGGGTTTTGTGTAGCAAATCTTGTATTGCAACATATTAACTTATAAAATGGAGCAAAGTGGTAAAATGAAACAGCACAGAGAAGTGTATTATAGTGACAAGAGATGTTATAAAAATTATAGTGAATAATTAAATATGTGATTAACACCATTTTAATACATCACAACTATAGGTCAGCACACCTATATAAGTATTTGCCTTGTTCTGTGCCTCTGATACCAACTAGAAGCATGTCGTCAGCTCCAAGTAACTGGCACTGCCCTGTAAGTTTCTAGAATTTAATTGCTCTTGGGAAGGAGGAGAACACATTCTTATCAGCCATCATTGGCCCACAAATACCTTGTTTGGCAAGGTCATGAATGGTTGAGTTCAACAGAGAGAGAATTTATTTGTTAAACATTGTACAGTCAATAGGAAGCTCCACACAGGATTCATTAGATAATTATCTAACAATTGATACTATGAAAAAGAAAATAAAAGGTTTATTTGGAAGAGTGAACATTATCCACGGTAAAGTATAGACTAGCATGTTCTCATTCACAAAAGAGGAGCAGAAACTGCAGGAATCACATTAGGAGAGAAAGAACCAAATGTGCACTTCCACCATAACTCTCTTCATAAGACTGGGTTTTAGAAGCCACAAAATCTGGTAAGCTACAGTCTGAGACTAGACACAGAGTGCTCAGTACTTTCAACTTAAATCTCTCCTCTGGAAAAACAAACAAACAAAAAAAGCAAAGTGTGTTCTCAAGGTAGACAAACAGTATGATGTGTTTCTTAAATCCAGCCTTTCATCTAGAGCCTACATGATTTAAATTAGTATATATGCCATCTGGGTTAGGGTTAGGCAAGAAAGAAAGTCATTGGTTTATCTTCACTTAATGCACAATCACCCCCACATGGAATTCAAGAAAGACACAAGTAGTAAGAGATACGAACAGTGCAAACTCTAACCTGAAATAAGAATGGAAATAATGAAGAACTGAAATAGAAAGCAATGATTTCTTCATCCCCCTTCACAGCACAATTACTATGCCCTTAGAAGGATGCTAAATGTGCATTTCACCACTAGAATGATTCCACACTGCTTATGAATCTGTTATACACTTTTCCCTGTCAGAAAAATAATCTCAGAGCAACCACTCAGATCTGCAGGTTCTCATTGTATGGAGGAATATGAGTCAGCTACACGGTAGACTCAGAAGCGGCTGTTTACAAGGTCCCGCGGTAGCAAGATAAGTTGTGCTGGAAGGCTGGATGACTACCGCTTCCCTGGGCTTCTCTCAGTTGCAGGTTCTGTGTCAGCTGAAAGAGCTGCAAAAAACCAGTTGCCTGCTTCTCCTTGTTTCCTTTTCTATTCTTAAACACACATGAGGCTGTAGTACAATAGTACATTGACAGTGTGACAGGAGAAGAGAAAATTCCTTCTGTATTGATGTTTGTGCAACAAACAGACCATTTGCAAGCATATTTAATTTACTTCTTCATACCTAAGTTACAGAACATTGGGCAAAGAATGAAGAACTGCTCACAGGAGATTACAGTCAGGCTCTCAGCACATATATTCTCTAGTGATATTTAGTACAATAGACTCAGACTCCTTTTTTTTTCCCCATCTATATTCTCTACCAATTAAGAGTATTGGCCAGACCCATTGCACAAGAAATTGCACTCATGATTTCCCTGTGACACTTCAAGGAAATCAATACAATGAGGAATACATCATAAAAGGTAATTTATATTATCTTAACACGAGGTGGAAAATTAGCCCAATTGTGTTCCCAAGGTAAGATGCAGTTTTCTTTAGAAGTCCTAACATATAAGCTAGCATTGACTCTAAGGACAAAGCCTAAGAAACCTAAAATGAAGTAAGGAAGGGGAACAAAGAAAAGGCTTTCAGTTATAAAATATTCATCACTTTGGCATAGTCAGGGAGACAAGTTATTGAACTAAGTTCTGAAACACAACAGAAACTATTCAGGCAAGGACACTTTTGTCCAAAAAGGGCTCCTGAAGATGAGAGCTTTATAATTTTCTCTTTTACCATTGTTTGTGTAATTTAGGGAAACTGAATATATTTTATGTAAAAAGAATATTTTTATTTGACTGCTAATGTAATTATTTTATTCTGCTTAATACAGGCTGACATTTCCACAGTAAAAAAGATGACGCAAGATATCTGTCTATATGGATATTGTCAGATGCAAGCTTGATTCACACTGAGACATTCAATTTTGGTATCCAAGATGAAGTGGCCAATAAGCCTTTTTGGTAAAATACAGAACTTTTGACAAAACCCACAATATTAAGTAACAGAGCAGTTCACTTGTCATTTGTCTTCATGTTTATATAATTCTCTCTCTACTGGGCACAAACACATGCCATTTATCTAGAAATCATCATTGCAGTACAGCCTTAAAGATTAGATTCCTTTTTTACATCTTCAGTAGAAACATTTAGATAGGTGCATTCCACACTTTTACTGATTTCCATTTTAAAGAAAGAAATATTAGGAAAAAGTCATGAGTATAGTTGCAGGAGTCAGCTTCATACAAAGCTAGGTATGGGAGAGGTGGGAAATAAAGTACTAGAGTTCATGACAAGAAATGTTACACATAAAATTCAAAATGTAATGACACTGCAGATGATAATCTGTTCCAGTTATGCATCTGTTTTTTTCTCTAAGAATGGCTAATAACAGCTAATTTGCATAAGTTTTTGAAACTTAGCGAATTCTTTATAGCACTTACCATTATTTTTATTAACTAACTACCCAACTGTTAAATATTTCATTTGTGGAATTTTCATGCCATTAGAAAGGAAATACAAACTCAACAGTAGATACCTTCTACCTCTTCACCCGCATATATGAAGGTAGCATTCACATTACAAAGCACATTTTGCATGTCCCCCACTGATATTTTCACTGCATTTGGACATTATTAGTTAGAGGATCGAAGTCATTACATTAATATATTAAAATAATCTGCATTTCTGAATCTTTGGAGGAGGAACAATTTTATAAAAGGTAATCTCCAAGCTCTCTGACTGTCACAGTCCTAACAGAAAAGCTTTTTTTTTTCCTCCCTCCTGAAATGAAAATAGCATTTTTAAAGACTGCATAAGCAGGATTTTGCAATTTATATTAGATTTCACTTTTAGTCCCAAATACATAAATTCATATTCTGTGTGAACAACTTATAAAATAAATAACTATTATTTTGAAGCTTACTTCTTAATAGTTCCTTCCAGTTTCCCTGTGCTTGCAGAAGGAGAAGTAACACTGATAGTCAAGATAAGGTCTACATGTATGTTTCTTGTAGGAAAACAGCATCCAGTTGCCCTGGAACTAGACTAACTATATTTAATTTTGTACTTTAAAAAAAAAAAAAAAGCATTGCAAAGTAGAAGGAAGAAAGGAGTTGAACAGTGAACTGAAGTGAGAGCTTTCAATAAAAGTCTGCCTACATTAATGAGGGGGAGGAATTCAACTCTAGCAGCTCCACTCAATGCTTCCCCACTTTCTCTGCCTCTTTAAGACAGACACCAGCACACACACCACACTATAAAGCACAAAGGCAGTGGCATAACACTGTGCCCAGACCCACTCTGGCTATTCCATACAGCCAGCCAGGTTATATCTCCTGGATCTCCCAATCCCATGGTCACTTTCTGTTCCTCGAAGACAGTAACACAATGGATGGCTGGAAGGAGAAGGCAGGAATAGTTCAGCCAATCTGAGTAATGCTGTGTTACTGAGCCTGTAGCCCAACCCACATTATCTCGATACCATCTTTTACGGTGCACCCCCATCCACTAGCCCCATCCACAGCCCTTTCTCCGACCACCACCCCAGTGCATTACCCACAACCATTCTTCTGTGCAGTCCCCCATCTCAGAGGGGCCAGACAGAGAGAGGTGACCACAGCAGGATCTCAAGATAAGGGAATAAGGATGCAGCTACTGTAGTGAGACTGAAGACAAGGAGAATGGAAAGTCAAAGTTTGATCATGTCACTCTGGAGAGAGGTATACTAAGTCCATAAGAAAATATTACAGAGGTCTTATTTCAGGAGTCCTGTTGTCAGATTGATTCCTTAGTTGATATACACTGATTGTGTAGAGCGCCAAGCGAGAAAATGTCTTTTTTTTTTTTTTTTTTTTTTTTTTTTTCAAAAAATCCACAATGAAGTGAAAGGCAGAACTCAAGGTACAGACACCATCTTAACCATTCTCATTTTCAAACACAAAGGAGAGTTAAGTAGCTATTTTCTTGAGCTGTGCTCTTGATTGATGGGCTACATAGACTAACAGTCTATTCTCTGTCTCTGGAAATAGAAATGTTGATTCTGCAGTGACTGTGGATTCTAGCCCTCACAGCTGACGGCTGTTTGATGCCTAAAACAAAATGTGTCCATTTTTTCCTCTCAAATCTCTCACATTATGATTCTGTAAAACTATTATTCCCTGTCATGTTAAAGAAAGATGATGGCAAAATATTGTTAAATTATTTATACACAGCAAGTTAAATAAGATTACTTCCAAATAATGTAAGCTTTCATATGTAAGTGTACAGTGTTTACCACAGCTTTAGAGATTTCACACAGGATTATTTTCAATAGTTAGCTGGTTTTAGTGTCAATATCAAACATGAAGTTTAGAATTGGTAGAAAGAACAGATCCCTATCTAATACATGAACAGTCCTAGAAAAGCATCACTGCAGCATTAACTGGTTGTATCCAGTTAATAAGAGTCATGTAAAAGTGTACACACAGGAACAAATCTAAATTATTTTTCTCTTTATAAAACATTTTTTGCTACACTTTAGCACAGTCCATCATCCAGGGAAATATAATAAGTACCAAGTGTTTCTAAGAAGCCAACAAGTAGTTTTATTTAGAACTCTAAACGTTCAGTCAGTAGTGACTTGAACCTTTCTAAGCTGTCACAGCTACAGCTGGTTGCATAGAAAACAAAACTTCCTGTATCCTCAGTCTTCAGCCATAATATCCTAGCCAGAAAATTACATATATGACCTTGAATTAGCATTCATATAGAAGTTTTGCTTTGGAAGAACTATTATTTTTGGTAATTGATCCCATACAGAGGTATGACTGACATACCAACCTAATTGCACAACCATTTATACACACTACTAAGTTTTCATTTAAAAAAAATCCCAGAAATATGGTGATAATGGACTATTTCAAGATACAGAAGAAAAAAACCCACCACTTAGAGTACATGCATTTAGAAAGCATTTTAAAGCTACATAACTTGTAAAACCCAACAATTTTATAGCATTATTTGGTCTTCAATACAGGCTACACCAGAAACAATACTTGTCAAAGATTTCTGCCTGCCTACGCTATCTTCAAAACACTTTATTGTATCAGCCTTTTAAAATTAACATTCCTATGACTGTGGGGGCATCTAGTGGCAAACTAAACATGTTTATGTATAAAATAGCTAATTGTTTATTATCAGAAACTTTATTCTTTTACTGCCAGAGAACTTTCCTCTTACTTGTGTAACAAGCACTCATCTGTGTAAGATTAATTTCAACAGAAAGCAACGTCAAGAAATAACAGCTGAACAAAACACACTGGCAATTCTACTCACTCCCTCCGCCTCTGCCCTCTCCCCAGACTGACATGTTTCCTCACAAGTTGAAAAGCAGACTTTGAAAATGATTCCTCATTTTATGCAGTATTCTTTGTCAGAGTCCATTACTCTCTGAGCAGCTTCTTTTCAACACTCCACACAAAGAGGCTTTCATGTTTAAGATCAAACTTAATTATTTGGAGTTGTTCCGTGTTACACTGGATTTTGATTTGGCAGAGTGATATGACAAGGTAGCAAAATCACGTAGAAGCAGAACATAGGAATTCCACATATAGTTGGATCGCAATGCAAACATGATTTCTATTACTGATCTTCATATGTTCACTATCACAGCACTGTGTATCCCCAGCACCAGGAGGGAGTACTTAAACTGAATCAAGCTCCAGCCTTTGCTATTTTCAGAGTTCATTCTGTTGGCCATTCAGTTTTTATACTCTGTTGAGCAGCTTAAACATTTTCTCCACACTGGTCTGGTGAGCTTACGAAAACATTCACCTTCTTTGTTAACTTGGGAAAAAAATTGAATTGATTTATTCAACCAATACAGTTGGTTGATATAAAAGAAACTCTATCCTCCATCCCTCTTTGTGTTGACCTAAATTCGGCTTTCTCTGAAATAGCTGTGGTCAGTCATTGCTTTTTTCCTTTCTACATGAGCAGATCGCCTGTGCCCACCTCCTCTGAGCAGTCTTCCTCAGTAGGAGGCCTGCTTCTCTTTTCACATCCTTCTCTCTTTCCTTGCATTTATCATAAAGGGACCATGCAGGGACACAGATTGTCAATTATGTTGAAGATGTGGTCAGATATGGTTAGGAGGAGACCATCTGGAAAACAGTTTTCTTCCCATCCCAAGCTGTGCAACATAATATATGCAATAGTTAACAAAGGTCAGAAGAAGTGTTTTTCATTCACAAAATTTCCTAAAACTGAACATTTTGGCCATAACAAAAACAAACAAAAAGCATTTTCAGCCTAAGTCACTTTTGGTGTTCCCCTGTGGTGAAAGAATATTCTTGATGCCTAGATGAGAGTGCATTTTGAGTGTTCTAGACAATAAAAGGGACCTCTGCCTGTATCTGAGGAAGCCGTCTTTTATCTTTCCCCTCTTACTTACATTAGCAAAAAGTAGTTTCTCCTGACAATGCACCATTGGATATCCACAGAAATTATTCACACATTTAGATCCTATAAATTATATTCTTATTTCAAAAAAGAAACATTTTATATGGAGAGAATGCCACTCTGTAAGTTTTATGTGTTTTTTATTTCTCTCCAAACTTGACCTGCATTTTTCCAATAAGCCTCCTTAAGTGGTCTTCCTTAAGGCTTTCTCCTTGATCAGTTGCCCAAATTCTTCTGCCAAGTTGTTTTTCTTCTTTGTTTCTGTTCAGGGACTGTATAAAGAAAAACACTGGGCAAGACTGGCTAAGCCTTCATCTACAGAGCAGAATTCCAAATTTTCCCAGAAGTTATCATATAGCAATGCTTACTTGCTCCTTACAGAGTCCTTGGCACTAAGTTTTGGGCTGCAGATTATTTGGCGGCACATTCTTGATGCCAAAGACACTGATACTTCTGGTATCAACATTTAAGTAACAGCTCTCCAACTGCTCAGAAGCCTCATGCTCTAACCATATCATAACAGCACTAATTCATGAATGACATATTAACTAGCCTTTCTGTGGAGGACATTGTTCATATTACGTAGTTATATCCAGCAGCAAGTAATATGTCCATTCCAGCTCCACTGGGCTGTGCAGACTCTGGACAGAGTCTTCAATACTGATAATATACACTGTAGCTGCTCTCTAGGGAATTGGAGAAATAAACAATAAAAGATGTAGGGTTTTTCCTATAGAAGTACAATTTTGGATAGGAACAGAAAATACAAGACAAACCTACAGTTCAAATCCAAATCAATACCTATCATATGATCCTGTACTAATGCCTCCTGGGGTCCACTTCCAAAAGACAGAGGCTTCCCCAGGAGTCAGTAACCACTTCCTAGCAGCCATAGAGCTCTGCCAATTCAACCTGCTCCTCACAAGCAAGAAGGAACACTCTTCCTACTATCCTCAGTTAGCTCATGTAGCTCTGTCACCAGTATCGTTTTGACTAACAACATGTATCAGCTGAATCTCATCATCAGCTACACAGAAAGTTCACTGAACTCATTACACACAACAGATAGAAATCACTTCTTTATCTCCATGTCAGGGTACCAAAATTTTTGTACCTATCTTGTTGCATTGTAAGTTTATCTTTTTCACATCACCCTTAAGCCTGCCGAGTACAGAGGGAGAATAACCTAAAAAAAACAAAACAAAAAAAAGACGTACTTGGCACTGGTGAGACCACTCCTTGAATACTGTGTTCAGTTCTGGGCCCTATGAACAGGCCCTATGAGGAACGGCTGAGAGAGTTGGGGGTGTTAAGCCTGGAGAAGAGGAGACTGAGAGGAGACCTCATTTCTCTCTACAACTACCTGAAACGAGGTTGTAGAGAGGAGGGAGTCGGCCTCTTCTCCCAAGTGACAGGGGAGAGGGATGTGACTGATTCATCTTCTCTGGAGGTGTTTAAGGTACGAGTGGATGACGTCCTGAGGGACATGGTTTAGTGTTTAATAGGAATGGTTGGACTCAATGATCTAGTGGGTCCCTTCCAACCTGGTTATTCTATGATTCTATGATTATCAAAGAAGATTTTTCATCAAAGAGCTAGCAGCATTTATCTGTATAAAGAATTCATTGATTCTTTTGTCCAAATTACTCTGCCAAAACTGTCTCTCACAATACTAATGAAGTGCTATGGAGTGACTATAAAGTAATAACAAGTGAAATACCCCCTTAATATCTGGTGTGGTCTTGCAGTGCTTTCTGTGACCTTTCTAGAAAAGACTAACTATACTAAAGACTGCTTAAAATCCCAAAGTCATCCTTTTCCAGCCCACATTAGGCTAGTATTATTGAGTAAACTTATTAATATAAGCAAACACAGGAAGAGATTAGTCAATTAGTCAACCTGATTTTCACTGCTTATACAGCTGTAAAGCAATAATTTCCATGCATGGATGAAATAACAAAGATATGGTTAGCCAAAGAGGGAAAGTTATGTGTCAAATATTTCTGTGAAGATTTTATGTTAGATTATATGTATAAAGACATTGTATTTCCTCACCTGGGACAATTAAATCCTTTTTATTGTACCACTGTTGTAGTACTGAAAAGATTAGTACTATGTTTATCGAAGTGACCTGAAAAATACTTCCTGTACAATTTAAGCATTGGAATTAACTCCAGAGATGGTATCCTTTTGCAATGGTAATGGAAAAAGGAATTATCATTTTTATCTAAAATGATGCACTAGTGTGGAAAAATTGCAGGAAATGGAAAGTATGAAACAGATGAACAAACTTGCAAAATTTGATGGCAAACTATAGAGATTTCAAATGTATCCCCAGGACCTCTTTACAGTATTGCTAAAGAGTATTTTCTCATTGTTAACTTTTCACCTTTTCTCACTCATTTCCAGATAACTTTTCTGTGTTTAACTGAAATATTTCCTAAATAATCTCTGTATCGTATGCTTGCTATGGTCTTATCACTGCAATACAGAAAGCATACAATACAAAGTTGACTTTTGTCATCCAAAACCAGGATACCATGAATTATGAAGACTATAGAACAAGAAGGAGTCCTAGTAAGATTTGTTTTCAGCACTGAAGAGCTATTTTGGTGCATCATCCACAGATTGGTAGGATCATGCCCTAAAACGGCCTCAAACAGATGATAAAACTTCACAGTTTTCTCTCATGAATACGCATCTTTATTTATTGTTAGACCAGAAACTCCAGTTTAAGGTCACCTATAGCAGAACATAAGTATCCTCCTAGGTCAGGTAGCTTGTCCACCTAGCATAGTACTCAGTCTCTGACAGTGGCAGTAGGAGAACTTACTCTTGAGGAGGAGATGAGCCTCAACATTTTCTTATATCTGCATCCCCTCTGAATCCCCAGCATCTGCAACTAGTATTTTTGTGATATTAGAGACTGCATCCTTCTTCATATTCTCTTTATTTCCACTAGCAGAACTCTTTTATATGAATCTGCTTAACTCTTTTTCAAATGTGATGATACTCTCCGCTTCTACAAAGTCCTGTGGTAGCAACATTCAGTGGCTTAGTGCCTGAAGTATTAACAAATACTTTCTTCTACCTGTACAAACCAAGCTATTCTAGCTTCAAGTGTCCTCTAATTCTTGTATTATGGGACTTGGTGGAAAAAAACTCCAAATTCAACTTCCCCATTGACCTTCTCTAAGCTGAGAGGTCTCAGTCTTTCCACATTAGGCAGCTGTTCTAACCCACTGCAGTGGCCTTTTTTCAAATTCATCTTGTCTCCTTATGGCTCTTCAATTTTATCTTGGCCTTCATGTCTTTCCTGATAGTGTCCAACATCTCATTGACAATTTCAGCTGCTGCTGCATGTTAACATACCTTCAGGCAATGATTTCAAAGAGCTATCAAAAACTACTCTATAATCCCTTTCCTGAATTGTAACCACCAATTCCACATTTAACATTGAATAGATTCATTAATTAGATGCTTTGCCTTAAAGTAGTCAAAACAGAAACTCAGATGCCACCTTTTGACCAGCTTCTCAGTTTTATAACATCCTACTTGAAGCCCTTGCCACTGGCAAGGCATTTGGCTGCCCAACATGGTATTTGTTGCAGTTTAACTCCCCCAAGCCAAGAAGTTATTCCTCCTGCGTTTTCTGAGCAAAGTTGTTCTGCAGACTGCACTGTTAGCTATATTCTCATCACCACTCAGCTTCTGCTTTTTTTTCTTTTCACCTGAACAAGCTTTCTATTTCCTCTTAGAGAGTGAATTAACTCAGAGACAGGGAAGCCTAGTTCCAGCTATCACTTATCCTACCTAAACCTCTGCCAAAAATTACCTCAGTTTTGCCATTTAAATTAATTATCATTTAACAGTCAACATAATTAACAGAGATACCAGCAATCTACATCTAAAAGTAGGAGCTGACATTTCAGCTTCCATACTTTCCTATCTGGGCTGAGTTAAGTGTTGCCCACAAACAGCCTGTTCCATTTTGAAATGTCTTTCAGACTAACACAATTCTCTCTGCAGGGGTTGTCTGTGTGATCTTAAAATAAATGTCAAGAATTTCCTCAGGGTTGATGTCAAGCAGGGGCCAGCCTTCAATCTTTTGTTTCCCTTCTTCCCACCAAAACACATCTTTTCCATAAAGCAAGTATCTCAGCTCCATTAGCCTATAAGTCTGTGCCTGTGTACCATGCTGTCTTCTCCTCATAGCATATTTTCCTTCTGGCACTGTGCATGCATGGAAAAGGCCAAGATCTGAGATGCAGAGAACTGAAGTGTGAAGACTGGAAAGTATTATTTTAGGGAAGACCTAGGGAACGTGGACTACGATCCCTCTCACTTAAGCACACTACGGAAGGATAGGTAGAATCAAAGAAAACTATGCTTTCAACGGTGCAACTTAGGAAAAGAAAATGAAAATTCCTAATGAAAGATACTGCAGTCAGTCATTAACAAAGATTTTTATTTGTCTGACAGAGGGAAAACACGCTTCCAGTTTCTTGCTTATAATCTGTTACTGTCAAAAACTTAAGCACTCAGAGAGATAGTTACTGTGTTGCAAATGAAAACAAATGGACAAGAGTTGTCTAATTTTGAAACCACCCGAGATGCTCCCAGGACACATTTTATAAAATTAATGTGAGGATTTCTTTTGTCTAAATCTGCCATTAAACTCACTCCTCTGCAAAGGTGCAGGTTTGGAAATAATCTGAGTAAATGTAAAATGTTAACCCTCAGGTCTTTAATTTGGTGACCTTTAACTGCATCCCTCCGTGTTTTCCTAACTGTTTTTCTAATGAGAATTATTCAAAATGGCACAGTTAGACTTGCTTATATGCACACAGTATTAGAATTTCTGCCATTATGTGAAAGCTACAAAATCTAATATTCACAGATGTTAAAAGATCAACACACAACCTTAACCTATTAAGGATATTTTTTTCACTAATTTAGGTGAAGAGGGAGACAAGAGGTAAGGAAACATAAGTGGTGATTCTTTTCCAGTAAACATTACATTTTCAAGGAAAAGTAACCAACAGTTTTCAGTTTTTAAGAATTAATATATCTATAGATTACTTTTCTTTGTTTTCAACTCATTTTTAAATAAAAAAAAATCTCAAAGTGAGATGTTTTATTTTGTTCACTGATATAATTAGTCTATGAAACAGAACTATGACAAGTCTTATTAACAAAGACCTGGATCCTGCAAAGATTTATGTACATGTTTGCAATTACATTTGGCTCTTCTCATTGACTTTGATAAACCATCTCAATATCCAAGATTTTCAGTGTCTACACATGGTATATATTTCAATGTGTGTGTGTAAACTTCTTACATTTTTTAATTTCCTGCCCCTCTCCAACATTGATCTTTCCATTTCTAAAGTTGATTAAGTCTATGCTTCACCTTTTTTTCCCTGATAAAACATTTCCAGAAGACCTTATTTAAATTGAAGAAATAGCTGGCAAACAAAAGATAATTTCTCTCATACTGAGGATGATCGAAGAATAGTGCTATTAGCAATGTCAGCAGGATTAAACAATGCCTTTATGAGTAAATTCAACAGTCTAATCATTCCATCTCTGACCTAAAGCTACAACCTCCTTAGGTATTTATAAAGTAAACAGAAAACCAAACAGAAAGATTTTTCCCTTTGTTTTTGCAGTAAACTCTGGATCTAAGAAAATGTCTACTTTATATTTCAGATATACGTTAGCTTTCTCTAAGAAGGTGATTTCATGTAACTCAAATAGCATTTATGAGTAACAAAATAATTATTGTGCTAATTTCCAGGAAAAAATATGGTTTAATAATATCCCATTTGCCCACTTAAATATACTTTTGGCAAGATTCCTTCTCTCAACAAAAAAAAAAAAAAAAAAAGGAAAAAGCATAAGATGAAGTAAGGTTCAAAACTTAGGCAAGAAGTTAGAAGCACTGTATTTTAGTACATTCTTCATATAATTAAAGAAAAAGTGGATAACAAGCATCTTTGTTATAACTTATTAAATTATTTATAGTTAGACTATAATATAGAACTACTACAATATGACTTATGTCTTACAAAACAGTGCTCTATTGGATTTCCTCTTCAACCATTGCTGTTCTAAATTCCAGTTTTAAGATTTGTTCTCGGATTTCATAAATGACATGCATCTTACCGCGTATAAGTGGAAAAAAAACACACAAACATTTGGAAAAAAGCTTCAAGCTGAGAGAAAATCATAGGATGAACTAAAATATCATTTTAATATTGGATTGCATTTCAATTTTTTTTTTTTTAATTCTGGGTCTGACATGAAAATTCCTTATATTTTCTGTACAGTACACAGAAATTCCCATATGAAACACAAAATGCAGACAGAAGATTCCCCCTTTAAATGTACAAGATCAAAATTTTAAAGGTTTAACAGTAAGAACTTTAACACTTTTTAGTGACTCTTCCTTTCTTAAGTTCCATTTAAGGACTTTTCACCACTTTCATATGGAGAAGCTGTGGTGGTGCAAACACCTCTAGGCCACAGATGCGACCCTTGGCACACATTGCACGACTTCTGACTCACTTAGAGCAACACCTTTCTCTGCCTCCTCCAGGTCACCAGCTATTTCAGAGGTAAGAAGGCACACATCAACCCAAAATTCCTAATGTGAAGAGGCAGTCAATGAGGATGTTAAGGCACCACTTTGGTGCATCCAAAATGCTGTGTTTGGGACAAAAACTCCCTTTATCACCTGAATAAGGACACCAACAATCAGATATCTTGACCAGTCATATTGTGAAAGTGAGTACCTACAGTCAAGGTGCAGTGGTGTAGCAAACTCAGGCATCCCCTGAGTACATTTTGGACTCTTGTATATTGGCCTAACTCCCCTTATTGCCTAAAACAGAAACTGACCATCAGTCATCGCCTGACAGCTAGATCTGCCTGATGATATCCGGATTGTGGCCCTGGTGTAGTGGTCTTATATAAATGGAAAAAGTTGCTAGAATTATGTCTTCCCTGTTGTGGCGAAAATGAATATTTAAATATCAAATTAAGTCAATCATCTCAAAGTTCTATCAGTAAGCAACATTATGTAAGGCCCTTTGAGCCCTCCTGGATCACAGTGGGCTCTGACCAGCATCTCTCCCTGAGTCTGGACACCTCTCAGGAGTAGCACACAAAATCATTTGCAAACAAAGCCAAGGCAAAACTATGTTCTCGGAGACTCAAAAAATCTGCTTCTGAGGAACGCCAGTGCATTGAGTAATTCCACCAGTCTCAACAAGATTTTTGCTATACGCTAGCCTCTCTACTTGTCTCTATACATATGTCTCTATTTATCTGTCTATACATATGTCTATCTGTCTATCTGCTTATGCTTAAATATCAATATACCTCTGTGTACACGTATATCTCTGTTCTTGTACATGTGCTTATTACATCATGTAGTAATTAAGAGTGATTTTTGCCATTTTCAAACCTGTAACTGAGATGCTGTTTAGATTATAATAGACTCCATATAATCACATTGCTAAATATTAAACTGGTTTATGACTTAGTGCTGCTAAAAAAAAATCTAATATTTTGATTTACTTCAAATTATCAATAAATTCTGAATTGCTGCTAAATCATAACTGTGTAAAATATTCCCTTTATGACGGACGTTTGTCCTTTGAAAATTTATTAATTCTTCAATACAAAACCACAAGTGACTGAAAATAAAAATAGATATTATAGTATAGCATATTTAGTATTGTTTACTACTTGAGATACAAATCTGTAGCTTATCTTCTCATGATCCAGATAACTTCTACATAACAATTATCACCTTTACCTTGAAATTTATCTTCTTAGATAAAGACATTTCTTCCTTTTCCGTATTTCTATTATATTATTTTTCATTCTAGCTGATTGATTTTTGGCACACATCTTCTTTTGAGACAGAAAGGATATCATAACTGTGTCATTTGTGCCAGTGAAAGATTTTTAAGAGAAGGTCTGTTCACCAGCCATTTGTTTTATTAACATTCTTCGTGGGTTATTTACGGATGACAAAGTTGCTAGACAGAACCATGGACTTCATTGCAACTATTTTGAGCCATTGCAATGGATCTCATGTCAACATCAGTTAAACAAATTTGTAGGAATGTGCACAGCTGCAGTAAGTTGAGCTCAGGTTATAACATGATAGTAACTCAATGTTTATTTTAGTCACTAGCCCCACATGCACACTGTGGGATCTGAGCATAAAACTATAGCTGACTCAGACTAAACAATATTTAGTGGCTGATTCCATCAAGATGAGCAAAGTCATAGGAGCAGTAGTTACAGTCATACCATTTTTTTTCAAGAGCTTTCAGGTCTAATTATTTTCAGTGGAGGTGCAGGTTTAAATGTAGCAAGTGGAAACTGACAGCTGCTTTGCTCTATAAGTTGCCCATTATATACTTTGAACATGGTCAGTGATTCCAGTTAAAAAGCACTATTAGTGCCTAGACAAGAAGACGTAAAAAAGCCCTCCAATATTGCTGCTTTCTCAGGACCATAGTTTGGACAGCTAGGATATGCTGAAGTGACTCAACTTCTAATATAGAATGATTACACTTAGCATCTGCACAGGAGAGGCGAGAGTCCTAGTTCTTCATTTGTGCATGCAAATCTCAAATGATGTAAACAATTTTGAAAATAGTAAATGATTACATTCCATTTTTAATAGCATTGTGGTGGCTTGGTTATATAGAAAATTATTCTTTTTCTGCATCGAGGCTTATAACTGTCTATTTTATCTGGACTATTCACAGAGAATAAAAGAAGAGGGGGCAGAGGAGACTTGTTTTCTTGTTATTTATTTCAGTAGCATTGACAATTCACTGGGCTGTTTTCTTAAGTACTAGACTTCGTAGACCATATCAAGGCACCTTGCAAACAACTCATTTTTTATTTAAGAAATGTATGCTTAATGAATTTAGTGTCTGAAGTTTCATCTGAATCATATTTTGTGTAGTGTCAGCTTTGGTTTCATTTCATTTGGAATCTGGCAGAAAAGAAGTCACAGAGGGGAAAACAACAAAATCCCACATTCCTTGTTTATGTCCTTTCCCCCAGCTGGAGTTGAGGCAGACTATGAATTAATTATGAGTCCACATGAAGCCAATACCTTGGTGACTGAGATTTTTATGTGTTTTGATGTTTTATTACAATATTATGCTCAGTGATTGTATTTCCCTTGTTTTTTGCTTACATTCAGAGTCGCAAAGATCTATGTGCATGTGTTTCTCAGGGCTTTTTTAAACAAATGAGTTATCTGAATGTAGCTAATTCTAGTGTTAAATATATTCATTTGGTACATATTCAATAGTTGTTCTGAAAAAAAAAGATACCAAAGGGGAATGCTAAATAGTTTATTTAGGTCTAAGAATTGTTATTCCCCTGCAGGTCCAAATGAGCTATGGGAATTAATACTTACTTTAGCTCTGGAAATAAATACAGACCTGTGA
Source organism: Coccyzus lansbergi (assembly GCA_033558105.1). Classification (NCBI taxonomy): domain Eukaryota; kingdom Metazoa; phylum Chordata; class Aves; order Cuculiformes; family Coccyzidae; genus Coccyzus; species Coccyzus lansbergi. The sequence continues at coordinate 1,684,470 of JAUMJK010000139.1, read as the reverse complement.
CATTAATTATGGATGTGTCTTTATAGAAAGTATGGATCAAAAGGGAGTATACACAAATAATTATACAGCAAATATATTCAATACTGGCCCAGAAAGAGATGTAAATCACATGTAACCTCACAAAAGAGCAATAAATAATTAGAAAGTTACTGTTATAGAGGAATAGGAATCACTGAATAAATGATCAGTGTTAGTGTTTGTCACAATACAGTAAAAACCTGGAGTTCTGTGTCCAAGATCTCAGATGAAGGTTACATCCTTACGAGTCTATTGACATGAAAAGGATTCAATAATCTTGTAATTGTCTCATGACTTTTTAAAACATCTTCTGAAAGAGGTAAAAATAACCTTAAAAGAAGTAAAACAGGAATACTGAATTTATGTGAGAAATGAAGTCATGTTTCTGCAGCATTGGACAATGCTCAGATTTTCTAATCATGTCTCATGTTATCAGTTCTTCCTCTGCAGACACTGCCAGTGCAGCTCTCTGCACAACAGTTGAGCTGATACAGCACAACTATGTGGCCAAGGCTCAGATCACAAACACCTTTGTTGCTAAGCTGAAAGAAAGTTACCAAGCTAAAACCACTTCAGATAATAAAAGTAAAAGCAGAGTGTAGTGGTTCAAGGATTCAGGAGGAGAAATATTAACTTCAAAGTATATAAAGCTCTTAAGCTGTGTATGCCCTGTTTTCATTGTGCATAGTAAAAGACCTCAAACAAAAGTGACTAAGAGAGCTGGATTACAGATAGCATCTTACCACAAACAGCGTAGCACTTCAAGCTTGATGCAAGATAGCAATGTAAAATTTTATTTAAAAAATTATAAAAAATGCACCAAATATGTTTTGATCTTATACTACCTTGTTACAAAGGAGATTAATACTATAAGCATGATCATAGAATCATAGAATGGTTTGAGTTGGAAGGGACCTTGAAGATCATCTAGTTCCCCACACCCACCATGGGCAGGCATAAGGCTGTCCAAGGCCGCCTACAGAGTGGACTTGAACACTTCCAGGGACGGGGCATCCACAACTTCCCTGGGCAACCAGTTCCAGTGCCTCACTATCCTCACTGTGAAGAATTTCTTCCTTATGCTTAGTCTAAATCTGCCCCTCTCCAATTTATAGCCATTGCATCTTGGTTTGTAACAGAAACAGTGTGACCAGCAGGTCCAGGGAGGTTATTCTCCCTCTGTAGTCGGCACTGGTGAGACCGCACCTTGAATACTGTGTTCAGTTCTGGGCCCCTCAGAGGAGAGGAGAAGAGCTGGCGAAGGGACTGGAGAACAAGTCTTATGAGGAGTGGCTAAAGGAACTAGAGTTGTTTAGTCCTAAGAAGAGGAGGCTGAGAGGAGATTTTTTTTCTCTCTACAACTACCTGAAAGGAGATTGTGGAGAGGAGGGAGTTGGCCTCTTCTCTCAAGTGACAGGGGACAGGACAAGAGGGAATGGCCTCAAGCTCTGCCAGACAGGCTTGACATCAGGAAACAGTTTTTCACAGGAAGGGTCATTGGGCATTGGAACAGGTTGCCCAGGGAGGTGGTTGAATCACCTTCCCTGGACATGTTTAAAGGATGGGTCAATGAGGAGCTGAGGGGTATGGTTTAGTGATTGATAGGAATGGTCAGACTCTATGATCCAGTGAGTCTTTTCCAACCTAGTGATTCTATGATTCTATGAAAATCCTCACTCCCTTTTCCATGAGACTGAAGCAAACCCAATAATAAAGATCTCACCATATATTCTTAATGTCAATGACGGTTATTTCTCATTAGGAAAAAAAAAGCATAAGAAAGGCACTTAACTTAGACAACATTACTTAAATCCTCATTCTAACAATCTTCCTGCAAGGGCAGGTTATCCATGAGAAGTCTGTTTATTTGTATGAAAAAAAAATAAGAGATTTCCTCTAAATTCATAAAATTGCACCATAAATGCTGTGAAATCTTCTATTATAGTTTTTGAAACTGTATTTTCATAATGAAAAGCACGCACAAAAAAATGAATAGAAATGGAATAGAAAATGCAAAAAAAAAAAATCAAAGCTTCAATAGTTCTATTAAACACAAGGTCATACAAATCCCACTACCTTCCTATTGGTCAAACACAGAGAACAAATTGCAGTCAATTAAACAATTCATTGATAAGTATGCCATTTCTTGCATAATAATATATATTAAAAATGTATAATATGCATCAACTTGAATCAAAACCAGAGGACAAGCAGACGCTGAAGAACTAAGCCAAGGATGAGACACTAAGAGTTAAGCATTCATTGAAGGAGAGACTAGTGACAAATCTAGCAGCTGCCATGTCAGTACCGTAACTGCAGTAAAAGTCAGCATAGTTTAATTAAAGAAAGATTTTCCATTTATGTGTGTTTGCTTGGTTTTTGTAACTAGATCACCAGTTTATATTTAATGGATTTTAATAGTTACATAATCCCAGTGTCTTTATGCCTATATATTGTACTTGAACATACATTCATGTATTTCTATCATTTTAAGCTGATGTATCTGACATTTCCTCCACTTTCCATTTTCCACTCTGTCAGTGTTTGATAGCAACATGATAGTTTCATTCCAACTGTTGGAACCCAAGTACAAATACAGAGGTTCAGAATGCCAGCCAGGCTAAAACAAAGCTGAACTGATAAAAGCACTTGATGCTCTTTATTTTGTTATCAATTAAAGACCTTTTAAAACAGGCTCCACTAAAACACTTGCAGTGTTTCATGGGTAACAGATGTTGATAACAACTCAAATGGTTAATATTGTTAAATCTAACATCTTAAAAATAGAGTGTAAGGCTGGCAGGCTAGGACTATTTAAAAGGTGAAGAGAGAAGAGGGAGTTCTGAAGAACATATGGAGGAGAAACAAATCTGTTGTGCATTTACCTTCCTAAATAAATACCTTATCCACTTCACCATATCCAGGCTATCTAACATCATAAAACCTGCATCACTCTCAGCAGCCTTATAATTATGTAAGGAAGGATCTATTCAGCTCATCTCCAGCAGATGCTAATCCCCCAGAAACTAATAGTTTATTCTCTAATGAAGCCATCCTTGCTGGCAATACTATATTCAATATTCACCTTCACCCTTCATTAAACCCTGTTTAGTTATATGCTTGTATTTTTTCATATCCAGACTAATCATATAAAGTATTTTTTTCTTTTTTATAAACTATAGTTATGGTTGAGGAGGAAAAGAAGCTATTTTTTAATTCAAATTTTGTGTGCATGTTGATATAACTGGTAAATATCCATATACCATTAACTACAACTTGTGCACATCACACATTCTGCTTACAAGTCTTATGATGCAAATAAATTATATAAGTGAAAGAATCTGTTTCTAGAGAGTAGAAGGTACCCAAAACCCAGATGTTTTTGCAAACCTTACAATAGAGTGTTCTGCAGCACCAGGTTGCAGAAACTAGAATGTATTACAAACAACTCACGTTATTTCCTCTCCTAAATTTATGCAGTATATTCCTTCTAAAATTGATATGAAGAATTTCACAGAATCTTTTTTCCTACCATTCACGCTCACTCAGGCATTGGCAGGTTTACATTGTAATTGTCCCTTTCACTGGCCTTGGGACAAGTTACACAGATTTTTGTCTAATCTTTGTAAATAAGACCCTAATTGCCACTGAAACAGTACACATTCCTGCCAAAGGAATTTGCCAGGGAGGGTTGATTGCAGGTAAGAGAGAGTTTTCAGAAGGATTTCTTTAAGGTCAGCAGCTCCCCAAACAAAGATCTTTAAATACAGCTATTGAGATAAAGATTATGCTACAATGACCTTAATTAGGAAGATGTATTTGTAACTCTCTCCTACCATTCTTCTTTCAGTTTAGGAAACAAAACCTCATTTCCGTGATGACACGTTTGGAAATTTCTCTCTCTCTCTGGTTTTGCTCTCACTTCTGTCTTTCTCAAAGACAGTCAAATGCATTATCATCAACTATCCCACAGAAGACATCAAAATCCTTCACTCCATCTCAAATAAAACAAAATACATGGATAAAACTTTCTTTGTGTTTTCATTACACTTAATTTCTTTCACATATTCAACAGCATAAACTATTAGACTTCTGAAAAGCTATGTATTCCTCAGATAATTCATACATGGTAGTAAGTTCAATGTTAAGTTTACCTTTGATCTGTGTATACTGACACATCAGACGCACTCAGCATGCAAAAAAGAATCTCTTAGAAATTGAGTAGTATGACTATCCCAGCCTGTGAACACATCCAGTCAGTTACTAAAAGGTTTAAAATAGCTGGTGAAACAGAAAGGAGCTGCTAGCAAGTGCATGATCTTGCAGCGAGGAACAGATATACAGAAGTCTGGGCATTTATTCTAACTTGAACAGCTGAGTCTATTCACCACATTTTTCAGTTGCCAAAATCTTTTGTTGTCACAACATATCTTGTGACAAATGTATGCAACTATATGTTATTTCTTTGCTTCCATTACACTTCAGTAGTTTGAATTTCCACTTAATCTACCTACATTCTTTCATGTAAAAATTGCAAGGCGTTAATAATTAGAGATGTATAATTTAGATCTGCCATAGACCACCCTGCTTAGTTAAGAAATGAATGCAATTATCTGTAGTATCTGGCACAGAATATTTTTGCATATTTATTAGGAAGAAGAACAGAAAAAGAGAACTAGACAAAAGCAGTTGGGTAGAAAAAATCAATCCCAGACATAATTGCAGGAGTAGTAGTGGATGTCTCTAACTTTGATTACTTAGGAAAGCTAGTCTGTGACCCACCTTAGAACATCACAGACATCAACAAAAGAGAAAAAGAGCAAATTGAGATGTCCACTGAATCAATGCTTTTAAGAGGCAGTATCTGCTAGTGGAGTTCCTGATGGATCCCCACAACAGTTACTATTTCTTGGTGAAAAAAGCTCTTCCTTGTTTACAGGAATACGTGGCTTGTACCTACTTGGTATAATGTGAATTAAGTCCTATACTACGTCTGTCAGTATTTCAGCAGAGAAGTTGTATTGTGTTGATTACCCCCCCTTTTAATAGTTTTTTCTTCACTCTGATAGATTTACACTTCTGTTTTCTCTCAACCTCTATTTTAGAAAGGCTCAGATACAAGCATTGTACTTTTTACTTTCCCCATATTCACTAATGCTAGCAATTCCATTCCCAGCACATCCTTTTGCCCACTGTGGATATCATGCAATGAAAATTAAAGTCTTAATCTTCTTAAACTCTGAAGTTGAGATTACATAACAACATTCAATTTATGAGTGAAGGTTGGACATAAAGTAATATAATTATGATTGCCTGTGGGATCTTAAGATGCAGAACCTTGCAAGGCCTGAGAGTTTAACCTCATAAAGATACAGCAGTCTCAAAGAAGATTAGGTAAGGACAGAGAAGCCTGGCCACAAAAGAAATGTCTTGATTTTCTTAGAACCGTTTTCTTCTGGCAAAGAGAAAATTATGTTTTACATTTTAAGTACTGACACAATGGTGACAGCAGACATTTATGAAAAGCTGGGTAAAGAGATACTTTTTTGGTGTTTCAGTACAGAGTATCAAGGGCAATGGGTGGTTAAAAAGAATAGGACTTTGATTGTTACTTAGCAGTTCAAACAAAGTGATTATGACAACAGGATTTATTTTAATTCAAACACCCAGAAGTATAAATAAGCAGTTAGTTACCTTCTGTTTATAGCTACACTCCATGATTTTTTCTAGTTTTTAATCTTCTTTCATAATGAAACAAGCTCCCAAAAGAAATGGCCACATAAGCTTCATAGTTTTGTATTTTTGTTTATGTCTTGTGTAAAATAATGTTTTTGATTGCCATGAAACTTATAGAACAAAAATCTCAAATTTGCCAAAAGTCTTAGGAAAAAGTACAGCAACAAAAGGAAAGCAACACAAAACCCAAACTTCCTTTGTGTAATTCTGCCCCTTCTTCCCAAGTTCCATAAGTACTCGGTTATTACTAGGTTTCAAAGAATCTAGAGAAGTGCTCAATCTCAGGATGCATTTCCAGAAAAAGCTCTTTAAAATCCTCAAGTTGTTCTTCCTGTACTTTTGCTAACTTTCAACCTCCTAACATACAAAGTTTAAAATATTCTTCTAACAAGGGTAACAGGAACATAATCTAAACGAGTCAATAAACCCCTGGCAACAAACAGGTATCACACATCAGGTATGCAGGAGTGGATTTGGGTAGACAATCACAGAGGTCACCATTTAAATGATAACCCACAGCACAATAAGGATGCAGAGGGAATGATGCTCCTATTCATTACAGACAGAAAGCTAAATATAAAACACAATTCACAGTTCACTACTAAGGAAGAGGAGGTACCTCCAACTTCTGTAACAGGCACAGAAGCTCTTCTGGTTTTCCTGCATTTCATGTGTGACCAGCTTCCCATTCAGCTGCATCACAGGACTTCTACCTGGTGCATGGTCATTCCATCTACCTGGCAACTCAAGTGCCTATTCATGCTTAGAGAATGTATAAAGCAGCTGCTGCTGAGGGTTCAGGTGGCACATCCTTTGTGTTATTCAGTGAGGGTTTTTTAACCCAAGATCAGTTTTCCTCAGCTATTTTGTCTCCATTGTCTTCAAAATAGTTTTTGTTCATGCTTTGTCTCTACCTGACCTACATGTAGCACTTTGGTGATCTTGATTACACCTCAATTAACATGGCTACTGTGGTGTTTTGTTGCAGTAAGGAGGCCAAACATTCAGCACTTCTCATTCCTCAGTTTGTGGGAGGCCACACTGAGACCTCAGTTCTTTCCCTTCAGCCTAAACAATATTGTTGGGCACTTCCACACCCTAGTCTCCACATCATGCCTTAGAGGGTGACTGTAAACTGCTGCAGCCTTTTACACTACCTAGAGTTTTCTCCTTGTCTAATTTACAGCTCATACTGAAAACCCCTCATCTTAAGATGTGGACCAAAACAACTGTCCCCTGATGCCACCAGGAATGGCGTAGTCATTCTACATTTCTAAATGAAAATCCTGGGGGTAGGTGAGAGGGTACGAACCACAGGGGAAAAGTGCTATCCCATCTAAGGACAACAGAAATGTGACCTGACAGGAAGGTGCCATTTACACAACCTCTCTCACACTTCTGCAGTTACATTCAATTCAGCTACAAAATAACCTACGCAAAATGAGCAATGCTTATGCACTCGCCCCAACACAGCAGGGATGTTTAGCAGAATGCTGCCAGTTCTCATGCTTCATTAACAAGCTTATCTGCTAAACTGTCCTCAGCTACACCTCAGCAATCCTGACTACAAGCCCTGCATTTTCCAAGGTGTCACAGAGAAGTTAATTTGATTCCTCCTCATTTTCAATATCGATAATTCCTTGGGAAAGAAAAATGAAATGAAAAATTTGATATTTCTGGAGGTGTGGTTGAGTTTTTAGAATGAACAGCTAATAAAACTTTGGGTTTGAGTTGGTATTTCCAGTGGAGATTATTAGGAGATTATTCAAAGGTAACACTTGCTTGTACCATATTTACATCCCTTTATGAGCACTATTCAGTAGGATGTGTAATGCCCCTTCTTTAGAAGGAAGAAGAGCTTCTGACATTTGCTTTTAATCATACTTCCAGGAAATGACTGAGCAAGCTACGATCAGCAGGCTCCCTCCTGGACGCTACTCTTCTAGGAAGTAATTAAAAGCTAAACTGGAAATATAATTTGTGTTGATATTGAGCTACAGATGTATGCAAGAATCAGTCTTACTTCAATGCTTTAGTAGCTGACAAACTTCTTTTATGAGCAAGTACTGGCACAAAGGATTGAGCAGGGAACCTGACAGAAGACAGCTGCTTAATCTGCCAGAAAAATGAATCTAGTTTAATCCATGTTATTTGTTTTACAAGCAGCAGACTGCTACACTGCAAAAGCCCAGGAGACTAAACTGATCTCTCAGTAGTTGCCTACTAGATGCAGAAAATTTCATCCATGACATCTAGATCATTTATCCATTTAAATGTCTTTCTGCACTGACACCTCCAATTTTAAACTTTTTATAATTTTTTTTTTTAGCTTTTTCATGTTATAGTATATTTTGCATTTTCTTTTCCTCTGTGTTATCTGCTCTTTGAATGTGCCTGTAGGAGATGATCTGTGTGGTTTGGCTGGTGTACTCCACTCAGCATAATTTGCAGACAGGTGGTAGGAAGGTCAGTTAAAAACACATAATAAGAAATTAAAAAAGCCCCAAACATTTAGCATTTCAATTGCAGCTGAGAGGTTAGTTATTTCCGGAATCCTTTAGGACTCTTAAAGAGGCCTTAAGCAAAAGCCATAGACAGTTTTATAGGACTAGAATTGGCAATTTAAATGAAGAAGTTATCTTGTCATAACTCATCCTAAGCCATAGTGCTGACCAGTTAAGTATCAGATGATTTTTAGGGTAATATGAGGAAATAATTTCTTCATACATAGAATCATAGAATAGTTTGGGTTGGAAGAGACCACACAGAACATTCAGTCTCAACTCCCTGCCATGGGCAGGGCCACCTCCTACTAGATCAGGCTGCTCACAGCCCCATCTAATCTGGACTTGAACACTTCTCGGGATGGGGCACCCACAAATTCTCTGGGCAACCTGTTCCAGTTCCTCACCACTCTCACAGTAAAGCATTTTTACATTATAACTAACTGAAGTCTATCTTTTTCCAGTTTAAATCCATTATCCCTTGTCCTATCACCTCATGCCTTTGTCAAAAGCCCCTCTCTAGGTTTCTTGTAGGTCCACTTTAGGTATAAGGCCGCTAAAAGTTCTTCACGGAGCCTTCCCTTCTCCAGGCTGAGCAACCCCAACTCTCTGTTTTCAAAAAAGAGGAGTTCCAGCCCACCAATAATTTTTGTAGTCCTCCTATGAACCAACTCCAATATGTCTGTGTCTTTCTTGTGCTGAGAACTCCAGAGATGGATACAATACTCCAGATAGTGTCTGACAGGAGTGGAGTAGAGGGGGAGAATCACATTTCTTGACATGCTGATCACACTTCTTTTGATGCAGCTCATGGTACAGTGGGATTTCTGGGTTGTGAGCTCACAGTATGTGCTCATGCCCAGCTTTACATCCACCAGTATGCCCAAGTCCTTCTCAGCACTGCTGCTCTAAATTCCTTCATTCCCCAACCTGTACTGACATCAGTGATTACCCCTATCCATGCATCATAGAATACCCCACATCATACAATCCACAGTAAAACCTAGGCTTCTGAAGCATAATTCTTTGAAAAAACTAAGGACATGTGAGCTTCTCCTTAGTATTAGCTCCTCTGGCAGGTTGCAGCTAGACTGCATAATTTTGAGAACAAAGGGAGATCACACTGATGACAAAGGGTACAGGTCTCTGCAGGGAAGACAGTACTTCCCCACCCCTCCCGGAAGGCTGCTGATGCAGTGTGCTCACAGAGCCCCAGACCAAATTTCAAGCTGTGCTCCTTCAAGGAAAGCCTGATTGCAGTACTACTGCTTGTCTGCCTTGCAGAGCTCAGAAAGAAAAGATGATGATAGACATCGGGAATAACAACCTGACCTACTAATGTACCTTACAGGGAGCTAAATTACCTGCCACCAGAGGGGAAAAAAGGACTCGGATGCTTCTCTGAACAACTCAATAGCAGTCTCTGCTCAATGCATGGCATTGATCAAAAGAGCAAACAGAATGTTAGGATGCAAAAGGAGTGATGTTGAAAATGATTTTGAAAGTGAACACCATCATATAAATCAATGAGAGTGCTACCTCCGAACTGTTGTTCTGCACTGATCACTTCATCAAAAAGGGATGTGGCAGAAGGTTTACAGACAGACAACAAAAGTCAAGAGAGGCATAAAAAAGCACTGACTATGTAGAGAATGAAATGATTGGGGCAGTTCATTTTTGAGAGGTACTGTTTAGGGTGCCATGAATAATACATTCACTAAATTGAACTTGTGGAGAGCTGGTAATTTTCTAACAGCCTAGTTCCTGTAGAAAATGTGAATTGGTCAACACAGAAGTATTTTGTGGGAATATATCTTTCAGAAACATAATTTCAAAGAAATCACACCCAACGTTTCTGTCTGCCAAGGTCTTTTATCCGATTAGAAAAATGTTTCATCTGCTCCAAACAAGCTATCTGGGATTTTAGCTTTCTGTGGTAGGTTTGTGTCATGGGTCTTCTCAGACAAGGGACAAGCAATTATTTAATAGAAACTCCATGGCAAAGCCATTCTAGGGACAATTAGGAATTTGAAACTCAAAACTTCCAGTGTTCTGGTAGCTTTGAATCTGACAGCACTGTGCTTATAAATAGACAAGAACTCTTAAATATCCCTAAGGCGAATCTCTCAGGATATTACAAGTATGGCTTGAGCACATGCCATCTTTCACTGTTCATTCAGCATACCCCTTTTCACATAAGACTGAGTAAGCACACACAGACCAGAACCTAAGTTTAGTCAAAGGGTGTAGGCATTCTGAGAGAACAGCAAATCTGCATCAATAGCCCTTTAAAGACCAACTTAGTGGTAGATCCCGCATTTAAGGTCTGCTCCTGTGGCTTAGGTGCTGGACTGGAAGTGCGTGACATCTGCAGAATCCAAATAGCCCAAGCATTCCCAGTGAGAAAAGGCTTGAATGATCTCATTTTTGTTTTCCAGAAACACTATCTGTAAGACTAGAGCAGGAGAATGGCCACCTCAATGACAGCTCTTGTTGTCAGTTGTATTTATCTGCCTTTTTCTGAGTAGCCTGGTTGGATATAATAAGGCTATGCACTGGTAATAGCCATCATCCTGTGAACTGTCACTCCTAAAATACTGTTGAGCAATGACAAAGACATGATGCTAGTTCTTGGCAAAATGTCTCAGTTGTGCCTCTCCACATCCAAAAGTCTTCCTACCTCTTGTGCTGGTCATACCCCATCCCGAGGACAATGCTGTCCCACAAGTTGGATGTTGCCTCACCCTGTACACACAACCTCTGATCAACAAGGGACAGAGAAACTGCAGAGACTCTGAAAAATGTTATTAACTCATATTCCTGCTCTGTGAGGGTTGAGTGCAAGCCATTAAGTTGTCCTTTCAAACACATGCTGCAGTTATGTGGGTAAGCCTGTCATTCCCTCACCATTCACTGGAACTTTGCAGTGTTCTGCAGCAATTCATGCAACAGGCACAGCAATGTCTTCTATAAGAAAGCTGAAAATGGATAAGCAGGAACAGAATTCACAGTCCTTGAGAGTGACAGCGATAGCAACAGTGATGCACAATAGTTATCTATGTTGGGCAGTTGAAAGGACAAAGCAGCATATTCTCATGAAGCCCATTGTCTTCCTGAGGGAAAATGTTTTTAGGAAAAAAAAATCCTGAATATTGAGAGTGCTTGGGAATGCATCTTTTCTCCAAGGCACTATAATGTACACAACTGTGACTTTCCACTCCCAATCAGAGTAACTCCCTACTTTATTCTTAAATGCAAGAAACTTCTACAATTTCACAGCTCTCTAACAGTAGCCTGTGGAAAGTTGCCTTTCAGGAGTCAGGAGAACATATCACAGAATCATAGAATCATGAGGTTGGAAAAGTCCTACTGGATCATCGAGTCCAACCATTCCTATCAATCACTAAACCATGCCCAACAGCACCTCATCCATCCATCTCTTAAATACCTCCAGGAATGGTGACTTGACCATCTGCCTAGGCAGCCTGTTCCAATGTCAAATGAACCTTTCAGTGAAAAAAAATTTTTAGATGCGTAGTGGCATCATAAAATTCCTGAGAGTTGAGAGAACAAACTGCTCTAACTTCACCAAAATGACAAGGGGGAAACTACTTGTACAAAATGAAGTACTGAACTATAAACTTTTTGAAGGGTCAGAATTTTTAGCAGAATAAAAATACCAATTGTCTGTCTTCAGTTACTTGTTTCTAGTTACTTGCTGAAGGAAAAGGGCATATCATTTAATGTAAATTCAAAAAGCTGAAACTCAGTTTTAAAAAAGAATATGTTTAGCATATCACAAAAAAAAACCCCAACAAAACAACCTGGTGGAACTCACTGTTCTAATTTTATTATGCAGGAGTAAAATAGATTTGGAAAGAAAATAAAAACCACTCATTTCAAGCCATAAGAATGCTATTAAACAAAGAAATATTCCAATGTATGCCCTGCTTCTTTGGAAATGCCTGCAGTTTCCCTGAAACATCATATTTTTTTGGAAATGGTTTGTTGGGGTATCTGGATTGGTAATCTGTCTGGAGAAATCACAGTTTATTATCCTGTAAAGTTTCAATCAGCACAGATAATCCTATCCATGCAGGGACTACAAATGAAGGCATTGAAACTTGTAGATTCTAAGAAAAAGGAGGACGAGGCTATGAACTAACAGTACAAGGATGTCACTGAAACAAGCGATGTATTGTGGAAAATAGTACTTTCAGCAACAGTGAAATAGTGCGTGTTATATAAATATAAAAATCAGGAAAATGTTTTTTTCATTACATTAGCTCTTTGCTACTGTTTGCCTGGTGTTTACATAGGAATTAAGAGATCGGTTTTCTCTAGACTAGCTCTGATGAGAGCCATATATCAAATTCTTGAGTGATTAATGATATGATCTGGTAAACTAGAACCTATGCCATTTTGTACCCTAATAAAAAGCAATTGTTTATCTATTAGAATAGTTCTTATGCACTGCTGTACCTTGGATTTTAAATAATGTTAGTTTGTACCATTGTAGAGATTTTACACTAAGGGGGTTATAAAGAGCTTTTTCCAGCAGACCAAATGTTGGATCAGTCATGCTGGAATAAGGGAAGGTGAGTCTGTGGTGAACCTCTGAGCTGTGTCACTTTAAAATAGTGCAGTGAACTCTAGGGCAAATAAAACAATAGGAAATCAGGAGAGTTCAACTGCTGTGGCTATTTATTCTACAGCAACTTCAGTTCAAGCCATGCTGATAGTTTTTCTAATGCCTTAAATCAAACAGCAGGTATCTGTGGCCTCAAGGTAAGAAATGCTAAACATCTGCTCTTTTCCACACTTGAAACATTGCAGCTGGTCTACCTGAAGAAAATTTTACTGTTAGTGTACCAGAAATCTCAGTGCTACTGTCATGTGCCATTTTCACTAGGAAATTGTCACTTCACAAAACACTGAACTCCCTCTCCCAAAGATCCAATTCTAATTAATTTGCAAAATATTTTGGTTACTGTATTTTGAAATACCTTATGCTGGCTACAAAAATACATGCACAAACTAATTGGTTTGACTTCCTTAACAGCCTCAAGACATCTCTTGATAGCTGGCAATTACGTGAGAAGTCACATCATTATCTCTTTCAGCAGTCCATCCATCCAAGACATATTGACACTATTCCTGCTGACATGTGCCTTGGCCTATGAAAAGACCTACAGATGAAAACAAAATAGAGTAAAGTGAATAATTACCCCCAACAAGTATTTCATTTCTGAATGTTAGTGGTTTGGTAATTATAAGCACAAGCTATTCATTATTTTTGTCTTTCCTTTACCATCAGGCACATAAAAAAGTTTTGATTTGCACTAGTAAACTGAAAGAGCTGGTATGAGGTATGTTTTATCTAACTCGCAAGTGATTATCACGTTTCCAAAATCCATTATTCCTCATACAATTCTATACTATATTTGCCCAGACTGCAAATTTTAATTCAAAAGTTAAAGTCTTCCTGAATTTTACATCCTCATTCATCTCGAAGAGATGACAGGTTGCAATGAAAACCTTGGAAAACCTTCTCATAAGGTCCTATAAATTTTAAGATTTAGTTCTGCCTGATTGCCTTTTTTTTTGGAAATAAAAAGTAGCATTCTATCATTATTCTATCATTATTTTCACCTTTAAAAAAAACCCAACAAAAAGCAACCAAAAAAAAAAAAAAAAAAAAAAAAAGAGAATGTGAAAAGCAAAGGCACTTAAAATTATCTAAAGGGTTTCCAGACTGGAAAGGTTAAAGGAGACTCTGATTCTGGAAACACCTCTTTTCAGAGACTGTTTCCCTGATAAGGCATTTTGATGAGGGGTGTCCCGTTTAGAAGTGTGTGGGATGAGGGAAAAGTAGGATTACCTCATCACTGTGTTTTAAGAGACGAAAAATAGCTATTTATAGATTTTGAATATAGGTTGTTGTATCTCTTCCCTGAATTAGTCCTTAGGAAGCATAACAAGCTGATTTGGCCCTTTTCTCTTAATTTAAAGGTGCAGTAGAACACTGCAGAGAGACTTTATCTCTAGAGAGCTGGAATCAAGAACACTTCAATAAAGATTCGCTTCTGGGCGTTGTTCAATCCTATTCCTATGACTGCACTGACACCTAGTGACTGCAGAGACAGTTTAAAAAAGTTTAAAAAATTACCGACTCAGTTTTTAAATATATATTTACATAAAATATTGCTATACAAAGGATCTTTTATCAGCAAATGTCTTCATTAGGAGGAAATTGTCAAGATCCTAAGCAACCTACAATTCCTAGGGAAGTTTCACTCAAGTTTTTCTTTTACAACAACCAATTTTTTTTCTCATTTGGGTGTTGACTTAAGAAGGACTTTGCTACTTTAATTAATAAACAGCTCATTTAAAATATCAGCGCTGAGAAGATGCTAGGCGTTAGTGGTTTTAATGTAACTATATAAATTTGTTCAGGAATATAGGATCTCAGGCTGGAAGCTTTGCAAACTTTTAATAAAATACAGGTGATACCACTGTTAATCTGTTTACTGTCTATTATGACTGACCTACACTAGATGTCTGATGTGCTTTTATAAGTACCATCTGGAAAAAACATTAGCATATTTTAACATGTAGAAGGTGAAAGCAACAAGCAATTTCTTTCCCCTAGGCCTTCCAACTCAGCAGTGGATTTGGGATATGCATATATAATGTGAGGGTAAATTCAACTCTCCTTCAGCAGTCCTTTGCCTCTGATCTTTAGCTCTTTATCTCACAACTTATTTTCTCACAACCAGTGTGGGGAATTTGTCATGCAGTGAGTATGAGAAAACACAGAAATGCAACCTTTAGGGCCCCACTGCATGAAATGTTGAAAATCTTCAATTTTCTTTGACTCTTCTTTGGGGACCTAATGACAGAGAGAACCAGGCAGAATGGGATTAAGTAATATAATACGGAATGCATCTGCGATCTAGAAAACACACATGTATTTTTGCTATTTTAGTGGATCTTAGTGCCTTTGAAGCTGTGATCACACAAAGCACTGATCCCTTTCTGTTCCTCTGACTGTGGTCAAAAGTAGTCAAAGCCTCACAGGAACAGTTAATATCCAATTGAGTCCTTATTTATTGTACAATGATTAGATGTTTGTTAGTATCTGTGACTTGATGGGTTGAACAAGTGATGACTAAAAGAACAGTATTTGTTATTTCTTTACAGGAACCTCCAGTGAAAAGTGAAGAGATGATATACTGAGGCTGTGGCTCCACAAAAATCCAGGAAGAGCCAAACATTGTCCTAATGGCCACATCTTTCTTCTCTTGCATTTCTGTGTTCTTCTCCTGTGCTGTGCCTGACATATAACCCAATTCTCTGTTGAAAATACTGGCATGTTAAAATGCTAGAAAATTATTTTCTTTTGGCTCTGGATTGTTGGGTTGGCTTTTCAGGTTGGAGACGTGTCTTAAATTACACCAGGATGTGCTAGTTCATTACAATTACAATCAGAATGGTGCTCTGATTCTACAAAGTATCTTTTAAGATGTTTGTGTTTTGAGACCACATTAAAAAGAAAAGGTGGTTAGCACAGATAATCATACTAGCCTTCAGATGGTGAAGCCCCAAGTTATGAAGCATTGAATAGGTCTCTAACCACAGCCCAGGACACCCTGCATATCCTGTCCATGAAAAGGTACCTCATCTTGGTCATTCTCTTAAAGCATTTTCCCAAAGAAGACAACTCCATCACTCATTTCTACTGTCAAACAAAGAGGATGTTCCCATGAGAACTTTTTCTCACTGCATTGTTAGATAAAGGCGAGGCTAGTGAGGAGGCCTTATATAACTGGAAACAATATCCCTCTGAATAAAGATTTTAAATTGTCTCAGGCAGAAAACATATAAAATCTTGCTACAAGGCATCATGCACTACAATATGAAATTCCATTCCCTAATTAAATGGGGGATGAGAGGAGGAACATTTTCAATATATCCAGTCCTTGGTTTTAAAAAGACGTTTCTTGTCTGGTTTGTGCATTTTGTACATTTTAGCTATGCCAGATAATCTAGATTTTTCTGGTTTTTTCTCAGTTAAGGAAAGAAATGTCCAGCTGCATACATGTTTATAATCACTACAACTCTTTTTAAACTTAAATTATTACAAATTAAATTTCTAGAACGAATAAAAAATTACACCATTACCACCCAAAGTTAACGCAAGATGGTCTCAATAAAACAGGATACAGAAATACAAGACTATGTTTCCCATACAACGACAGTGTGATTTCACCTAGAAGATACCCTGGAAGGTATCTGATCTATCTTTGTGTTCTAAACAGTGACAGTGAAGAAAAGACTTATAGAAAGCAAAAGGCTTTTACATTCATTTATGGGTGCCACTATGATAATTACTGGATCTCAGTGTTAGTGAGAGAATTTTGAAAGGCTCTTCTCCAAAACTGATTATGTTCTAAGAATGACCTTCAGTCAGGTAAATGTAAAAATGGAAAAACATCTGAGACAATGATATAAAGCCACATATATGTAACAACTTAGTATGAGGTTTATTTCTTCAGAAAGCAATACTAAAGCACCCTTCTTATGAGTCCTCCTCTCAGTCTTTATCCAGTCTTTTATACTTCAGTTTAAAATGTGCGTAAAAGCATATTTCAGTTAATTCTGAAAGTTTTGTTGTTCATTTAGTTTACAACACAGTTTTGCTGCCCTGCTAAAACAGCAAAATCTCGAGATCAAACTCAGACTGTGCCCCCAAAAATCTAGTGAACAGCTAAACCATCTAAGAATCTGGTTCTCACACAAAACCAGCTACTTTCTGTAATGCATTTCTATTGTTCTTTACAGTAAAAACCCTCTGAAACTACTAAGTAAAAATAACAGTATGTAGTAATATTTAGAAGTTATGCATTAAAACACCTGACAAATAATAGGGGGGAAGACTCTGCTTAGGAATTCTTTTGTCCTCTGTGAACATCTTCTTTGCTATCAGTGCATAGCCATAGTCTGTAAAAATCATTGCAACTCCTAGATTTTCATAATATATTAAACTTACTCAATACCCTTATATGTGACCATGCAGAGCTGTTCTGATTTAGGCAGAGCTAATGTTCTTTCAGTAAAGTCTCTTCTGAGTAACTTAATTTTTTGAAAGTTAACAATGTGATTTTTTTTCACAGAATCACAGAATAACCAGGTTGGAAGAGACCCACTGGATCATCGAGTCCAACCATTCCCATCAAACACTAAACCATGCCCCTCAGCATCTTGTCCACCTGTGCCTTAAACAACTCCACAGAGGGTGAATCAACTACCTCCCTGGGCAGCCTGTTGCAATGCCCAATGACTCTTCCTGTGAATTTTTCTTTCCTAATGTTCAGTCTAAATCTCCCCTGGTGGAGCTTGAGGCCATTCCCTCTCATCCTGTCCCCCGTCACTTGGGAGAAGAGGTCAGCTCCTTCAACAGTGCCTGTCTCTAGAAGTGAGAACGCTTAATATTTATAGTTACCACCAACGTAAGGATCACCAGTATGCAGAAAGAACTACATCCACAGTCTTTCTTTCACTCAGTAAGTAGGTCACCTTGTCATAGAAGGCGATAAAGTGTGAAAACACCTCTGCATATATAAAGTTCCCTGAAATCACTGTTGGGTAGAAGCACTGTGGACAAACCTCATGTCTTCTCCAGCTCTGTACAAGGTGTTCGGCTTTTAGCAACCTGAAAGTCGCTACATAAAATCCTGCAGAGATTTCATATAATGAAGACTTTTTTTCAGGCTGTTTCTCCTGGCTTATATCAGAAACAGCGTGGCCAGCAGGTCCAGGGAGGTTATTCTCCCTCTGTACTCAGCACTGGTGAGGCCGTTCCTTGAATTCTGTGTTCGGTTCTGGGCCCCTCACCACAAGAAGGATGTTGAGGCTCTGGAGAGAGTCCAGAGAAGAGCAATGAGGCTGGTGAAGGGGCTGGAGAACAGACCTTATGAGGAGCAGCTTGTTGGAGCAAGAATCTAAAACTTTATTATATACAGCAGTTTGAATTAGTTGCAAATCAAGAAAAGAAATTATTTAAATGTATGTAGTAGTTTTAAAGTTACAAGAAATCTTAAAACCTAGTGGTATAGAAAGAAATGTTAGTAACTTAGGAATGCTAACAACACCACGAATACAAAGGCTTATACAGGTTCAAAGTTTCTTTTACAACATTAAGTGATTGTTCTGCTATAATGCTTCTCTTGTTTCCCACTGGTAACTTCTCTTTGGTAGACCTTGAGTTGTTACTTTGTAGTCTATTGAGCTGTGAGCTAGAATACTCACATAGCTGTTCCTCATAGAAAGCATAAGATTAATCATAGAATCATAGAATCATAGAACAACCAGGTTGGAAGAGACCCATCAGATCATCGAGTCCAACCATTCCCATCAATCACTAAACCACGTTCCTTAGCACCTCATCCACAAACTGATTGCTTGTTGCTAAAGGAGGCACGCAAGCGCAATAAGAACTGTTAAAAACTTGTTGATGAAATTATCGAAACATACATATGCATTAGACAATGATGTAACCTGTTGAATATACATTAGATTGTGAAACCTCATGAGGATAAATTGGGTCACATTGTAACAGTCGTCGGAACCGGATTTGGGTACTGGCCCCTGGTTCCCGGGGCCTCACAATAAAGCGCCACATATAACCCTTCCCAGAGTGTTATGTGTTTGTCACGCCGATGCTAACACTATGAGGAGCGGTTGAGAGAGCTGGGGTTGTTTAGCCTGGAGAAGAGGAACCTGAGAGGAGACCTCATTGCTCTCTGCCACTCCCTGAACGGAGGTTGTGGAAAGGAGAGAGCTGGCCTCTTCTCCCAAGTGACAGAGGACAGGACAAGAGGGAATGGCCTCAAGATCCAACAGGGGGGGTTCAGGCTGGACATTAGGAAAAAGTTTTTCCCTGAAAGGGTCATTGGGCATTGGAATAGGCTGCCCAGGGAGGCGATTGATTCACTTTCCCTGGAGGTGTTTAAGGCACGGGTGGACGATGTGCTGAGGGACATGGTTTAGTGTTTGATGGGAACGGTTGGACTCGATGATCCGATGGGTCCCTTCCAACCTGGTTGTTCTATGAGTCTATGATTCTATGATTAAACTACTAAGAGTCAGTTCCTCCCTTTCATACTGAGGAGCCGCTCGGGGTAGCGATCCCACCCCCTGCTGGGCGGGCGGTGCCAGGCGCCATTTTGCGGCGCGCGCAGCGCGATCTCAGGGCGGGGTGGGCGGGGCGAGAGGCCGGCGCCATGAGGCGCCTCGGCGCGGTGCAGCGCAAGGTGCCGTGTCTGTTCGTGACCGAGGTGAAGGAGGAGCCGTCGGCCAAGAGGGAGCATCAGGTGGCCGGGGCGGCGCGGGGCCGGGGGGGGGACGCACCCTTGTGGCGAGGGGTTCCGCTGGGAAGATGGAGCCGAGCGCACCGCCGAGGCTCCTAGGGTTCCCCCCCCCCCACCCCGCAACCTCACCGAGAGGATTAATCGATAATGAATTGATAAGTTTTGCTGCAGCTGGTTTGTATGTTTGATTAGCTTGTAATATAAATCTGCCTTGTATCAAGAGCAAGTACTTGATAGGCGACTGAACGTGAGCCCGGGTGGCCAAGAAGGCCAATGGCACCTTGGCTTGTGTCAGAAATGGTGTGACCAGGAGGTCCAGGGAGATGATTCTGCCCCTGTAGTCAGCACTGGTGAGACCGCTCCTTGAATACTGTGTTCGGTTTTGGGCCCCTCGCTACAAGAAGGATGTTGAAGCTCTGGAGCGAGTCCAGAGAAGAGCAACGAAGATGGGGAGGGAGCTGAAGAACAGGTCTTATGAGAAGTGTCTTAGGAAGCTGGGGTTGTTCCCCTGGAACAACCTGGACAGCCAGTCTGAACCTCCACCAGGGGAGGTTCAGACTGGTTATCAGGAAGAAAAAAATTCACAGAAAGGGTCATTGGGCACTGGAACAAACTGCCCAGGGAGGTGGTTGTGTCACCATCCTTGGAGTTATTTAAAAGACGGGTAAGATGAGGTCCTGAGGGACGTGCTTTAGTGGCATATGGGAATGGTTGGACTTGATCCGAGAGGTCTTTTCCAACCTGTTCATTCTATGATTCTGAGAGATAATATGCAGACAGTCTCCAGTCATGGATGAATAACTTGAAAGAATAAACACTTTACTAGAACTGCAAGAATTTATTGATATAATTAATTGCCTTTTAAAATGTAGCTGCTGTAGGTCAAGAGATGACTTGTCTTAAGGCCGTGAGAATTTATTGATGTGCTTAATTGACTTGTTAGTTGTTTTACGTCAGGAGATAACCCGAAAGGAGTCTGCATACATGATTGGATAACCTATAAAAATAAACATTTTCGGGAGACTTAAATGGTTCTTTGTCTAAAACTAGTCTATATGTCTATTGCTTTTGTAAGATGGGATACCTTTTTTAGAAGGACATCCAATTCAACATTCAATTGTAAAATAAAAATATTATTGCCTTCACTTTGAAGACTTTGTCCTTTTCAATATTTTGCCAGTGATTAAGTGTTTCTCACACCTCCTTCAGAGTGGGAGAGGTCATTTGGGAGCTGTGTCTACCCTCTCTCTCTTTGCCTGCCAGATGTGCCCCTTGATGTTGTGTTTGCTTTTTCTGAGCATAGGAGGGAGTAGCAAAATGTGTAGGGAAGTGGTACAGAGAGGCCAAAAGTGGGCACAGAGATCCAAAAAAATGTGAACAAGGAATGAGGCCAATCCAGTATGACCACACTGGGAGCTTGTGTAAAGCTATCCTTCTGTCCACACCTGGGAGCCCCGTGGGGAAAAATAAGCTTATGTCTCTCTCTTCTTTTTTTTATTTTTTTCTTTGTGTGATCACAGGAATATGGATGTGAAATAGAATCATGTAATCATAGAATGGTTTGGATTGGAAGGGACCTGAAAGATCATCCAGATTCTGCATTAAAAGGGTCATCTCATTCCAACTCCCTTCCACACACAAGAACATCTTCCACCAGATCCAGCTGCTCAAGGCTGCATCCAACCTGGCCTTGTGCACTTCCGGAGATGAGGCATACACAGCTTTCCTGGGCAACCCGTCCCAGTGCCTCACTGTGAAGAATTTCTTCCTAATGTCTAGTCTAAATCTTCCTCTCTCCAGTTTGTAAACATTGCCCCTCATCCTATCACTACAAGCCTTTGTTAAAAAGTCTCATCCCAGCTTTCTTGAAGGCCCCCTTTAGGCTGAGGAGGCATTTATCTGTGTAGCTATAGACCTCCAGCTTGTGTTGTTCGGTTTTAGTAACAGCACCTACCGCTGTCTGCTGGCTGTACAGTGAACTTGAATCCATCTGGTTGACTTTTTCCTGTTGGTGTTTGACTTAGAGTGGAGGAGCTGAAATGATTGCCAAACCACCAGTAACTTAGTTGTTCAACTCTGAGTACCAACACCATCTTGATAATGGTCATGTAAGGATACTTTCCGATATTCTCGTTCCTTCGTATAGAAAAAGCTAGCAGGGGATTAGATCTGGAAGTGGACTATGCTGCTTTTTGGTTTTGAGGGTACAGGCAAGGATAATATAGGGGATTGTGACTGCTAGGGATGAAGAGTGGTGGTGCTGGAAAATACTTGAATCCAAACAGAACATGTTTGCAATAAAGCTGTTATGAAACTTGTGTAGAAGTCATCCTAGAAGTCTGGACTAGCTGTGACTGGATATTTGTATTGGACTCCCCAACCACTTTTTTCTTCACTCTTTATAAGCAGAGAAGTGTTTAGTTAGCAACACTAAGTATTTAATACCAGGACAAGAGGGAATGACCTCAAGCTTTGCCAGGGGCGATTCAGGCTTGACATCAGGAAATTTTTTTTTCCCAGAAAGAGTCACTGGACACTGGAGCAGGCTGCCCAGGGAGGTAGTTGAGTCACCTTCCCTGGAGGTGTTTAAAAGACAGGTGGATGAGGTGCTGAGGAGCATGGTTTAGTGATTGATAGGAATGATTTGACTTCATGATCTAGTGGGCCCTTTCTAACCTAATGATTCTATGATGTTTTTGCCACCTTGCATTTTACTGGTCTATATTTTGCACTAATGTGGTGCTCTGTGTTCAGCTCCAAGCTGCAAGCTTGGAGCTGCTAGTCGTGATGAATTGATACTGCCATAGTAGTACATCTCAAAATTCTGTAGGGTTGGACTGAAACCCTTTTGGTTTGTAAACATGATGTAAAGTGGAAGGCAAAGTCATCTCTAAATATTAATCAAGAATGGAAAAAAGGAAGAGAGTTTGCAAATAGATTTCTCACGTTGTTTTGTTGTAGAGCGTTTTCCAAACTGTCATGTCTTGAAGAAACAATAGTGCATTTATGTAAGATGAGAAATCAGCAGTATAATGTATAGTGCTGGACTTACAGAGGCCATTTGTAAGAAGCAAAAATCCATATGAGAACAAGGCAGTAAAATAGCCATGATGAGGGTTTAAAATACCTGTCTTCTTTTCAGCCATTTAAAGTTTTGGCAACTGAAACTATAACTGGAAAGGCGTTAGAGGCAGATATATACAATGCAATTCCTACTGAAAAGGTGGACGGAACCTGCTGTTATATAACTACCTATAAAGGTAATAAGGAAGATCCATATGCAGATTTCATGTGCTGACTAGAAGCCTTGTTTTATTTAGTTTTCACTTTTATCATATGATTTATTGGATTTCAGCTGTTGTGAATTCAACTCATTAAACATCTGAGCCACAAAGTAATAAAATGTAGGAGGTGTTTATAAAAATCTGTAACCACTTTGTAGAGTTTGTTATAGATCTTTAAAATACATGAAGTATGGTTCAGTGAACATGCCAGTCATGGAGAGATAGAACATCTAGTAAATCTACTGCGCACACCAGAATTTATATAAAATAAAGTGTCTTAATTTCCTTGGGGAGGATTAAATTAAGTATGGCGGTTGGGAGGAAATGTGAAGACTGTGCTTCACTGCATCACTGGGGTTCATACGTTTACCTGAAATTGTAAGGAAACTATTAATAGAATCTTGCCTAATTTAATACAAAAAAAAATTAGATTTATATAAAGTAATTAATTTATGAACTTAAATAGTGTCTTTGGATGTAACATTTCTCTAGTAGCAAGTGAGAATTCATATCTTGCCTTCTATGTAGTTGATTTCAGTGCTCTGCAGAGGATAGTTACCTGAGTAATCTGATGGTTTTATCCCTCTGGAAACTCTAGGGCAACCATATCTATGGGCCAGGCTGGATCGAAAACCCAACAAACAAGCTGAAAAAAGGTTTAAACGATTTTTGCATTCATTGGAAGCCTGCAAAGGTTAGTGAAGATTTCTTTCCTGTTTTTTGTCAGTGTTAATTATGCTATTGGAAAAACAACTCTAAGTATGGCACAGGAAATGTTAGTTACTGTGTTCTGATTTTTGTAATGTCACATGTAACTTTACATCAAGAGAGCTTTAAACTAGAATCAGTTGTGGAACAAGATATCAACACGATTGCAGTACATAAGCCAAAGGTTTGCATGGCATCACCAGAGGATGGCAAAGTTACTTCCAGCAGTTGAGCTGGAAACGCTGATCAGCTCCCAGAGCAACAAGTATCATTGGTATTAGTGAGACTTGGTAGAGTGAGTTCTACAATTGGAGTGCTAGGATGGAGAGCTACAGGCTCTTCAGGATGTATAGGCAGGGCTCGCAATGATTCCAACCTGATGATTCTATGAACCTATAAGGGAGAGGTTTGATTGCACAGCCCTTACTGTTAGTGTGGCCAAGAGCGTCTGGATAAGGATTAGAGTGATGGAGAACAAAGATGTTATGGTGTGTGTCTGTTACTGGTTGCCCAGCCATGATGTAAGCATAATGAGTTATTCTATGGGCAATTAGAAGAAGTTTCTGGACTGATAGCCCTTGTCCTCTTGGGAGATTTCAACTTCCCAAACATCTGCTGGGAATAGTCTCTTGCTCTAATTTAAATATGATGTTGGCTATTGAGGTAGCTGTTGTTTGATCTTGATTAGGTTTGAACTTTTATACTATTTGGAGCCTGTAGTGCTTCTTTAAACCCTCTTAAACTGTAGACTGCTTGAGAGTGCTAGATATTGGTGCTTGTACAAAGTACCTGGGACTGCTCTTTGTTGGACAGGGTTTAGATCAATGGTATTGTAATGCTTGCATTGAAAGATGATGAAAACATAAAATTCACTAACAGTTTGTCACACTATCACATTTCTATGTCTAGAATTTGTTTGGAATGTTGAAGAGGATTTCAAGCCTGTTCCAGATACCTGGATTCCAGCAAAGGACATCGAGTATTCCAATGGCAATCCTTTGCCTGATGATAACGGTCATATGCCAGGTACCTATGATGCAGCACAAGTAAAAATTGGGGGTGAGGGGAATCAATTTTTGAAGTGAATAAGAGTTAAAAGTGGCAGTTAACGTATTCAGAAAACAACTGGGATGTCATCCATTCATTATCCAGAAATGCTTTGTTCTTCTGACACATGGAAAATAATTGCAGTTTGCTGTACAGTTTCACAGGGCTTCAACTGAAGGTATGGTTGTCACGTTTGCATTCTTCTGAGATAAAAACCAGTTTTTCTTGTTATTCCTTCTGTTTGTAGTTAACTGTGGGGGTTTTTTAAGCCCTGTACAGTCTTAGGACACATTTGATAACTTCAGCTATTTACTTTGGTAAATGCAATGTTTTCTTGTAGGTTGGGTGCCTGTGGAGGAGAATAGTAAGCAGTATTGTTGGCATTCATCTGTTGTAAATTATGAGGCTAAAGTAGCACTGGTGCTGAAACACCATGCTGAACCAGGGCTCCTGGAAATCACTCCAGTGCCATTATCAGAAATTTTAGAACAAACGTTGGAGCTTATTGGGACTAATATTAATGCAAATCCATACGGTAAGTTTGCATGATCTGTTCTTAAATACAAAAAATATTTAGGGATATTTTCTAGTAAAAACTACATATTTTCTTTGTATAAGTTTTAAAAAAGTTGTAAGATAGCAATGTGACGTTTTTAGAGTGAAAGGGCTTGCTCAGAGAACACACCCAAAATGCCTCAGAAAGCTGAGTTGCCACGAGACTATTTATACCTACTAAACATCTTTCCACCTGCACATTCTTTAGAAGTTAAAACAAAAATGCTTTCCTTTGATCTTTCAAAAATATTCTGACTGGAAAAGTTGTTTAAAATATTGCTTTTAAAGTATTTTTTAAGATTGTTTGTTGGTGCTTTTTCTTGCTCTTCTAATGTTGCTAAGTCCATTAAAGTAGAAAATTTTATTTAGCCAGATTTTTTTTCAGTTAGTTATAAATTGCAATTTTAAAATTATGAAATAAAGTGAATATTTTTTTTAAAGAAGTGTAAGTTTAAGCTGAATTTTGGTTTTAGTTTCTACCTTTAATAGCCTTACAACAGAAGAACAATTGAGTACGAGCACAAGGGAATTCTGAGCTTTGCTGTTAAGGTAACTTGCAAGGATGGACTGGAAAAATAGTAGTGCTTTGGCTAAGTGTTTTCTCAGTATAAGTGAACTACAATGAAAAAATTACTAATAGCTGTATTCTTAGATGAAGATTTATGTTGAACAGTCAGTAAAGAGGCAATGCATTTTTTAACAGCATGGTTTAAGTATTAATCCATGTTCGTAAGGAAATATACCAGGTATCCAGGAACTAAGATGTTTGTGCTGTTGATCATGATCTGAAGTATTTGGCTTATAGAGTTATGGTTACTGAGGATGTGACCACAAGGAAGAAGCAGACAACCATATAAATCTGTCATGTTCTTTCATATAAATAAAAAGTTACATGAAGAGGAGAGGGCTACATTTGAACCTTCAAAGGCAGGACAATGCTGTATCTAATAGAAGTCTACCTATGTAGAGTGCTTTTTATGTTAGGGTTAGTAAGGAAGTGAGGAAAATCTTCAGTTATCACCCATAACAAGTTTTTTGTTCCTTTTAACATAGGATTAGGAAGCAAGAAGCAGCCTATACATCTTCTTGTACCACATGGAGCATTTGAAATAAAGAATCCCCCTACTTTGAAACAAAATGACATAGTGTCTTGGTTTGAAGGCTGCATTGAGGGTAAAGTTGAAGGAATTGTGTGGCACTGCCATGATGGATGTTTAATCAAGGTAAATATGTAGACGGACATGTGGAAAGCACTATAATAATTCATAATATGTGAAGTATTCACATTTGTCTGGTTTTCCAAATTCTTGAGGAGTAAATATTGCAAATTGGGCGACAGTAGAATTAGTCAAGCCAGTGAGTCACTAAAATGACGAAATATTTAACTTTTTAATAATCTGCATTATGCTAATAATTTAAAATGATGTAGAACATGTAGAGGCAAGAAAATATTATTTATGAATAATTGAAAATTTTAAAGCTTTATTCTTCTATTTTAAAAATTAATTTCATGTAACATTGACTTACAGAACAACTATTGTTAATAAACAAGTGATTTTTTTATTAATTAGCAAGTTTATATTCTTTCTGAAGCTGTGGAGGGCATCTTGGTTTTGGTTTGCCTTTTGTGCTTCATTGTAACTCATGGGATGCTGGTGTGTTACTGACCAATAGTTAGAAGTGCCCTAATGCAGAAGATTAATGTGCCTCCCCTGCCCTGTCACTGAAATTGGGAACTGTTGGGCCACTATATCAAAATCCCTAAACTGATCTTATTTCTTTTTATTATAGCTCCATCGTCATCATCTTGGTTTACGCTGGCCACTTGCAGAGACATACCTGAATTCTCAGCCTGTTGTAATTTCTTTTGATAGAACTAAATACGACTGTGACTTTGAACCAAAGAGTTTGTTTCACCATTTTTCAAACTTGGATGGTCAGAGATTTGACAGACTCAAAGATATCAAGTTTGATGCTTGAAATTATTTTTTATCATTTAATTGTCATGTGTTGCATTCCTTTACTTGTGTCTACCAGAGAACGCTTCTGGCTTAGGCATCAGCCTAGGTAATGTATGATTTTAAGTTTTTCCTAAGTCCATAATTTTATCTAATGATAGATGTGCCATTCATGGCACAGATCTAACTTCCAGCATGTTTATTTTCAGTACTGGAAAAAAAAAAAACCATTTCTAGAAACTCTTACAATAAAACACAAGAAGTATGTTGTCTATCACTGGCTGGTCCTAATAGCTTAGCAAATGAATGCAGTCAACTATAAAAGTTCTATAGGCTGCACTTCTATAAATAATACAGTTATTATAGCACTGGGTTATGTAGGATTCATATTTAGGATCTAATTGTTTCTCAACAATAAAGGACATAGTTCAGGTGGGACCAGAATTAGTCCTGAAATTTGATAACTTTTTTCTCAGGTTTTAACTATTTCTTTTGGAGGAAAGCTTTTCACTGTATTATTTAACTGGTAAGAAGCAGCATTATGCTGTTATGTGAAAACCTAATTTTGCTTTATCCTACATGTTCTTTCACTGGTTTGGGACAAAAAGGGTAAATGAGAGAAACTATACTTAGTTCTATTTTGGAGATAATTAGTAAGTTATAAGAGAGGTGATTTGGCTTAGTAATACCTATTTTCAGACTGTATCTCAACTAGGAAACTTCAAAGGCATATTAAATAACATGGTATATAAATAATAAATGTAAGACTGCATGATTTGTTTGCATTTGCTTTATTTTATCTGTGCTGTAAAAGTGTACATCCAGCTATATACAACATAAAAAAATCATTTTGCTACAAAAATACCATGAGTTTGTCAGAAATGCTATAACTTTACTTTCAATTCTTGGATTTTCAAAAAGTGAGGTAAAAGTAACCAGGGATATAAGAACAGACATCCACCACATTTACCCTGAATCCACAGTTCAAAAGTACAAAAGCACTATAGATCAAGAACTAATTACACATTTTTAAAGCTGGAACTTAAGATAGTTAGCAGATACTTCTTCTATGATAAGTCCAAGATTTCAACTTTACTTGACCCCTGTGTATTACCCAACTTACCGTTCTGAATTATATTATTTTAAGTGGGTTGGGAGAGGTAAAACTCACTTTTAATTTGACTGCTATATATAAATACTGACCATAATCTGCTCTGCAGTTTTAGGTATATGCCAAACTCTTGTAACTTCATAGACTTGTATCAGTCCTAGATAATACCAGACAAATAAATCAGTATTATGCAGCCGCTCCCAAATTTATTTTCTGTGTCAATGCTAAGGATGCTAAACACTGACCTAATCAACAGAAACATTGACTGAGCTATCCAATTGAATGCCAAACTCTTCAGAAAGCTGCTGTAATCTCTCTTCCAAGATAATATTTTTTTTAAGTTCTTTGTTGTAGTTGTATTTCAGATCCTCAATTTCTTCAAAGAAGGAAGGGCCAAAGTTTTCTAGTTCTCTTCTCAGCTTTTTTGTTTCTTCCTATTGAAAACAATGAAGGAGTACCACCTTTATCTGCAACTTGGGAACTGGATGTCAACAACAGGTTTTTGAAATGTGTTCTCTAGAGACACATAACTCCACCTCTGAACAGCATTTTCACTAATAAGAGGCTTTCTAAACATAATGTTTAGAAGTGGACTTGTCATTAAATATTAGTTTGGATATTAAACAGTTCCTTATAGCTAACTTAGAGTTTTGCTCATTATCTTTTCTGAGATGATCCTTGTGACCCACCTGTAATTGCTGTTTTTCCAACTCCGAGGCTTTCAGCAGTGTCTGGAGGTCAGCTATTTCTATCATTAACTTGTCATTTTTATCCTTATCTACAATTTCATTATGTCCTGCAAAAATAAAGATAATTTGTTTTTAAATTTACAGTAATGAAAATTGATTACATGAGTAATCATGTTACAGTAATTCTGCATCTCCTGCAAGGTGAAACAGTTAAAATGTGTTCCCTCCACTGGGATCAGTAACCCTAAAATTCAAGTAATCCACACTTTCAGTTCTTGTAAAACTTAGGTTGGTGGTGTCTAGTTCCTGTGACTGAATGCAGTACTCCAGTGGCCAGTCTCTTAGGATACCTTTGAGGACCAAGGCATGTACAGTTTCTCTGAAATAAATGCAGGAAACTTGGAAATAATATAGTATGAGGTTCTTGTTAATTACATTCATAATTTCAAGACGGTTTGGTTTGGTTTTTTTCTCCCATTGTCATATGGCAACATGCTGCGCTCTAGTGCTCTGTTCTTCCTGTGAGACTGATGCTGGCCAAGTATGAGATCATTCACAGAGATGGTATCTGGAAATAGACACTCATTCTCTGGCAGCTTGAAACCCAAGGCAAAAGGAGGAGGCAAGAAGGTGTCAGTGAAAGACTGACCTCTTAAAGCAGTCTTAAGGGATTTATAAAGTGGTTGGCATGAACTGCCCATCTTGCTGGAAATCTTACAAAGATTACAGCCTCCTATTCAAGATAACTATGGAGATTTTTACTAGCACTTCCCTATAAACAACTCGTACAAGTACTCAAAAATCCAAGACCTCATTGTGCTGCAGTTTACACTCCACTGCATTAATATAATTCAAATAACTATGTAGATTCATTATCACTTGTACATACACATTATAAGTGAAACTAGTCCTAAGCCCAAATTACAGGAAGATCTTTATTTTATGTATTGAAAATTATTACCGGCTGCAGAATCTTCACTTGTATACATGTGTCTGTGGTGCTTGTAATTTTCTACCTGGTGAGCTAGTTCTGTTTTTTCTTTCTCTAATTGATTATTAGTTGATCTGGAATAGAAAACAATCGTAGAATGATTTTATAAAAGTATTAAAATATTTTCAAATATAAAGGTAATTAAAAATCACAAAATCTATTTCCTGATAATTTTTACTCGATGTGTATTGGCTGAGGTATTTATTTAATTATTTTAAAGTACATTACCTTAAAAGCTGAAGCTCCCTGATGCTCCTTTCCTCTGTCCTTGCACCTTCAGGGAAGCATTTGAGAAGCTCAATCTTAAAAGAAAAATTAAAGTTTTACTCTTGAAAACAACATCCATGGATAATGCAGTTCAGATGTAGTTCTCTTTGATACAAGATTAAAAAATGAATGAAAATAATACTAAGGATGTAACCAAGTACTGGGTTACACAGAGGAAAAAAACCCCAAATGTTCATCTAGTGACATTTTCTACAGAGCTAATTACAGCTTCTTTGTTAAAGTTCGTATAGCTCATTGTTACATATTTAATGAAAGATGAAGAAAAAAGTATTCAAAAATTAAATTTCAAAGGGGGGTTAGACACATAGCTACATTAGCATGGTACGCTTAAGGAAGTGATATGCCTAAAATAATTTAAATACTTTAAAAATAATACTGGCATGCTTACTTGCATACCTAGGTGTCCAAAGTCTTTTGAAAACATGATGGGAAAAGCCTGTCATTTTGCAATGAAAACCCAGATAAGCGTATGTTGAGTAGAAATGACCTGCAGTTATAAGAGTACTTCCCTAACCAGTTAAAGCCTGTAGAAATGCCTTTCAGTAGAAGATACAGAAGCAAAAAATTACTGTCTTAAATATGAGACTATATGCAATTTTTTAATGGCAGTGGTAATTTATAAACTCTCATAAGGATACTGTAAGAGATAGGCTTTTGTTCTTCTATTACGACCTAAACTAGAAAAGATTTGTTTCATTGAAATGTAGTTAATCTTGATCACATCCTTTCTTCAGTATCTGAGACATAAAAGAAACTGGAAAGTCTGCTGCTCCAGGGTAATGGCACATAATGAAAGAATTTTATATCTATATCAGTTTTGCTGCTGGTATACACTTCATGTTAGTAATGCTGACTTTAGAAAAAGGAAAACAAGCAAAAATTTACAGGACTCAATTCCAAGTTCTAGTTATTCAACATATTTACTCACTTACATAATAGATATTACTTCTTATATTGAAAGTTGTGTATTTAATACCTTACTCTGAAAATCACCAGTACAAGGTGCCTGTGGAAGAAAACTATGCACATATTTATAAAAGAGAAGACGGAAGGAAACTAATCAAGGTTGATAGCTATAGCACTGCATCTCAGTGGTACTTAAAGGCTAAAATTTGATACGTATTTCAAAGGTGCGTGAGTATAAAATTCATCAGCTCTTCTAGTGTGAAATAATATTCATAGGTAGAACATAAGAGGGACTCCATGTTAGAGGCCATGTTGGAAATGGGTATGAAGATCCCCATTACAATGGCAAAGTCAACGCCCCAAAAAAGGCCTGGAAGGAAGAGTCAAGTTCCTGCAGTACACACTCTGTGTAACAAGCTAGAAAGATTTTAAGACCATTTGATACATCTTTACCAACAGACTTTCATGTTTTCAATGAAACTATAATTAAAAAAAAAACCCTGCAGAAAAATACAGTAGAAAAGAATTCATTTTCCCCTAAGACTGCAAGTAAAAAAATACATGTTGATACTATGTGGTAAAATTCATTAATTGTAAAAACGCAATTAATTGTAAAAAAAGTATAAAAGCATGGATGAGAGAAAAAAAATGTATTCTGCTGATGTATTACAAATAGTTAATACTAAGCAATCTATCCTCAGAGTCATCTGGCTAAATTTTACTCACTTGTTCTTTTAGGTCTTGTAAGTTTTTATCAGCATTCTGTTCACGTTCTGATGCTTCCTGAAGCAGCCGTTTAAGTTCAGTAATGGTTTGGGTTTTTCTAGCAATATCCATTTCCATTTCCTTCAACTTAGTTTCATGCATCCTGGTAATTTTATTTAGAAAAAGTTCAGAGCAAAAGCTAATACTTTTGCAGAAACAGGGATTAAAATATCTTTAGAAGATTAAATGCCATAAAATACAAACTGCAATATATTTGGGATATTGGCCTTGAAATAATCACTGGTTTTACAAATAAGTGAGCTGAAGGAAGCATAATGAAAAATACATTTTTAGTTGTAGAATAAAGACTTCCAAATGTTTCACCTTTACAGACTTTACTTTGTGTCTACACTTTGTTAAAGGTGACCTGGAAGCTTTTTATAGTATTGCACATAAACCCCAAACTACCTCCTGCTGAAAACATGCATATTTCCTATAGATGGGGTGTGCCCGTCAGGTCTTACTTCAGTGTCAAACCTTTGACTGTATTTTACTTACCACTTAATAATTTATGGAAAACAGTCACATGGTTAAATTTAAATTCAAATGCACTCAAGCCGGAAAACACAAGTTGATGGCTTCCTGTTTTTGTTTCAGATTGTGATCCATGTGGTAAGGTACCGAAATACTTAGGAAGCTCAGCAAAAATGCCACATTATTCCACAAAGCACAAATGCAATACATTTAAGCCACAAGGAATACAAAATACTTCCTTTACCACAACTATCCGTAAGTCTACAGCTTAGACGCGAGATAACTAACTGGCTTATGCATAGAAGCAACCAACAAGGCCAGTTTTTACTGACATTAGATGTCTGCTGGATTCATACCAGAGTCCCATATAATGATTCTACATACCAATAGAAAATAAAATACAGATAATACAAAACTATTTTCAAAAGAGAAAAGAAAAACTGTGAAAATGAAACTTAGTTTTTTGTTAACATTTAAAGAGAAATCAACACTTGTGTTTACCTTCCTTACCTTATTCTTAATTCCTACCTTGTTACAGCAATAGACTTCCAGTTTTTGCCATAAGCTTCGTCAAACTGCCTCTCAGCTAAATTTAGCCTTTTAGTGGTTTCAGCCAGTTGTACAGTTAACTTCTCATTTAATATCTCCAAGTTATTCTTTGCTATTCGTAGCTTCTCTCCACTGTCAGCTTCCTATCATTCAATAACAACAGAGGTTTACATTTAACCTCACATTATCTAAAATGATGATGAGATAGGGTCAGTGCTGTTTAGAGGAAAAGTCTATCCAAGATCACTAGCACTATAACTTCCAAATTCCTGGGCTGTTCCTTGAATGTCTCCTCAACACATGTAACTAAAAATTCTGTCACAGCAATATCAGTACCTAGAAAAATGTCCATTCTGTTTCAACCATTAAAAAAATAAAGGTACCACAAGTCACAACTAACAGATGTAACGATCATACCTTTTTCAGTTCTTTACGCAGTCTCTCGTTTTCAGCAATGACTTTTTCCATTCCTTTGGTTTTAGATTCATAATGCTGGCCCTCCAGATGAAGTTTCATTTTTTCCATTTCAGACTAAATATTGAACAGGTTGTTAAAACATATATATTGCTTAGAAGAAAATTTCAGATTTCCATTTTTAAAACACAGTTCAGTTACAAGCTAGTTAGCACAGTGAACATAACATTTCATGACATATTTAAATATATCCTTCAGATACAGAGTACCTTTACATAAATCATGCGGTATGTTATGCTAAAGTGAAGTTTTGCTTTTGTGTTCTACACATTTCACGTTTGCTATTTTTAAAACAATTCTGTGCCAATCAGTGTCAGCAACAGGTTTGCTGCTCCATTTTCCTACTAGTTTGGATACAAGCTGCTATCTCAAGTTATTGGAGAAGAATTAGTACCTTTAGCCTCTCATTCTCCCGTTCAAGACTAAGTAATTTCTCGTCAGAAACCACAGCTGGAGCTTTTTTCAGATCTTCATTTTCTCTTTGGACTCTCTCTACAACCTTTTTCATCAAGCCAATTGTTTTTTCCAGTTCTGGCACTGTCTTTCCACTTCTACCAGCCTATAGAGAGGAAGCAAACAACTCGTCTTAGCATTCTGAGATATACCAGATGTTACTTTATCGGTTATTTCCCCACTGCAACTTACATTTATAAAAAAAAGATGTTATATTCTGACGTGACTTGAACCCTAAAGTTTCTTGCATACTAAACTCTCCAAAATATCTAGTGATATATTCACCCATAAAGTCAACAAAGCACTTCCTTCGTTAACTGTGTTGCCCAAGAAAGCTGCAGTTAGCCTCAAACTCTGCTGTACTTTATGAAATAAACTAAAACATTAGGAAAAGAAAAGTACTACCTTTTTTCTACTTCTCTTGTAGAGCAACTCTCTAATCCAACAGACCATGCAATGATACTATCAGGGGAAAGGGGTGGCGGGGGGAAGGAAAGTGCCTGGGTGGTGAAGGAGGAAAAAAGACTTTTTTTATCAACCACTCTACTATTGGATTAAAGTGACAGAAGTAGTACATATTCATGAATAAATCTCCATTTCCTAAAGCATATTCTCCAGGCAGAGTGGTAAATAAGTGAGTAAATACATAAATAAATATGGGAAGCAGAGCTTGTAATTTCTCCATTTATCTTCTTTCACCATGTTCATTTATGAGGTAGAAAAGCTGCTAGAGGGTATTCAAATGAATTTTATTTTTTCATTATCTTTGACTTGTCTTTCTTAGCAATAATAATGTAAAAATGCTGCCGTTTCTACTTCTGGGCACATGAACTTTCTACAGAAATAAGGACCAGAGTACAGGGGAAAATAGGGGAGATTTTACTCCCCTGCCAAAACCTACATGGCGACGGAGTTTTGGAAGTAAAAATTACTTTTTCTCTCTCCTCTAAAATAACCGGAAGGATTAGGAGGTTTGTGTTGGTACACAGCAGAGTTAAAGAAAAAACACTGTCTGATACTGGTGCCTGAAAAGGCAGGATGATTTCAAATCTGCTGGCCCAACAGAACTTTTGCATGGAACAGTTTTATAAATTGAATTAAATTATCCAAAAAATACCACTGCATAAAAGACAAGCAGATACACAAGCAAGGTAGAAGTAAAAGAATGGGAAACATGAAGTCATCTCCAAGTGCCCAGAAGTAGAATTTGTTGTTGTATACTGAAAGATCTATGAAGGCATTTAAGAGATTTTATTAAGTCTGCTTCCATTAAAAGGTGACACAAATTGTCTGACAACTTAGTGGCCAGAGTACTAGGTACTGCTGAAGCCTTTTTGCTCTGTAACTTCTGAACTATTATTCTATTAAAGTAGCTGACAGTAGCTAGAGTAAAATGTAATTGTCATCTTACATAGTACAACAAAGAAAAAACTTTACTAACAATAACTTACACCTTCTAACACTGCATCTAATCAAAATCCTATATTTTAAATCACACAGCAGTGCTGTATTATGCATTTACATAAATACATGAATATAATTTTCATTATTAGGGCTGTAATTAGGGTTTTTTTTCTTTTGAACAAATACACGTTTCTGAAGATAACTAATCCAAATGACAAAATAAGGCCACAATAGTGCAAATATTTAATAGTGTAGCTCTAGTCTACTTCATGGTCTTATTAACTGAATTTCATATACTTTATTCCAAATCATTTAGCTTTAATAAAATATTGTGGGTTTAACAGTTTGTAGTAGTTTATTTATGATGAAAAATGCTGTTGTAATACTCACCCCTCTAATGTTGCCCAGCTTTTGCTCAATATCTGCTTTCTCTTTCTTGAGAAGCTCACACATTTCTTTTAAGTCACTTACTTGGTCCTAAAAAAACAGAGTAACAAGCAACTTATTTGAACTTCAAACTGAGGTGAAGAGTAAGAAAATTAAAATTGATTTACTTTGAAAAAATGTAAGAAATCGATTTCCCATCACCAAGACATCTTAAGAAAGCAATCTCAGATCACAATGACATGTTGCATCACTTCTACCAACAATTTAATCTTCTCCTAAGTTTTTCATATTTTTATGGAAGATGGTATGTACAGAAAAGGTATCCATCTCTTTCTAAGCAATCCCCTAACCTGTGTCAGCTTAAAGTAAAGGTGAAAAGATGTTACCTTTAGTCTTGGCAAATCTTTATTGGCCTGTTCTAGCTGGAATCTTAGCTCAACATTTTCAGATGACAATCTTAAATTTTCCTTTAAAACCTCTTGCTCTCTCCGATATTGGTCATCTGATCCAATTCCTGATGTCTTGAGAAAATAGAGGAAAAAATTATTATTAGTTGGTAATGCACTATTCTTTTCATCAGTTATAACTGGTAAAAAGCAACAGGACATTAGCATCTTTCACAGAAGTAGAATCATAGAACAACCAGGTTGGAAGAGACCCATCGGATCATCGAGTCCAACCATTCCTATCAAACACTAAACCACGTCCCTCAGGACCTCATCCACCTGTGCCTTAAACACCTCTAGGGAAGGTGAATCAACCACCTCCCTGGGCAGCCTATTCCAATGCCCAATGACCCTCTGTGTGAAAAACTTCCTCCTAATGGAGGAAGTAAAATGGATGACAGTTGTATCACCAGTTTTGATCTAATCTGCTCCAATTTTCACTCCTTTTCTTACGTTTTATGAACTTGCTTAATCTTTAAGGGAAGTTTACAAGTTAGTATAGGGCAGTAAAAATGTTATCAAGCCAAAAATTAAAGCTATTGGCTCAAAAAACAAGCAAAAAGAAAAAAAAAACAAAACAAAAAAAAAAAAACCAAAGAAAGCTACTGAGTGTAGCAAGCTGCGACACTGTACCTGGGAACAGCATTTAAGTTTAAGGGCATATTCTGATACGCTTACTAAATAGTATATATGGCAGAAGGAGTTTCACTGAAGTCAAACAGATCACAGAGTAAGTCAGGAAAAGCAGCATATCATTCTAGTTCTTAGTCTGTTAGTTCCTACAATCTTAAGTCTTCATCAATAGAGATTAGTAATATCTATTAGGTAAAGTGTGCTTTGTTTGCTTAATATTGCCAATTTGAGTCCTGAGCATATGGAAAATTATTACATTTGACTACTTAGTGCAGAGTAAAACCTACTGATGATATAATAATCAGCACTTTTAATTATGTAATTATGGAATTAACCATATGATCCATTAATTCATCACTCAATGATAAGAATAAAGTATTTCCTTAAATAAAAGCATTTTTGTTCTTTAATGTAAGGAATATCACATCATAAGTCTAGGTCCTAAAGAATGAAGGTCATCAACTAGCTGCATGCAGCATTGTGATTACTTGTAAACTTTCTGAATCAAAATTTTAGAATTGACAGTGGCTTATTCATGAGTGGACATGTATGCCTATCGTGAAAGGTTAAGGTTTGCTTTATGGACCACTTGGTGACTACTTCAATATCCTTGCAGACTATGCACAGAAAATCACTGCTTTATCAAGATCAAAGTATTCTATTTCTATATTGTTTATCTAGAAGAAATGCTAGAGGACTGCTACAGTATCAAACCTCAGGCATTTCACAGAATTCCGGGGTTGTTTCAACCCCCTCTGTACCACTTTGGCAAGTTTCATCTGTATCCTCTGCAGTGTCTTGATTCATATCATTGTTCACATTTATTTTTTCTGCTTCATAGTCATTAGCTTGATTAGAAGGTTCCCCTGAATTAGACCGATTGCAGCTCATTCTGTCAATGTAACGCTCTTCTACGCTTTCTTCTTCATCAACATTTGATTGCTTGAGTATTTCTTGCTGCTTCTCCTCTTCTTCAAATTCTTCCTTGAGTTTTTCGTTTTCAGGTTGGGTTATATTTTCTTCTCTTTCACCGCAGTTCTCTTTATCAGCTTCAGTTATATTTTTGTTTTTCAGTCCTTCTCTAGAAACATCTGTGTCCTTGTCTTCTGTGCTTGAATCTGCAGTAGCCTCACGGCCTTCATTATGAATGGTGCATGTTTGCATGTCTGTTTCCTCATCTATTTCATTGCTATGATTAGTCTGATGTTTCATTTCATCCCTATTTGAAACTGATTTCTTTTGAAGGGAATTCAGATACTTTTGTTTACTGATACTGATAGGAACAGACTTGGTCAGTTCAGTTTGGTCACATGTATTCAAGTTGAAGACAGAATGAAGCATGAAAGAAAAGCAGAAGACAGTAAAACAAAACAGGAAATAAAGAAACCTAGGAGGTACTGTTAAATCTGTTTCTTCAATGATTAAGATAAAACAATAATGCAATATTTGCAACATAACGAACCTTGTAAAAACCAAAACACAACAAAAATACATAATGTAACTGAATGCTGTGTTTCCCCAAATTCTATGTATCCCAAATTTTCAATCAATATGGAATATAGAAGTAGTCCTTCAGATACAGACTCGCATATTTAAAAATATCTATCCCTTATTTCTCTGCATATGCTAGTGTGCTAAATATATTGTCTTCTACCTGTAGAATGCAGAAACTATAAGTTTTGGAGTTTGGGGGTTGGGTGGAGTGTTTTGCTGGTTTTTTTTAAATGCTAAAACCTGAGTATTTAATATCCTGTTCTAGAACATTATCATTTGAAATAAAGTCAGCTACATGACACAGAATACCAAATGCATAACAAATATTTTTATTCAGTAGGTGAGATTCTTCTAGGTAATATGATTACATTAGTAACTTACCGAGGGTCTAGAAGATGTCTCTCTCGAACATTGTATCTGTAATGTATGAAGCATTTCCTGGAGATATTGATTTTTGAAACGCAATTCTTCTACAACAGAATCTCGTGGGATTGCCTGCTGTGTTCTACATCAAAAAAAATG
Organism: Coccyzus lansbergi; assembly: GCA_033558105.1. Lineage (NCBI taxonomy): Eukaryota > Metazoa > Chordata > Aves > Cuculiformes > Coccyzidae > Coccyzus > Coccyzus lansbergi. Next base: position 1,645,702 of record JAUMJK010000139.1, on the reverse strand, counting down.
AATCAAGCCAAAACAAACAAATAGCTATTAATGAAGAAAAACATCCCTTAAGGAAAAATACAATGAACTTCAGCATTACTAGACTGGATTTTCTAGTGTTACTGGGCTAGATATTCTATATCAGTGTTAGCCAATACACTGTTTCAACTAATCCCTGTGAATCAAAAGTACTTTGGCAAAAGGAATGTGCCCTTTTGAGATATGCATAGCTTGGGTTACTCAGATAAACCATCCACTGTGAGCATGGATATACTGATTAATAATTGATGCCCTCACTGGAACTTAGCAGTTCCAGTAACTTTCATCAGCTCTGAATTCTAATTATAATTTTACACAATATGAACCAAATGCGTTTCGTATTATTTAGCTTTTTAGCATAATGAACCAATGCTCCATATTCTTTGAACATACACAAACAAGTTCCAAGCAGCTTTAAGCTTTCTTGTCAGAAACTCAAATAAGGATTTTTGAAATTCTCATCTGTTTTTTTTCCATATTCAATCAGTTGGTCTAATAGAGACAATCTATCTCTTTCCACAGAATTTTCCTCTCATTTAGATTTTTCCATTTTCATAGATACTTTCCAAATGCCTCTTACCTCATGTGAGCAATTTCACTTTCTAAATCTAGGTTCCTTTTGCGTAGTTCTTCCAGTTCTTTTTCAGTCTCCGAGGCTCTTACTCCAATAACACGGTCAACAGTGACACCAGTAGTTTTCAGTTTCTTTTGTAAAGCACTCTTCTCTTTTTCAGTCCTGCAACATCCAGTAAATTTACATTTAAAACTTTATTTGCTCACTTGCTTTCTTTAGGAAAAAATATTTTCTGCCTTTAAAAACTCTGTATTTGCAATTTTTCTGCTCACTGCATCTCCTTTTCTGTTTAGTAAGGTTACCTTATAGAAAACATAGCTTTATAAAAAACCAAACCCAAACCCAACAAAGTCCAAACCTGGAAAAAAATGAACAGAGGGTTGGTATCATGAATATCATAAACCACTTGCTGATCTTGCCTGTGTTTTAAGTTGTAATTCATGCAAGTCTTGCTAAGTACAAATGCCATTTTGAAGCAGTTTAAACCACAATCTAACAAAAGCTACAATCACCATCTGTTTTCTTTCCCTTCTGTATCTTTTATCAGTAAAACTGTGCTGTTACTGTACTGAAGTAAATGTAACATTTGCAGAGGCTTTGCAAACATGTTCTTACTGAAAAGGCTTCCACCTCATAATCCAAGAACCGTCAGTACTACAATAGCACAACATATAACATTAGCACGTTATCGAATCTCAGCAATCCAATTAAATAACACAATGCTGATAAATATCTTGTCTTCATAAAGCTGTTACTTGTTTCATGAGAATAACAGAATGCTATATGCAAGCACATCAAAGAATTTTAGTTTTATCCAGAGTTTCTTCTAATAAAGAGTTGGCTTCTACAAGGAAAGGATACTAGTGGAGTAGTCTGTTGCTTGAAAATTAACTAATCCTTTCAATCCCAATAGCAACGTAGAATTCTTGACATCAATCTTATGAACACAATGAACTGTTATAATTATCATGTGGCAAAAGTATTTGGATTTCCCTTATACCATCATTTTGTAGCCGAATCTAATAAAACCAACTCACTTTGTACAAATTTCCTTCACAGCATTCAACTGTTTGGCTAAAGCATCTGCTTCTTTTTCCTTTTCCCTTAGTTTGTTCCGTAATCCTTCCATTCTGATTTGCCATTTTTTACCTTCATCCCATCTAATAATTTCTTCCTTGGAGGTCTGTGAAGCACAATAACAAATTATGTATTTATTTTTGATTTTTTTCTTGCAGCAAAATAAGCAAACATGTTAGATAATCAAGAATGATATATTCATTTACCAATTTAAAACATGAAGTCATAGTGGGCATAGATTATTTACCTTATTTGCCATTAGGTAAATATCACACCCAGATGTATATCTTAAGTATGTTGTAGTGTCTGGTATATAAAGCTGATGCTGTTTAATGCTATTACCAAATTCTTCTGTAGCTTTTAAGATTCATTTTATAAAGGAGGAGAGACATATTTTATGAAATTAGAGGTGAAATGCAATGTATCTTTTTACTCTGAATTACACATTAAAAAAAGATTAAAGAGAAAGTAGTCTTTTTCTATGATAATTTAGAGCTGAACTTTCTTCTGCCGCTTACCAGTTTATGTGCCTCTTGCTGCATAACTATACAATTGGTCATTTTAAGCTTATTTTTTCCTATGAGAAACTGATTTCTACTTGAAGTTACAACTCAGTAACTACAGATCATTTAAAATCTGTACCTATGTGATCACAAATGGCTACTGAAAAATCAGTCAATACTCCTGTAAGCACTTTTTAGGGTTTTTTTATTGGACTTCTCCCTCCTCCAGTTAATCCTTGTACTTTCTTTTCTGTCTTCATTCTAAACCGTTACTACTAATAATGGACAGAGAGCAAGCAAGACTTTGGAAAAAGGAAAAAAAATATTCCAAGAAAAATATCTCTAGACACTAAGAAACAGGGTTTTTAAAAATCTCAAGGTAACTGGAAGCAGAGGTACAGTCCTACAAGCATAGAATGTCCCGAATTGGAAGGGACTCAGAAGGATAATTGAGTCCAACTCCTACCTCTGCATAGAATAACCCCAAAATTCACACCATGTGTCCAAGTGTGTGTCTGAGTGCATTGTCCAAATGGTTCATGAATATTGTTAGGCTTGGTGCCGTGACCACTTCCCTGGGGAGCCTGTTGCAGTGCTTCAACACCCACTGAGTGAATAACCTTTTCCTAATATACAACCTAAACCTGCCCTGGCACATCTTCCTGCCATTCCCTTGGGTCTTATCATTGATCATTAGAGAGGAGAGATCAATGCCTGCTCCTGCTCCTTTCCTTGTGAAGCTGAAAAGACCAAGCGACTACAGCCATTCCTCATACAACTTCCCCTCTAAAACCTTCACCAGCTTTGTGGCCCTGATCTGGACATTCTCCAGTAGTTTGATGTCCTTTTTACTGTAGCACCCAAAACTGCACACAGTACTCAAAGTGGGGCCACACCAATGCAGAGCAGAACGGGACAACCACCTCCCTTGACCACCTAGCAATGGAGTGCACCGGGACATGCTTGGCCCTCTTGGCTAGTATTTAATATCACAAATAGCCTGAATGTTATTACAGAAGCGTCCTATAATGATTCAGTATACTTTATGATTAGTATGACGAGCGACTAATTAGTTATTAAAAAAGTAAAATAAGCAAAAAAACCCAAACAAAACAACTGGCTAAATGAACACATCTCCAATGACTCAGAACCTCATATATGTAGATATCATTGTTGTGAAGAATTGTAGCGATTAAGGCACAGACCCCATTGATGAGGCAACAAACCAGATCAACTTTATTGATAGGGTACCAACCTTATATAGTGCCTTCTGTATCTAGTAACAGCTATCTCAGTGAATTTCTATCTGTGAGAATTCTGCAGTACAGCAGCTCAGTGCAACCCCTTGTTTTCCACAGGTGTGCCTCCTATCTTCGTGTTTCCACCTAGTGCATTCCTTTCCTATTAACCCATGGGTCTTAATAAAGATTCCAAAAACTCAACAAGCTAGCAAGCACAGAACAAATAATCATTTATACAGCCATAATCTAAATATCACCTACCTTGCCTTCTCTTACACTTTTTTTTTCTGCTTCTTCACACTTCTTCTCAAGTTCACTTTCCAACTTTTTAATTTTTTTCTGAAGTGCATCTATCAGATTTTGTTCATCAGCTTTGCTCTGAAAAATTACAAACTTTGATGACCACTACCTAAGTGCTTTTCTCCACTAAAAGAGTAAGGAATTTAATTCAAATTTGTTGAATTAGTTTACAACCTAAACAATCTTTTAAAAATTATCTTTAAATTATAAAAGTACTGGAATGTAACTTTGTATTCTAAACTGCATAATCAGCAGTAAGTAGCTGTACTGCAAATCTTTCACTTTTCCTCTGAAATGGGAAATAAGGGACACCCAGGAAAATCATAAAATTCTATTTTTCAAAGAACCTTTGAAGCGGTAATTCACCTACTCAGACTCTTTTCAATCATATTTCAAGGAATAAGTATTTTTCAGCCTCCTTCTTTTATTTGAGGCATGCTTCCAACAGCAAAAGTACATAGTCCACGTGTAATCCAGTGATGAGCTAGCATAAATTTTTAAATCAAGTATGAATCTCAATAACTACCAAAAATACTTAATCCTTCCCCCCAAAACCAGCATGTCTATGCAGAAACTTGACCAAGACTGAACACAGTTTTGGAAATCACTTTTACCTGAATGCTACTGCTTAGCCTCTTAACCTGTTTCTTCAGTTCTTCATTTTCCTTTGCCACTTCATTTTTCTCTCCCAGCATTTTATCAAATGCTTTTAGGTTCTTCTGAAGTTCTTGGTGCAACTCATCCCTTTCACTGGACAAAGAACTTTCCCTGGTTTTACTTATTTTAAGGTTATCTGTAAGTTTTGTAATCTCATTATTTAATTCTTCTATCTGTGTCTAGAAGAAAACAAACGGACAAAGAAAAGAGCAAACCTCAAAACTCAGGATTATCAACAATCTAATGATGCAATACAATGACATTAGCTAGTACTCACCATAAGCCCCTTTGTTTGCTTGTCAACAATCTCCTGGACATTCATATAGGCCTCTTTTTGTGATGCAGCAGAAATAATCTGCTGTTCAGCATTAGCAGTCATTTCTGCTCGGAGTTGCAGAAGTGCTTTACTCAAAGCCTGAAAATAATAAATTCAAGTTCTTTTAAGTGATGAAGCTGCTAATGTGCACATTGCAGAACAAGAAAAGGAAATGACATTTCAATACGTTATACTATACAATCATACTCTACCTCCTGCTGTACTATAAATAGAATTCTTAAATATTAAGCAACATTAAACATTTATGTGACATACAGGGATTAATTTTTATTGACTAACTTTCTGCTGCTTTTCTTTTATGGCTAACTGGCTCTTCAGTTGTTCCACCAGGTTCTTCAGTGTTACTGTGGGTGCTCTATTATTTGCTTCTTTTTGGACCTCTAGTTCAGCTTTTACATTTGCTAATTCCACCTCCATCTGAAATAACTTGTTCCTCAGTGCATTTGCTTCTTCTTTAAGTTGTTGCACATCAACTGCGTGTTTTTCCTGAAGCCTAATAAAAAATAAGCATTAATAGGGTACACTGCAGTAACTAAGTTAGCAAACTCCAAATAAATAATGAAGGGCTTGATGTAATATTTTTTATTATTGTTAAAGCAGGTTACGTAGACTTGGAAACAGCAAAACCAGACTGACTCAACAAAGACGACATCCATTTAATAAGAAAATTACTCAAGAAGATCAGCAAAATGAGATCAGAGCATTGCTCATTCTAATTCCTGGCCCCACGAATAAAGCAAGCATCATACTTTTAAACGGGTTATATTTTTGTGAGCTTAAACTTGCTAGGTATCAAGTCAAAATGGACATATAAGGGGAAAAAAAAAAACCCAAAACATAAATAAGCAAGTATACCAGTAGCTTAAAGACAAGTCTCATACCAAGACTTTGAATACCCAATATCTTGAATACTTTACTTTGCACTAATGGCACAAAGCTAACAACTGAAAGGCATTTTTTCAAGCAAGTTTCTCATTTTTAGCCCAAATGAAGGGCTAGAAACTAAAAATAATCTATAATCGCCAACCATCATAGCTCTTTTGAGTTAGTTGTTTCAGCCACATTTTATATTAAGCAAAAACATGTTCAAGTTGTTAGACCAGTCCTATGGCAACAATACATAATTGACTTGATCCAATCCAATTGTGACTTACATTAATAGTCTGAAAACTTACTGGGCTCTGATAGTCTCAAACTCTTTGACTTTCATTAAAGTAATTAGTTTTTGTTTCTTCAAATCAGATGATGTTTTCTTTAATCTTACAACAAGCGAAGCAAGAGAATTATCCTGTTCTGCTACTGTTCGTTCCATTTCAGCTAAGCGGAGAAAATGTTCGTTGTCAGATGATAACGAAGTCTGTTTCACTAACTCCTGTAAAACAGAACAAATGCATATGATAAACAGTTTTAGCTTTTAATCAAAGGTAAGCATTAGTGACACATTTTAACCTCAATCCTGAATATAAACGAGCATTAATACCTAGCAAGTTCATTTACTGAGATGTGATTCTTATTCCACAGAGAAGCAGTCACACTGGTTTAAAAAGAGGTTTGAGCATCTAACAATCCAAAGAAGAACCAGCTGGATACTGATTTCACCTTATCATAAAGAGTCAATAGAAAACTTGCATTGAAATGGGTTAGTTTAATGTAACCATTAATTAAAAGAACAGAAAGCAAAATATAAGTCTCTTTCCCAGAAGTCTCTATAAATTAATATGACGTGAAAATTGCTCATATATACAGACGTGGCAACTTTGTTCTTTTAAACCTGACTTCTAATGAACCTGTTGCCAATTCTTTCAAGAATAATACAACAAATCTGTATCAACCACTCATTTATTTCCTGTCATCATTTATTAGTTATTTTTTACAGAAAACTATTCTTTAGAGCAACATTTTTAAAAAACTGAGAACAACTTCACTAATCCCATGAAGACACATAACTCACCAAAGCAGTCTGTTTGACTTTATTAAGGGAATTATCAGTATGCAAATTTAACTTCTGTTGTAGAACTCTAAGGTCTTCCTCATTCTTCTTTGCTATTTCCTCTTGTTCCTGTTAGTTCAAAATAAAAACTCTACTGATGCACACTACTCCAGAAAGTCATGAAACTACAGTACTTTCATGCTGATTGTTCACACACCACTTAGTTTTGCTCTCCACATTTTTCTCTAATTTTAAAAATTCTTTTCTTCTTGCTGTAATGAGTGATTTTTTTCTTAATAACACTATTGGAAAAAAAAATCTACTATCACATTTTTAAGCTATGTGGTAAATAGTATGATGCTACAGGACAGGAGCTGGAGAGCAAAACAGTCAGTGTCGGCCCTCACCAACTATGAAAATCAATATGGATAATGATATCCATACTACATAATTTTCAAGTCTAATTACTTTTGACTACAGCGTCATCCTGTGTATTGAATTTCTGCTAGTAGATAGAGCAAAGTAGGTTTATTTTCAGACTGCATCTCCTGGTTTAGTTCCAAACCAAAACGCTGATTTCTCCCAGAATAAATAGCTACACATGTGAACAACAGCACATTAAATGAAGATCTTGGGAAGTCTGCTTCAGAAATGTGTTCTTCTCCAAACATGCTAAAACTGATGCATGCTTAGTCTTGAAGTACCTCTTAGACACAAGGTTTGTGGTTTAAAACACACTTTAAAGTTATAAAGAATAAAAAGCATGCTTAGATATACTGTTTATGCTTTGAAATATGGTTTCATCTAAAATATACTTTAAGAAGACTATTTTCCATAAGTGCATATCTTTCCTGCACCTTCCAAATTCACTAGAAGATGCAGTCCAGAAATCATTGTTGCAAGCACTGGAAAATTCCATATAAATGCACAATATATTGAGACCACCTCTCCCAGCAGAATTTTAATTTTCTTCCTATCGTACTAATTTAATTCCTAGACAGATATCATATAACCTCTTAACAAAGCAAGCCTCCTATTTTAAGAATTACATATTAACTTTTGTCATAAAAAATTACTACTTTTTACTCTTCTGTTAATTCTGAAACCTTTTAAGATGTCATTAGCAATGAGATAAACAAGGAATCAACTAAACCAACTGAAAATAGAAGAAATTTTGTGCAAAAAGTTTAACTACCTCTCTTGCTTTAGCAAGCAATTGTTGGTATTTTTTTAACACTTCTTCCTTTTGATTTAATCTTGCTTGCATATTTGCAATGGTCTGATGAACAATTTTTGTGGTGTGAGAGGATTCCGGGTCATCTTCTTGTTTGCTTAGTTCAGCCATTATTTTCTCTCTTTCTGATGTTGCAGGTAACTGAAGTTTTAGTTCATTTATAATTTTGTCTCTTGATAAAATATTTTGTTCAGCTTTCCACAGAGCAGTTTCCTTTTCTTTTAATTTCTAAAATGAAAGGTAATTGTTTCATTTCCAGAATTCAAACACTACAAGAAGATCTTACTTTAAAAAAAAAAAAATCAGAAACATTTGTTTAAGTGGACTTACAAAAAGTTTGGCTCTCCATTCTGACTGTATGGGATTACTATTACATGAAGAAAGTCACAGAATATCATTACTGTATCTTTAAGTGTTATTAGCTATTAGTATCTATTAGTGTTATTACAATAGACACATATACAACTCATTTTGTGTGATCAAATTTCTTAAGAAGCACAGAATATCTTCTGTAGCAGAATTTCAATTTAGCAACACAAGACAATAAAATGATTTTGCTATGCTCCTTGTTAAACTTGATACAACACTTCCTAAATTTAACTAGCTTTTTAACTGAATTTTTACAGCAAGACCATCATAAATCAGTTAAATTAACACTGTCAAATAGTTAAAAAATTTCCTTGATAATTTGTTCCAATCATTTTAGTCAGTGTACTATTATTTACATTTTCTCTGTGTGAAATACTTCTAAGGGATTGGACACATTTGAGTGACATTTATAAAAGGAAATGTATTACTTTGAAAGAAATTAAAGGGCATAGGTATACAAATTTTGTTCCTTTATATAATAACTTATCCATTTAATTACCTCCTCCAGTGATTTGCAGGTTGCCCTGGTTTCCAGGACTATTCGAACATGCTCTCGAATCTTTCTTAAAGCCAACTCGAGTTGCTGTGGGAGTGGCAGACTGGGGTCTGGAACTGATCCTGTGGCCTCTTCAAACTGCACAGAAAGATCCATATTCATGTAATGTGACAGAATAAAAAAAATGTGCTTACGAGGTTGTTATCAGTTAATTCAGTGCATTTACCTTCAGAACTGTATTAAGTGTTTCATTTTGTTGATGATCATACTGGTCTAATTGGCGCTGCAGTTCTACTTCCCTTTGGTCCCAAGTCATTTGTCTTTCTTCGTGAAACTGTAACAAATGTTTGATAAAGGTATTCTGTTTATTGAAGGCAATGGGAATTTTATAACTAAAAAAAAAGAGAAAACAAAATGTAAAATGTTCAGATGCACTACTGAAAAGAATTATGGAACCAAGATACAAACATCTATGTTAAAAGCTTACTAGGAAGAATTGTCCTTTTTAAAATCAATTAGAGAAATAAGCAATAGGCTTTTTTCCAACAGCATGCAAAAATACATACCTTGTTCTGTTGAACAATTTCTTCTTCCAGTGTATTGATTGTACATTCATATTCAGAAATTATATTACGCAAATACTTCACCTCTTCCTTTTGCTTGACTAACTCTCGATTGAGTTTCAGTTCCTGCAGATGGAGTTCCTCCATCTTCATATGCCATTCAATGACCTAGTAGTGAATGATACACTATTTAGCAAGCCCACAGGCCAACTGGATGCAGCAATACTCTGACTTTGAGGCAGTATGACACTTAATCCAATCAGCAGGAAGAAAAAGGTTCTGCCTTTTTAAGCTCGTTTATATCTCTTGAGTGATGAGGCATGGCAAGAGTGTGAAACTCCAAGGAGAATGACAGAAAAGTCTTGCAGACAACTGGAGAGGCTACAGCTTTTCCTACATTCATGGAGTGCATCACAGATAATTTCCAGATGACCTATCTAAGCTACACCCTCTGCATCTGTCCAGACTGAACAAAAAAAAAGCATGTAAGAAGTTTGGTTGACTTTTCTAAACCTGTAAATGATTTTAAAAGCCACTAAAAACAGTATATATTTAAAAATACACAGTGCTAAGAATAACAGACATATTTATGCCAAAATGCTCTACACAAAATTCTGAAAACAAGTTTAAAACTAAAGCATACCAAGAGCACAACCATTGCTTACATGCAAACACCTTTAGTCACGACAGATATAACCATGTCATGTACTACACAGTGATCTGGGAGAGAAGTGAAAAAGCCTTATTCAAATTTCAGGGCAACGTTACTTACATTAGCAAAATATGGTTTAGTAGAATTCCATGAGTATAATAACACTTCTGACCATGCTGTCTAAATTATTGCCCTGGGATTTATTTAAGAAGACAGGTGTTTATAGTGAAGACTTCAATGCAAGCTCATGGAACAGAACTTCAGAATGTTACTGTTTAATTTAATTTCACTCATAATTTAATTCAATTTTACAGAACTGAATTCATAGCTAACCTCTATATCCTACTTAATTGGGCACAAATTAATAAGTATGACTACACTGACTTTTGCAGGGCAAATAACTAATAATGCATTGCTTTTTTAAAATAGAAAATCAGGAAATGATAGCTGTCATATTCTAAAAAAGGGTATTTTGAAACATTAAGAGCTACATTAAAACAGACATTCAGGGAACAAGCTGAATGAAGTTTAATTTAAATGCAGATCAAATGAACAAAGCTATTCAAAGTTGTAAAACAGCAAACCTTTTGAGCTCCTCTTGCATCCTTCAATGCACTTACTAATTCTTCTAAACTTTTGAGTTTTAAGTCTGCCTCTAATGCTCTGTTTTCCGCATTTCGACGCTCCTGCTGGGCAAGCTGAACTTCTTCCAGGACCTTCAGTTTGTCATTCTGTAGCTGAATAACTGTTTTAGAGAACTTTTCTTGCTGTGCTAAAGGCAAAGCACCACTAAACTGTCGCCGCAAAGACTGAACTGTCTGTTGTAGGTATTTAGCTCTATTTCTTCCTTCCAGTCGGGCAAAATATAAGGCTTGCTCTTTCTCATCAAGCTTCTGCTCTAACCGTAGATTGTGGATCTCCATCTTCTGTAGTTTCAATTTAAGCGTCTCCAACTTGCCTACAGCAAAAGATTCACTACCTTGAAGGGCTATGATACGTTGATGTAGTTTTGCAATAACTGTTTTTTCATCTGACTGTGCCTAAGAACAAAATAGATAGAATAAATTTATTTTTCATTCTAAATATATTAATGCAGTGTGTATGTAAATATAAGCAAGATTTTTTTAATATTTTATACATGCAATGTATACATATTTCTTCTTAAGTCAGGGGAAAAATCCTACTAATAAAGACTGAATTTTACCTGATAGTCTAGAATTTCCATTCTAAGAGATTCTACTTCTTTATCTCTGTATTGCTGGCGTGCCTCCAAAGCATCAACTTGCATTTTTGCTACATCAGACATTTCCCTTAACCTTGCAGGGAAAACAAGAGTATTGTGTCACTTGAAGCCACTGAATAACATACAAAGTTCTAAGTAGACGATGCTAAGAAAAGATGTTTAGTATGTTTCCTCATATCAAAACAGTTGAAGATTTTGTTATCTTCAGCATACTCTCTTTTACTATTCAGAGTTCTGTTATGAAAGTTCTTCAGTATTGACTCTCAACTTTTTCTTTGTCATCTATTTCTCTCCCACTCCAGGACAAAAATTCTCAAGATGTTTCATTCTCAATTCCTTTCTCTGCTTCCCCAAGTCTCATCATTCACTTTCAGTGCCAAAAATCCCTGCAAATAACCCCATAGATTTTGCTATTTCAGGAATTTAACGGGATTACACTGTTTAGTCAAATGTCCATATTAACATATCTAAAATGGTCAGTTTTTCAATTTATGTATACAAAGTTAATCTCTTAAGGAAATGGTAAAAACAAACAAACACTGTGGTGTAATCTTCAAGGTATCTGTGACCTTTTGAAAATAAGGATTGCTTTCCATTTCTTTTATATTTTCATACATTTAAGGGAGGTTGTAGCACAGAAATTAAAAAAATCTTAATTATCCAGTTTTAAAATACTAGTAGGGTACCTAAACACACACTAACTCACATCTAACCAGGCCAGAACTTAATTCCTTGTTCAAGTCAAAATGAAGCAAATGACCTTCTTTATAGTAATGAATTAAATGCTTCACTTTTAATTCAAATTTAACATGTATAAGTGTCAAAAAATTAGGCATTGAAAATAACCTGTTAGTAATAAATAAGTAGTGCATTCCATTAAGTTTATATAGCCTAAATTTCTGCACACTTCCAAACACACGACAGTCAAAATGTTACTTCAGCACATACTTTGATACTTCAATCTTGAGCTCCATCTCACGCTTCTCTAGGTCCATGATTTGTCGCCTGTCTGCATCACTTACTGCCTTACTCACACTGTTTGAAAGTTCATCTCTTAATTCCTGTTCCACTTTCTGTGCCTCAAGGTTGATTTTGGAGAGCTTAAACAAAACAAAACCAGAAAAACTCCAAATGTTATCCTAAACACACAAGTGCTCCCAACTCTATAAAGAAAACGCAGTACCAAAAGCATATTTTTTCAGTCATTATAAAACAACGTTCAGTTGTGTTCCTCATTATTTAGACACATTTTTGTTTGCAGCAATGCATGCACATAGGAACAGATACACAGGTCAGTATAGAACAGGGTTCTAAATGAAACACAATTTTTATAAGTGAATTTTCTTAAAACCATTACCCCAATAACTTGCTCTTAAACTAACATAACAAAAAAACAAGAAGACTGTAAACTCTTTAGGAAATGAACTTTCATAATTAAGTGATATTCTTTCAATCAGACTGATTTCAAGTTGATTATTAAATACCAAGTAACCAATCTTTCAATTCAAATCAAAAAATATGAAGAAAAGATAGGTATCTGAAAAGCATTAGGCAACACAGAAAAGCCTCACAAACTAACTTACTAATTTAGCAAATATAGTTGTGGCAAATTAACCTGACATCACTCCTTCACAAAATAACTGATTTCCTAAAGAAACAAAAAAGTGCAGTGTATTTTATCTGCACTTCACATATTTGAGGCGATGCTATCTGGAAAAATACCAGTCATATTGAAGTAGATTTAGAAATTTAGAAGGAAATGTCTTGTAAACTTCTAGTTACCAACTCTTAAACTGGAATCACTTAATACTTCATTTACCTTAGCACGCCCTTGGTTTTTATAAATTTATCTGTCTAAAAAAACACAGAGATGCCAAATTAGGAGGCAGTGACAACAGGAGTCTGTGAAACAGAAAATGTATGTCCTGGAGCTACAGAAATGAAGGGAAAAAAGGGATGCACAGAGGTACTAATGAAAAAAAAAAAGAAATTAGGACTTCATCGATTCAAAATGAAGGAAGACCAGCAGACTGGTTATGTCAACAAACAGTATATGTAATACAGTAACAGAAGAGGAGTCATATGCTACTGAAGCTGATGATGCTTAATAATCCATTCCTGTCATCAGTTTAAATCTTGTTAGATTTTTTGGTCCCCATTATTTGTATTTGAATTTTGTCCATAAATTCATTATTTAATATTAGGATTTTTTTTTATAATTTCCATTCTAAATTTACTTATATGCATTTGTATGCATCTGTTCTTGAGCTGGTATTGACCTATAACGTAATCAGAAGGGAAAAACAATGTTTACATTAATGGGAGTGTTGATAGATTGTATTCCTTCCTCTTTCTTGTGCTTTGCTGCACTTATACCTAACTACTATCAATTACTGTTATCTGGCTCCCCATTTCTCTATTGTTTGAGTAGTGTTTATTACTCTGTTTTGATTTGAATTAATTTGGGACATAAAGTAAATGAAAGCATATAAAACTTTTCAGCAGTGGTGTTGGAAAAGCCTTCTATGATTGCATGACCTCTTCCATTTCATTAAGAAATACTTCATGTGATGCATCCTACGAAAACATTTCCCCTTCTCTTTTGCAAATATTATCTGTCTTGCAATACACAGCCATAAGGTTAGTGTTAGTAGAGTTAAGGTTAGAGGACTAGGGTTACAGTTTAGCATTAGGGATTATGGTTAGAGGGCTACAGTTGGAGTCAGGGTTAACGGTTATGGTTATGGGTCACGAGTTTTGGGTTAGGGTTAGATTCAGCGTAAAGTTAAGGATTAGGAATACATTTAGGATTAGTGCTAAGAATAGGATTAAGGGTAGGGTTAGTGTAAGGGTCAGGGTTATAGGTTAGAGGGTTATGGTTAGGGGTTTGGGGTTATGGTTAAGGGTTAGGCTTAGGGTTTAAGGCTAGGCTTACATTTAGATTTTAGGGTTAGATACGGTTATGGTTAAGGTTAGGGGTTACAGAGTTTAGGCTTAAAGCTAGGAATTAGGGGCTAGGGGTAGGGTTAGGGCTCAGAGTTATGGGACACAGCCAGTCTGTAGCAAAATCATGACAGTACTATTTGGAAAAGGTATGCAAATGTCTAATAATTTCTAACTGATTGCAATTAAAGGAAAATTAGCAGAAAATGGGTCACAAGAATTAGGCATAAGAAATAACAGGTCAGGCACAGACTTCTATCTTGCAGTCTGCTGAAAGCCTAGCAAACTATCTGTCAAGATGCTCATGATGTGTTTTACAGAGATTAACTAATGTTTGAAATAAAGCAAAAGCCAAATTAGTTACTTTTTAAAGAAGTGTCCTGCGCATGCAAAATTGCAGTTCTTAAAGCCAGCCATATTTTATATATTAAGCTTTTCTGCCAGTTGTGATACCAAATATATTAAAAGCTAATTTTTTAAAAAGCTAAAAAATATGCTTTTAAGATGTGTCAAATTACATTGTTAAACCTCAACAGACTTACCTCAGCAAATTTTGTTTCCAGTTCAAAATTACGTTCTTCTATTTGCTTTACGGTGTTCCTTAAATGTTCATACATTCGCTGTGAATGTTCTGCTCTCTGTCTTTCATTTAGTTCCTTCATTTCCAACATTGTGATTTTCTTAGAAATGGACAAAATTTCACTGTTCGTTATTGCTTTTGTGGCCTTGTCCATGGCGTTGTCATCTCCTACATTAAAACATATTTACATTAGGGAACACACGGGTTCATTCAACTACGAAAACTACTGGCATCATGAAAGAGTACATGAGTTTTGCTTTATCTCTGTCAGGCAAACTTTATGAAAACACTTGTATTACTTTTTTTAAGTGGAGGAATGATTATCTTGCTTTATTACATGTTTGAAAAGTCTCTAATGTGAATTAAACATTATTATGAATAGTAAATGGGTATACATGTAACCAAGGTTATTGAGACTGATAACTATTTTCAGTGTAGCCTTTGACTTTATTGTTAAATTCAGCTAGTAAGTGTTCAGGTAATTTAATTTTAAATCACTACAAGAAACAGAAGTGGATGAATTCTTCTTGAATAATGGCAAGTAAATTGCACGCAAAGAAGCTCCAGCTATCAAGAAAAAATGCTTTATTACAGAGCATGAAACCAGGAAAAAGAAATCATTTTCCTGACAGATTATGAAGTACTCTGATAATGAAACTAAAACACACTAAACATTATTTGAAAAAAAATCAATCAGATGAGGTTGCTTTACAAGTTCCAGCTTTTAAAACCTTGATACAGTAACCCAAGAGATGTCAACATGGAACAGTATCCATGGCAAAATACAAAATTTGGTTTTGGTCAAATACAGAAGTAAAATGAAAGAAACAAAAAAATTTCACCAAAAATATTTAAGACTACTAACGACAGATACAAAATAGTTCTGAATTCGTTGTTGTTGTTTTAAGATACATGCATCTGAAAGTATTTTTTTCACAGGACCTACCATTTGATCTTTAACATTGCAATATAATTTTCATACTTGCCCAGTTTGGTCATCTGTTCCCAAGCCTGTTCTACAGTGTGAAGTTTCTCCTTTGTGATCTCCAATTCCTTATTCAATAAATTTATCTGTGCCTTCAAGGATTCGTTCTCACGCTGTGTGACAAAAAAACCATAACAGCAACATATTTATCTGTATCAGACTTGATGTTTTACCTATGCACAACCCCTAGACCACATATACAGCAACAGAAGGGCATAAGTTTCATCCCAACTGTAAAAATGCTAAACTGCTCTCTTTGCTGTATCTTACTGTCACCTGCATGAGGTCTGACAAAAAACATCCCAACACTGTGCCTGTAACTATTCAACAATCTAAGAAAATCAACTACAATCATCGTCTAAGTTGTTCCTTTCTGAGTTAACACACAGCTGCAAATACTGCTGCCAACGTTCAAAGCAATTCTGCAGATCATTTCCTGAAATGCTGTTGAGGATCTCCATCATTTTTGCTTTCACATGTTCTACTGAAAAAATTTGGAACCAGGGCTCTGTCTACATTAATCAGTAAAACAAATTGAATACTTCATGCTAATTTTCAATTTCTAGTTTTCTGAATACATTTTTAGTTTACTATTGATAAATCATTCTATACCTCTTTGAAATTGCTAAAATAGGCAATGTAAATTTGCAAACGCAAAAGATTTCATACAATACATAAGAAAACAGTCATTCTCTACCTAATACACATGGATTTACCTGTTCCCAAGCAAAAAAATTGAATAGTTCAGTAAGTTCACCCACCACATGCATTTAGCCCTTACCAACCACAAAAACCCAACAGATAGGAACATGTCATGATCTTTAACTACTGGTTAAACAAACTACTACTTTCCTGTACTATTATTTCCAACATGAAGGAAAAGTGAGAGGTAGTAACAGCTTTGAATATACTTTCAAGGTTCTTGAAAAGAAGCTCCCTCCTACTTGAGAATAAAAGTTCAAAGGAACAACTATGTATTTGCAGTCCCTAAAACATTTTGCAAACACACAGTGAACAATCTTTTACTATTTTCTTCTTTATAGAAGTAAAATTTCAAAGGGGTACTGCCATTAAGAATTGAGCATTTCATTCTTTTAAGTCAGGAATCAGTAAGAGCACTTACTTTGATAGAAAGCTTTGAAAGTGTTTACATTCATTCTACTTTCCCTATAATCTCCAAAACTGAAGACGATAGCAAATATTCCTTCTGCCACCCTTGTTTTGGTAATCAAAGAACTAAAAATTCTTTGTGAGGAAACATATCCAGAGCCCCAGAGCTAAAGTTAAAAAGCAATCAAACAAACAAACAAACAATAAAAACACCCTAACCAAACTCACTGGAACAATTACACAAAATGCATTTATGTGTGCCTATTGAAATAAAATCTGTGTCTTCATGCATGTTCCTTAATCCACTGAAAAATATCAGCTAAGCAAATTAAAACTTGATAGCAATAGTAAGACTGGCTCAAACATCTCATACCCACTGGGACTTCCATTCTGTCTTTCTTTTAATTGAGAACAAAAACCAATGCAGAATGCATGTACAAGTTTTATTTTTAATTAGGTTCAAACATAATGCAAACATTACCTCCACGTGTTCCATGTTTGTTGTTCGCTGGACAAGCAAGTTATCTTTCTGCAACATATCTCTGTATTTAGCAGTTAATGCATTATACTGCTTATTAGCCAGTTCCAGCTCAGACAATGGCACACTATGATCCAACACTTTTTGCAAAGCTGCAATCTTAAAGTTAGCCATTTCCTATGAAAATAATCAACACAATGGGTTACTAAGGTCTGCTGGATCTGTAAACACAAAAATTAAAATTACTCTATGGAAAAAGAATACCACTTAATACAAATATAATGCTTTACAAGATGACACTGGCTTATTTTACTAAATTACAGTCTATCTTTTACAAATTGCTTGCAATAACCATTGACAAACTTTCTCTGGTATTCCAACTGTCTGGGTAATTTTATCAGTAGCTGCCTCTTAATCATAAGTCATTCTCAAAAACATATTTTATAAAAAATCAGTTAATACAGGCCCTAGTGATGTGCAGGGTCAAAAAGTAAGATTAGGTTTCATACAACACCTTCAATAAAAAGAACTTGTTGAAGCAAGTCAGAAGAGGAAAACTGATAGGTTTTGTATTATGATGCTTATTTAACTACAAAGAACGTTTTGACAAAATTTATAAGAGCATTTAACAAGCATTTAGGTAGTGCATTCAAGAAACCAGTACTGCCTCCATTTAAAAAGATATATTTATTGCCAAATTGTAAAAATAAAAATATGTGTTATTACTACTATGAACTATACCTTGAATCGTTGCAAGTTTCCAATCTTCCCTATAACTGCAGTCTCCATATGTGTTATTTCACTCTTGAGTTTCTCATTTTCTCGTCTAAGATGCCGTTCCGTTTCAAGTAAAGTGGTATACTGCCTTGTTAGTGACCTCTCATTAACTCGTAAAACAGTTATTTTTCTATTATTTTCTGCAAGTACTTTTTTTGTTTCATCAGGATCCAGCTGAAGTGCATCAAGTAAATTCTGTGAAATAATTTTTAGCAAGATCTTTGTACAAAAATAGGGTAAAAGTCTAACACATAGACAAGCTCTCTTGTACATTCTTAAATCTATGTGTAAAAATTATGTTAATCTGTCTGAAATTATTTCTTTTTGCTAATAAAACTTATACACACACTCAACACACATGAGCATACAATAGTCTCATCTAAGAAAATAAAAAGTAAGTCTTGAAAATCATTAGTTTCCGAGGAATATACGCTAAATACATCTGATTGGCCAACTGGAATTTTCCTTAATTCTAACATTTTCAAAATTTAGAACAAAAATAACTGTATGCATAATTGTCATCAGTTTTCTTTTAAAAGAACCGAAACAAATACATTGGAACAATTTTCTAAATTGAATAGGATTTCTGTGGTTTCTAACAAATGCTATTAACATCCTACACTGAGGACCAAACCAATATTTGTAAAGTAAGCACAGGACTCCACCTAGAAAACATGCATCTATTCAGGCTTCTGAGTGCAAATGCATTTCTTTGCATGCATGTATAAATCCAAGGAGGGTGTGCAGGGGGCAAACAGTGGGGAGAGGGAACTATGACAACTACGGTCACAGAAGGCATGTAAGCTTCAGCTTTGCTGTTGTACTCCTCAGCTTGCCAAGAAGACAGGAAGTATAAACTGGAACTCTAAAATCCTAGAATCCTATGAGCCTAAAGAACCAGAATAAGCAAGTAGCTAGAAAACTCCTGAGTCCTGGAAGCCCGAAGCCATGAAAAAAATCTGGTTTTGTGACAACTGGCAAAGGTTTGCTTTTCTAATCAAGAAGCCTGTTTTTCATAAGATTTTATAAGCAACACATTTTCATCATTCACAGGGAACTAATTTCGGAGAAATGTTTAATCTGAAAATGTTTACCTAATACTAACAAAAGACACATACTAACAGAAAATAATACCAAATCATAGTACGTATTTGTTATCTTTGGATAGGATATGTTTCTCGAAACAAAAATATTAGAAAGTAGTAATTTCTTAACAGGCCTCAGTCATACTTTGATAGCACTATTATCATAAAACTCCGTTATATTTTAAATATATATAAAACAAATTCCAGAAATATCTTAATCCTGATACAATCTACTCCTGTGACTCTGGAAAAGCAGAATAAGATACTGAACAAATTAAGTAAAATGGTAGATGCTTGGCGCTTCATTTTTTACAGTAGAAACATCTGCAAAACAATTACAATTTCACTTTTCTGGAAATATTTAACTTAAAGATTTAATTGCCTCAGGATACAATTATTTTGCAAATCAATTAGTTAGGAACACAATCATAAGCAGGACCATGTGCAACTACAGTCATTTCTCAGCAGAAAGGTTAGAAATCATCTGTCTAAACTTAAGCATCCACAGCCTTTTTCAGCACCTTATGATACCCCTGCCCTGCGTCTGATTCTTTAAAAGGACATGTGTGTGCCATGTGTTGTCTGTCATATTTAAAACTGTACAATGTCTGTGATTAGGCATCTACATCCATTCCAGGAACTTTCAAATATCACCTTCTTCAGTTATTTTCCCCTTTTCTTAATAGAATATTGAATTCAGTCTTGCTGGAAGTAAATGAAAATAGGAAGATGAATTGTTTTTACTGGAGAAACACAAATCAGTGAAATACTGATATATAAAGATTAACAGATATATATACACACACACACACACACACATATATACACATATATATAAATAAGATGTAATTCAAAGTAATATCCTTAACGCTTTGTATAAATCAGTACCTGGATAACAACTGCTGCTAAAAGAGCAGTCTAAGTGCAAACAGTGTGTGATTAGGATACCCGAGATAGTCTGAGAGGGCATTTGCTCAAAACTGGTAATGTTAAAGAGGCAGATGAACATCACCTAGATTGTGTAACAACCATAAAATTGGAGATTTAAAATAAAGAAGCAGTCAGACTGAAAACTGGTATAAAAGCAATATGAAAATTTCTACAGCCAGGGGAAAGTTACAATGCAGCACTTATAAGCTAGTTCAGCTTCAGAAGTTTCCCTGCTGTCCTTACATCCTCTGTGCAGATGTGAGTACTTTCTCACTGCTAGACACCGTGAGCCTCAGTGCTCTAACCAAGCGCAGCTAGTAGCATCCACACCTTGGGTGTGTGTATGCGGCGTCCTGGAGTGATTTCTCACCAGTGCACCAATTAGCAGACTGCAAGGAGGTGCACACGGAATCTCAGAATATATATGAGGTGTGTGCACACAGTGAACTTACTCTCTCAGAAAAGGGTGTCTGCTCTGGTAACCTGAAGGGGGCAGGGAGTGAATATAACTGTGTGAATCATAGAACCACAGACTGGTTTGGGTTGGAAGGGACCTTAAAGATCCACAAGCTCCAGCCTCCCACATGCACAGGGACAACTGCCACTAGAATGCAGTTGTATGGGATGAGAAATGCTTGGGATTAATTCCTGAATGGTGCTTAAGAGATTTTTAGGTCTACAGTAACATTTTGTAAGTGTCTTAATATTGTGATTTACCTTTTCTATTGTTGATACTGATTCTGAATGCATAGCTGACTGACTGCCAGTTATTTACATTCCATTAATAAATCAATAAACCACTTTCCTTCTGCTTTTCTTTGAATTTAACAGTTTTTCATTGCAACATTTTCACCACCTAACAAATTACAGTATTTCATTGAAATCTGTGCCCTGTTTAGTAAAACCTTTTTTAAAAATGAAAGCAACAAAATTACTCACAGAATATGCCTTTATTTTCATAGCATCCTGTTCTTTTTGCTCTTCTAGCTTTTTCTTTTCTTCTTTCATATTTTCTGATTCTTTCTGCCAGCTTTCCTTTTGACTAAAACAGTAATCAAACATTTTCATTTAGAATGATGAAAGACGTGTTTAAAACTGTAACTAAAACAGCAATCCTGAAATATTGCAAACCAAGGTGTTTATTTCTAGCAGTAATATAATTTGAAAAAGACACTATAAATTGTAGATGGACTACTGAAAAACTGTCCCCTCTGTTCATTTGCAGCTAGTTTAGTGACGAAAATTATCTTAACTTAAAGTGTCTTATCTGTTCTTCACAGATGTAGTGCAGAGACAGAGATGACATACTTCCCACAAATATACACACATCTTATCTGCTTTAAATTACTCACATTTCAAATTAATTACTTTCTTGCATATGTCTTCATAAAAATAGGCAAAGTTTAAAAATTCACAAACAAAAACATTCCCTCTTTAAGTACCTCTCTGAAAGTCCAAGTTTTGCTTTCATAGTAAAGGTAACAAAATTATATTACTGGCAATCACCATGTTGTAAGCCTGGAAACAAGCCTTTTCTTTCTGGAGCAGACCAGGCCCAGAAGATTTCAGCAGGTACACACAATTGTGCCCAGTAATTTGGTTGATGAGACTTACAGCTAGATAAAATGGTTTAGCAAATAATCAATGACTCTTTCCACAACTGCTTCCTTTGCCTGAAGCTCTTGCACACTCATTAGCTGAGAATGACAACCTGCAAGGGAGGCAAGACTTCTGCAATTCCTAAGAGACACTCCTAAGCCTCCTAAGAGACATCTGCAATACCTAAGTTGATTTTGAAGTATTTTCAGTTTTTCATACAGAATAGTACACTATCATTCTGGAAGAATTCCCCACAGCATAGCTGGCTTTTTCTTCACAAGACGATGGTTCCCATTTCCCTCAGGAAGTGGACAGAATTAAACTCTGGTTTCCTATATCCAAATTCTGCATTAGAGATCAGACTTCTAAACAAAATTGGAAGCAATGTCTGCAATATTAACTTTTTTTTTTCCAATGGGTTTGCAAACCTTGCCTTCTACTACATTAATTTTATTTCAGATGCATAAAGGACATGATTTCCCACTGTACTTTTCTACTTGAGTGAAGAACAAACAAAAACATAAAAGATTCAGCTTCACTTTGGTTCAAACTACTCCCCTCTACTTACTTCTATTTCTTTACTTGGAAACAAACAGTCCTACAAACTGTTTATACACATCTACTAACAAAGTTCCTACAGACTGTACAGGATAATTTAGGCTTTTTTTTAAGCAAATAATCAAGGATATTTCAGAAGTAGTCTTTTCTCTTCAAAGAAGATCTTACCTTCTTACATAATGGAACAAAATGGAGGAAAACGTAAGAAAATGCTCTGAAAGTGAGTCCTTAGGGGATACAATATGACAGAATATCCCCCAATAAATTCAATCTACATCTGGTATGGAGAAGGAGCCTTGATTATCACCGTATCCTCGTTATGGGGGATATCTGATTTAGTAGGAAATGAGGTAGTATATTATAGCCTACAAAGTTTTCAAAAAGCTATAGCTTTAATGCCTTAAGCATAGATGTTACCTGGGAAGTCATAACTGATTCAAAGAACAAACAGAAGGTCTTAAAAGATAAAACACCCTTATTCAAAAAGCTGTTCAAGGACTGTTCATTCCAATCCAAAGGCAGAAAGAACACGTCTAACAGTCTATTCATTGAAGAAACCAAATCACTAGATTCACCCTTATGCTCCTAATAGATGAAAATCCCCTTCTTTGACCATAAGAACAATTTTATAGAAATTAGATTTAATAAAGCATATAAAGGAACTAAGAGTCTGAAAGAAAACCAACTATGAAGTCATGACAACGTAAGATTTTGAAACAGAGATGTCTGACTACATTTGCATAAGTTTACTTTTTTCCCCTCCCCTCACAAAAACTGTTAGAATACCTGAAAGCAAAAGAAAACGAGACTGGAGAGTCTTTAATATTAGCTTCTAATAAAATACAAAGCAATGGATGCAGAAAGCACAATGAAACCCTCGTTATAAATTAAGTCCAGCGGAAAATATTTTCTTAAGAGCTTTTTAATCTCTACAGGACTGAAAAAAATATATGGAGTCCATATCTAAGAAAAGCAGTATTTATGACATTAACCAAAGAACCACTTCAACACAGTAACAAATCTTGTATTCAAACTTATTTAACATTTAGACAGTTTAACTTTCCTAAGTCAGAAAAGAGAACAATACCTTTGATATTCTTTATACAGCAAGCCTTGTTGATGACGAATTACTGCAAATTTTCGTTTATAGTTCTCTACTGCATCTTCTAATTGTTTAAGTAAATGCTCTTTATTTTCCAGTTCCTAATAATTATTTTCCAAATAAAAATGTTAGTGATTAATATAGGTTTTAAACATGAAAATATTACCCACCATGCTTCCCATGGGAATCACCAGCTTTAGTTTCAGTGTATTTATGCCTTTTCACAAATGTTGACATATTTTTGACAAAAAATGGCATTAAAATTCATATGGTAAATGAAGACCTTTCCTGTATAGAGAAAAACTGTTCAGGGTAGGATCTGCACATGCACTAAGAAAGAATTTCTCATAGGAAGAGTGCAACTGCAGAAGTAGATGGAAGAGGGGCCAAGTATATAGAACAAAACTGAGATTTCAAACTGAAAAAAGCTCAATTGTTGTAAAAAATGTAATTAAGTATTAGCTTCCAGTTTTACAACACAGTAAAATATCTACTCCTTTAAAAAAACAGAATAACTCAAATTGTTTACTGGATATCAGAAACTCAAAATAATTTTGGAGAGTTGTTCCATGTCCATACATGGCATTCTACTATAATTTGGAGGAATTAGCTATATGTTACAATTATTTTTGATATCAAGGAGTAAAGGAGTTACCTGTATAAGATGTATTAAATATTCATTCAGAGAATTAATCATATTAACACTTGAAGGAACCATTCCTTCTGGAAGATTCACTGTCCGGAAGACAACATTGGCACCTTCTGATTGACGCAACAAGGAAATTTCATTCTTCAGTTGTGCAATCTAAAGGAAAGAAGCAAAATTATTAAGTGGCTCTTGCTAGTCAATAAAAAAAAAATCAGCATTGGAATATATATTGTTTTCCTATGTTACATCAGCTGTTATTAACAACATAACTTCCACTTATATTCTGAGACAAATACTCTTTAAAGTAATGCTTTAAAAATGCTGCGGTTCCACAAATCATTAAATGCATAATATCCTAAGTCAAATTTACCAAATTAATTCAGCAATCAGGGAACCTTCACACATCTGAGGATTTTCCATAGTTATATTCCAAATTGTTTAAACCACAGCACATTTCTATTCCTTTTAAAAAACATAAAGTTTTTAATAGAATTATTACAGTGGCTATTTGATAGTTTATTCTAAATAATTCTTTGCCTTTTCATTTAACTTCTTAAAACCTCTCTGGTTCTCTACTCGAACTGTACATAAGGCACTATTCTAGAATATTAGTTATTTGCAGATCTTTTCTTGTCACTGTGGTGTTGGTGGTTGGAATTGAAGTCTTCAAGGTCTTTTCCAACCTTAATGATTCTATGACAAATAAGTAGGACAAATTCTGTAAAGGGGCTGGAGAACAAGTCTTACATGGAGCAGCTGAGGGAACTGGGGTTGTTTAGCCTAGAGAAGAGGAGGCTGTGGGGAGACCTTATCACCGTCTACAACTACCTTAAAGAAGGTTCTAGCAAGGTGGGTGTTGGTTTCTTCTCCCAGGTGATTGGTGATAAGACTAGAGGAAATCGCCTCATGTTGTCCTGGGAGAATCAAATTGGACATTAGGAAAAATTTGTTCATAAAAAGGGTTATCAATCACTGGAACAGGCTGCCTAGGGAGGTGTGTGGGTCACCATCCCTGGAGGTAATTAAAAGACAGGTAGATGAAGTGCTTAGGGATATGATTTAGTAGTGGACAGGTACAGTTGGGCTTTATGATCTCAAAGGTCATTTCCAACCTAGTGATTCCACGTTTCCAAATAACAAATGCAAGTCTACTGGCTTTTTGAAGAAAAAAGTCTCTGAGATTTTTGGGGCACAGCCCTCCCCAAAAGACAGGCATGTCTGTTGTTCAACGTGATATTGTATTTCAAGGATAAAGTAATATTAAGAAGATTAAGACCTGAACTTCAAATGGACAAATTTGTAGATCCGAGACATAAATATAATTAAAATTTGCATTATTACACTTCTTACATAAGCTAAATTCAGCATCGTATATTGTGTGGTTTTGTTCTTAATCAGCAGCCATTTTCAAGTATAAAATTGTATGATATAAATTGTATACCTTTTCATTTGCAGTTGCCAGCTGATTAGACAAATTTGCTGCTTCCTTCTGAGTCTGTTTCAGTTCCTGTCTTAATTCTTCATTTCGTCCTGTAAGCTGGTCAACCTGAGTTTTCAAGTGCCCTTGAGCATCAAAGTTTCCTTCTGAATTCTTTGACTCCATTGCCTAATGCAACAAACATTTAATTAACAGAGAAGAAGGGCAGAAACACTTTGTTTTTTCATAACAAACTGGAGTCCTCAAGTTCAGACTACAAGAGAATGGCAAAAAGCATGCAATTTCACCATTTTAAAATCTATTTGGAGGTTCCTTGATGGTATATTTTCCATCAACTGTGATTTAAATCGTTAAATTTTCCTGTAAAAAGCCTATTTTGGGGGGTGAGATGTTTGAATTTTTCTTTTAAGGTTTTTCCTTAAATATTTCCTGCAGGTTCCATAGAGATAAAATACATATACATAAGCATTTACCTAAGCTTTACGACTGAGCCAACAAACTTGCCAAACATAGTTTTGAACTTTTCTGCTAAAGATTTTTTTAAATAATTTTTTATTGGCAACCTCTTGTTGCTGTATATTTACACTTTTAAAGAGGTATCGCACTACGTACTCCCACTTGTAACTAAGGATGCATATGTATAAGGAAACTAGTATTTAATTATACAATAATTCAATAATTGAGTAGAAGAAAAAAAACCTGTACATCTTAAAAAGTTGAATAATACTTCTGAAAGCAAGCTTACGTTAACTAAACGATCCAGACTAGGGATTATTAGGGCTGTTTCTCCTCCTTTCACACTTGAATCCTTCTGCATTTCCTTGACAGCTTGCAATATTTCTTTCATTCCTTGTTCAAGTTGTTTATTCTCTTCTGATAATTCTTTTACTGTAATAAAAATCACACGTCTAAAAGCATTGAAAAACTGAGTTAATAATTCTTAAGACATTTGATCATGATACTTGTTGATTTGATATACAAGAAATTATATGTAGACATAAGGAATTAGGAAGTTAAAAGTATTGCTGCTAAAACATCCATAGGTCATATTTTGCTGGAGAAATATCAACAAAACAATACTTAAATACTTCATGGGAAGACAGTTATCGTGATTGAACCTTGCAGCCTTCAATGTTTCCTGCCACTTCTACCACTTCTTTAGTAACTTGTCTGACTGTCTTTCATTAATCCAGAAACGTGACTATCTTGGAATTGTTTGGGTGTAACAATCGGGTATTATAGGAATCACTTAAATTCCCACTGCAGACCGGGATAAAAGAATGCTTAAATTATTTAACTGTAACAAGGACTCTCAAGGAGCACATTTTTCCAGCCACCATTGGTCTCTTAGTGGAATTCCTGAGTTTCCAGCACAGAGTAATAAGTCTGGAAACTTTAAAAAAACAACAAATCTGTCAGGACATTACCCAGCACTTCCTTGGAACCAGGAAAGAACCGCAATCACACAAGTAAATTGTATCATTACCATGATCACGGTCATTTGCAGTTTTAAATCACTTATTAGGTCTGATTAAGGAAGGAAAAACAGAGAGATCCTAGTGTCATGTATTTAGTATGAATAAACTATGGTTCATGTACTATCACTAGTCTAAATTTTAAATTAGCAATACCATATACTTATAAGACTTATACACACACACGAAGATAATCAATACAAACACAAAATTTTTTTTAAAAAAGTCATTCATGAGAATTCAAAGAAATTACAATTCAATACTTGCCATTTACATTCATTATTTTGTAATCATTGTGTTCACACCTGGACCAATTAACCACCATAATTTCCACAGTTGAGAAGCATATAAGAATTATTGTATAACAACCTTATATGTACACAGCAAAGTCAATCAATGTCAAAGATAACAAAATAAAGAAAAACTGTAAAGACAGATATTTGTGGTCACAATCACAAAACTAAAACAACTAAATAACCAGACTATCTGCAGGAATCTGAACACATTCCCTAGTTTTAAAACAGGTTGCAACTTACATTTACACTGAAATTTAGCTATTACAGTTCTGTTCTTCTCCAAATCTCTCTCTCTCACACTTAATTCATTTGCAAGATACTCATTCTAAAGAAAAGAAAAAGAAGACTCAAAAACTGTAATTTCAGAATTTTAGTATTAGAATTTTCATTTAAGATTCTGTGCTAAAATGAGAGTAAATGTTTGAAAATATTGCTAATTCATATATATTCAATAGCAAAATGACACAGCATGTAAAACAAACTGATGTGCTATAAGGAAGGCAACAATCAAAGAAACAGTCACATCTTCACAGCAACAAAATTATCACAAAAAAATACTCAAACCATGAAAAAACTGTGTATAAATATGTATCCTGCTTTGATTTTTTTAAACCTTGTAGTACATGTACTGCTTGGCTCCTGCGTTTTTCAATATTTAAGTCTATATAACAATAGAGTATACTCTTTATCAACAAACCTGTTCATTCTAAAAAAACCCAAACCCAACAGTAACTTAATAGTGTAGGATTCTATCTGTATTTA
The DNA here is from genome assembly GCA_033558105.1 of Coccyzus lansbergi. Taxonomy (NCBI): domain Eukaryota; kingdom Metazoa; phylum Chordata; class Aves; order Cuculiformes; family Coccyzidae; genus Coccyzus; species Coccyzus lansbergi. The sequence continues at coordinate 1,617,741 of JAUMJK010000139.1, read as the reverse complement.
TATACCAATGGGTAATATGGGTCCACTCAAAAGCCTTTCAGTTAAAGACCGGAAAGACATATTTGCTTATTGTGGTCACAATGTAGGTTTCCTCATCGCTAGTGGATGAGGAAAAGGCTGTGGATGTGGTCTTCCTGGACTTCAGCAAAGCCTTTGACACAGTTTCTCAAAGCATTCTGCTACGGAAACTGTCAGCCTCTAGCCTGGACAGGCACACACTCTCCTGGGTGGAAAACTGGTTGGATGGCTGGGCCCAGAGAGTGGTGGTAAATGGAGTTAACTCCAGCTGGAGGCCAGTTACAAGAGGGATTCCCCAGGGCTCAGTGCTGAGTCCAGCCTTCTTCAATGTCTTCATCAATGACCTGGATGAAGGCATTGAGTGCTCCTTTAGCAAGTTTGCGGGTAACGCTAAGCTGGGTGGAAGTGTCCATCTGCTGGAGGGTAGGGAGGCTCTGTAAAGGGATCTGAACAGGCTGGACCACTGGGCTGAGGCCAATGGTATGAGGTATAATAGGGCCAAATGCCGGGTCCTGCACTTGGGGCACAATAAAAGTATGCAGTGCTACAGACCAGGAGAAGTCTGTCTAGAAAGCTGCCTGGCAGAGAAGGACCTGGGGGTGTTGTTTGAAGCCAAATGAACATGAGCCAGCAGTGTGCCCAAGTGGCCAAGAAGGTCATTGGCATCTTGCCTTGTATCAGAAACGGTGTGACCAGCAGGTCCAGGGAGGTTATTCTCCCTCTGTACTCAGCACTGATGAGACCGCTCCTTGAATACTGTGTTCAGCTCTGGACCCTCACCACAGGAAGGATGTTGAAGCTGTGGAGAGAGTCCAGACAAGAGCAACAAAGCTGGTGAAGGGGCTGGAGAACAGGCCTTATGAGGAGCGGCTGAGAGAGCTGGGGTTGTTTAGCCTGGAGAAGGGGAAGCTGAGGGGAGATCTCATTGCTCTCTATAACTAACTGAAAGGAGGTTGTGGAGAGGAGGGAGCTGGCCTCTTCTCCCAGGTGACAGGGGACCAGATAAGAGGAAACAGCCTCAAGCTCCACCAGGGGAGGTTTAGGCTTAACATTAGCAAACAATTTTTCACAGAAAGGGTCATTAGGCACTGGCAGAGGCTGCCCAGGGAGGTGGTTGAGTCACCATCCCTGGAGGTGTTTAAAGTACAAGTGGATGAGGTGCTGAGAGGCATCCTTTAGTGATTGAGAGGAATGGTTGGACTCAATGATCAGATGGGTCTTTTCCACCCTAGTGATTCATGTTCTTAGATGAATACTAGATAAATTATGACAATGAAAAACAACAGATAAGCAAAAATACATAAATGAACTGAAGAAGTATTTGCCAGAAGTTATACTGGGAAGATTTCCCACAGCCTTACTGTTTTTATCTACACCTTTCTCTGACTTCAAAAGCCTAACTAGTGCTTCTCTATCTGCAAGTGTGTTTCTCCTTTCCACATTACATGAGTTGCTAGCCTAAATTCACAAAAAATGTAGAATATTCACTTCTAGTCTTCTAAAAAAGATGGCAAATTATTAATTTTCCTATTCTTTAAAAGCAGTTAATAAAAGAACCTCGAGAAATATTTAAACACATATTTATAAAATGGCATTATTTTTATTTTCAAAGATAAATATAATAAATATTTGTGAACCTGCTTTATGAACCTACCTTTGCTTTTATCTCAGCAACATCATGTCTGTTCAGGAAATCCAACTTCCTTCTATTCATTTCCTTCTCTTCAGCAAAGCTATAAGTCATCTCCACATCACCAGGATCCAATACTAATTGCAAGTAAATGTACAAGTAATAAATTATTACGATTTTTTAACTGGTCTCCAAGCAAGGGAATATATTCTATTTAGTATATCTGAGTTCTAGTTTTATACCCGCAAAGTAAAGAGATGTAAAACTTTCAATCTGAGTGCATTATGCTCCCCTGGGTGTCACAGAAATGAAATTATAATATTTTTCAAACACATACGTTATAGAGATTTACTGGAAATCATGGCAAGATCATTCTGCATCTAAAAACTTCAAGCCAATGACACAACTGTCAGTGATGTGTTACTAGACATCACAATTCAAAAAGCTACTGGACTGTAAGACTATGGAAATACAAAACCACTTGTCTCTTTGTACAGATTCAATGAAATGTATTTGCCCTTGTAATCTGAACAAACGAGTAAATATAACACAGCTATATTAATAAGTATAGACAGTATGTTTTTGAAAGCGGAGTTTATAATTAAAAGAAATCCTACCTGTTGTTGCAACTCCTCTTCCTTTCTCCTTAGCCAAATTACGAACCTGTTGTTTCAGCTCAATTCTTTCCTCTTCTAGTCTCTCAATCTGTATACATATTCACAAATCAATATTTAATTTTGTTCAAGTAGGATTTTATTATGTAGCTCTCACGAAAATAGAATTTATTACTTGCCTCTTGCAAAAGAATCTGGTTTTCAGCTCTATATTGCTGCTGCTTCAGTGTTTTGCTGTTTCTGAATTCATTTAAATCAATCATTGTCTTTGGCTCAAGACCTAAAACATAGTGTATGCTGTATAATTATTCATTAATATTAGTAATTATTAGAACAAAATTAATTTAAATAAGAATATAACTAGTCTGGTAGAATAAAAAAAAAAAAAACTTGTATACGCACACACATCTTGCCTTCTATGTAATGACATTAGTAAGCATAATTTTACTTCAGTTACTCAGAAAACAAAATGTAATAAAATGACATCTAAAATTAACTAAATTTATGTTTAGATTCTTAAGTGTAAAAATGTCCAAAGTTTTTTGGTTTTCAATCCAGCAATAAAACTTCAGTATGTTACACTTTCCAAATAACATATTATGAAATTAATTAAGCAGTGTATAGTCAAAAAGGAATCAAAGTCAAAAAAGCACTACAAAACCTATTCTCCTACTATTTTCTGTCAAAGCAATCTGTAAGCCAAGTTTAGTTACGTATATTCAGGTTTAGTCATACATATTCATGCAGCTTTTCCTAACTAAAACTATTTGCAAATATTAGCAGAATACACAAACTTATTTCCAAGTAGCTACTTCTTATAGTAGGTTTCCATAATATTATTTCAATTCTTACACACAAATAATTGAAAAGATAATGAATATAGCATACCTAAGCGCTCTCTAAGTTCTTCATTTTCATCAAGAAAATCATTTATTTTAAGTTCAAGCTTATTGACTTCCTTAACTAATGTTTCAATCTTATTATCTCGTATTTTGATTTCCTTTTTTAAATCTTTTATTTCGGCAACAGCCTCTTCTAAACCATATACACCCTGTAAAAAAAAATAGGAAGTAAAAACAAAGCAATCAATAGAAGATGCAAGAAAATAAATTATGAATCTATCTTTTATCACTACACATATAAGAAAAACTGTTTTTCAATCTGTATCCCTCTTCTGCACTACACTTAGTGAAAAAAGTTACTGAATAAAAAGCAGATCCTACAAATCTGTCTTTTGATTACATGTTTAGAAACTGAGTTCTCTTATTAAATGATCCTTTGAAGAACTATATCTTGACTGTTCAATTACCATTCAACAGACTTCAAAAGCCCACATGAATATGTTAAAACTGACAACTTGCAAAAATTAAGTATGCATGCAGTCAGTGACCAGTAAATGTTATTATGAAAGGAAAAAAAAAAAAGCGAACAGCTCCAGCACAAGAAGTCATTCAGTTAATTTCTAATTACAATAAAGTGAATAAAAAAAAAGGAAGGACAAAATTATCACTTAAAAATATGATTAAATACTCTGTTCACATGGACAAATTGATTTACCATTTCATAGAGTTTCATTCTTTTTAGAGTCTCAGCAAGCTCTTTGTCCTTTTCTCTGGCATCTGCTTCTGCTAATTCTGCTGATTTCTCAGCCTCTTTAGTTCTCTCTTCTAGCACTTTTAACTTTTCTTGCATATCCCCAATCCAATTCTGCTGAGCAAGAGATGAGTGACCTGGAAAGAAAAACCTTGATTTGTTTACTAGAGATTCTTGCTATCAGCCGTCGAGCAAGAAAGAAACACTTCAGATGATTTTATAGAATCATAGAATCATAGAACAACCAGGTCGGAAAGGACCCATCGGATCTTCTAGTCCAACCATTCCTATCAAACACTAAACCATGCCCCTCAGCACCTCATCCACCCATAACTTAAAAACCTCCAGGGAAGGTGAACCAACCACCTCCCTGGGCAGCTTATTCCGATGCCCAATGACCCTCTGTGTGAAAAACTTCCTCCTAATCTCCAGCCTAAATCTCCCCTGGCGGAGCTTGAGGCCATTCCCTCTTGTCCTGTCCCCTGTCACTTGGGAGAAGAGGCCAGCTCCCTCCTCTCTACAACCTCTCTTCAGGTAGTTGTAGAGAGTAATGAGGTCTCCTCTCAGCCTCCTCTTCTCCAGGCTAAACAACCCCAGCTCTCTCAGCCGCTCCTCATAGGTCCTGTTCTCCAGCCCCTTCACCAGCCTCATTGCTCTTCTCTGAACTTGCTCCAGAGCCTCAACATCCTTCTATAAAGGAGATCTTAATTCTGCCTGCTTTTTTAAATTAAGGTGATTACAAAAGACTAAATATTAGATTTTTCCCCCTCCTCTCACTAGTTCATTCAAATGATATTCATAAATGTAAGTGCACAAAAGGAACAAAAGAATTCATTTTAATTTGCATGCTACTACTTATTTTCAATTCTCGATAGAGCTGAAACTTTATATGTTATGCTCTAACCTTTACAGACCGAGAATAGTTTATTAGGCATTGTAGTAGCCATAAACCTCACTGAAGAATAAAAGCCACTGTGAAGAAATTTAGACTCATCTCATATGTTTAAAAAGTGAAAGAAAAAAAATTAGAGACTGATATTACTCAATTCCTGTAAATATTTTTTCTGCATTTCTAAAGAATGCACAGTAAGTTTGTGGTTTCTTATTTGCCTTTTCATAGACCTTAAAATAAAATGGTCATGTTACATTTACCTTTTTGGAGATCATTTTTTAATTCCTCCATGAGAAATGCATTTTTTTCCATTTCTTTAGTATACTGCTCAACTTGCTCAGTAAGTAATCTTATCTGAGCATCTCGGTCTTGTATTCCCTACACACAGATGAAAAAAATAAACCCCATTAAAGAACTCTTCTTTACTGACAGGCAAGCTAAAAAATACAGACCACCACACAATAAGTGAAGAAATTAAAAGTAGCTAGTACAAAACAGTTTAAAGAACAAGCAAATATACTGTACTTACAACATAGAGTTCAGATATTATCTAGAAGTTGAGTACAAAAAGGCAAAGCAGGAAACATAAAAGAAAAAGTAAAAAAAAAAGCATTCAAACAAAAATGTCTACAAGGGGCCAACATGTAACACAAATATGACACACTCATTCAAAAAACTCAAGGCAAGGTAGGACATCATCCTAGTATCATGCGTTACACTTTCCATAATGCATATTTCAGGGTTCCTAACAGGCTGCATCATTTACTCTTTCTATGTTTTTCAAGGAAGTGAGAAAATTCAAAATCATGTAATTTTGCATGAATGAGAGAGACTTAAATTCAGCTAGCTATATCATGGGGTGAACCACAGACTTTACGCTATGGTGTCAGATGATAGAAAGGAATACACAAAATGAATGACTAGATAAGAACCTTCCAAGTAAGACTAAAAAATACAGAGGACAGAAACTAAGCTGCAGTTTAAATTATGGATGCTTAGATGTTAAAACTATCACTTAATGTTTAGAAAAGATAAATATGAAAGTTAGAGAACCAACTACAAAGAGCTCAGTTCATACATACAGCAGAAGTTTCCTTTCACTACTGTCTATTAAGCTAACCCTGTAGTGGAATGAATCAACCTATCTCATAAATCTGAAATATAACTAACATATTCTGCTATTTGCAAACTATAAGAGACTATATAATTATTTGGTCACTACCATACTCGGTGAACGGCAATTTCTACATACACAATTTGTCACATAGACGGTACCTGCTGAAGGGTCACTATGCTGTTTCTGTCTACATCAAGCTGGAATATTTTCACTTTCTCATTCAAGTGAAACAACATCTGCTGATACTCTAGGAGTTCATCATCTTTTGAAGCTAAGATTTTCTGTAAAGAAGATAAAATAACATCAGAATATTTGACATAATTTCTAAAAATAATAAGTAAGTTTTAAAAAGTACCTTCCATTCTTCAACTTTTGCATTTACAGCTGCCATGAGTGGATCGTCTTCCTCATTCTTTGCTTTCAGCTGGTTTGAAAGCTCCTGAACCTAGAAATGCCATTTGGATTAATATCATATCACAAAACTATTTTGCTTAGCCAATATGCACATACAAACACACCACATCATGCAATTCAGAAGCAAGGGCAGGACATGACTCTTAAAAACAGACCATGACTTCAGTTTTGTACAAAAAGGTTTAGTGATCTGCAGTCAAGTTTTAAAATCTGCATCAAATTTAAAGATCCCATTTCTTTTAGAAAGTGTTATTTCAGTAGAGCATGTGTTCCAACTCGGTATGTTAAATGTCTTTCAACTTAAGCTCAAGTGTAACAATCCACTATAAATGTAAAAAAAATTACATTCAATAATATGAAAGTCAGTTCTTACTTGAAATTTGTACTGTTCATTCTCTTTTCTTAACTGATCCATAATAATATCAGATTGTTGCACTATTCGCTTCATTTTGTTATATTCATCAGTCATCTTCTCCATTTCTTGCACTGATTCCTCAAGATTCTTCCTCATTTCTTGGTTTTGAATGTCTAATTTCTCATTAGTTTCAGTTAAATTCTGCAAATTTAATGAAAAAACAGCTTTTAAAAAGTGCACATTTTAATACCTGAACAACCAGTAAATGATAGCTACCTTAACTGTAAGACTGGAAAGGATAAATTAGCACAGAAGAGAATATTTCACCGCTAGATCACCAGTTTCAAAAAATCCTAACAGCACACAAGACATATTTCCCATTGCCAGCAACTTCATTACCTCTGCCAGATTCACAGCTGCAGACTATATGCATCATCGAACCCAACTGTATTACAAACTTCCTTACTTTGTATTACATGATCTGAAAATTGACATAGCTTTGTGAAAAACACTATTGTCAGTGACTGTCTAATAAGTTTAACAAGGCCAAGTGCAAGGTCCTACACCTGGGTTGAGGCAATCCCTGGTTTCAGTACAGGATGGAGCACAACATTATTGAGACCAGCCCTACAGAGAAGGATTTGGAAGCACTGACTGATGAGAAGCTCGACAAGAGCTTGCAATGAGCACCCACAGCTCTGAAGGCCAACTATACCCTGGGCTGCATCAAAAGAAGAGAGGTCTGCAGGTCAAGGGCAGTGATTCTCCCCCTCTACTCAACTCTCGTGAGACCCCACCTGAAGTATTGCCTCCAGTTGTGAAATCTCCAGCATAAGAAGGATATTGAGCTATTGGAATGGGTCCAGAGGAAGGCTACAAAGATGATCAGAGGGCTGGAGCACCTCTCCTATGAGGACAGGCTGAGAGAGATAGGGTTGTTCAGCCTAGAGAAGAGAAGTCTCTGAGACCTTATGGTGGCCTTCCAGTACCTGAAGGGGGCCTACAAGAAAGCTGGGGAGGGACTGTCCACAAAGGCTTTTGTAGTGACAGTACTAAGGACAATGGGTATAAACTGGACAGGAGCAGACCCAGACTAGACATAAGGAAGAACTTCTTCACCATGAGGGTATTGAGGCACTGGCCCAGGTTGCCCAGAGAAGCTGTGGCTGCCCCATCCTTGGAAGTGTCCAAGGCCAGGCTTGAATGGGGCCTTGGGCAGCCTGGTCTGGTGGGAGATGTCCCTGCCAGCGGCAGGGGGGTGGAACTAGGTGATTTTAAAGGTCCCTTCCAACACAAACCATTCTATGATTATATGACATACATAATAGCATAGATAGATTTTACCTGAATTTCATCCAAACACTGGACAAGCTCAAAATTCTTTTTGGACAACTGTGACCTGTAATCAGAATCTTCTCCTCTTCGTAATAGGACTGCTTCTTTTTGAGAATCTATTTGCCTCTGATAGTCAATGACATCCTGACGCAATTGATCATTCTGCACAAAAAGCATTCCCAATATAAGTTTATTTTGCAGAGTTGAAGACAAAGTTGTTGTTTTTCTAGTAAGCTAACACAAAGAGCTAAGACCTATCAAAAATCTATCCAAATTCCTACAGTCTGTTTTTAAAAACCTTAGAAGCCTCACCTTTTTCTTTATACGTTTTTTCTTTGGATATAAAAGGAGAGAATAAGACCAAGAGAACAAAGCATGAGAAATATTAGAAATCCTCTTTGCATTAGGAAGACTAAATGAGAATTGACATGTACAGAAAATAAAATATCTTGCTACATACTTTTGCATGCATGTATGTACATACATAAACACACATAGGTAAAAGGGCATTTTGAGGAATGATTCTTGAGGTTTCCCTCCAGGACATTGATTTATTTCTTGCTGTCTTTTTTTTTCCACAGAGGACAAGACCATGGGTATTAAATGCTGTAAAACGGGGGTTTTTTTCTAAAAACAGCTAGAAAAAAAGTGTTTCAAGAGAGTAATTAGAAAAAAAGTATAGTATTAAAGAATGTCAACTCTATCACTGCATTTATTGTTACATTAACTGTTTGACGTCTTATAATTTTATTTTCTCCAATGTGACAATCTTAGCAAAAGCAGCAAGCATAAATCAAATCCTGTCCAATAGCCACCAAATCTATCTGCAACAGTATTTAAGAAACATACTAACAATTAAAAGCATTAAGTCCAGACTAAATTAATGTATGGTAGGATGTTGTACTTTCAAATGTAGACACCTACTGACCTCAGTTAACTAAGTTTCATTGGAGCAGGTATACTATGTGTTTTCTAAATGTGATTAAAATTCCATATTTTCTTTCTACCAATAACCAGGAAATGTTCTAAACCAGAATTAAACATCATGCCACACTAAAGATTATAAATGCAGAAAACTAATAATGTATTTACAAATAAAGTTAAAACTACAGTATATCAGCAATAATCCTTCACTACTAACCTCTCTCTTTAATTTGATGTTTTCATTTTCAGCATCTTCAATTCGAAGAGCAAGCTAGAACAAGAAAGAAGACCCTCATATGTACCACTAACACCACAAGCTATGAAAACAAAGAACTCCAGAAACGAAACTGAAAACAAATTCATGGTGGTCCTGTTTTGTTAACATTTTTTTTAAACATTCAGAGGAGCTTTTCAGAACATCAACTTTTCAAAAGATATGCCAGAAGATCCTTTAGAGATACCCAGCTAAAATTCTTCTTACCTGTTCATTCGCCTTCTTCTCTTTTTCCAGTTCTTTTTCTATAGCTGTTAACTGTCTCTCTTTTTGTTCTAATTGGTTTTCCAGTTGGCAAATCTCATCACGCAAAAACCGAGTATCACGACTGCCAGCAGATCCTAGTGCCATCTTAAGATTATTAAAATAACACTATAAATATAGTACAGTTCTTCAAAATGGAAAGAACTAAAAAAAAAAGTACATGCTAAGCTAACTTTCCTAAAGTTCAGGAAAAGCCACAGGATGGGCTTACTAGCTTCTTTCAACAAAACTGAAATTTATTCAAGTGTAAAAAATTAATTTTATGTACAGATCTTTGGAAACTGGAGGCTAGTGAATATCCTAGAGCAAATAAAAAGTATTAGCTAAAATGTAGGGTTATTACAACCCTTAACGAGGGTAAAATACTAGTCTATAAAACTCACTTGAAAAAAAATAGCCCAAAACATCAAACATAAACTCTATAAACTAAAAAAAAATTTAAAACATACCTCTAATTCCTTTTGAAGTTTCATCATCTTTGTTTTAAATTCATTTTCTGTTAAAATATAACATATATAGCAAATTAGCTAATAAGGTAAAAAGTACATAAAGCAATGATGGGTAACCTTAGTCCTTAAACACTTGGCTTCACTGAAGCACATGACTTCAGAGCAGTCGGTATTTTATTCAGTTCTCTAAATTTAAAAAACAAAAACAACTGAAAATACATTTAACAAATAATTCAGGAACATCATAAAAAAGCTTGCTTACCACACTTGGCTTGCTCTTCCCCAGCTCTGTCAACTTCTTCTATTGCAAGCACTGCCTCTTGAGCCTTCATCTGATGGAAAAAAAAAACCAACATAGTAAAGAAAGTACTATTTACTACTAACATGAAATAAGATTGTTCCATAGACTTCATGTTTAAATTGATGAAAACATTTAAAAAAGAACACAAATTTTCTCTCATTAAACTATTACCATTTTTCCCCATGCTGACAACTAAGAAGTTCAGATTGTTGAAATACGTTCTTTAGTAATTTATTCTAAAGGGCAGCCTAAAAACATAGACGCGTACTGCTGAGAACTAAAAACAGTAAAAAAGTCTCTCTAAAACCAATATGCTAACCTATGCTCCGGTTATTTCTTACTTTCATTACATTTATGAGTAAATATAAGAAAGCATGATAGATTTACAGTATCAGATTTAGGATAGCAGTATTTCTTCATTCATGGTGATATCATTTCCTCTAAACCATCAACTTACCACAAAAACTTCTATTAAAGTTATGATCACTACTAGTGACTTAAAAAATCTAATTGATTTTGAGGTATTTGTTCATCGCTTCCCTCTGTAGCACTAAGGTTCCTTGATTATATAACTATGTTAGTCCTGTTCACTTTACTTCCCACTACTACATGCCAGAACAGCTACAACAGCTCAACAGTTATAAGCAGATTCTCTGATGCAAGTACACATTTAACATATAAATGCACACAGGAATAACCAGTGTGTTAAATACATGAAATCTAAAAAAAAAAATAAAACCGATGTTTTTATTTAATCAAAACAATAAACAAATGCATCTGCAGAATTGTAGAAAGTGAGGATTAATACAAACCTTCATTAGTGACTGAGTAATTTTAAAAAGATGTATCAGTTGTTCTGGAGTTCCCCTCTTTAGGTCTTTCTCATCAACCTAAGGAAAGAGACAACAGTGTTTTTATACCAATGAGATCCACAAAACAAATCATTTATGTATATGGGGGATCAGAGACACCTAGGGAAGAATGCATAACAAAACTTTTATGTTCTGTTTTCCCCTTGAGTACCTCGGACACAGTCTCCAGCCATCTGTCCACTAGTTCCTCTTGCTGAGGCAGAGCATCTGGATCAACTTTCATGAGCTTCTTCCAATCTAAAATTGGTGCCATATTAAATTTATAATATTTCCTGGAACAAAAATTAAAGCAACGAGTATCAGACATTATCAATGCCTATTTTACATTAAATGATTTAAAGAAGACTGGCCACTGAAAGACATAAGATGATTCTAATAACTCTATCGATTTCAAAACACTCATGAACATTGTGTTCATAGTTTCGTCTACTAGAAACAAGGAGACTATAGTAAAATAGTTTTTCCTTTAAGTTAAAAACTAGTTTATGCATACTTGAAGATTTTATCACACAAACAACAGTGAAGATCAGGACGTAAGAAACATCTATTTTGACTTCAATACACTTCTTGTTCTCCTTATCTCTTAGTAAGATATGCTTAAGTTAGTGAACAAATACAACTGGATGCCCTTTGCTCCTGCCCTTGTAGGATAAACACCTCCTTACAGTCACAAAATCATTATTATTAATATATAAACCACAATCAACACCTGTTTCACTTTCATACTACGACCGTCCATATCTTAACATTCATTTATAAATATATAAATGTTTCTAAATTTCTAAATATAAATTCCTGTTGATTAGGGTACTTGAATCGATAAAGGACAGTAAAAAAACCCAGAAACTGACAAAAATCTAATCAGAAAGTAGTGCAAAGTTTTGTTTTGTTTGCAAAGTTTTGTTACCTACTGGTTGCTGTAGGCCCCACTGACTTCTCACATACACGATGGTCAATTCAGATTCTGAAAGAGGCAGAAGAGAGTAGAATTCTTGGGTCAGTCTATTCTTTGGAGCTCTCTCTAGCCATTCTTGCCACTATTTTGAAAGAAGAGCTATCTGTATGTAAACAAAATGATCAAACTTGTTGCGATGCCAGTTATAGTAAGGGTGGGCAGGACATAACATAAGCACACCCTATGTTCCACAGTATATACATACTTAAGGACAACAAGAGAGAATGTTTTTCATTTATGAGATTTTAATTGAAGAATATAGTGGATCCCGCCTCCTAAATTAGAACCTGTGCTTTTAGCTGACAGATGATGTGCCTGGTGAGACACTGAGATCATGGCTGGCTCTATAAAAAACGCGAAATAGATGTGTATTTGACTTCAGTTATCACAAGATTTTCTTGACATACTCAAGGAATCAAACATACATAAAATAGCCAGATGTTACAAAGCACAGCAAGGGCAGGCAAAGGAGTAGGCTTTGTGGGTATGTTCAAGTACTAGCACAACAACATAATCACAGCATCACTAGGTTGGAAAAGACTTTCAGGAGTTAAACCACTCCTATCAACCACTAAACCATGTCTCTAAGCAAACAAGGCTGCTTACAGGTGACCACAAAAAGAGGCAACTAACCTACAATGGTGATACTTTATCATCCCACTGGAAGTAAGCACCGATATTAAAAGATGTTACTTTTCACAGAATCATAGAATCACCAGGTTGGAAGAGGAGACCCATTGGATCATCAAGTCCAACCATTCCTATCAAACACTAAACCATGCCCCTTAGCACCTCGTCCACCCGTGCCTTAAACACCTCCAGGGAAGGTGAACCAACTCCCTCCCTGGGCAGACAGTTCCAGTGCCCAATGACCCTTTCTGGGAAAATTTTTTTCCTTATGTTCAGCCTAAACCTCCCCTGGCAGAGCTTGAGGCCATTCCCTCTTGTCCTGTCCCCTGTTACTTGGAAGAAGAGCCCAGCTCCCTCCTCTCTACAACCTCCTTTCAGGTAGTTATAGAAAGCAATGAGGTCTCCCCTCAGCCTCCTCTTCTGCAGGCTAAACAACCCCATAGCATGCAGCACAGTCACATATATTCCAGCAAAACTTAACACCAAGTAGCTGCACAGGCATAAGGGAAATGTCTTCTTTTGACTCCACATTAGTTTACCAGGACTAACTCAGTTTAAGGTACTTCAGAGTTCAAATTACATTATCCAGAGCAGGTCTCATCTTCCAGCTCTACAGAGCGCTAGATCTCAACTAGAGCGCCAACCCATACGGGACTATGCATAAGGTTCCTATTTTCTTCCAATTTGTATATCCCAGTCACGGGAATGATACAGAGACAGCCAGCCAGCCCTCCAGGGCACTCATGAGAAATAAATTCATTTCATGCGACTCTCCTGAATCAACAAATTGCTTTATCTTCCTTGCACCTTCGCAATGGTGTAGAGTGGACACCATGGGCTGAAACCTCCTCAGCAAACTTCCAGTACCACAAAGTAGAAGTAAGAAGGTCTAGAAGTAAGTAAGAAGCCTAGAAGAAAGCTGAGGATGAACTGTTTACAAAGGCTTGCAGCTACAGGACTAAGGGCAATGGGTATGAATTGGACAGGAGCAGATCCAGACTAGACATAAGGAAGAATTTCTTCACCATGAGGACGTTAAGGCACTGGCCCAGATTGCCCAGGGAAGCTGTGGCTGCCCCATCTCTGGAGGTGTTCAAGGCCAGGCTGGATGGGGCCTTGGGCAGCCTGGTTTGGTGGGAGGTGTCCCTGCCCATCGCAGGGGCGTTGGAACTGGACAATCTTTAAGTTCCTTTCCAACCCTAACTATCCTACGATTCGATGATTCTCCGGGCAGGGCTCTGCCCCACTGCCCCCAGCGCGGAGACCGCGGCCCCCGGGGGCAGAGCTGCCTCACCGCTCCCCGAGGACGGCGGCAGAGGCCACTGCTAGGCGACGCCATCCCGCTCTCCCGCCGGCTCCGCTCCCGCTGACCCGGATACGCGTAGGCGCGGGGGAAATCGGCGCTCCGGAGGCACGACGGGCGCTACGGTGCCGGGCGGGCGCTCCCAGTGCCGAAACACCGCTCGGAGGGAGCGGACGGGCGGGCAGAGCGCGACCCGCTCGGGTGAAGCTTTTCACGCCCGCAGCGGCGCTGGGCCCCAACCCCTAGGGACTACATTTCCCAGCACCACGTGCGGCGCTCGCACTTCGCGCGAAGGGGATGGGTGGGTGTGTTTTCCCGACAGCCTTTGCGGGGCGCAGTTCGCGGCGGTGTCGGGAGCGCTAAGGCCGCCTCCTCCTTCTACTTCGCCACTTTAGGTAGGGAGGGCGGTGGCGGGAGGGTCCCTCGCAGGTGGCGTTCGGGAGGGTTAGCTCGGGTCCGGCGCGGTTGCCGCTCCTGGTAGTCCTGCGCGGTGGCCCTGTCCCCAGCGGCCGTGGCAGTCGGGCCTCGCTTGTGAACCCACCGGGCTGCTCCGCGGCCTCCGGCCCGGCCTCACGCCTCCTCCCTGCCTTTCCCCGAAGGGTTGCGGCGCTACCCCCCTGAGCGTCTCCTTTACCTGCGAGTCCGTGATCGTCGGCATGCTGCAGGACGGTACAGGGAAAAATCATAGAATCGTAGAACCACCAGGTTGGAGGAGACCCACCGGATCATCGAGTCCAACCATTCCTATCAAACACTAACTCATGTCCCATGTATCACGAGTTCGTGGTATGCTGGTAGTCAGCGGGGAAGTCTGAGCCTTGGTGATTGTCTGATGGCCCAGAAAGTTTGGGCTCCTCTGTTTTAAGCTAAATGGGTGTGAACACATCTTTTCGAGTGAAAGAGGAAAACCAGCAACCATATGAGACGTATATGCATTTTTGTAGTCATTGAACAGCTGTAGAGATCTGGAGGTCCTGAGGGACATGGTTTAGTGTTTGATAGTGATGGTTGGACTCAATGATCCGGTGGGTCTCTTGCAACCTGGTGATTCTATGATTCTATTCAGAAAGTGTCATTAGGCATTGGAACAGGCTGCTCAGGTAGGTGGTTGATTTACCTTTCCTGGAGGTGTTTAAGGCACGGGTGGACGAGGTCCTGAGGGACATGGTTTAGTGTTTGATAGGAATGGTTGGACTCGATGATCCAGTGGGTCTCTTCCAACCTGGTGATTCTATTATTTGGAGAGGTTTCTTTTTTTCTTAACAGAAAGGCAAATGATCACAATGTCATCTTCAGACTTGTGCCGTTTTTTCTGGGTTATTTGTTGTTTTCTTTTTGTTTGCTCTCTTGTGCTAAGTGGTGATATTTAATTAAGGCTGATAAGATGCAAGATGCTTGGCACTCCTTGTAGTTACGTAATTTGTTCTAGTCATGGCATCACTCTTGATGCAAAGCAAAGATTTTGATAACTGAACCAGAGACTGGTTAATTACAGCTCCGTAAGAGGGTAAGAAAAGCAAACTGGGTAGTTAGAGAAAAGAGATATTTAATGAATGGGAAATGCTATTAAAAATAAATTTCATTGTGGTTGAGTGTAAAATAATTTCTTAATAGGAGGGACTTACAAGGATGAATCAAGTGATCCACAGAGAATAATCCTGCTTTGCTACAGGATGAGCTTTCAGGATATCTCTGTGATATAGAAAATAAAATAATCCATTGATGTTAGAATGCTTATGAATAAGAATGCTTTTTTTTCTAATAATCCTTTTCATCGTCTTAACAAGCTTTTAAGGCCAATATAGCTGTTTAATGTTGTTTATTTCACCTACCTCAACCTTTTCAGTGTTGCTCTGTTAATAGAATCAAGAGAAAACACAGCATTACATATACTGGTAGTGAAACCACCTCTAGGTTATAATTGTATAGTGCTGCTAGTAAATCTGCTAGATGCAGAACTAAAAAGAATTTTTTATTCAGCATGAAAACTTCAAAAAGTGGAAAAAAAAGATGAAAAGAATGGAAGTATTAAGTTCAAACAAAAAGAGAAACGGTTTTAGAAAAGGTTTAGAATAGTTTAGAGCAAGGGAATTGGTTTTTTCTTTTGTTCTGTGTCATATCTAATTGCATGACAAACTTTGTATAAGTGGATTTTCTTTTAGTGGGAGTACATGAGTGTGATTCTGGAGCCAAAGGACGTTTTAGCTCCATTTAACACAGCTTGACCAACTCTGAAAGAAGAATTAGGCGTCCACGTTAAACCGCGGTCTTGTGTTTCAAAGACCTAATACAAAATCTACAGTGTGAAAGACATAAAAGGATGTTATTAAAAATACTGCAAGAAGTCATACACAGACCAAGCATACTAAATAAAGACATGCATAGCAGAGTCTAACGGCTGTCTTTTCAGTTTATGCCACCCACAGGGCTTTCACTTATTTATTATTTGGAGTTACGAAGCGTGCACTTTCTGCTGTTGTATCTCTAGAACACTAAGAATGTTCAGCATTATTTTAGAGACATTATTTTTGCACTATAAGTTACCGGGAAATACAAACCATACATATATAAGGTTTGCATTTCAACTGTCTGTTGCACCAATTGCATTGAACAAATTAAAGTTAAACCACCAGCTAAATCAGTGTCTTCATCTTGCTGTTGTAAAATTGATTTATGTTTTCATCCTCGTTTGTACTAGAGTGCCCTAAAATGTTTCAAATGCTAGTTCATCTGCTTGATTGACGGCGGACACCTTGTGGTCTTCCCCTGGGAAATCTTTCTTCTGGTCTGCAACATATATTCTGACTCCCTGTCAGGGCTGCCATTCCTCATTTAGCTGATCCTTCAGAACTCTTATCAAGAGAAGGCTGGGCGTCATTGCCTTGCTGATGAATGAACAGTACTTTGGATTAGTCCGATTCCTCTTAATCTTGTAGTATTTGCAGAGGAAGGTTGTCGTTCTTGTTACAGTTATTATGCTCTAGCATCTCAGCAAGATGAAGAGGGAATCCAGGCATGTTTTGCAGTCTTGCCTTCTCCTGTAAGAGATTCAGTCATTTAAATCTCAGCAGTGCATCTAAGTTGTTCCATGCTGGAGTTGTACCTTGAAGTGACCTTTTTAAGAGATAAAAAAGGCTGTGTTAGAAAGGGACAACAGAAACAAAAATTACAGTCTCTTTCTGTCATTAAACACTCATCTCAAGTCAGCAGAAAGAATATTTAATTTAGCCAAAAATACAAGTACAGAAATTGTAGCAAGTAGGCAAGAGAAACTGAGGTATTAACGGAGCCTCAGAAGCTGTTTTAAAATGCTATTTTTAAGTGACTGTACTGCCAGGTTTGGTATCCCATTGTATATATCTCTGCCAATGTTCATCACGTCAGCTACCAACACTCAGATAAACTTGTTGCTTACCTTTTAAAAGTGAAAATAAATGAGTGGTTTTACCATTTCATTTTCTTCTAGCTTTGATAATTTGGCAGTTTGCTGTGTGATCTTTAAATACATGTTAAACAGTTCAGGACCTTCAGTGATTTATCAGAGTACGTGACTCCAGAGTAAATGAGAAATGCAGAGAGAAAATGAGATGCATGACTCTTTCGGCAGCTATTCTATATATGTCTATCCCTTCACCAGCTTTAGAACTCCAAATGTGAGTTCTATTCTAGCTAAGGATAGAACTTAGAACATCATTATACGTCATTTGTGTTGAAGTTTTTTTGTGCAGATTACTGCATCAATGTAGTATGCAGTGCTAAACTGACTGGAGTGTCATGGATTTGGTAGAGATTGTTGAGAAATATTTTTTTCCTACTTACGTAAAAGTGTTGTTGGTTTTCAGTTAGGTCTCTGGTGGGTTTTTTTTTCTGTCTTGAAGGAGTAGACTGGATGAATGGGTAGAAGGTTCTTAATCAGTTGAGAGAGGAATGAATAGTATATGCTTTACAAACCAATCCTGCTTGAGAGCTCGGCTTCTTTTCTGTATTTTCCTCTTAATGTCTACGTAAATGCATGAAAACACTACAGTGTAAAATGCAGATTTCTGTGCTAAACAGCTTGAGAAAATTAGGGTAACAGTCCAGGTGTTTTGCACAGCTTGGGCATTCTGTTTTTCCACAGTCAGCTCTCACAGTCCTGTGGTTTCCATCTAACAAGGCTTATCTTGCTGGTTATTGTTTTCAGTTGTATACTCTTCATGACATATTCAGATATTTTTGTGGATTTAAATAGTGAACAGAGATTTTGGTAGTAAAGTATGTCTGTTCTGAATTCATCCAGTCAAATGGCGTCTCTGTGGCTGTTCTATAGACCACAAACCAGCAGTCATGAAATCCAAGGTGTGGTTAAGGTATCTGATGGGCAGACTTACAGGATGTGAAAGTAACAGGTTGGTGAGGTGAAATAATACCTCAAGGGACAGTCCATCTGTTTGTATATGTTGGAGCAGTCAGTAATGTGGTTCTGCCATCACAAAAAGCCTGTATTAACAAACAGGTTGTTAGGCAGTGTGCTTTGTAAGTATTTATCAATACACCATCACTGGGAGTGGTGAAGTGCTGACATTTGCAAGACTATGCTTGAGTTGGTAGCGAGTTTCAACATGTCTTTAGGCAAGGAGGGGAATATATCCATTCACTGTGACTCACCTGAGGAGTCATAGAATCATAGAATCACCAGGTTGGAAGAGACCCACCAGATCATCGAGTCCAACCATTCCAACCAATCTCTAAGCCATGCCCCTCAGTACCTCATCCACCTGCACCTTAAACACGTCCAGGGAAGGTGAGTCAACCACCTCCCTGGGCAGACCTTTCCAGTGCCTAATGACCCTTTCAGTGAAGAAATTTTCCCTTATGTCAAGCCTGAACCTCCCCTGGCAGAGCTTGAGGCCATTCCCTCTTGTCATGTCCCCTGTATCAAGTTCCCTGAATCCAGTCATACCAAGAACTCAGCAGCCTCTTGTCTATCTATGATCTATGGGGTTCTCAATCTTGCAAACTCCCTAAGTGGCTTCTTGTTTTCCATCGTTAAACTGATAATAGATTAGTTGAAAATGATGCCATATAGCAGTTGCTGTTTTCCATTGAGATTGCTTTTGCCTGCCTTACCAGTTCCAGGTTTGAAGCTTGAAATATGGTGGTGTATCCACCTGTAATAGCCTGTGGGAAATACTAGTTCTGATGGTGAACTTGCCTTAAAATTGGCCTTGTTATGCTAATGTGGACTGCAAAAAATCTTTTCTATATTTATGCTTTAATTCAGCAAGAACATTAAATTATTCTGTAATCAGACCAGGTGGAAAAAGTAATTTTTCTAACTTTATGTATCTTTAAAATATATTTCAGAAAAATAAGACCTTAGAGTGCTAGAATACAAGTCAGAAGTAAAACATCTGTGCTACAATTTTGTGCCATTTACCGAATGTATGTGGCTTTGCATTTCCCATTTTTCTCTTTGTGTTTGCCCTGGAAGCAGATTACTAGAAAATAGAGGCTCTTCCAGATTTCCAGTATGCCCATCTGTTGCCAAGACCTCCTAGTGCTTTTGCACAGGAGAACAAAATGAGAGGGATATGGTATGATACATTTGAGGTTAACAAGCTTGGCACATTCAAGCAGTATGTTACGCGACTTTCTGCTAAAACCAGAACAATCCATATTGTTGCATATGTTCATTCCTCCCTGTAAACTTAGTAAGCTGTTCAGAATTGTCTGGAGTGTCTGTGGATCAAATACTTGTCTTGAAAGGCCAAAATTATAGCCATATATTTGCATGTATTTGCAGTCATATCTGTGATTGAAGTGCATATGTAAAGGAGAGGGTGGATTGTAAATTAGAAAAAATTGTGATATTAAAAGTGAATTTTTTGCAGAATTTTCGAAAGGATTTCCCTGATAGCAGGGTAACCACTTAAATCTGACTTGGATATAGGTAAAATATTAGTTTCTTTATGCCTCAAATGAAAATGGTATTTTCCCTGCAGTTAACATGTAGGTAAACAGTTCTGTCAGGGAACAGCATGGTCAGCAGTAGTTTAAAATGGGACGTCTAGGGCAAAGAAATACTGGAAATTCAGGGCAAGAAGGAAGGCTTGTGAAAGCATCAGAATTACTTAGGGTTAATGGATAAGTAAAGTAACTGTCTTTATATATATTCCGTGTGCGGAAAAGGAGAGTAAAAACCTATAAAAAGCAGTTAGAAGAGCTAGCATTTAAAGTGGGTTAAGTTTTTGCTTTAGATAGGAGGAGGCTATACATAGAAATCTATCTTTTTTTTTTTCTAGTTGTATGACAGGAGCTGTTTCTGAAAGAGGGTTGTTTAAGAATTGCCTCAGAATCACTCTTTGATATGCAAAGCAGTATCTGCAAGGTTTTCAACTAATACAGTAAACTTATATTATTATTAAAGAAGTCTGAAGTCACCAGAAACCTACTCGTCTTGTGATACTTGTTCTTTAGGAACAAGTTTAAATAAACGTTATAGTTGGTTCTGTGTGACAATATTATCTTGTCCTGTTGTTTTTGGAACACAGTATTTAGGAAATGTAGGTTTGTAGTCTTGAATACCTTCATTGTAGGTCCTTTTCAGTTGTCACTCTTTTTCAGTAGAACTATTGAATTTCAAGAAGTAGGAAATGCACAATTCAGAAGCTGTTGCAAACAAGGAATTTCAAACTGTTTCTAGGAGAGTAATAAATAGCAGTTTCTGATCCACGTGTTTTGAGGAGGAGCTAAAAATCTTTGAGTTCAGAAGTGGGCTGTCTTTGCATGTATTCCTGCAGTATTCTTTTTTTAATAAGATTTGTCTGGCTAAAAAGAAAACCATGAATATTTTCAAATTTAACCTTGGCTTAGTGTTTTAAAGTACTCTGATCTAACCTGACCAAAAGATGTAGCACCATGGTTTAACATTTAACATTTTTTTATCTTTTTGTATTAGAAAGATGGTGACAGCTTTTAAAAAAAACCCTCTTTCTTGGTTGATGTAACACCAACAGCCAGTGCTCCAAATTCTACCAAAAAAAAAAACCAAAAAACACTGCTGCTTTTGGATTGGATTGATTCCTATTGAATGGTCTTTGTCCTGATTTGAAGCCTAAATGTACCTGCATCGTCTTGCACATGCATTCCTTCCTGTACCACCACTGCTCCTTTACCAGTAGTTGTGGGAGACGATTGTTGTGCTTTCAGGCCCAGCCACAACTAATATTACCTATCTCAATGAGATGTCTCTATGTCCTGTTTTTAGAGGGTAGTGCACTTCAACTTGAATTCATTTTAAAAACAAAAAAACCAAACAACAAAACCCCAACAGACCAAAGCACAAAAAAAGAATATCACTGGAATGTAAGGGTTTAGGACAATAAAACAAACTATAGCTTGCGAATAACTGATCAGCTTTGATGTGTGAACCCTGATAGACAGAAAGCTGTGTTTTTTATGTACTTATGGACTGAACCTACATTATTTGTCTAACTTTAGCTCTTCAGTGTTTTTACAGATGCTACCTCTCTCTAACTTTGGAGAAAATGTTATATATTTTTGTTCAGTCATTGCTCCTTATTCTCAAAACTAAGTCAGCATTCAACTGATCGTAGCTTTTCAATACCTTTGGTCTCAAAAATTGGCAGTAATCCATACTGTGTCAACCACTCATCAAAAAGAATGCCTTTGACCTGTAGTTATCTTTTTCTTGCAAGGTGAAACAGTGTTTTCAAACAATCCAATGCATAGTAATTTTCATCATTTGATCAGGTCACCCTGAGTAGAGTAGTTGTTAATGTTTCATAATATTTAGTGCTTAGGAATCTTATGAAAGATTAGCGAAAATAACGTAAGATAAAGTTCATTTGTAGTATGCTTTTTCAATACTGTTTTTCTTTAGACAGGACTCTTGGGAACATGCGTTGATATTGGAGCAAATCATAGAGTTGAGGAAAAAAATTACTTTTCCATGAACTTCTGTAAAGAATGCAAATGAGCGAAGTGTGAGCTTCAATGGTAAGTTTAACTTTTTATTATTACTAACACCTATCTTGGTGAAGTTTTTAAAGTTTCCTGTTTGTTCTTGAGAATATTTGAAGCTAGTTCTTTTAATTGACTTTGAAATATTTTGAGAAAAACCTTTAAATCTAAAAAAATTAAGAATTTACCCACTGCTTTCTTGACAATTCAGTATTCTTTGTTAGATGTTAACTTTCTCAGAGTTCTAGAAAACATAATTTTCATAGTTTTTCAGTTTGCAGCATTCATTTGAACTGTGTAGCCGTCTGCTAAAAACTACATCTCAATTTATCATCCATCTTTTTTTTTTTTAGTAGAACGTGAAAAGTAGCAGTGTTTCCAGCTTGTGTGAAGGCTTTGTAGGAATGAAAGTATTTTAATTAGGGTATTTTTTAAACACTAAGTTCTGTAAGATGGATGAGACTAGAGGAACAATTTCTGTATTTTTGTTATAGAAGTTAATGACAGTAAATATGTAAATAATATTAGATGTCTTAATTTGACTTTTATCAATTATAGTTTTTATCAGTACATCTACTCAAGTTTCTGTTTTATACGTTTCAGCTTTTTTCCATGAAAACTCATAGAGAAGATGGCTGATGTAGGCCTAAAGGAAGCAGCTCTAATAGTTGGTGTGGTGGCTGCCTGCTACTGGAACAGTCTCTTTTGTGGCTTTGTTTTTGATGATGTTTCAGCAATTTTGGACAACAAAGATTTGCATCCTTCTACACCATTAAAAAATCTGTTTCAGAATGACTTTTGGGGCACTCCAATGTCTGAGGTAAACCATTCATGGAACACTCTGTGGCATTTAAGAAATGAAAAAAAAAAAAGACCAACCTCAAACTCGCAAAGAGTTTTTACGCTTTTTTCTCTGATGATAGAATTTGGTGGTTAGTGTTTTGTACTACAAGATCAGGGAACAGATTTTGCATTCGTTTCCTTCCTTCGATAAAAGTACTTGTAAGAAAATTAAGTCCTGTATCACACTTCAAGATGCTGTGTTATCCAATTCCAGTATTGAAATTGGATAATTCTGACCATTCTCCCTTTTCCTGCAAAAACTGGATATTGACATACAAGGGTGCTCACTTCCAGTTGCAGTATGGAAGGAAAGATAACACACTTTAAAAAGCTAGAAGCTAAGATATTGGGTATTGAATCCATTAATTTAATTTGAATAAATATGTTTGTGTGAATTCAGGAGTTTTAGTTTGTAGCCCATGTAAAATGGCTGGGGTTTTTGTCTGAAAGTCTGCATTGGCATTAAAGTTGTTGTGAAGGTAATGGCTAAAAGCTTTGTATATAGTTTAGAAAGCTACACATGGTGCCATTGCTAAGAAAATGAGTAAAAATTCTCTGACAGTCGTAGCTTTATGCCTGTCAAGGCATTCTGCCTTGTAATCATTTTTTTTTCTTGTGTCTGTAACATACAGGATTATTCCCTTGAGAGGTAATAACTGCTAGATTTACAAATAGACATTGATAGACAATTTTCATGTAACCCTATAATTAAAGTTTTCAGGCTGTCTTTCAGATGTCATATAGTCCTGTTGTAGTCGCTGAGAGTAAGTGGGTTCATAAACTCTTCCAGTAAAATTTCAAGTACTATTTTTCGGCATGTTTGTATTCCAAAAACCCCTTGCCATGTGAAGTGGGAGAACGCAATCTCATTTAGTGTTGATATTGCACTTTAAAACAACTGAAAGTTAAGTTCATTTGAACTAAAGTTTCGTTTTAACAGATTAATTTTATCATTAATGGCTTTTAAAATATTATTTCCTATCGTGCTTTTGTCCGTATGTGCGGTTTTGTTCTTCGTGGTCCTTTTCTGCCTCTCACCTCCCATTTTTTTCTTAGATTTTCTTCCTTTTCTTTTATGGACATATTCAGAAAAATAACAAGAGGCTGTGGGTTGATAAATGCATTTTGGAACAGGAAGAGGTGGCATTAAGTGTAGCTTTTGAAAGGGTTTATGGATGGATTAACTGGCAACATTGACATATTGACTCACAGACATGTTAAAATACATAGGTAATACATTTAGCTGAGCACACCAAATTTTTTATTTTATAAAATACTGATCTAAAAGTTGAAATGGCAGAGTAATCAAAATACATGAATAATACATTAAAACTATGTGCAAGTAGGAAAAATACTCAGGATTCACTTCTCTGTTTAACATTTTAATTTTAAATAAAGCTTTGATTTTGTTCACTAGATTAATTTTTAGTACAACTGATCTCCAGGTCTTTATTTCAAAGCTAGATGCTTGAGAATAGGGAATCATGTGCATAGATTTTTAGAAAGATATTTTGGAGTCAAAGTCCTTTATAATTTGGTGATGACTAATTGATTTCTTCATTTTCTTCTAGGAGAGGAGTCATAAATCTTATCGTCCACTTACAGTTCTTACATTTCGCTTAAACTACTTGTTTAGTGAGTTAAATGCAGTTTCTTACCACTTCCTAAATCTGGTATTTCATGCGGTGGTTTGCATAGTCTTCCTCAAGGTCTGTAAGCTTTTTCTGGACAACAGGAGCAGCTTAGTTGCATCCTTACTCTTTGCAGTGCATCCAATCCATACTGAAGCGGTAGGTATAGCTGCAATGTGCTTTATTTTTTTAAGCTTTATTAACCAACCGTAAATTTCATGCTTTTTGTATCTGTTTATACATTGTAAGTACAAGAAGTGTGTGATGTTATTTGTATGTACTCTGCCCTTTGCAATGACTGTTGGAGGTAACAAATTTTAATGTTCAGGGTCGTTTGATATTCCGTGCAGCTACTGAAAAATAATAAAAGAAACATTAATTCAGTTATTAAATAACTTGAGTGTCTACTATGAACACTGGCTTTTATGATGATTGCTCCCTTAGCTTATATAGATATTTGTGTTCTGTGATGATTCATCCAGGTTCGTATTTTGCAAGTACTGTGAATGTCTCGTAATTCATTTCCAGAATCACTAAGTACTTCCCTCTAGCTAATAACTAAGTCTCATGTCCACTTTCTTTTCTGTCAATGGATCTCTCTCAGCATAACTTTTTCTAGGATTGTAGTTGCTGTACGTCCAGCTTAGGACCATTCTGTTTGAACCTTCTGTTTTTAAACATATCTGATAAAAGAAAGGGGAAATACATTTCACACTGCTCATATTTACCTTTCCTTTGATTCTAAAGGAGATTTTCACTGCTAACAAAAGTTTGTTTATATGATTTGTCTGGTTATATACCTTTTAATGGTCAGCCAGGCTTGAAATGTTGTGGAGTAAATGGAGTGTTGTGATCACAATTCATTAGATTTGCTTCTATCAGAAATGCTGCTAAAACACATCTGTATAATTCTATGTTGTTATTTCTGCACTACTTAGACTGGGTTTCGTAGATACCAGTTCACACATGTCACAATGTAAACCCCAGTCTCTCAGTCTCTTTTTCTTCTGCTATTACTTGATTTTCAGAAAACTGAAAAAACCTTTTGCTTCTCTAGAAGTGTTATTTTTTTAAAACGTGTTTTTTTTTTTGAGGGGGAGTGGATGGTATGAGATGTCTTGTTATTAAAAAAAATGAGAAGGGTTTACTCTTACCTTATGTTGGGTATTTTTGGTCCTGATTTATCTGTGTAAGTAGGTTGCATCTCTCTTGCTCTCTTATTTTCTAAATACACAAATCCCTGTCAGTAGCAGTTTAGTAGTCTGCATCTGTGTATTTTGAGGAATTAAGGTCATTGGCTGCTGTTTGAGCTACAAATATGTCCTTGCTAGAAGTTGATAATGGTGTGTTTAAAATGCAAAAGTTAAACACAAAAAATTTTTGCTTCCTTTTTGCTTGAAAGCACAAACCCCAATAAAATCTTGGGTAGAATGAATTATAAAAATAATCTGTTGATTTTATTTGGGTTTATTTCTTAGGAAAGAAGAGTTTTAAATTTGCCTCTTTGTAATAAAGGTGGTAGTGTCATTACAGGAGCATTAGTAAGTTGCCATTGACATAAATTAGTGGTTTATGGCTTAGGTAATCCTATGTAATTTCATCACCAAATATGATGATTCTTAATCACACTTGAACTCTTAGATTGTGCGTAACAGTATCACCGTTGCTTTCAGTGCTATGCAAAAGAGTTAGCACAAAGTATGGTACAAATCTTAGAAAACCCCGTGTAATGAATGCTTGTTGTGTGAGACAATATGTTAAAAGGTTATGAAGTACAGTTATGAAGCAACTTGGTAATAAATGTGCAGTCCCTAATATTAGCCACATGAGGGCACTTTATGACTGCGATTGGTAGAACTTGATGCTGTACTTAAAACAGAAACCGAGGCATATTGACCACCTTTACACCTACAGGATACCAACTAACCTTGTGAATGCTGGAGTTTTTACTCATAAGTCACTTTTTTATCCAGAAATAGAACCTCTTTTGTTGGCTGAGTACTGTGGAGCCACACCAGCTTTGTATCAGTTGAAAGAGATTATTAGCAAAGTTGTTTACAATTTCTGTTTTAGTGCTGGACTGTTTTGGGATCCAGACCAGGAATTCTTAAAACATTTTGGAAACAAACACCTATATGTTATCCAAAACATTAACATTAACACATTTCACAGTTGTGAAACATGCTTTTTCTGTACAATGGGTCCTTTGGTAAATGTACATATGCTGCTCCCTATGGAAGCACCAGAGCATGATTTCAGATTTGGATTCAAATACTGGTCTTTATACGATGACCTTGGGTATTGAGTTACTTTCTCTTTTTTTACGTTGTGCTGGGTCAATCATGCTTGACCAAGAATGTACCTAGCAATAAATACTTCTGGCTGGATGTGGATGGCTGGAAGTTTTCAGCGTCATCATAATTGAATGACAAGCTGTGAGGGTTTTTTAGCTAAATATAACCATCTACCTTGGGGTAGCATGCCATTTTTCAGCTGTCTTCCTTGCAAAATTTGGATGTAATCAAAGATATCGCAGAAGAGGACATGAGGAAGAATGACAGTCCTAAATGGTAGTCAACACAGTTGCTACTGCAGTGACCGTTAACATAGTGACCTGTCTTCCATCTCTGGTTGTTGGTCACATCTTAAGACTTTGAAAACATCACCTGAAATGCAAATTAATCTGGATGTTTATTTGGTATACCAAAACAACCTTCTGCCTTATGAACTTCAGCACTTCTCCAGATTTTCATAAAATCCATTCTTTTCTGTCTTCTTCCCAAAGGAGACAATATCTGCAGTTGTAATATTGTCAACCAAATTATCATTCAAAAAACTGTCAGACCTGTAGTAAAGCCTGAGTTATTCTTTAACTCCATTGCATAGAGCTTGCTTTCAGTTTATTTGTAACACTTGACTGCTCACTGAAGAGCTGCCATAGCACCAGTCAAAGGAATGCTTTCAGATTCAGATCTATTCAGTCAGTCAGAAAAGGTATGAACAAAAATAACATTCATAGTTTCTTTATGTCACTGTCTACTGGATGTATATTTGCAACAGCCCTTGTTAGGCTTCACTTAAAGCTCCTATAGATAAAAGTTATTTTTTTCTAAGCATTATGAATAAATCAGTTCTTAAGATGTCCAGATTCTGCCTTTAATACTATTTGTGCCTGATATTAATAAAGTATAGCATTTCTCAGTTATCTTGTTAATTATGGTTCTTAGGGGCACATCAGCCAAAAATGGCCACCAGACACCTGCATTATTGTGTTCTTGAATTCAGTACTGATTGACCTGAAAGCAGGTTTACTCTTCTTAGCCTTTTTGCTTGGTTTACAGGTCTTGTTTATATATGTCTTAACAGTATATCAGTCACCCACTGTGCCAGTACAAGAGTAGTCGCTAGAAGGGTAATTTTGGTTTTTCTTCTTTTTCTTTTCAGGTAACTGGAGTTGTGGGCAGAGCAGAGCTTTTATCGTCTATCTTTTTTCTGGCTGCTTTTTTGTCATATACAAAATCTAAAGGGCCAAATAATACCATAGGTAAGTGGTTGGCGAATATACACGTCTTAATTTCTGTATCACTGATAATAGACCTCTTAAAATGGTAATACAAGTCTTTTGGTTATTCAACAAGTATGCACAAAAAACCCTTCATCCCTAAGATTGATGTAGTAGTACTCTCCAATATATATGCCTTTTTTTTTTTGTCAAGACTTCAGCACTTTTTCAGTTGCTTTGTACCACCTGGAGCAGGCGACTCTTCCACTGACTTCTGCTAATACGAGTAAGAGGAAGCATGCTGAGGCATCTCAGGCAGTCACAAGTACGCAGCAAAGTTTCAGAGGAGAAATAAGAGGCTTGCCCAAGTCAAGTTGAACTTCTGAAAATTCGTGATTCCCTCTAAGACATTTTATTTGAAAACATGTTCTGGTGGATTAGGAGAGATTGCAGGGTTTTATTTTCCCAGCATAGATGGGTGATTTGCCTTTCATTTAATGCTTTCAATTAAAGGGAGACAGTTTTAAAACTGATATATGTGTGGTAGAGTATAGCTAGTAATCTTCCCTTTAACAGCAAATGGCATACCAAATAAGTTTATAGACTATAGTATACTCAAACAGGAAGAACCAAAGTTTTCACTTTTTAAGATAATTTAGTAAATCTTTGCTTTTGTTGTAAGATCACCCATCCAACCTGGCCTTGAACGTGGGTGTTCAGGGCCAGGTTGGATGGGGCCTTGGGTGACCTGGTCTAAATGGATGTCCCTGCCTATGGCAGGGGGTTTGGAACTAGATCATCTTTAAGGTCCCTTCCAACCCAAACTATATGATTCCATCATTTTCTTCTATGATTCCAAGATGAAACGTTTTCAATGATGTCTTCTTTATTTGCAGTGTGGACTCCAATTGCAGTGACTGTATTTCTTGTAGCTGTTGCAACACTGTGTAAAGAACAAGGAATAACGGTGGTGGGCATATGCTGTGTATATGAAGTGTTTATTGCTCAGGGGGTAAGCTGTTGAAAAATAAATTGGATTTCTTCTCAGGAATTCTGTAATGAGACTTTAAATACTTTGAAATGTCATATTTCAGCACAGATTTTTCTCAGTTCAGGCTAACCTGATGCCTGTTACTCAACTGATGTTTAACGTATATTGTCATAGTGAGGGAACAGAGTGACTTCTAAATTGTCCTTTATATGCCACACAGAGATGTTAACAAATATACTCAGTAAAGAATCGACATGTCTTAATGGAAACCTAAGGTTTTGGTTGACTGAGGTTTGCAAAGACAAGCATGCAATAATCTTGGCTCAAGTCTGAGGTTCTTATGGGGGCAGATTATTTTTTTAATTTCTATATTAGAAATAGAGAACATGTTATATACAGATGCATTTCATCGCATTCTAATGAATAACCAGACCTTTTAGTGCGATCTTATTTGAATCATTAATATTCTTATGAAATTTGTTCTCAGGATACCTTCACATTTAATTTCTAGTCTGATAAATTTAATCTTAAGCATTGATGTTTAAGTTAGTAGTATCTTTTGTGTAGAGAGATATTCCTGCGATTAAATAATTCTTGGCTTTTTAATAGTCAAACTATGCAATTTAAAAAGATCTTGATTGCATAGTCTAAGAAAATTATCTAGCTTACTATTCCTTAATTACTTGAAGAAATAATTTGCAGAAACTGCACCAGTAGAAGCCAAAAGGCTCTTTCTCTTGGGGATACATATTCAAGGTCAAAATACATAATCACATTATTTCACGCTTACAGAAATACACGTAGCTATTGCTTTTGCAAGTATAGCGAATCCATTCAAAATGGATGTCTAACGATATCACTAGTATGTGACAGTACTTTTTCAATTCAGTCTTCCTTTCTTGTAACTTTTGATCTGATCCATAGTTTGTGAAAGTTTTAAGAAGTTCATGTGGGTCGACCAAGTAGAAAAGGTAAAATCCAAACTGAGGCATCTTGTGAGGGCACAGCATGAACTATGAATTTGACCAGTTCTCAAAAACCTATTAGTATCTGTAGTTCAACCAAACAGTATATGTGAGGCATTAAATCCTTTCCAGCACAAGACATGAAGATGTAGAAAAAGAGGTACACAGAGAGAAAAAAGGGGTATGAAGTAAAAAAACCTGTGTAAGATGGTAATGTTCATGTGATAGGGAGAGATGAGTTACTCCAGAAGAGGTATAAAGTAGAAATACAGAGCTAATCAGGAAGTGACATTTATTCCTGCCTTTCCTGAAGAGTTTTGTTTGTTGGACAATTTTTCAGAGGCACTGATAATTCTAAAAAATATTCTTAAAAATTAATTTTGTGAGTATACTTGATTTTTTGAAGTTTCTGAAGATGGTACAAGTTTTTTAACTTGTCAGTGGAAAATGCAGAACTACAGCCATGTGAGTTTAGCTGTGATAGTGTTAGCAAGGATACTTGAATAGACTTTTTTTTTTTTGTTAAAATAGAGAACTTCTGTAGGGGGCTTGTCATGAAAGCTTTAAAAAGCTGAGTTAAGTAACTATTGGGAGAAATTATTTACAGAAAACTAAGAAAAAAGAAAAAGGTAGCACATTTATCTTGGGGATTAATTAGTATGCTGTCTGATTATATTTTGGTTTTTCCTTTGCAGTACACCTTGCCAGTGTTGTTGGACACAGCAGTACAGATTCTTCGAGGGAAGGGCAGTATTCCTTTCTCTATGCTTCAAACACTGTTGAAGCTTATAGTCCTGATGTTCAGTACACTGCTGCTTGTAGTTATCAGAGTCCAGGTTATCCAATCTCAACTTCCAGTGTTTACAAGGTAACAGTAAAATATCTCTTATTTACAAATACTGATGTGTACAGTGCAGCTCAATGAGGTCTGAATTAAGTGGCCAAAAATACTTACGGGGTTATTAGCTTAATCGTAATATTGATAAACTGTGACTATACAATATTACAGTGAAATTAGTAGCTGGTGTATTTCAGTACCTGTTGACAAGAATATCAAAAATATTGAGGTATCTGAGGAGGCATTAGTATATAAGAACTTATGGTTGTTTTTTCATAGTAGTAATTAAGAAATTAAGTTGTATTACTGAAGTATTTTTCATTGGCTCTGGTTTTGAACCTTGACTGAGTACTCTGAGCCTCCTAGAAATTTTTTTCTCTTCCATTTACAACCTTTCTTTTTGTTTTAGATATGTAGTACGCAGAAAGCATGATTGGTACAGTGCTTGAAGATAAGTGAATGCAATTAGTATTAGAATTAAAAAATTATGATTTATCTTAAAAGTGTATGAGCAGTGTACAAATAGAAGAATCTGTTTTTTTCTCTGAAAAATACAGTAAATATTAAAAACAAGTATTATTGAGCCCAGTTTTAGGTGCAGGGTCATTGTGTTTATTGAAGCTTATGTTGATTACATTCTAAACCCGTTTCTTAACCGAGGAGGAGGCTCTGTCCCATGCTAAGATGAATGAATTATCATGTGTAATTCCCAAGTTACACACTTGACAAACGCAGGAGGTTTAGGATATTGTACGTGTCTGCAATTACTTAGTTTTAGTTTTGTATCTGAAGTTTGAAGGTTCCCGAACATGAAGTGGATCAAGACCATATCTTTATTAAAAGCTCTTTTTTCTCTTTTTTTTTTTTCTTTAGGTTTGATAATCCAGCTGCTGTTAGTCCATCCCCAGCAAGACAACTGACTTTCAACTACCTCCTACCTGTAAACGCGTGGCTTCTCCTTAACCCCTCAGAATTATGCTGTGACTGGACAATGGGAACTATTCCTCTCGTGGAGTCCTTGTTGGATGTTAGAAATGTTGCTACCCTAACCTTCTTTTGCTTTCTGGGATCTTTGATTGTCTTCAGTCTCCGATATCCTGGAGATTCCTCCAAGGCTGTATTGATGGTATGAATGACGCATTGGTTTTGTCCTATTTTTTTGAGAGTATAAGTGGCTCAGGTTGTTTGGTCACATGCCTATTTTTTTGTGACCCAGAGATATTGCATGCATCTCCTTTTGGGCTAGAATGAAACATAAGAAAAGAGGAAGATTGTTGTAGCAACAAAGCTGTTAAATTGCAGTTAAGTATGTGACTCTTACCGGGAGATGGAGAACAATAGACAAGTGATGAAAAAAACATCCCCACTGTTGTGTATTTTCAAAGTATACTCTGGCCTTTCTTACATATTCAGACTTCTACTAGCAAATAGAATTTTCAGTAGAACTTTAATATGTTCTAAGGATCAGAATGCATTTCTGTTCTGCAAACTATTTTTATTATTCCAAGTGTTTTTTATAGGAAGGATCTTCTCAGATAATTCAATACAATGAGCCTCAATGATGCTTAACACAGTATAATCTTTGTTTAATTATATGTATATTAATAATATATATTTATATATATATATAAAATACAGTATATATATTATTATATTAATATATAACTATATTGTGTATATAACCTTCAGTAGGATGCTGTTTGGTTTTTTTTGTTCAGACTTAATATCTAAATGACTCGAAGCAAATTTCTTCGGAAATGAGTGCAATATTTTATATTAAATATTAATTGGTATGTGTCATAACATGCAACAGCACTGCAAGCCAACCCATATTTCTGCCTTCCCGTAAGCCATTAATGTCCTGATGTAGGCTGGATAGTCTGCCAAGAGAGAACAATTACTTTCTTATGGCTCCGCAATCTGACTTATTAGACAGATCATAGTGCCATCTTTAAGCCTTTAAAGCCTTTGACACAGTTTCTCATAGCATTCTGTTATGGAAACTGTCAGCTTCTGGCCTGGAAAGGCGCACACTCTCCTGGATGGAAAACAAGTTGGATGGCCAGGCCCAGAGTGGTGGTAAATGGAGTTAACGCTATCTGGAAGCCAGTTGCAAGTGGTGTCCCCAGGGCTCAGTGCTAGGTCCAGCCCTGTTCAATGTCTTTATCAATGACCTGGATGGAGGCATCGAGTGCACCCATAGCAAGTTTGTGGATGACACTAAACTGGGTGGAAGTGTCGATCTATTGGAGGATAGGGAGGCTCTGCAAAGGGATCTGAACAGGCTGGACCACTGGGCAGTGTCCAATGGCATGAGGTTTAACACGACCAAATGCTGGGTCCTGCACTTGGAGCACAACAACCCTATGCAGAGCTACAGACTGGGAGAAGTCTGTCTAGAATGCTGCCAGGAGGAGAGGGACCTGGGGGTGTTGTTGACAGCTGACTGAACATGAACCAACAGTGTGCCCAGGTGGCCAAGAAGGCTAATGGCATCCTGGCTTGTATCAGAAACGGTGTGACCAGCAGGTCCAGGGAGATTATTCTCCCTCTGTACTCAGCACTGGCGAGACCACTCCTTGAAAACTCTGTTCAGTTCTGGGCCCCTCAGCACAAGAAGGATGTTGAGTCTCTGGAGAGAGTCCAGAGAAAAGCAACAAAGCTGGTGAAGGGGCTGGAGAACAGGTTTGATGAGGAATGGCTGAGAGAGCTGGGGTTGTTTAACCTGGAGAAGAGGAGGCTGAGAGGAGAATTCATTGCTCTCTACACCTACCTGACCTTTCAGGTTGTAGAGAGGAGGGAGCTGGCCTCTTCTCCCAAGTGACAGGGGACAGGACAAAAGGAAATGGCCTCAAGCTCTGCCAAGGGAGGTTCAGGATTGACGTCAGGAAAAGAATTTTAACAGAAAGGGTCATTGGGCATTGGAACAGGCTGCCCAGGGAGGTGGTTGGTTCACCTTCCCTGGAGGTATTTAAAAGATGGGAGGATGAGATGCTGAGGGGCATGGTTTATCGATTGATAGGAATGGTTGGACTCAATGATCCGATGGGTCTTTTCCAACCTAGTGATTCTATGAAAGTAAATCTCTTTTTAGTGATACCAATTTACAGAGATCACAGTGATGTTCCAGATAACTATGTTGAATTACTAGTTTTAAAACATATTTTTTCTGTACCTAGTTCTCAGTTCTGTCAATAAAAGCGTAAATTTGTGCTGATCAAAATAAAATACTACCATGGCAGGCATGAATTCTCTGTGCTGTTCAAATGAATGCCATGTGTATAGTACAATGGTGGCTTCATCACAGTTTATTGATTGGAGTTTGAGACATCAAACTGACTGTCACTCAAAGGAGGCCTAAAGGGCTTTGTAAATAGCTTCATCCTTTACAAATCTCTAGCTAGCTCAATGATACCCTGAGGTATACCACGCTGAAGCCTGATCTAAGAGCAAAGTCTCAAGTTACTCCTCTTTGTGAGATCTGACAAGGTACAACTTTAGACCTGCTGCAGAAATGAAGAAGTTCATTTGGACTTTGCAAAGAAGGTACCAAACAGTGGGATCCAAAATACAAGAGAAAAAGGAAGTAGCAAGTATGTCTGAACATGTCTTCTGTATTTGCTGATGTGGATATGAACTTGGATGCTGTGCCACTTGAGGGACAGGACAGTAGAAAGGATTTCGGCTCCTGCATCCTAAAATGTCATAGGCATTGCACCGTTCTCCCCAGAGTCTCAGAATGAACTCATTGGAAGATGCAAAAGCTGAAGGACTCAATTTCAGTCTGTTTTCATCTATTTGATACCAGTCATCTCTGGGGAACGTAACTCTGGTAAGTTGGGTACATTGTGTTTCATTTTGTCATATTTTCATTTTTGCTGTAGGTTCTAAAATTGTCTTTTCAGAATAATAGAGCTAGGAGAGTATGAAACAGATACATTGCCCTCTTTTTTTTTCTTTTTTAGTGAACTGACAATATTAAACTAATAAAATACAGGATTGTATATTATAAATTTGAACACATGCTTTGGCAAGTTAGTAGTGTTTTACTGCTTGAAGTAATCAGTTGTTTTTATAGTAGTAAAGGACATGTCCTGGAAACTGTGTATGAGCAGTTAAATTCTCATATCTTCTATTTAATCAGATACTTTGACTGCCAGACTAAGTGACCTTTATAAATAAGTTACTGAAAATGTTGGGTACTAGGAATAGTACTGATCTAGACTTACTTAGATGGCTTTTCAGTAGGTTTCCGGATCAAGCTGTGATCATGGCCCTTGTTTATTCATGGAATTTCTTGGGTATAGACATTCTTTTGTTGGCTGGCAAAATTTAATAAAAGCTTTTTAATGTCTTTTGATATTTGCTAAGTCTCTGAGGTGAGGGTGCTTCCCTTCTGATAAGACAGCAGTCCATGCTACTCACCTGCTAACTTTGGTTGCTTGTTACTGTGCAAATGTCAGGAACGAACGAGTATCCTTAGGTTTCTTGGAGTAACTTTTTAACACTTTCATGTGTTGTACAAAGACATCAGTAATTCTAAATTGAAGAATATTCATTTCTCTATGGTTATACCTCAGAATTTGAAATGTTTTTGTGTGAACTTTTGACTGGTTATTTGACAGTTCAATTACACTTCATAGTTTATGGTCATATTTTAGAGTTTCATCATATAGTTTTTTTCTTCAGAATGTTTTAATATTTTGTCTTTTGGGTTTGTTTTTTGCTTTTTTTTTCCAGTTTCCTTGACTGGGATATTTTTTGAGTGGAGCCTCTGCATCTGCTGAAAGACTGATAAAAAGAGTAAAAGAACAGAAGGGAATGCGTTTTTATCTGCACTAGGGCTTTGAGTTTATTGCCCGCGAAATTATATTTGAAGGACAGCGCACTAAGGAGACGCAAAAAGATCAAAAGGGAAGTTTAGCAAAACACTGTGTGACATTTGTCATCTGAGGAGCTGCACAGAGCAGAACATGCAGAAACTGTTTTAATAGATGTGTAGATCATAAGTGCTCAGTGGAGACTAAACATTTGCTATGTCAGCTGCAGAAGCCTGGAAAGACCTGGATTTCGTTATGCAGATGTTGACCTCGTGGAGCTAAGACTGATGTCCTTGCTATAGAAAAAAAAATTGAAAGCAAACCAGAAAAACCTGCATTTTTTGAACACTAATGTAAACCAATAATTGTTAACCGTCTTAACGTAATTTGAAGAAGTCAACTCTTATCAGATTTGATACAATAAGTTAATTCATTTAAGTCTATGTACAGGACTTGCATACATTTTAAAGCTAAATACTGTTTATTCACCTTGCAGTAAAACACTTGCAAACCAGCACATTGTTGTTAAAATACGTTTCAAACGTGCATTTGTATATTTACTTCTGTT
The DNA here is from genome assembly GCA_033558105.1 of Coccyzus lansbergi. Lineage (NCBI taxonomy): Eukaryota > Metazoa > Chordata > Aves > Cuculiformes > Coccyzidae > Coccyzus > Coccyzus lansbergi. The sequence goes on along the minus strand of JAUMJK010000139.1, from coordinate 1,581,678 downwards.
ATTTGCTTTTGTACTCACAAATTTGTTTGCTCAAAATAGAATGAAATACAGAGTGATATTCCCACTTCCCATAATCCACCCCCAAAATTGTGAAAGCATTTGCTTATAGCTAAATTGAAACATAATACAGAGGACTGGCTTGGGGATAGCGGGGTGAATCCTGCATTTCAAAGGGGATTACAAAAATTTATAATAATTTCTTCAGTTGAGGCTTTTACAGATTGATAGATCTCTGAGGAGCATGTACTGTGAAAGCATAAAGGAGGAAGGAGAAGAATGTGAACTGATGTTAAATTTTGTCCCCAAGTAACCAATGTACTGTGTATTGTACTTGTTATTTTTTTAAGCCTCAATTATGTATTTATTTCATGTAGCTTAATGAATTGCTGTGGGTCAACTGAGCTGTATTTATGATCAAAATTAGTGCTGCATTGTAATATGTGGAATCTTGGCGTGACTTTCAAACTGGATGTGTTAACTATTAATGTGGAAAAGGCAACTAAAGTTATGCTTAAATGTAGACAGAAGGTGACAACTAATTGTATTGAAGATTTTTAGACATTTCCTCTTTATTTATTTGAAGAAATACTCTGTTTCTGTAGGGGGTTTGTTTTGTATTTTGGAGACCAGATATTCTGAAGTAATTATTTAAGTCTTTTCTGGTACCAGAGAGTTTAAAGCTACTGTGTAACAGTCACCCAGGACTTAAAGTAAATGATCTTGTCCACTTCCTTTGCAGCAGATTCATCTGCTGTCTGTCACCATCCCATGAGCTGCATTTATTCATTGTCAACTTAGATATTTCAGGGTGCCCTTAGTGTACTGTCAAAACACTGATGTTTGTTCTGTCGCTGATTCTGATTTTTGTTATTTCCTCACATGTTGACAGAAACTGAAAGTGGACTGTATTGTAAAAGTAACAGCTTTATGCATCATATAAGCTGGTATAAGTTTTTAGTTATCAAAGAAAATGTCTCGCTATCATATTTTCGTATGTGGAGCTCTAATTAAAACTTTTTTATTATTATTTTGTATTTGACCCTAGCTTTTTGCCATATAGCTGCTGTTTTCAGTACTATAGAAAAGCAAATACACTTGCAGGCCCATCAGTAAAGAGTGTTATTTGCAGGTCTAGTTTTGTCATGTTCAGAGTCTCCAGGTTTTAGTGTTTTAAAGGAAGAAACATAAACAACCCCAAAGTTCTACCATGTCTGTCTATTTTTCTGGGATTTTTATTTTGTAATTGTTTTGTAATTTGTCTCCCGAGTACAGTTTGTCACTGCTTAATCTTGATGTCTAACTTGTTTGTATTTCTTTTCTAGGCACTCTGCTTACTAGTGCTACCATTCATTCCTGCATCAAACCTCTTTTTTCCTGTTGGATTCGTAGTAGCAGAACGAGTGTTGTATGTTCCTAGCATGGGATTCTGCATTTTAGTAGCACATGGATGGAAGAAATTATCCAATAAAAGGTGAAGTAGTGTTACCTGTGAATAATTAAACTCATCTCTCTTAATTTTATAAAAGACAACTTTTACAAAGTTTTCTCAGTAGAGCTTTTACTACTGTGAATTTATTACATTATAGGTGCTCTTGTGTTTCAAGTAACAAACTCTGTATAATGACCAAGAAACTTGGCTGGCCCATGAACAATTGAAAATAAGGAAGTTTTTAGGAAACAGGTGGATTATTATTAGTCTATTTAAGTTTGAGGCTGTCCCAAATGTTTCTAGAATGCAGCATAACTTAGATTACATGTTACTGCAAAATAGACTTTACCTATGAACCTAGTACTATAACCCATTTGTTTTGTCAAGAGACATAAATATTTTCTGTTTAAATTCTAGAATTTTTTTAAGGATTAGGCAAAAAAAAATTCTTGGCCAGATTTGATTTGTTTTATTCAAAGGTGATTGTGGACTGAAGTATATTATCATATTATATATATACTGAAGTGTATATAATGGATGTGTATTGGTCCATAGCATTATTAGAAAATCTTTGTTACTGATGAAATTTTGAGACATACCATGCTAAGAATGAGCATCAGAGCTATTCGCTATTTGTTAAACTATTTTTTGGATAACAGTTTCTCTTCAGGAAATTATTTTCTAAAAGTACATTTTATACATGCCTTTGTTTTTAATGCAATCTTTTGCATTGACCTACACACACCTCCTTCTGACCTGAATGCTTTATCCTTGTTATCGCAATGGCATCCTAATGCTAGTTTCTGACAAATGGAAAAGCAGTAATTCTTGGTCTATGCTTTCTGCTGTCATTAGAGGTGAGGTCTTGTAGTATAACTTATGCTAACTGATGCTGCCAAGGAAGGCTTACAGCACTGGATAATGAGAAATTAGTGAGACCTTGTGGGAGTGAGGAGAAAGTATTCTCAGAAATCTCACTATGAAGCAGTAAAAATAGAAGCAATACGAAACAAGGCAGGGAACCAGGAGAGGACAGCTGGGAAGAAAAATTAGGCAGCAGTGTCATTTACAATGGAACTGTAAGGAATCAGCGGTATAAAAAAATTTTAGGCACTTTGCTTTAGAAATGTATAGGGGGGAAAAGAATTCTAAGACTGGTGGGTATATAGATTATTGTTTGTGACCACTCTCATTGGTCAATTTGCTAACATTTTAGAATTTCTCGCTTAATTCTCCTGGTTTTTTTTATTCTTTTAGTATTTTTTAAAACTAGGCATGCTAATCTTAAGCTTGCACAACACTTTCTATATCTTAAAAACTGAGTTAAAAAAAACCTTTTCAGATTTCAGTAATCACCTGTGAATTATGTAGTGGTGTGAACAGCTGTTGCATAAGGAAAGTATGAGAAATAGTTGACAATGGTGATCAGTCTATGTCTGCTCAAGCATAGTATTTTCAAAAACAAAATTATATTCATAGTTCTACGAAGGCTTCTGTTTTTAATTGGTTGAATTAGAATTCAGAGACCAAATGATAAGCATGTTTATTTTATATCAGTTGTACTTAAAGGTAGTCATGTTTGAATTACAGAAACATAAACTGCATGAAGTCTAGAGGAAGATTGTTCCTGACTAGCTTGTCGCAGAGAGTGACTTCTCCCCATCTGCAGCTTTAAAAATAAAATTACTACAAAGATACTAATCCTATCTCCTGTTTAGATATTATGATAGCACTACAATTTGCTTATGGAAGATTCTGTAGTCTCCACAGCAGACCTCTCTAGTAAGGTCTCTGCTGTGGTATGGCAAAGATTAGTTTTTGCATGGAGTTGTCTAGTATGAAACAAAAGAATGGCATGATGTTTTAGTTGTTTTTTTCATTTTTTATCATTTTATACCATGTTTTGAAGAACCTCGCTGTTTGATAAAATAAGTGTTCGTATCTTTAAATTACAGAAAAGCTCTAACAGAGGTGTAATTGGCTTATACTTTTTTTGTATTATATATGTGGAATGCATTCATTCTTCTAAAGTCAATTCTATAATGATAGTCAGGTAAATAACAAAATGAACTTGAAAATGGACATTATTTCCTTTCGAATTTTGGGGTACACTATTTGGTGATGAGGCAAATAAATTGTGATATACCATTCAGAATTATGGTCCTCAATTTATGTGCTTACTAGCATATAAGATACTTACTCTAGTATAAATTAGAATTGTTTGCATGCTTATAACAAATCTTTGTTTTTATTTAATAGTGTGCTACGAAAAATTTCTTGGTTTTGTTTGGCTGTGGTACTATTCACTCATGCCTTAAAAACACTGCACAGAAACTGGGATTGGGAGTCAGAGTACACATTGTTTATGTCAGCTTTAAAGGTACTGTATTCTGTTTGAAAAGTTTGTGTTGCTGTTCTCAAAAAGCTGCAGTAGAGCATGATAAAAATGGGGAGAAATTGTGATTGTTTTACTACTTTTATTTCTACAGTGACAGTATTAACATCTAATTAGTTACTTTTGGGAATACTTTAAAAGCAATGTGATGCACACATGGGAATTCATGCGTAATAGATAGATGATAATGTTTTCATGTGTTAAAGCAGTTGAATTTATTCTCTTATCTGTATGAAAGGATGATATGGTTTCAGTACAAAAGTCTCCCAAAGGTTTGATGCATAGAATAATTTCTTCAGTGTGCATATGGCATGATAGGACAGTTTGTATAATATCCCATAATTATTATAATGAATTCTAAAATGTTTGGTATTTCTAGAGGCAAATAACTAAAATAAATAGATGTTGAGCAACAAGTTCAATGTAATCATTCTGTATGCAGTGTTTTGTTATTCTTTACACATAGCAGCTTGGTGAAATCTGTCATTTGCTGTGCATTTTCACATTTGTAAGACAGAGCTAAAAGAAAATTAGTTCTTTATGTAAATTTACCTTAATAGTTAATCAGTTGGGGTTTTTTTCTGGTTTTAGGTAAATAAGAACAATGCAAAACTATGGAACAATGTAGGTCATGCATTAGAAAATGAAAAGAATTTTGAAAGAGCTCTGCAGTTCTTCATACAAGCCACACAAGTGCAACCAGGTAATATCTTTGACTAGCTGCCACTGAATGACGCTCTCTGTATTCCTTACTGAATATATCTTCTCAATCATCTGTTTTTCTCCAAATGAATATTAAATGATGTCATACTCTGTTAATTGATCCATAGTTTTTTTGAAGTAAAGTCCTCCAAAAACATTTCTGGCTATAAAGAGATGCAAAGACTTTCCGTTTATAACTATTAATTTGGATCACAGCCTTTCTGACTTAACTTAAAGAGTAGTTTCTTATGAAACACAATTATTACTTAATTTTCTTAAATAGAAGTAAGGAGGTTTTTAAATTGTAAAAAATCTAGGTAGTGTCTTAGAATCACTAGGTTGGGAAAGAACTTTGAGATCATCAAAATCAACTGCACCTGTCCACTACTAAATCATATTCCTTAAGCACTTCATCTACATATCTTTCAAAAGCCTCCAGGGATGGCGACTCAACCATCTCTGTGGGTACCCTGTGCCAGTGCCTGATAACCCTTTTGGTGAAGAAATTTTTCCTGATGTTCACTCTGATCCTCCGCTGGCACAACATGAGGCCATTCCCTCTCGTGCTGTCACCAGTCACTTGGGAGAAGAGACCAACACCCACCTGGCTAAAGCCTCCTCTCGAGTAGTTGTAGACAGTGATAAGATCTCCCCTCAGCTTCCCTTTCTCTAGGCTAAACAACCCCATCTCCCTCAGCTGCTCTTCATAAGACTTGTTCTCTAGCCCCTCCATCAGCTATATTGCTCTTCTCCAGACATGCACCAGAGCCTCGACATCCTTCTTGTAGTGAGGGGTGCAGAACTGAACACAGTGTTCAAGGTGCTGCCTTACAAATGCCAAGTACAGTGGCAGAATCATCTCCTTAGTCCTACTGGCCACACTGTTTCTGATACAAGCCAAGATGCCATTGACCTTGGCCACCTGGACACACTGCAGGCTCATATTCAGCCGGCTGTCAACCAACACCCCCAGGTCAGGCAGCTTTCCGGTCACTTTTCCCCAAGCGTGTGGCACTGTATGGGCTTGCTGTGTCCCATATGCAGGACTTGGAACGTGACCATGTTGAACTTCATATTGTTGGTCTTAGCCCAACAATCCAGGCCGTTCAGATCCCTTTGCCGAGCCTCTCTACTCTGCAGCAGTTTGGCACTTCCTCCCACCTTAGTGTCATCCGCAAACTTATTAAGCGTACATTCAATCCCTTCATCCATTTCAGTGATAAAAACATGGAACAGACCTGGAGCACTGAGTCCTGGGAAACACCAGTTCTGAAAGACCTCAAACTGGATTTAGCTCCATCTACTACCACTCTTTGGGCCTGGCCATCCAGCCCATTTTTTAGCCAGCAGCAGGAATTCCTGTTCAGGGCAATGGCAGCTAGTTTGCCAGGCAGATTACTGTAAGAAACTCTTAAAGCCTTCACTGAAGTCCAAGTACACTATATCCACGGCCTTTCAAGACCTGGTTGTCTTGTGTGTTCCCTGTGATAGCACTCGAAATTACCTGCTCCATGGCATTCCCTGGCACCAAGGTCAGGCTGACTGCCCTGTAGTTCCCTGGATCCTCACTGACCCTTTTTGCAAATGGGCATCATGTTTGCCAGCCTCCACAGAAGTGGAACTTCCGGAGTCAGCCAGGAAGTCATCTACTACTGGTAGATGATGGAAAGGGGTTTGGCAAGCACCTCTGCCAACTCCTTGATACCCTCGGGTGGATCCCATCTGACCCCACAGACTTGTGATTTTCTATTTGATCAAAGCACATGTTTACACTATTCTACATACAGTTGCAAAATAATTTCTAGGTAGTACTGAACAACCTTGCTTTTTTCCTTTTAGAAATGTAATAAATAACCTTTAATTTATGTGCTGTTATTGTAGCAATGTTATTTTAGAAAGAGATTAAAATCAGTACGCGGAAGTATGACCTCAATTTTTTTTTACCATTTCCCACATAACTTTGTAATCCCTCTTTGATTCATAGTTTAAGTATTAATATGATGACAAATAATATGTAGTTGCTTTTATTTGTTGGTGGTCTTCATGCAATACTTGTACTTCACACTCCTCTGAAGAAATAGATATTTATTTTCATGATATTCAGTGCATAGGAGTATTTGAAATTTCATTCTTTTCTTTACTAAGATGATATTGGTGCCCACATGAATGTAGGAAGAACTTACAAAAACTTAAACAAAACTAAAGAAGCTGAAGAATCATATATGATTGCTAAATCATTGATGCCACAGGTAATTAGTAACTTTATTTATCTATCACCACAGGAAAGAACTCTTTCAGATCTGTATTCATATTGTGCTTTTCATATTTTTGCTAAAGCTCTTTATCTGTTAAAGGAGTAGTTTATATACAATAGTGGCTGTTAAAAAAATGCTAACCTGCAACTTCTTTGTTAAAACTATTTTAAGTTACCTTCTATACCACTGACAAAGGTGTTTCTGAAATAGAGAATATAAAAGAAAGCAGTAGTTAAAAACGTATGCCTGTGGATTCTAGTCAGAGTGGGATTATTCTCACTTAACAGTTAAGTTGATGATGACTGAGTTTCCAAGACCTCCAGACAAGACTTAAATGTAGCTCTGGAGGTGAGAGAAGGTACCTGCGTCAGCAACAAAAAAATTTCTTTGCCCATAACATACTTTTAAAAGCATATACTTTGTTACCATTGCCATTTCCTAATTTATACATAGCAAATACTACTTATTCAAATTCCTTAGGAGAGAAATAGTCAAATACTTAGGAGAACATATGAAGGAAACAATGGCTGTTGGCAAAATGAGACTGACAACAAAACCAGCCTCTCTTTCAGCAGAAGTATGGTGTTAAAAAGCTTGTATTGTGAAATTATTTAGATGCGTAAAGTATAAATAGTGCAACAGTTGCAATGTGGTGGCATTTTCATCTTTAATCACAACTTTTCATCTGCTGTATCAGTGGCTGTTAAAATCCTATTTACACTTATTTTAGACTGGGAAGTTAAAAAAGGAATGAAAATGTCTCATAGAATGTCAATTTAGGCTTTAGGAAAATACTTTTTATCTGAATGGGGAAAGCTTTGCAAGGTCTGGATGGTTTGTAATGGCTGTCTGCATGAGCCAAATTAGGTAGGAGCAGTGCTTAATTAACTGTTATCTTAAGTATGATATCAAACTCATCTGTGTCTTCATAGAATTAAAGGAGAAAAAATATTCTGTTTATTTTTTGGTTTGATTGGATGGGGGATGGAAATCACTACCTGTAATCATTAAGAGCTTGCATGCTAGTGTTCAGTGATAACTTAAAACAAATTTGGCAGAGTGAAGAGATCTATACCAATTGTCTTTCACTTTTTTACTCATCTGTGTGTGGTACGTATATACTTTTTGACAGATTATTCCAGGTAAAAAGTATGCAGCAAGAGTTGCTCCTAACCATCTAAATGTTTATATCAATCTTGCAAACTTAATTCGAGCAAATGAATCACGCCTTGAAGAAGCAGATCAGCTATATCGACAGGCAATTAGCATGAGACCCGATTTCAAGCAGGCTTACATCAGCAGGTATCTTCTCTAGTTTGAGATACATATTCCTGAATAAATATTTATTTATTTACTTGCAGTGCTATGAACAGTATGTAATACAATTAATTAGCTGCTGGAATTGATACATTTTCAAATGAGAAAATGAAGATTTGAGGCAATAATCAATTATTCATTGCAAACCTTGTTCTTTTAAATTCCTGTTTCAAATGGTGTGTTTCCACATTGCCTGTGTTTTCAAACATTGTATAGGAAGATCCATTATAGATTAATGAATCTGAAAAACTCTGATTTTTAAACTCCCGGTTTAATTTTGAAGTAAAAAGCTTCTGGTTATTCTGAGTCATGGATCTTTCTTTATCCCTCTTATTAAAGATGGTGCAGAAAAGACAAGACTTAACTAAAAAGCACCTATGTGTCAGCTAAATAGATAGGAGTAATACAACTGTGAGTGTTGAAGTTTCTGTCTGCTGTTTTGTTAGTTGTGAATCCCATTGGGACTTGGGTAGGTGTTAGGCACCAAAACTATAGCCGTTGCAGTGTAATTGCAGAGCCAGTGTTGGAAACCCTCAATCATTTCTTTTTCTCTTTTTTGGGTTTTTTTTGGGTTTTTTGTCCTGCATATGTGTTTGTTGTACACAGACTTCCGAGCGCTTTGGGAATGATATCTAAAGAAGGTCAACCAAACAACAGAACAGTGTTATTTTACGTTTTCCTATACTGTGTATAGGAAGGCAAACTTTTTTGGGTTTTTTTTAAAGTCGTCTTTTATTTTCATATTGGTATGAATAAAAGTTGAAGGTTAAATCTGATTCTTTAACAGGGGAGAATTACTTTTAAAAATGAATAAACCTCTAAAAGCTAAGGAAGCTTATCTCAAAGCTCTAGAACTAGACCGAACCAATCCAGACCTGTGGTACAACTTGGCAATTGTTTACATTGAACTGAAAGATCCCACAGAAGCCCTGAAGAATTTCAACCGAGCTCTGGAACTCAACCCAACGCATAAACTGGCATTATTTAACTCAGCACTGCTAATGCAGGAATCTGGTATGTTGTCCCTTTATATATAAATATGATGTACTTGCATTTAAAGGACCCATACTAATTATTTTTTTTAATGAACTGCTTTACTTTTAGAAGGAAGAAGTTTGTAGGATCATCAAAGAAACTCCTAATTGTAACAGTCAGCTTTGTAATTTTTTGGTAGTGTATGGAATTTGTGCAAAGTGTACCTTAGCTAACCATCATCTTTAATACAAATGCTATTTTACAAGTTTTCTTATGCATATAAAGAATAGTGTTACACGAGAGTCTTCAAAATTGCACCTATATAATCTCTAAAAAACACCAGTTAAATACATGTAATGTCTGTGCTTTCCATTTATGTTGTTTGATTTCATTATTTATTGGCTAAAAAATCCTGCTGACTTCTGTATGCTTTAAATCTAGCCCTAGGAAATGTGAATGCTTTTATGGGTTCCTTTGTAATACTGCTAATTAAGATGAAGTAAGCCAGATTTTCATGAGTTTTTATTGTTTCATATGTGTAACTTCCAGCTATATAAGGAAAGTGTAAGCCTTCTGTGAATTCAGGCTGTTGCAATGAGTATTTGGCAAGTGACTAGTAAGGTTTGTTCCCCTGCTGTTGGGATGGTAAACTACTCCTAAGAAAGATTATATGGAGTTGACTGGAGCTGGTGCAAATGGATTATTCTCCATCTATCTTTTCACATTGTAAGTTAGGTAGTACAAAAATGCCTTGTTTCTTGTTTGTAGAAGCACAGTGGGCTTAAAAGAAGCAGAAGTGTTAACTGTCCAGTATTCATTACTCATACTGGAAGGTGCAGCATGGTTTCAGTAGATGAAAGAAGGTGGTTAAAATCGGCTCTGTGCTCCCACATCCATCAAAATCTGCGCCTTACTAAAGTTCTTTCACTGAAGTAGTCAGAAAAATAGCAGAGACTACAACCTACCTAGTATAGCTAATCCCAGTATTACTAGATAAGATTATTTTACTCTTATCTTTTTCAAACTGTGCAAATTAAAATATAGGAGTTACAGATTTATTGCTTTTGTGTTAGAAGATTAGCTTGGTTACATTTGAAGTCACCTTATGTGATCTCTGTCCTTAAACTCTTTCAGTCTTATCTATAACAAAATGAGATTTTTCTACTCCTAGTTTGCCTCTGAAAGAGCTCTTTTGTTAGAACTGATACCTTCTCTGCATTCCATTTGCTCAACCATACATGAAAATAAGTTCTCTCAAACTTGTGGAGACACCTTTTTTATCTGTTATACCAAACCTGAACATAACTCAGCAGATAATAGAATAATGATACTGACTTTGCAACAAGACAACTATAAGTATTTTTATTCTTTAAAGAAGGTAAATATTGTTTACTTTTGCTGTTACGTGGCAATAATAAAACCCTTTCCCTTGTACAGTTGTGTTAAATGCATTACATTTTAATTTATGTAAAAAATAGTAATTTATAGGCCTGATCTAAAAATTCTTGAAAGTAAATCTAGAATTAAATGCATTTTTCTCATTTAGGTGATGCTCGACTTAGACCTGAAGCCAAACAAAGATTATTGCATTACGTGAAAGAGGAACCACAGGATGCAAATGGGTACTTCAATTTGGGTATGCTGGCAATGGATGACAAAAAAGATGTGGAAGCAGAGACATGGATGAAAAAAGCCATAAGGTTACAGCCAAACTTCCGAAGTGCTTTGTTCAACTTGGCACTGCTTTATTCTCAGACAGCAAAAGAATTGATGGCTTTGCCTGTCCTGGAAGACCTACTGAGATACTACCCTGATCATACCAAAGGTTTGATTTTGAAAGGAGATATCCTTATGAACCAAAAGAAGGATATTGTTGGGGCAAAAACATGTTTTGAAAAAATTTTGGAGCTAGATCCCAACAATGTACAAGGAAAACATAATCTTTGTGTGGTTTACTTTGAAGAACGAGACTTAATAAAGGCAGAAAAATGTTTGGTTGAAACACTAGCACTGGCACCTCATGAAGAGTATATTCAGCGTCATCTGAACATAGTTAGAAGTAAAATTGCGTCACTTGGTGCTACAGAACATTTGTCACCTCCAGTAGATGGGACTGCAACTGTAGCTGCAACAGAAAAAAAAAATTCATTTCAAAATTTGAAAGAAGTAAAAACTGAGCAGAAAAACACCCAAACAGCAGTTGAGAACAATAAACAGTACTCCAAAAATAAGAAACGGACACAGAAAAACAGTATAGACAAAGAGACTCCTAAGAAATCTACAAAAGAATTGAAAGACATTGAGAAGAAGAGAGTTGCTGCTTTGAAAAGACTGGAAGAGATTGAACGTATATTAAATGGTGAATAGTCTTTGTCATGTCCCATTAGAGTAAGGGGAGAATACTATTTTCATTATTGTTTAATATGTGATCCAACTGAGAAGTGGTTTCAGTGCTTGGAAAACAGATGATGTTGACTGCATACCCCCTAACAGGCAGCCAAAGGCATCACCATGCTTCACCTGTGAAAACTGCAGCTTCTAAATATGTGTGGGGTGGATGGGAATCAAAGGATAAAGGGTTGAGAAAAAGAATCCTAGTAGTGAGAAAACAGTCCTCGTAAGAGCCATTGGTAGCCAGGGATGTTCAATATTGCTACCTTGAAAGAACCAGTGTAAGAATTGAATGGAGAATTAATGGTATAAGCCACATACTGCTGCTTTCCCCCATGTAAATCTGTTTGTATTAACATTGTCTTTGTTTCAGTTTACACCTCATCAGTTTAAATCTTTCTAGACTTCTGCTGTATGTGAAAAAGCGTTTTTCTTTGCGTTGTTTGTTTCAAGAACTTAACAAAAAGTCATCAAAATGCCACTAGGTGTAGTATAGGAGGATGCAACAACACTAAAATTTTCAGTTGTGTTCTAAATATGGAATGTTATAATAACATTTTAATTGTTCTTGCAATGCTAGTGGTTTGTACTATTTTACCTGATAGAAACCGTACGGTGGTCTTAAGACTCTCTTTTTGCTTTTAAAGGAATTGTGGATTTTTTTTCTTCAACTGTCAATCATCTGAATGTTTTTAAAAATAATATAAGAAGGGGTGGTTTTCTCACTTTCACCTCAATTCATTGGATGCTGATAAATGCACTTTTGGTACAGTAACCAGTATGCTATGCAGTAGTCTTTGACTTTGTATCAATGGCTGTGGATTGACCCCTGGGTGTAGTAAATTCTTCCTTGTTTATAGCAAATTGGCTTTACTGTTTCTGTCATTGGAACAGTATTTATATTCTCACGACTTTTTACAACACTAACGTAATCAATGACTGCTGAAGGCAGTGAGATAATAATTAAGCCACTGAATTTTGCAGCTTTTAACACAAGAAAATGTAAATAGTATCCTTCCATATACTAAGTTCTGTTGTTTTGATGCTTTGTCATGGGTGTGTGGTTTTTATTAAATATTTATTTTGACTATTAAAATACTGCCATTTATGCTTTTCCACTAATGCATCATTTTAATTTCTTACTTGAAATTAAAGCCTTTGCAATTTCAGTGTTGCTTTTAACTTTGTGCAATGCATATATTTTTGTTTAAATATAGTACCTAAACCTCATATTTTCCTTAATTATGAGAAAGAACAGTGCAAGAGCTAGGTTCAGTAATAATTTTAAGTTATCATTAAATCTAACTCTAACTCTATGTGTTTTGTCTTATTTCATGATGTAGAAGTATTCCATAGCAACTCTGCTATTTGAACTTAATCCCTTCCATAACAGCCTTGGGCAGTAACCGAGCTGTAAGATGTAATGTTTATCTCTGTGGGAGGGATTTGAAATGGCCAAAGGCCTTGGATGGACCTATTCTTTATTATCTGTCATTCGTAACATTACCACCACAATTGTGTGAGTTGTAATAACTAAGGGAATTAAAAAGTGGGGTTTTTAAAGCATGATTTTAAAAACTGCTGATAGGAACAGATGTGCAGCAGTTCTTGATACAACAGCATGAAGTGCTCCCTTTGTGCAGTGTAGTGAAGTACTCCCAGGAATCTGTTCACCACACCTTGAAAATTACTGTTTTATCTTTTCTGTGAGCAACTCTGTTACTTGTAGCTAAAATAGCTGGTGTACTGACCCTTACAGAAACACTAACATGCATATTAAATCTTCCCTCCAAACCTTTGTTTTATTAAACAACTAGCCATTGTTCTGGGTGAACATACCTTTGAAAGTGGAAGGAACTAAGTAGTAAGAAAAGGTACTTCCCCTCTGGTGGAGAAGCAGAGGTTCTCTCTTTTATGTCAAGAGCTTCTAGAGTCCTGTTGCCTCACTGCTTTTGTTCAGTCTGTAAACTGAAGAGAGGAGGAATGGCACATTCTCACTTTCTGCAGTTGAGCCTCTGTCAGGCTTCTCTTGACTGTCCAAGCAGCTGCTTTTTAGGGACTAGCAAAAATTGTTAGTTTTAATGATGCTAAGAGGTATCGTCAGGTTTAACTAGCCAAAATCATCACACATCCAAGGATACTAGAGGTACATCTTTCACTCTTTTAGCAGATACTATGCTCCTTTGTCTCTTTGAATGAAATTTTAGTAAAAACCAAATATTTTGACTAGTGTCAGTGCACTAAGTTTTATTTAACCTGCAAGGATGTGTCAACTATTTTAAAATTAAACTCTAATAGTAGAGAATAACAATTCTGTAAATCCAAGTGGTGTAACTCCTTAAAGTAACCAAAATAGCATTTATTCATAGAAAAACTTATCAAAGAGAATAGTTTTGGCTTTGTTCACTTGCAGAATAGAACAGAGTAATTGACGGATATTTTTCCCCTTTCATTTCAACCTCTTTTCTCCTCTTTCTGCCATCCTTATGTGCAAGAACACCATAGATGTTATCCCTTTTCAAAGCTCCTAATTTCACTAATACTCAAGAATTGGGAATTTTCAAGGATGGAACAGGCATCCTAAAATAATTTGTAGCCTTCTTCTCATTTAATGCAGTTGCTGTGGTTGCTTAAGAAACCTGAAGAAGTGTCTTATATCATCTTTGCATACTCAGCCTTACACATACAGCTGCAACAAGCATATTAACTGTTACACATATTTCTGCATTTAATTACAGTGTAGACTTATGTGTTTATCAAAACAACTTTTTGATATTTTGCAGATGAGCAAGGGTTGTTTAGCCTAGAGAAGAGGAGGCTGAGAGGACACCTCATTACTCTCTACAACTACCTGAAAGGAGGTTGTAGAGAGAAGGGAGCTGGCCTCTTCTCCCAAGTGACAGGGGACAGGACAAGAGGGAATGGCCTCAAACTCCGCCAGGGGAGATTTAGGCTGGAGATTAGGAGGAAGTTTTTCACACAGAGGGTCATTGGGCATTGGAATAGGCTGCTCAGGGAGGTGGTTGCTTCACCTTCCCTGGAGGTGTTTAAGGCACGGGTAGATGAGGTGCTGAGGGACATGGTTTAGTGTTTGATAGGAATAGTTGGACTCGATGATCCGATGGGTCTCTTCCAACCTGTTTTTTCTGTGATTCTATGATATGTGTAAAGAGTTAAAGGTGAATACGTGTAAATGTAGGGATTAATTGGATATGCATGCATACTGCTGGGACAAGTTGCAGTTGCAGAAAGACAATGTGTTATTGTAGATTAATTTTCAGTATCTTATATTTTTGTCTGCTTATGAAATGCCCTAGGACTTCATTTGCTAAATATTGTAAGTATTCATTATTTTCTATGTATAATTCTTTGCATTACAGTTAAAATCATGATCATTCAGATCTTTTTTTTTTCTTTTTTTTTTAGCCTGCTGTTTTTTACCAGTTCTATTAGGGAAATAGTCAAGTATTGTGAAGAATAAGAAATACTTTCCTATAACAGGGCATGTGGGAAGTGTTGGAGTCTCAAAGGAAGAAGTAGGACAAATTCTTTTCAATGTACAGTGCAGTTTGCATTGTGGTTAGGCAAAACTGGAAGAAATAAAGGTTAGCTAGGAAAAAAACATACAGGAAGATTGCTATGGAGGGTAAGTTTCATGTAAAGGAAAGCAAAAAAACCCACAATGTGTGCTGAAGGAAATAGAAAATTTCAGGTTTCTGCTCCGTTGTGGAGACTTAGTGAGCTATACTTTATTTTTGAACATGACAACAATCTCAGTATATTTAGAAGGAAAATTACATGCCAAAATCTTAGGTAAGTGTGTCTTTGCTTTAGCCTGTGAAACAATACTTACATATCTGTAAAACTTACAGGGACTTTTCATCCAACTCCTCGTTCCCTGCTGGCTCTGACGTAAAACAGACAGGCTCAGTACTCTGAAGAGGACACATGTTTATTCTGTGCCCATGGGGTGCAAAAAAAGTAAATTTTCTTTGTTTTCCAGGAGGTAGGACAATACTACTACTGAGTTCCCTCTAAATGGATTTAAATTGCCAGCAGTATGTTTTATTACTGAGCCCTCATTCACCACAGCTAGCTGAACCGTAGGCCTGTGGGACAGGTAGCCCTGTATTTGATAGGACTTAAGAGCAAAGCACTGATCTGCAAGAAATGTCAATTTTCTGATCGAGGAGAAACCACTCTCCCAAAGCAAAATCTGCTGAAGCATTTTGGCACTGCGCATGTAGGTTGTCCAGTCTCACATCTCAGCAGCTTGCCCTTCCTCACATCTGCTGAGTGTTCCAAGGCTGAGGGCCACAGAAAATAGCTCTTCAGGTGCAGTGGTTTAGCTGTCTGCCACTCTGTTACCCAATGAGATATTTTTTTTTTTTCCAAGATCTAATTGTACATTGTAGCTGCAAAGCTGCCCATGTATCATCTTCCAGGGTATGGCATTATGGACTGAACTTGCAGGCATTTGTTCCTCCCTGAAGTTTTCCTTTGGAAAGGCTCAGTGAAGATCAAACTCTTCTGGGAAGTCAGCAATCCACCATAGGCTATTGCAAACTTTGCAGTCTACAAAAGCACCAGGAAGAGTCTCACACTGGGTGAGCATAACACAGCTGGGCTTTCTCTTGCCAAGCTGCTGTAATCCACCTCCTGGCAAAATGTCTGGAGCTACAGCATAACCTGCTATTCTTGTAAAGTCCTGCTTCAGCTGCTGCCACATAAGCAAAAGTATACTGCATCCACTTTCAGCCTAGGAAATCCTGCTTTGCTTAGACAACAAGCTTGAGAATTGAAAGGCAGATGCTGCAGCTTCTTTCTGTCCTTCACCTCATTTCCTCTCCATACAAAACTGTAACACTCTGTAGTGTTTCAACTGATCAAAACTGCACCTATCCCCTGAACCTCCAACCTAACACAAAAATGTAAGACATTCCTACCTGAGATAAAAGTAGAGGTTTACTCTATTACATTGACTACTATGCTGCTTTTCTTTTTTTTTTTAAGAAATAATTCTAGGGAGATTTCACATTCTTTTTACAGTATTCAGGGAGTTGATAGTGCAGTTGGTATTCTTTGAAAACTGCTTTGTGCAGTCTATGATTTAGTGCCTGTCTAGAAGCCAATAGTCTTGCATGCAGGGTATATGACTCTCTTGCAAACAGCCAGAAAAACTGGTATGAACACACGAGCAAACAAAAAGCACTATTAACAAAGCTGCTATGAAACAAAATGCTAAAACTGCAACACCTTTCTGTCCCCAAAATCACAAAACTTCTTGTATGATTATCCTGGGATGGGAGCAGCGTAATAAACTATGCAACTTTCTTGGGCTAGGAAGCAGTTCAAAAAAAAACCCCACCTTTAAGCTTCCCCTCCACAATGTCATACAAGGTAACTAGAAAGATATTTGGAATTTAGACATACCATGTACTCTGAATTAAGGAAAGCTGTTCAAAAGAAAGTATATAATGTTAATACTCTAAACAACTGTTGGCTGCAAGAAGTATACTATCAAATAGTATGAACTGTTTCATGTTTGTTTGAGTGAACTCAAACTTTTTCAGATATGGATGGAAACAGAAAGAAAGCAAAGGCTTGAGTTTGTAGGGCTTTGCGTTTCAACCTTCACCTTGTAATTATGGAAAACTGTATATATATTTGCCAAAACTTTAGTTATTGGTAGGTCAATGTAGCATACAAATTGGTGTATTTGATATAGTTTTGGAGGGTGATACAATTGAAAAGCGTTGTTCAAGGTTATGAATTGTCTGTCTTTTCTGTGCTGTAACTTATGAATGTGAAGCCTTGAAGGACTGCAGATAGAATAGTAGCAAGCATTAAAATACAGCAAGTTGTTCAGGTTTCCTACACCCAGTCAGCATATATGTTTGTTTCTTATATGTAATTATCAGCATATTGTCTTTTTAAATACACATAGCAAGGATATTTTTAATTATATGTGCATTCATCCACGCACAATGAGAGTAGGTGGAGGAGGAAAATACAACAATTACAGGATGTCTTGCCAAAAGTAGAAGTCGTAAATCTTTATTTTCTTTTTTTAAATGCCATCTTGAAAGTGGACTCACCTTTCTGTCCTTTGCAATTGTTATATCAGTCCTATGCTTTTTTACTACGTGATCATCATTAAGAGTGCAGTGCTGTAGCACTAACTCCTCAGTGCTGAGAACTCAAATGAGCTTGTGAAAACTGGTTCTTGCAGCATGGGAGTTTAATGTTTGTCTCTCCTCTGTTTTAGGCTGAATAATCAAGGCAGACTTTTTTTGTTTGGGTGCATTGCTTCACCTACAGGAATATCAGACATTAGGGATCACTATCTCAGTTTGCAGGATACAGCAATTTCTCTGTAAAATTGTGCCTTCTCATTAGCAGACAAAGACAGTACAATGATACCGGGCACATCTGAAAGCTGCAAACTGTACAACCAAGGGAATTCAAATTATAATTTTAAAGTGTTCTTGAAATCTATTAAGATAAAAGGTATGAAACTGCTGCTGTTCTCAGAAGTGATACAAAAAAATATGGTTTGCCTTATTCAGTTAAAAAAAACAAAGATGACAATTGATAAAAGACGTTTAAAAGGAGCTTCTGAAACACTTTCTACACTTTTAAACAAGTTTTAAACAGGTCTGGAGTGCTGGGTTTTCTTCAGCCGTACACATAAATATTTATCGCTTTTCCAATATATATAGCTACAAACAAATAAAGACAATGAAAGGTAAGTGAAAGCTTATTACTCATGAAATTTGAATACTGAACAGAAACATAGAAGAAGATGCATGCGTATTATTACTCTAGATGTATTTATATGAGTGGGTTTGCATGAAATTAAAGTATCTGATAAGTATTATTGAGATGAGTCATACTATAATTCTGCCCCTTACATAGGTGAATGTAGTCAAGATTTCAGTGCAAATATTTAGGTTTAAATTTACATTTACAGGCATATTCCTTCAGTTTTTTAAAAATCTTTTTGCAAAAGAACTGATTTGCTAGGATATTCATGAAAAGCAAAAATAGGAAGCACAATTAAGTGTTGAAGTGATTTCCTTTGGGTCAATATTAATGAAATGTATATATCTGAACAACAATGTGTACATTGCATAAGGATAAAAGAAACAGTAAAAGTACCAAGATCAAGAAATTGAAATGATGCCTTAGGATTTTCCAGTTAATTTGCACCGATTTATCTTCTGATAAAAAGAAGCAGCACTCTTTCTATTCCTTTACCTGTTGACTGTCCTGTCTGTAAGACCCTTTCCCTCCAGCTTACAAGCACAAAAGAAGTTGACTGTAGAAAAAGAAAACTCTTAAAACACAAAGTAACTGAAATACAAAATACATCTAGGATTTTTTCTCTTAAAACTTAATAGCGAAGTAACAAGCATTGTTGTCTCAGACTGTCTTGTATGTGGGTGCCCTAAGAGCCTTCAACTCATCAATTACTACCATCTCTTCACTTCAGAGTTTAAAAACTATTTAATATGATTGTTTTCACTAGTGTACTGTTCTTCTTCAGCTTTAGATGAAATAGTATAAAGGGATCGAAAGCGAGATTGAATTTCAGTAGCACAGTCTCTCATGTTTCTTTAATACCTTTAGGTTCTCTTTTCATTGTTTTCTTATGTTCTTCTCTTTCTGTGGCAATCGTACTTTCTCACACTGCCAGTGTTCCAAGACAGAAGGCTATAAAATGGAAAAAGAAAGAGAAGAGGCACTAACTGAAGCTTTTTAAGTCTTTATACAAGCATTACAAATAAGCACCTTGAGTGTCCTGCTTTTTGTTTTTGATTTACGTGTATATTTAAAAGATATATATATAAAAATCACATTTAAGTCTTTGCAAAACAACTGGAACATGAGTATTGCAGCATTTACTAGGAAGAATGCTCATTTTGCTTTATTATTGAAAGCTATTATTATTGCTATTTGGAACTGCACTGCAGAAAAATACCTGCTGGCAGTAATGACCAATTTACTACTTGAGGTTTCTGCCTAGTGTGCAGTAGTTGCATAAATCACATTAATGATTACCTAAGTGCAGAGGCTTCCAGAAATAAATCTATAGACCTGTAGAACATGTAGAGCATAACACCACGTAACTGACATTTGCTATTGCATCTTGTGCTTGGGTTTATTTACTGCTTGGAATCTGGAAGGGTTTTGAGAAGGTAATAGTTTTTGCTTCCAGAGGCAGCAACTGTTAAAACTGTTTTTCATCTGCTATCCATTATCACTTCAGAGGTGAAGGCTGTTATGCTTATACTTGGCCTCTTGGTAATTATCTCCTTAAAAGGAGGAGCAGAGGGGAGAGTCAACAGGCTAAACCAGAACAAGATGTCAAGATCATGAATGAAATTATCTAGTATTGTCCTATATTCCTCTCCTGCATTTAGCTTTTGCAGACAGTCTTTCTTGAGGTCCTAGTAGCAACTTTGGTACAGTTTAGGCCAGTAAGGATATAAATCTTAAGCAGAAATCCAACCTATGTCCTTCATGTGACAGGATAAATTGCAGTGCTCTGAATAATACCAGTAGAAGATATGACCTCTGACCTAAGCTGGGCAGCTTATCATCATAGTAGTATGTGATGATCTAAACTAGGAAATAAATAAAAATGGCATTTCCATTATATATTGGGGACTAGCAATGAAGCATCTAGCATCTTACAAATCTTCTTAATTCTTCTGAATTATGTTCACCCTCATGATATCACTCATTAACATTTCTCTGGGACTATAGATTTCCTCTTAAGAGGTTATTTCTTTTCTGTGACTGCATAATTAGAGGTAAAACAATAATTTGTTTTAAAATGTTACTGTCAGTTCCCATGCTCAGAAATGTCTAATGTAAATTCATGATTATTATGTATGTATGTATTGAAGAGCCTGTATGTAGAATTGTACTGACCAGTGAAAATGATTTGAAGACCACGTCTGGAATATCACAGGTATGTGACTGAAAAGGTTTTAGATGGGGGGGAAAAATTCATCCAAGATTTTTGAACATAAAGTTATAACTGGAGTGTCAAGATGTGTTTACTCCACAGATTAACGGAAGCTTGAGTATACGCTAGAGAGATATCACTTCAACTTGCTTTTCACTCCTGGTTTTCTAACATTCACTTTCAGGGACTGAAAGTAGGTTACATAGACTATGTTCTAATTTGATGTGACTGCTTTTAAGAAAATTCTGCTGTGTTTCCAAGGTGGTTGGGGGCTGTAGCATACGATGTGTGAAAAAGGGCTTTAAGATGATGAGTTTGCCTAAAGAAAAGGGGCTTCTTACTGCAGTCTTCAATTTCAGTGGGTAGTTGCACAGAAGCTGCCACCAGATTCTCCTCAGTGACACGTAGCCAAACGTAATGGACACAAATTGCAACAATGGAAATTCTCATTAAGTGCAGGAAAATAATTCTTGTCCGAATTCCCATTTGCTGATGAGCGCATTATTCAGAGGTGTGTCCCTCCGTTGGCATATTGCCTGTTACAGGCTCTTCAGCAGTCACGTCCTTGTGAGAACAGGACTGTATTGGCCAACCACTTTAGCAGAGTTGGAGCAAGACATTCTGCTGTGCCAGATACTGCCTGGCCTAACTCCAGCCACACACAGTAGAATTTGAAAAGGTGCAGAGAAGGACAACAGCAACTAAATTCATGCAAAGGCATCACAACGGTCATGCATTAGTTATACCAGGGTTTTCCAAAGTAGAAGAGATTGAGGGAAGAATCATAGAATTTACAGTAAAGGGGAAAACAATTCATACCTTCTTTCTGAAATTCTGCATTGTAGAAACCACAGATGACAAAAGTTTATGGATTTATTGGAGGGTAGATAAAATATATCCAGAGGGGAAAGACAATAGGCAATCCTGCAATATTAGGAGGAAGTTTTTCACACAGAGGGTCATTGGGCATTGGAATAGGCTGCCCAGGGAGGTGGTTGATTCACCTTCCCTGGAGGTGTTTAAGGCACGGGTAGATGAGGTGCTGAGGGACATGGTTTAGTGTTTGATAGGAATGGTTGGACTCGATGATCCGATGGGTCTCTTCCAACCTGGTTGTTCTATGATTCTATGAATATTGACTAGGACAGTCACTAGCGATGTTCCTGAGAGAACTTGGCACTGAACTTCTTTAATATTGTTATGAATGGTCCTGTTGGAAACACAATAAAATTCTTGCTTCTATCTGTTGGCAGTATAAATGTGTAAGCACTGTCTGTACAGGGTAAGGTGCTGTATGGAAATCACTTGTTAGATATGGATTAGTGGAAATGGGATGAAATTCAGTAACAGGTAAATTGATACTCCCTGGTACTGGTGTCAGACATCTGTTGAAAGTTATAAGTCTGCAAAAAACTAAAGTGGAAATGCACTTTGCTGTCCTACATAATGTAGCAGGATTATAAATTACTGAAATCACTTAGCCAGAAAATTAGGTGACTGTGCTGAAAAGGTAACTCTTGTAGAAATAGAGATGTTCCTACACAAAGCACTGGTAATGCTCATCTGGAATACTCTGTTTTGAATACCCATGCCAAAGATCAATAAATTTAAACTAAAACAAATACATAAAATCTTTATTAGTGGTATAAGGAAAGCAGGAGAATTATCTTCTGCAAAGTGAAAGAACTTGTTATCTGAAGTTAAACAAGTCAAAAGGGCAAGATATTCAGTAGGAGGACGAAAACTGGAAGAAAAATTACCATTTAGGCTGAATGCCAATATTTGTACAAAAACAAAAAGGGAGAAAACATTTATAAATAAACTTGGGCTGGAAATGAGGCAAAAAGCCCAGACTACTGGAACAATATATTTTGGGACTCTTCCAAGGAGAATGGGGGGTGCAGGGAGAGTTATTTTAAGCTGAGGCCATGAGCATTTTTGAAAGTGACTGTATGAATTGCTACTGTAATAACAGAGAACTAAACTTTGTGATCCAGGGAGGTTCATTGTAATTTTGCACTTCTTCAAAGCACTGTTAAAAAATGAGAGGAATTTTCATCCCATCTTCTCCTTATTCTACAGTGTGTTTAAATTGCAAGTATTCTTGTGAAAGTGACAATGCCTATTGCAAATTGACACATTTTGCAAGAGGGATCTTTCTGTATAGAACAAAATCAGGTACTATTAAAACTGCTTGTTTGCAGTGCTTATAATCTTACTGAAATCTTAATGCAACAGTGAAAATAAGTTGTCTAAGCTTTTGTATTTATTTTATTCCTGAATTATCTTACTATCTCACTCATTTGAGTTAAGAAACTTCCATTATACATGTAGAAACCATGAAGCTTTAAAAGAACAACTCAATGTTGTTGAGACAAATCCCTTAATGTCCAAAGCATCACAGTCTTGCTTGCTTAGTTACTGGTGCAGTTCACAGGGGAATATGTCAAGTAACTGAAAGTTTGCAGTGCAATTTAGGTTTTTCAATGCGAATATTGTGTTTTATATACATTGGAGATGGTAGTGAAAGCCTTACAAAACATTGGAGTGAATCGGTATTGTGGGTAATATGAAATTAGAGAAGAATAGGCAGATTTATCCCTTTTTTTCCTTGTTTCTGTACCCTCTAGCTTGTAGGCTGAGATGACACAGTTTGCTGCAAGCATGTCTGGAATAATATGTATTTACTTTAAATTATAATAATAGTCAACATGGAAAAAATGGTTATAAATAAAAAAGAAACAGAAAAGCATTATTTTTCACTGGATTATATTTTTATATTTTAATATGATATATAGTTCTGACTTTGTATGTATGTGAAAAGTAAATCATAGGCACAGGATTGTCCCCTAGAAACATTTTAACATTTGTTACATTTATTAAATTTATTGGAAAAGAAAATTTATTTCAGACACATGTTTTACATGTTGAAAAAGAAAGAATAGTGAAAGCAATTCTGAGATCATTATGAAGCAAGAACAATATCAAAGAATGTAGAGAAAGTATATTTAAAAAGAAAATGAAGTCCTGGAGCTTCCAGGTTCTCTCTTTTAAAATTATTGAACACATTTTTAGAAAATGTCATCTGATCCTCATCCAGATTTGTTGTGTGTCTCCTTTCTATTTCTGACAATATTAATATTTTGTATTTTTAAGTGTTTCCTGCTCGTATTGCAGTAAAGGTTTGACATTGCAATGCTGAAGGCTTTGCTCATAAATATGCCCTGGCACATACACCAGACAACAGGTATAGGCAATCCTGACAACCTCTACTGCTGCTCTGAGATGACTGAATTGCATAACCATGATCCTGAAACAGCATAAATCATTGCAGGGCTGCACCTAATTTAAAACATTCTTATTTGAGCAGCAGAATTTTAATACAAAACCTAAAAGTGTGTCCTAATTCTCATCAGTCAGTGTCTTCTCAGTGTTGAAATGCTGCTTTTCCAGAGCTTGCTTCCCATTGGACACACAGAACCATCTCCTGCACCTCTACCTGCTGTGCCGGTAGCCCAACCCTCATGCTTCTGTGTTCTGAAAAGAGGATACAGGCAGTTTGTCATCCATCCTGATTCAACAAACTTTTCCTACTCTTGCAACTGGAAATAATACTATCTGAATAGAAGTTTGCCTTGAATTACAGGAATTTTCACATATATTTTCAATTAACTTGCATAAGCACATCGCACAGAAGAATAAATGAAATCAACTGAGGAAACAAATTCTGTGGGATCTGGAGCAAAAGAACTTGGGAAGAGAGGAGGTCTTGAGGTTAAATCTCACACGCTCATAAACTCTTCTACTGTTAATCACAGAGTTTGTTTGTACTTTTTAAATCTCTAATGAGTTATATGCATGAAAACACATTGTTCCCAGAGAAGCTCATGTGGGTTTATAACAATCTGACTATGCAAATACTCGTAACTTAGAGTCAGCAATGAATTATATAACTCTGACATAAAATCCTGCTCGAAGATTAAATTTGGCGTGAGACTTCAAAAATATTTCTGCTTTTAATATATGTGGGAGATAAAGTGCTGGATGGGATATCATTTTGATAAGCCTAATCACAAATTCTGTAGAAATAATCTTTAGTGAATAGGAACTTTGATGACGGCAATACACATATAAAAAGGAGAATGTCTATAGAACTTAATGCTACTATACATAGGTTTTTGTGTACGTAGATGTACATCTCAGAAATTAATCCTTCTAATAGACTGAGAATCTGAGGAATATTTTCCAAAGGAACCTGAAAAATAACTTCTGAAAACATATTGATTCATAATTTGTTGCAGTTAACCTGTTAATGATTAATGTTGCTAATACTACGTATTTCAGAAACATATGCAAATATTAAACTTTTCAGAGTAACTCTATAATCCTTATGATTATTTGAACTTACTGGAGAATCAGCTTTTATTCTGCATTTGTAGGTATCAGCTATTCTGACTGTATGGCAGACCAATTTTATAGTAGTTCTATAAGATCACAGATTATTAGAATAAACACTAGACTTCTTTAGATGATCAGAAGCAAAGACTGAACATGACCTTTGACTGCAATTTACATGACCAAAATAAGAATATACTTGAAGTTAAGAATTTTTAGGTCAAGTATGTTAAAAATTTAGTATTAAATACTGCACTGCATGGAAATTTTTGGTGTAATCTTTTCCAGTAGATTTAGCTTTGATATGCTGCCTAGTGATTTAAAAGAAGTCCAAATTATCGCTGCATCCCAAGCAAAGCTGAATTCTATGTACATATTGTGTAGTTAACTTGCATTGGAGACTTTAATACTCATACAAAAAAATAACATTTTTATTACTTTTGTCTTCAATTAATTTTAGGCTATAAATTTTTCATACTCTGAGTGGACTTTGAAATCTCTGCTTTCTCTCTGCTGGTGTCAGCAATAGTTCCATGATTCATCCTTTCTTTTTCAGGACAAGCATCACAGTCAAGAGGCTTGCTTGGAAGTATTACTCTTAATTTTTAATGAATGATGTGGTATTTAAGAGGAAGAGAAGGGAGGAGAAGGGAAGGGAGAAGGGGAGAGAAGGGAGGAGGGAGAAGAGAAGGGCAATTGTGAATGGTATAAGTGAGTCCTGTCTTTAAATCAGCTCTATCTCCTACAGGAATTTACCCTAGGGTTTCAGGCTTGTTGATTAGTGTATGAAAATACCCTTGCACCACAGAGGTGGAGATATTTTTCTGGATGTTAGGTGTTATTAGGTGTTCTGTCCCTATAGGCTATAGAAAAAGTATGATGAATCCCTGAGTGTTACTAATGTTTTTTTTTTAACAGGAATCTGGAATGGGAGGTATATAGTACATCTGATCTGTGTTCAACAGAGGAAGCAATATGCTGGTGAGAGGGGTCTAAGCAATGAAAGGTCTTTTTCCTCAACCTTCTGAACAAAGAAAGGACATAGACCTACATGTAAGAGCTGCCATTCTTGTAACCTCTTCAGTCATACCATTGGGTATTGAATAGCTGCACATGTTCAGGCACCTGTCCCTCAGCTTGTATGTGCATTTTGACATCTTTATAACACCTATCTAATTTGTGAGACTGCAGTGGTAACAAAAACATATCAAAATGGCAATGGGAACCTTTCAAAATTATTTCCTTTGCTTACTATGTTGTTTCTTTACTGCCAGCTGGTCCAACAGAAAAAAACAGAGGTATTAATTTCTTCTTTGATCTTATCAGGCAAGTACAATTTCTTTCTTGCTGGTAGTGATGTAATGTATATCACAGAGAGCAGGACCTATACATGTCCTCTAAAGGCAGATTGTATAATTTCCTCTTTGGAATCCAAGACACTGACTTTCTTACTGGACATCTGCTATCATGCAACAAATGGAAGATGATGCATTGAGGGAAATCAATGAATAAAAATAAGTCCTATAAATTATAACGAGTATTTCTATTGTACAAGACAAAGTTGTATACAGGCTATTTAAAAATTACTCCCTCACTTTAGAAAATTCATGCTTAAAAGGAGAGTTAATTGTACCAAGGGACATGGGAACATTATTTATGATATTCCCAAGAGTCACACTTTGGAGCAATTTGACAGTAGAATGGATCATAAATATCCTTAAGTAAACCATTGTTGAAAAAGTCAGTTTTAGAGCTTTATTGTGTTTTGTTCACATGAGCTTTTGATGATTCAATTAAGTTTTGGGGATGTCAACAGAGGAGTCTTACTGGCATGGGGGAAATCTGCCAGGACTTTTGGTGGATGAGCAGTAGGTGCAGAAAAGCAGCATTGCTGCAAGCAGTGTGACCACCAAGCTTGTAATAGCCTGGTAACTGACCTTGAGAGTAACCTTGTAAATGTAATCTTCTAAGGAGATTTACTAATTCTCTTAGCAGTGAAGTAGCCAAAAACATAACAATAAGCAAAGTCAGGGCCACAGTCTCCCATCTTACTGGAAAGTGCTTTCAAAAAGAAAACATACTGTCAAAGCAGAATGCTGATTTTTCAGTCATTTAGGGGGATTGTATTTTTCTAAGAAATATCATGAATTAATGTCTTTTACTGTCACAGAAAGAGAACATTTAGTCTTAAATTCAAATTCTACAGGTGCTTTAACTGAAGCGTAGTTGAAAGACACACATGCTAAGTTCTCAATGCTATTCAGTAAAACACAATAGCAGTATTTCACATATCTTGTTATTGTCAAGTCCATCTTCTCTTTGCAGGTGAAAATATTGAAAATACTTGTCTTTGTAACAGGTTCATTAGTTTGGTTTACACTCTTCTTCTAAAGTCTGTTAGTTCTGCAGAAAGGCAAAAGTGGAAAATTGGAGTCTCAAAAGTACGTTGATTTTGGCCGTTGACAAGGTTTACTTAGTAATCAGTTTTAAGTATGCTATGAGAAACAGATATGCATTAAAATAGAGATGCATTATCATGCAAATCTGAAACAAAATGAGTCAATTGTGTAACTGGAAAGACTTAAGAAATATTTGGGGAAAATTTCCATTTCATCAACTAGGGTGTAATGGATAAGTAATTTCCTGTCTGTGATTATAGATAACAGACTGATACATCACTTCCCTCGTTGTTCTAGTCTAAGATACTGTAAGTGATTCACTAAGAAAAACCTATAACCCCTCCAAAAAA
Source organism: Coccyzus lansbergi (assembly GCA_033558105.1). Lineage (NCBI taxonomy): Eukaryota > Metazoa > Chordata > Aves > Cuculiformes > Coccyzidae > Coccyzus > Coccyzus lansbergi. Next base: position 1,554,093 of record JAUMJK010000139.1, on the reverse strand, counting down.
ACCCAAACCAACAATTTTTTTACATTAAAAATATATTTATTATTTGGTCCAACAAAAGTTTTAATTGCTGTTAGAGTCTAACAGTATTAGAAGGCTAACCCAGAAAAATAGCTAAAGGAAACATAACAAAACTATTAACAGTATATATCATTTATTAATTCCTGCTGCAAAAAAACAAAGTATTATTTTGTACTGTAGAGGATTTTTATTTAAAAAAATCAAGGCAAGCTTAGAGTAATGCTAAATCCCTGTACAGTCTCTAAAACTGAAAAATATTAGAGGCTGTTATCTGTATGTAACTAAGTCAAAGAAAGACCTTCCATTTTTGATGAGGCTTGGAAAAAGAAAAACAATGAATCTTTATTATTGCTATCTAATTTACTGTACTGCACAATCTTAGCCCATACACTTCTAGCACTAAGATTAGTTTTCATTAGCAAGTTATAAGCAGTAGCAAAACAACTAAAAGGGAGAAAGAAGCATGATACGGTACCAAATACTGACCTCTGATTTAATGGAGCATCTGGAACATATTGTCTTTACCAGGTCTTACTTATTAGTGATACTCAGTTCAACTACTTATATAGCCTGATTTTTTCTGTTAATAACTGTTAACCAAGACCGGAGTTAGCTTTTAATGCTACAAACTTTTAAATTGCTGCACAGACCTGCTTTGTGTTATAGAGAGTAAGCCTTAGTCTCCTCTTACTAGCTGGAGATCAGAGTAATTCTTGCTCTGACATCCTGTAACATTTATCTCTATTGGAAGATCACTGTGAAGTGGACATTCATGAAATGTCATAACAGTATTAACTAAGACTTTGGGGATTTGTGCATATGTATTCAGATTTATTTGGATTTTTTCAGACTTATTCCTACTTTTAATTGTAAGGTGGTTATTTTTAAGAGGTATTTATAGCTTACTTGTCCTCGTATTTCCTCTCTTAAAGCTGTGTAGGTGAGGAGTGAATGCTCCCTGCCCTGCTTCCAGTAATCCAAACTTCCAATCTATTTTTTTTTAAAATATTTTAAGCAGACCAACATGAAACTGCTTTTGATTTTTTGGGTTTTTTTTTGCATGGCCTGCCTTCTTTTATTTTTTTCTTTTTCATTTTCTTTATATATATGTATATGTACACAAATTTAGAGGACAAAATTACCTGGTGCTTACTATCAAAATACCTCATACTGCACTTCTACAGGACACATTTATTGCATGACAGGATTTATTTTGATTCAACTCCCAACAGGTGTGAAATTCCAAGTTTTGCAGTTGAGATTCTTTTCTTTTTTTAATAAATATTTATCTTCTAAGTCACTGTGGATCATGTATACCTAACCTCTTTGAGTAGAAAATCAGAAATTATAGAACATTATTTTCATAATTCAAAAGGTTTTGTTATATGAATTTGAAAAATACAAATTTCTTTGGCTATTTTCATCCTATTTCAAATTTAGTATAGAACAAGCTTTTCTTTTAATTAACTGTGATTCCATTACATTTTTTTGTAAGTGGATATAAATCTTACTTGTGTAAATACACCACTGTGCTCTTGTATCTTACTTTTTCTACAAATTCTGTGCCTGAGATCTTTCATGTAGTTCTACCTGCCTTAAGTGTTCTGATCTGATTTTTCTTCTAGAAGCACTTTTCAAAATTTTTGAGGTCTTATTTATTATAATGTATTTGGTTACTTATTTATTATAATGTATTTGGTTGCACTGAAGAAATAAAGTATATAAAACATCAGAAGTCATACAATCATACAATAGTTTGAGTTGGAAGGGACCTTAAGAGATCATCTAGTTCTAACTCCCCTGCCTAACCCCACTAGACCAGGCTGCCCAAGGCCCCAACCAACTTGGCCTTGGAACACCTGCAGGGTGTTCATCCCCAAATCTGTTGCTTATCTACGACAATAGGCTGCAAAACATACAGCAGGAAGGACTGGCTTGAAGGCATTTGATGTTTGTAAAAAAATCCACAACAGTATCCAAGCTGAAGAGGTGATACATGATCAGCCTACCAGAACAACTCTGAGCATGTGCATATGCGGGTAAAGTCCAGGCTACATTAAATTAAAAAAAAGAAAAGTCAGTGCATATGCAGGTAGAGTCCAGGCTACATTAAATTAAAAAAAAAAGAAAAGTCAGTGCATTTGTCAAAGTCTGTTGCTGCTGCAGTTGGTTTTTTTGTTTTTGGTTTTGGGTTTTTTCTTTTTTTTTCCCTAAAGCTTTCTTTTGCTCCTTATTGCGCAGACCACAAACAAAGAAGGGGGAGGGGGAGAATAATAACAGTCGGGCACAGATGAGAAAAAGCTGTAGTGACACCAAACCTCACAACATAAGCGACGAGCATGTGCAAATCGTAAGAGGAAGCTATCCCCTCTCTCACAACATGGTTTGAGTGTTTTGACACACATGACTGTGGGTTAGTAAGGCTGCTCCTAGTACGTGCCATTATTTAAGGAAGGGGGAAGGGGAAGAAAGCTCAGATCTTCAAGCATGTGGAGCAGATCTACAATGTTACTGTAGGCTTCAAAAGCATGATCACAGGTTGCTTTCATTTATTCACCATGCAGTCAAGAGCAAAACCACTCCCTTTGAAAGTGTGTCCACAATGACACCTTGACCTTCAACACATCAGGTAAAATTCAAAGCCCAAGTAGAGTCAGCTTTTCACAGTTCCTTTCAGTGGGAGGGGCAAGATGGTCTGTCATCTGTGGGCTGATGAGGGTTTGGATGAATTTCTGAATAGAGGGGTGGAGGCAGGAAACGGAACTCCTGGATGTATGCAAACAATGGTCCTGGAAGCGCTCTCTCAAAGTCATCACGAGCACCTATAGGTGCAAGGCTGGACTGTCTCTGTTCCTCTGTGACCACTTCTGCATAGCTGGGAGGTGCTTCAGGTCTTTCAGGCAGTGTCAGCCCAAGCCAGTTCATGTTCATGCTACACTGGCTGCTCACACTCGAAGTTCTGCTACCAAATGGGTGTAGAGGAATGGTACCAATGACCAGTGGCAGATTAAGGAACAAAGCCATGGCATCAGGAATATCAGCATATATCATCAGTGAATACTCCACACAGATTATACTACAGTCCAGGACTGAAGGGGAAACAGGTGGAATTTTCAGCTGTTTGCCATTCCAGGTTTCAGTTTTGCCAGATGACAAGGAATCCCCACGCAGGTTGGCAACAAGCTGCTTGACTTCCTTCATTTTCCCTTTGGCATAAAATGCCTGCGTTTGGTAAATGCCTGCCTTTGGCACCACCACACGGAAGAGCAGTTCTCAATCTCAGCAAAGATCTGAATTGATTCACCTGAGGTGTAGCCCTTCCTTTCAATTTTGGCACTTAAGGATATGGGGCTGGAGGTACAAAACATACATCTGGATTTCTATTCTGTTCTTTGTCTCCTGTAGTTCTGAAACTTTTAGATGAGTTCTAAAGCCTGTTTCTTATTGCTGATTCAAGCTAATGATTTCCATTTAAAATAGTGAATTTTGTAGCCTTTTGAATTAGGTGGACTTCCTGCACAGGTCATTAAATCAAACAATGTACTTTATATTGATATTAAGCAGATTCAGAACATAGTATTTACATTTATTATGAAAAATGTCCTTAAGTTCTGCCAACAGAATCTGTGCACTGACTGAAATATTGATCAGAATTTTTAACAGATAAACAACCCTAAAATTGACACAAGTAGCAGCAAATACACATTTCGTCTGCTTAGTTTGTTGGTTATGCACATATGTCAAATCTGTCTCTACTGATCTAAAAATTGCAGATAGAGTTTAGTTGTAACTCACTCAATACCATGAGCTGTATGCCTAGTCTTGCTATAAATTGAAATTGTGTGATTTTTCCTGGCTATGTTCCAAGCTGATTTTAACAATTGCAAGCATTCTACGAAAATATTCTATTTTTCGTGAGGAAAAATTATAATTTCATTGCAAAATCTTAATTATTGATGAGAGGCCATAAATTTCTGATATTAGAAAAAACATTCCAGGTAAAAACATTGAAATGGATTTATGAGTTCAGTGTACCGCATTCACCTGGTATAAAGCCTACAAACACAAATCCTCTGTCAAGTATCAATTGGTGATGATGCTGCTCAGATGCTAGTTTCATAGAATCATAGAACAAGCAGGTTGGAAGGGACCCATCAGATCATCGAGTCCAACCATTCCTATCAAACACTAAACCAAGTCCCTCAGGACCTCATCCACCCATGCCTTAAACACCTCCAGGGAAGGTGAATCAACCACCTCTCTGGGTAGCCTATTCTAATGCCCAATGACCCTTTCTGTGAAAAACTTCCTCCTGATGTCCAGCCTAAATATCCCCTGGCAGAGCTTGAGGCCATTCCCTCTTGTCCTGTCCCCTGTTACTTGGAAGAAGAGGCCAGCTCCCTCCTCTCTACAACCTCCTTTCAGACACTTGTAGAGAGTAATGAGGTCTCCTCTCAGCCTCCTCTTCTCTAGGCTAAACAACCCCAGCTCTCTCAGCCGCTCCTCATAGGGCCTGTTCTCCAGCCCCTTCACCAGCTTTGTTGCTCTTCTCTGGACTCATGTCTAGTCTTCTCTGGACTAGATTGTGTCTATCCACAAAGTATGAAGAGTAGCAAATCTCTAATTTTCCCCACTCAACTGGATACAGAGCTAGGCTTTTTTGATAACTTACTCTGCTCTAGTGCCATGAACAACACATGAACATCCTCATGCAAGCTATTCTCTAGCTTGTTATGGCCTTTTCTCATTCCAACAACAAACTTAAATTTGAGCCCCTCAGGATTAAAAATGCTAGGACAGGCAAACAGAGGCAACAGTAGGAATAGGAAACAAATATCAGCCTTGCTTGCCAACATTTGCCAACATTGTCCTGAAAGAAAGGATTCATTGAATAATGGCAAGTCAGTTGTTTACTACATTTATTTATCATAAAGCAGATCAATGCTTGCTTCTGAGGAATACGTCAGTATTTCATATTTGCTTTTCCTAAGACAGAACTAATAATATATAATCTGCTGACAGTAGTTTTTCCAATCCATGCTTAAAAAAGCACAGTGGTTGGGTAGTACAGCTTCCCTTGTTTATTTATATTGATGATGAATTGCCTTTGCGTACAGGTCAGTCATAAGGAAAGCTGCCTGTAACTCTTGCAGAAGTTTAACTTATTACTCCTCTTTCAAGTAATTTGAAGACACACTGTAAATGAAGAATACTTTTTAAAAGCTGATAATTTAAGTTTTTTTCAAGAAAGCAACAAATTTTCATGGCCAACTCTCTGCAGCAGACAGTTGTCTGCAGGATAACTCTCTGAAGGACAAATGTACATATCTGATTCTCCATGGGAACAGCTCTCGGTGGGACATCTCTACACAGCCAAGACTCCTCAAGGACCACTCTACGCAGGGAAGGTTATGGTTAGTGATAGGATTAGGATTTTGGACCTCCTACATATTAAGTGTTTTGGCAAAATATCACACTTCCTTTATGATTATAAATGTTTTAGAAGGAAGGAAAGTTACAGTTCTCTTGTTTGTTTTTCAAAAGAAGAAAACTTAGTTAGGAATCATAATCATAGAACAACCAGGTTGGAAGAGAGCCACCGGATCATCTAGTCCAACTGTTCCTATCAAACACTAAACCATGCCCCTCAGCACCTCGTCCACCTGTGCCTTAAACACCTCCAGGGAAGGTGAATCAACCACCTCCCTGGGCAGCCTGTTCCAATGCCCAATGACCTTTGTGTGAAAAACTTTCTCCTAATCTCCAGCCTAAGTCTCCCCTGGTGGAGCTTGAGGCCATTCCTTCTTGTCCTGTCCCCTGTCACTTGGGAGAAGAGGCCAGCTCCCTCCTCTCCACAACCTCCTTTCAGGTAGTTGTAGAGAGTAATGAGGTTTCCTCTCAGCCTCCTCTTCTCCAGTCTAAACAACCTCAGCTCTCTCAGTCGCTCCTCATAAGGATTATTGAACACCAAAGGCAATATGATCATAGGAAACGAGCTTCCTATAATATGAATTTATAAGCTTAAATGAACAAATGAAGAGGAATATTTAGGTGTTACTGTGACAGATCATACAGAAGACTAGATGGATGAAGTCATGTAGCCAAGGACCCATTTCTGTGCTAATGAATATTTTTTCTGCTTCAAAAATATCTCATTCTTAAAAGACTGCTACCTAAGCATTATGATTTGAACCTCTTCTTACAAAACTTTAATTAAATTGAATTAATATTTACTTAAATATTGAACAATGTCACATTTTTTAATAATGTACTTAGTTGTTATACTGGTTTATATTTTGGTAATTAGGTCTCACTGTAAATGAAACTAAGGCTCTGCTTCAGTCAGGAAAAAAACAAAGCAGCACAGCTGGTTTTTTGTATGATATTAATGTTAATAGTGGTACTATAATTGCAAATATAATAGTAATTTTCTTTCAGGAAGTTCTCTAGAAGCTGTGTTAGCAAGGTTTCATTACTGTCAATGTGAGAGAACAGATTTTTGGAGAGTGGAGAACAGATTCATTGCGAAAACTGAAGAATGTCTAATGGTTTTCCCTTTAAAGAACAAAATTCTTCATTTGGGACAACTGAAATACAGGTATAGCTTTCATGTGGAAATTAATCAAAATAACTTCGAATGCATGATATATTTTGAAACAGTTTGAAACAGCCACAGCTACACTGCTTATGCACAAGTGGGTTACACAGGTGTGTGTGTATGTGAATATATTTGTTAGATGTAATAACATGGCAACAGGCAAATTAAAAATACCTAAATTAAATACAGGTTTCAGAAGTTAATTAAAATCTTGGCAAGATATTTTTCTTTGGTATTCTATACCTAATTGTTTTTAAAAATGGATACTTTTGATAAACTTCCTAGAATTGTGTGTAACATCTTTAAAGATGTAGTTAGTTTACTCATTACCTTGTTTTCAACACTGCCTTTGTTGTTTAAACACAAAGCACATCCCTATGGTCACTTCCAGCTTCAACTTTAGCTGGTCTGAGAATTAAAACAATTTGAATTCTAGGACAGGCAGGACTTTAATATCTTGCTTTAGCGAATGCTATGATCGTTATCTTATTTTGTATACTCTCATACACACCTCTGTTCATAAATTATTATAAAACTGCAAAAGAAAACCCTTAAAATTTAGAAAATATCAGAAATAAACCTGCCTTTGTGATATCATGCCAGCCCAGTTGCGTACCTTTCAGTTTTTACTTCTATTTTTAACCTTTAATCCAAAGATACGCTGTCATGGTTTAGTCCCAGCCAGCAACTAAGCACTATACAGCTGCTCACTCACCCTTCTCTGGTGCGACGGGGTAGAAAATCAAAAAGCTGAAATTAGGGAAATTCATGGGTTGAGATAAAGGCAATTTTAAAAGTATAGTAAAAGAAACACAAGCAAGCAAAGCAAGAAAAGGAATTAATTTGCTGCTTCCCAAGAGCAGGCACATGTTCATCCATCTCCTTGAAAGCAGAGTTCCGTCACGTAATCACATATAACGGTTACTTGAGAAGAAAACCACCATCATTCTTGACATCTACCGTTTCTTCTTCCCCGTGTTTTATATTGTTGAGCATGATACTATATGGTATGGAATGTCCATGCATTCAGTTGGGGTGAGCTGCCCCAGCTGTGTCCGCACCCTGCTAGATGGTGTGATGGTATGAGAAGAAGAGATCTTGACTCTGCATAAACACTGCTCAGCAATGACAAAACACATCCCTGTATTATCAACACTATTTCCAGCACAAGCCTAAAGCACAGCACCATACTAGCTGTAGTGAAGAAAATTAACTCTGTCTCAGCCAAAACTGGCACATGTGTTTACAATTAACTTTACAAATATTTCTTTACACGTTCTACAATAATTCACTCAGGCGTAAAAAGCTGGAACTGAAACAGAAGGTGTAACAGAAAGCGTAATTGACTGAGTTAGAATGAGTCTGGGGTGTTCAAGTTAACTAACACATTTATTTTGTACTTTAACCATATATTTTAACCATTCCTCTAGAACATTACTCCATTTGGAAAGAGCTTGAGGCTAACCAAGGACTAATTAAAGAAACAAAATCTTAGCATATATAAAATACTTTTCTCCTAATGTAGTCTAATCAGCTATATATAAATATATATATGTGTGCGTATTTATGTTTGTGTGTTTGTGAACTCGAAAATAGATACAGAAATCTTTTTAAGAACAAAAGAGAGAGAGTACTTTCACATGAATCATGACACTGTAAAACATTTCATCGGCACTACTTTTATTAGAAAAGAAATGTCCAACAGATCATGACTGGTGAATTGAAAGGAAAGAGGCAACTTTATTTTTGACTGTCATGTATTTTGGAACACTGACTGAGTTCATAAAGTTTCAATTAACTCAGGCAGAAGAGACTAATGTGTTTGAGTATGACACATTTGGCAAACAGAAGGAGTGTTAATGAAGGCTGTTGAAAGACAAAATTATGACTTGGATTTGAACAACTATAGATGTTTTCTAATTGTGAATTAACAGGGCATACATTAAATTAATTCTGAAGTGACTGTCTAGGTATGTAGGTGCTGAATTGTGCCCAAATATATCATGTTTATGTGGCAAGGGGAGGTTGCTGAGTGCTGCGGAGGTGGCATCTGTGAGAAGATGCCAGAAACTGTCCCCGTGTTGGACACAGTCAGCCTCAGTGGGCTTCAAGATGGAGCTCTGCTGCTGCCCAAAGCTGAGCAAATCAGCAATATTGGTAGCACCTCTCTGGCAGTATATTAAAGAAAGAGTAAAAAACACTGCAGCTGAAAAACAGGAGTGAGAATATGTGAGAGAATTGACTCTGCAGACACCAAGGCTGGTGAAGAAGAAGGGGGAGGAAGTACTCCAGGCACCAGAACAGAGAATCCTCTGCAGCCTATGGTAAAGACCATGGTGACACATCTTGCTTCAGCCCATGGAGATCCATGATGGAGCAGATGTGGTCAACCCACCACACCTTTATATACACAGTCTTGCTCAAAGAAGCTTCCTCTTTTCTTTTTTTTTTTATCCTCAACACCTGCCACTGCAGACAAGTTTAGAGAGGGATGGATTACTGGAATATTTGGAATTAATCTCTAAAATAATGCAATAATACTTAAAAATAATTAGAAGTTTCCAGACCATAGAAATCATAATGAATAAATGAATGCAGGAGAGAGAGCAGCTTGGTCTATTGATGTATTCATAAATTAAAACAAAAGAAGCTGGAAGATGCATATTCCTCCTAAAATAGCCATGTGAAATAGTCACATTTGTGAATAAAATATTCAAAGTTATATTGTAATGCAAAGGAAAAGAGCTGCTGCTACAGGACTGGCAATGCCCCAAAGTTTGTGCAATTGTCAGAAGGATGATATCCTCATTAAAGGTTCAGAGGTCCAGAACAAATAAGTAGTTTAAAAATGCCTCCCACAGAGCAGAGAAACCCTTAATAGAGAACAAAAGGGAGCTGGAAGAGATTAACACAGGACACGTATACATAGATCACAGCACAGCTGTGATCACAAACAAAGTGTCTATCCTGACTCATGACAATGTCCATGGAAATGGCAGATCATACATGGAAATTTTTGTTGCTTAACTCAACATCTTGCAAATGCTCTTGAGTAGTGTTTCCCCACAGATGGCACAGTAGATAAAGACTCTGAAAAAAGGAAAGCTTACAAAAGTTCAAATTTTCAGTCAGACAGAAGTACAAAATTTAGTTCTTTACAGGTACTTCCAGGGAAGGATACAGTTCTGTTGTAAAAAAAAGTAAGATCAGATTTAGAGATTTATATATTCTGAACACTAATGACAATTAAAAGTATAATTCATCCTTGGATATTTATTGTTGTACTTTGAACCCTTCACCAAAGATGGTTCTCTCTATTTTAGACTACCTGACCTTTGAGAAAATGGAAAAGAACAGACCTGATTAGTTTTCATTACTTTTTGCTTGTTCAGATATATCAATATGATTTGGTCATATTATTCCTACTCTGTTTCAGTGTCTACAAATACATCAAGATGTATATAACCAGTTTGAACAGATAATTTGATGTCTATACATGAGTTTCATGTCTTTAACTGATGCTGGATAAATTTGATTATAAATCACTTGCTGCTATCATTTATAATGGGCTAGAAAATTAATGTAGGTTGTAGATACAGTCTTCAGAAAATCTGCAAAAAATGCAGTTAAGTAAACTACAAAGTTCATTTTTAGAGCACTATGTTTTAACTTAAACCAAGAAAGAATTCAGCCAGTATCAGATGAAATTAGACATTAACTGCCTAATCTACTGTTCACTTTAAGGTATCCTGGAAAATGAGTCAAGGTATCAGAACAGGTTGAATATGAAGGCAAAATTCCAGCCCCTAGCATCAAATAATCACAGAATAATAGATTGGGCAAGGTTGGAAAAGACCTCTGGACATCATCTAGTACACCTACACTGTGCAAAACAAGAGCAGCTAAAACAGTTTGCCTAGATCTGCGTTCAGTTTTGTTTTGAATATCTACAAGGATGGAGACTCTACAACGTACCTGGGCAACTCGGTCCAGTGTTTGAGCACCCTTGCAGTAGAAAATACTGTCTTGCTGTTGAAGTGGAAATTCCAGTGTCAGACTTTATGCGCATTAACTGAACATCGTGGTGAAAAGTATGACTTCATCATCCCCTCCCCATCTATCAGGTATTTGTACACATTGGTAAGATATCCTTGAGCCTTCTCTTACAAGGATGAATACTCTCTCAGACTCTATTCATAGAATCATAGAATCATAGAACAACCAGGTTGGAAGGGACCCATCAGATCTTCTAGTCCAACCATTCCTATTAAACACTAAACCAAGTCCCTCAAGACCTCATCCACCCGTGCCTTAAACACCTCCAGGGAAGGTATTCAAATGCTAGGTGCTCCAATCCTTTAACTATTTTAACGGTCCTACAAGGAATTCACTCCAACAAGTCCATCCCATCCTTCTGATGTGACAATTGGACCACTCATCTTGAGGACATCTTCAGACTTGGTGAGGGAGTATTCAATCTTGTTGTCTATACCATCAGTGAAAACGTTTAACAACATTGGTTCCAGTACCAACCCCTAAGAGACACTACTTGTCAGAGATCTCCATCTGCACATCAAGCTGTTGACCACTACTCTCTGAATGTGACCATTCAACCAATTCCTTATCCACTGAACCATCCATCAAGTTCATACCTCTCCAATCTAGAAAGAAGGACATATAGAAGTCCAGATAAATTACATCCATGGCTTTTCCCATGTCCACTAGTGTGGTCACCCCATCACAGAAGGCTACATAAGCAGGTTTGTGTTCACTGTATGAATTATTCCTTTACATTACATTATTTTCCTTTATTGGATAAACAGCAAATAATGTGTATCAGTTTTGTATTTTTTTCAGCCATGGTATATTCATAGGGACCTATTTGACAAGAGATGTGGGCATGATTTAGGCAGTTTACAGTAAAATATGTGTTTAGATATGTAAGTCTTAGTCTTTAAAACACAGTGATATAAGCTAGTGGGAAAAAAAGGTGACAGCCTAAGAAAATGTGTACTGAAAAATAATGCAGTCAGACACTGATTCATGTTTATCACGGTTGCTATGGAATAACACACATTAACATGGCATATTATTCAAGAAGAACTGGGAATTTGGAAAAAAGAAATGGACAGATAAGACTCCAAAGGAACCTTCATAGGTATTGTACAATATTCTGGAACAATTGCATGGATGATCCATATGGCAGGAGTCAGTGACTGCCAAACACTGTGAAACATAAAAGGAGTTGCTATACATCTGCTCTAGCTGGGCACATAATGGAAAGAAGTCACTGATATGTTTTACAGGTTCAGTTGGTAGGGATACGGAACATTTACTCTGCAGTTCTTCCTGGGAAGAAGCATCAATTTAAGATATACAAGCCCCAGGACATGCTACTGTTGGAACAAACGACCTTGCCGTCTCTGGGCCATATCCATAACTGAAGCAGTTTCTCAAGCCCAAATGGCAGAATAAGATATACACACTTTCGTATTATCTGTGTTAAAATTGAATTCCTGAAATGAGAAATCAACGGTGTATATTGTATTACTCATCACAAAAAAGTTTTACCTGACAATTGTTTCTTTTCAGGTAGTTGATCCATAATGTAAAAACAATGTCATAAGAATATAATGACTGCTCAATATGAGCATACATTGTTTGGTCTCTTGCCGATTTTTCGTCATATATTGCCTATAACTTGCAAAATTAACACAATCTGTATTTCCCATGATTACTTTGAGGGAAGAGGCCAGCAGTTACATGGTTAGAGCTTGATATGATGATCTTTTCTCCTTTGGCTTAAATTATGTATGCAGATCATACATAAACCAGAAACATTTGAACTCCTTGAATACCTTAGATCCATTACTAGAGCTTCTAATGTGACCCATCACATTAGAAATGTCATGTCCCTCCCCAAAATTGCTTACACAGTCACCTGAATTTGTCTCTCATTAATTTGTAGGAAAAATATAAGAAAAAGTCTGTAATTATCTAATTTTGTAAAGGAGAGTTAATAGAAATGTTTTTATGAATGTTCACTGCAAATTTGTTTTAGTATGATGCTGCTTCTCTTATTTCTTCACTTACACAGAAGTAGAAAGAGGCTTTTGGTGTATTCACATCAGGAAACAATGGATAGAGGAAGTGTTCATTAGCAGAGATTTATTTCAGGTCAAAAAAGTCATCCATAGCAGTAAGATATGCATGGATATGACGCTCCAGAAAGTATTTCTAATGACATAACATTCTTCTTTAAGTGCATGCCCTCAGGGATCATCTGTCAGAGTAGCTACTCACTCTGGCTTACTTTATTTCAGCAGAACTAACTGTTTTCTTTTCCCATAACAACATTTTCCTGTTCACTGGAACTCTTCTCCCGCTGTTTTAGAGATCTTCTAGATAAAGCGTAGACTGGGAATCTGAGACATCAAAATAATCAAGTAGATACTTGGAAGCAAGGGATGCCTAAATTTAGTTAGCAAGACTTGCAGAAAACATTTTCAAGTAGTTAATAGAAAAAATATCTCGCAGACATAGGACATACTAATTCTGATAGCTGAGATATTATTTCATTGCTTCTATCTTAAATTTATGGTTCTGGCATTCCATTAGAATTTGTATTTCTTTGAAATATTTGTAATTCTTGTTAGATAAACCTTCTTGTTGACAGAGAATGCAGTATAAATGTTATTCTGGCAACACAGTTTTCAGTCGGTCCAGATTGTCTGATCTGTCCCTAGGGAACCCCTTGTCAAACTTTGCATTCCACAGTGGTTTCAAAAGGACTTTAATGAGGTTTAGAAAACATTAGCAGTAATGAGATTTTGCATACTAATCCTAGATTACAACAGGTGTTTACTGCTCCCCTCCTAATTTGTTTTGGAATTAAACTAACAAATCTGAAAGTTATAATCATTTATTTCTGTGTTCTTAGCTTTGGAAAGGAGTAACTGAGGCATGGCTGACTGTGCCCAACATACTGAATGCTTTCAGAACAGAGAGTGCACATAACAGAAAGCAAGAGAATATTTTTAATGGGCTGCCAGATTAGCTGACAGACTTGAGTGAAGAGCAGAAAAAGTAGACTGACAAACTGTTTTAACTGCCAGGATTTAAAAACACGATAAGTGAGCTGTGGGCTTAGATTACACGGGCATTTAAACCTTTCCTGATAAATGTGGAATCATTGAATTGTACAACTAGTTTAGGTTGGAAGGGACCTTTAAAGGTCATCTAGTCCAACCCCTTCTGTAATGAGCAGGGACACCTTCAACTAGACCAGGTTACTCAAAGCCCCATCCAATCTGACCTTGAATGTTTCCAGGTATGGGTCATCTATTACCCTTCTGGTGAAGCTGCTCTGGTGTTTCACCACCCTCATCATGAGATATATCTTTCTTATATCTAGTCTGGTTATACTTCTTTTAACTTAAAACCATTATCCCTCATCCAGTCACAACAGGGTTTACTTATGCTTCTTTTAAGCCCCCTTTAAGCACTGAAAGGCCACAATGCATCAGAAATTACAGTTGTGATAACAGCAGGTGCCTGAGAGCTACTTTAGTTCAGAGCAATTCTGTCCTGCTCTGAGGCCAAGAATCAAAAGAATGTAATATATATATGCCTAGATACTTCAAGCAAGGAAAAATATATTTAACAATTTGGATATAAAAGAGCAAACAAAGAGAAAGAACAGAAACCATAAGAAGTTTTTCCATTTCCTCAGATTTGTTGCATCTTTACTTCTCAACCCAAGGGGGCAGGCAAGTTTGTGATTCCCAGTTCCAAGGAAATATCTCACACCCATCAACATACACTTTCAACTTACCTTTCTCAGTTGTGTCGTTCTTCAGCTTATGATCATCTATGTTTGAACTATACAGCTTGTTTTCTGTCCTCCTCTGCCAGCATCAGTGACAACACCTAAACTTTTCATCAGTTCCTAAATCAATGTACTTGCACTGCATACTGTCAAATGTAATTTTACACTTGATTTAGTCCACAAATTGCTAAGAATTGCTCAAGACCATTTCTTTAATACCTCAAAATATACTCATATGTCCTGGCTGCAACTTCACTGAGCATGAAGGCACACTTTCTCTACTAATATTCCCTTCCTGTCTTTGACACACTTCTTAAAGCAATAATATTCCTAAATAATGTTTTTCTATTGTGAGTGTCATTCTAATTAAAAGTAGAGCTTAATCTGGTGCTGGTCAGCATTTGGACTGCACAACATTGCAAATTTGAATCTTCCCATTTTATTGAAGAATCTTCAGTACGGGCAGTTTCTAAAGTTTTCAAAGTTGCTTCAAATTTTCTGCTGCCCTTAAATTAGGATAATTTTCTCCATTCTTATAAAAGTGGTGTCACAGAGAAAATCCTTTCTAAAAAGATACTTACTAAGCTTTCGTTTTTTTTCCTTTAAAGTATCTTTTCTAGTGAAAAGTACTTGACTACATATTCTGTGTTTATAGATATTATCTCATTTGTTCAACTTACAAACCACAAAGGGCAGACATCAAGCTTAAACTCAGTACAGAAGAAAAACAGAGTAAAGTTTTGTTTCGTTCTGATGTAGGTTTTCCTATTTCCATATTGACCACCTTTTACAAGAGACCTACATTTACATGTATCTTTCTGACTTGATCTTAAAATCTTTTTTTCTAAAAAGTAAATAAAGGTCTTATTTGCTTTATCATTTATGTAACTTATTTTTCTCTAAATCTTCATCAAGGGTTTAAAAAAGGGGGAAAACCAGTGCTGTTTTAAATACAAACACTTAAATGATGAACCTCTTGTGAAATATCCAGGGTTAATTCATTATGTACCATATTAGGCTCCTGCATTGTAGACTTTTGCATCTATTCTAGTTATCCCAGTACCTTCTTATAGCCAGTGGAGGGAAGCAAACTTTCCTGGTGTGATCTACCTCCATTAAGGTGAGATAAATCAACATCAGGAAAAAAAATATCTCAAACTTACATTCTCATGTCAAGGAATAAATAACAAAGAATGCTGTCTTGTTGAGAATCAAGAGCAAGCCTCATGCTCAACAATTGCACTGTGAGAATATAGAGTTTTTCCTAACTTGGAAGTTGTGCTAAAGGTACTGCTTCCTTAACAAGGCTGATTTAATTTCTAAATAGTGTTTTAGGTAAGTGAACTTGTGATAGAACCTGGAAGAAAGAAGTCAGACCCGTTGGGGATTCCAAAATAATAAACAAAATTGAGGAACTGCTTCTAAACACTATTTCTTTTTATGTGTACTTGTAATTAGTGGTCATAGGTATTTGTTATTTTGTTTTATCAAAGCCCAAAAGTGTGCTGGTGCAGCAGATGTAGAAAGGAGAATCTAACTCCATATTTCTCATTTGTCAGGTACAAAATCTCTGATCCAACAGAATGCTTTTGACGCTGTGCTGGTAATCACCAAGGAAGAGGGACAAGGTACAGTATGTGAAGTGGAAAGGCTGGTGTGCTAGAGGTCTTTACAGGTACTATTATTCAAGTGAACATGAATAGGTCTAATCCCAGAACTAAATATGGCAGCTAATCTTTATTGTTTTCTGATCTGTTTGATTTTAGGTGAAGCCATGCTTTCTTCCACTGTATTTTTATGGTATTCTGTGTTGTCTTTCTGGTGAGTCAGGTAATCTGAGAAGAGATACGAATTTTAGACATAATCACAGGCATATAAAATTTGTTAAGGAATTCAGAATTTGTACATGGTGGACCTGAATTTTGTTCACAATTACAGACAATGAATTGAGTGCATGTACTCATACAATAACTTACAAAAGTAAAAGCTCGTTAAGGGTATAATATGATAGAGCACTGGCAAATATCGATGTTTTCCCTATCTCTGCTATTGCCTGCATGCCCCTTCTTCCCATTTTGTGCTGGCTCAAGCCACTATGCAGCCTCATGGTTCTCCTTTTTCCTGGTGAATGGTGATGAGTCTCTGCTGGTGTGGAGGTTTTCTGAATTCTGAGTGAACAGAAAGGAGACAGCTGTTATTAATGTATGAACTTGGAAGCTGCATGCACAGCAGCCACAAGGAAACTCATTCTATAGATATAAAGCCATGACATTTTAATAAGTCTAATTTTCTAGTCTAATCAAAATAAGACAAAGAGTTGTAATAATACTAACATAATACTACCATTTAGTAACAGAACTACCATTCACAGGCCAAATTAACATGGGAAAGTCTCTCCAATATAGCTAATTACACACAAAAATTTTCTTAGTATGTACATATTTCCTCTGATGTTATGCTTGCTTTCCAGTGTTCCTCGAAGTTCTTAAAGTTACTGGCCAGTCTTTCTCAAGCAGAGGAGGCAGGAAAGGGTGCCAGCTAGAGTCTGATACTTCTGGGGAAAAGGGACTCTTTTATATTTATGTTTATCCATTTTCCTGATATATACATGAGCATTCTTCTAATTTGTTTTCAGGTATTTTCAGACAACTTCAGTTGCTTAGTCTTCTGTTCTCTTTGTAGACCTAAACTGGGTTAACAAGATTGTGTGCCTGTGTAATGGTCTGTAGTGACTGCTGACAGAGCATTGTGGTTTTTGTTTAGTTCAGGATGTCTAGTATCATTTTGTGTTTACATTCTTTTGAGTAATGTTATATTTTATGATCACAGATAGTTCAGTCTCCAAAGAATATTACTTTTTCTCACTCTAAACTAAGGCTAATTTAAACCAAATCTCATTGCTAGGTAATAGATGGTGTGGTTAAAACAAGGTAATGATTGCTTAGGCCATAGCCTAGCCCAGGCAGGTCTGGAGCTCCTACGCTGTCAGGTTAACAACCAACACGTGGACTTTCAGTCATGATTGTAAAATGCCATGTGCACTGGACTAAAGCAGCTCTACATCACCCATGCCTTCTCCACACAGGTCTGTGTAGCTCGAGAAGCTCATGATCATTCTGGCTTTGCACAGCATGCAGTGCGTATCTTCAGACCCTCATCCCTTAGAAAATGTTTTTCTCGACCTCATAGGGACTGGAAGATTGCCTGTGACCCTGAGACTTATCTCCTGAAGCACCTATAGCACTTGTCCCAGAGACCACCAACAGAAACTGTGTCAGGACTGTGGTATTTTAGGGCTGAAGAGGCCATGAGTGAGTGTCACACCAACAATCTACTTTCTACCTGAAAGCTCTTGAGCTTTGCCAGTGCAATTCTACCTATCAGGTGCTTTTGCAATTAGAGATGGCCAAGTCCTCACAAAACAGTGAGTATAATCAATCCTGTTAAGCAGATTTTGGAACACTGTGTAAGATTCTCGGTTCATGTCAATAAATAGAGCTATGAATTCTGCCGTGGATATCGAAAACTAGAATTATTTTTAAAATAATGCTTTTTCTTTCTGAAGCTTCTTTTTTTTTTTCTTTTTTAAGCTTAAACATCTTAGCCCCCTTGGCGCAGTATCAGTTTCTTCTTTCTCTCGCTCTTTGTAGATATAACCTATCAGCACAGTTACATCTAGCCACACCTTATATCCATAGCAGCCACCTACCTTTGATTGTATAGTTCCTTTTCTGAAAGAACCCATGGCAGGGACTTCTGCTCAAGAGAGGAACAATCATCTACAGGGTACACATAAAACACAATTGAAACTTGAGCACTTCTTATTTTCCTGTGGTATTTACTGAACTTAGAGAGAATTATTTGTTTTAAATGTGTTTTAAAATGATATTTAGGTCCCAAACCTGTAATCAGGTCTGCTAGGGACAGTAATCCATATAAAATCAACAGATTGAAATATGACTTCTGCAAATCAAAAAGTAATCCTGTTTTCATGGACTACTCAATCTTATAATTTGTTTGCATTTCAGTTTAGGAACATTAAGGAGAAAAACAGAGGAAATCCTACTGAATTTTGAGGATGCATAAACTCACATAAAGCTTAGAACTTGCAACAGATTAGAATTCGCAACAGTTCAGAACTTGCAACAGCTTCAATATTTAATCTTGGGCAGTTAATAATTGATTTTCTGAGGAAAATGAATTGCTAATAGAGGAAGCATCACTTTGGGTGAGAAGCAGAAAGTGATTATTTACTATGCAGTAATTTGACATACCTTGTTCAGGTTGCAGGTGAAGGGTATTTTACTGTGCGAAAGGTAAGCTAATATTTGCCAGTGTTACCAATACGACTGCTCATCCCTTTAATGAAAGAGTAACAAAATGCAAGCAATAATGACTCTTCTCTATACTTCCTTTCTTGATGGATCTGTGAAAAAAAACCCCATGAAAATCATATGGTGCAATGCATGACCTGCAGGTGTGGTCCATTACATTTAAGTAGTTATTTAATTTCGTGAAGGATATAAAGTAAAATTCAAAGTTTTGACTTTTCCGTCTCTAATGCCACCAGTATCCAGCTTAACTGGATTTCCGACAGAAATTCAAATAGTCAGAAAGCAGAAAATGATACTATTGTTTGTGTTAGGGTGACATCTTGGAGACATCCAAGAACAGAGCTCCATTGTGTAAAGCAGTATAGAAATGGAGGAACTGACATCATCTGCCCTGATGGAGATTCCAGGAATTCCTTGAAGATGGGAATTCAGAAGGCATAGCTAAAACTGTACAGGGCTCAGCAGAGGAGCAGGGCAGACCTTACGATTATTCACAGCTGTACAGTATGTTTTTCTGATAAAGGGAGCCACTACGTTAACTAGAAAAGTTGTAGAGTTTCTCCCATTGTTGGAGAAGTGTTCAGGGTCAAATATGATACTAAATAGTATGGTTTCGACAGGAGAACATGAAGTAGGGAGTCCTGGTTTATGAAATAATATTAAAGATACATATTTTTAAAAAAGAGGCAGGAAAAATAATTATTAATCCCACGCTTTTTCATATGAGACAAAATAATAAAGCCAGTCCATGACAATAGGCTTCCTTCAGCTAAGGGGAAAATTCCATTTTCTCAGGAGTCTATGAAGCCCAGTTTTTAGGAATAGGAGTACCTTGGTCTTGCCAAGTTCTTGTACTTTTCAGTTCTGGGATATAGTTAAGAGCCATTTCAGCTATCTTAAAGTAGGAAACATCTGCTGTAGCAGTGTGCCAGGGTATGGCTCTCAAACTGAATTTGATTAGACACTGCCATAGCAAACATACTCTGCTCATCAGTATTTATATAAAAAGGGAGTAGTGCTAGGTCTTTTTGTGGTGGATAACTCCTTTATTTTGTGAAAAATTTAAAACAAATTCTCAATTATATGCTTTTTTTCTAATATTTCTACTAATAGGTAGCATATGTTGAAAAGATGTCCTAATTGTTTCTTGTTCTATGAGAAGACTACTTGGTCTTTCACCTCTCTTTTTTATCTTACTAGTACTGATTAACCAATTATGCTCCCTCATTCAAATTTTTTAAAAAATGCAGAATGATTCAATGATTTTTTTCCAATATATTCAATTTGGCAGATATAATTTCATTTAATATTAATGAAATCGAAGGAAGTAAAAAAGCCCTCAGAACATTTGCCTAAATGTTAAATTAATTTGTTAATACTGCAGGATCAATCCACATTGAAAGTAACTATTAGTTAATATGTATACTGTCAAATCCTTATGCAAAAAATCTTATATTTTAATGATATCCATTTATAATGTAACTCAAAGCTAGCAACATGTAAAAATGAAAGCAAGAGGAAAAAAACTAGTAACTTTCTTGAGTCTAGGGTAAGGACTGACCTTTAGTTTTTATATGTTAATTGATTTTCATTTTTGATTATATAACATTGAAACAAAAATGTTATGATCTCAGTGGATTTTAACCAAGAGGTATTATGCAGAAGATCATAGAATCATAGAATAACCAGGTTGGAAGAGACCTATCGGATCATTGAGTCCAACCATTCCTATCAAACACTAAACTGTACCCCTTGGCACCTCGTCCATCTGTGCCTTAAACACCTCCAGGGAAGGTGAATCAACCACCTCCCTGGGCAGCCTATTCCAATGCCCAATTCCCCTGTCTGTGAATTTTTTTTTTCCTAATGTCTAGCCTAAATCTACCCTGGCGGAGCTTGAGGTTGTTCCCTCTTTTTCTGTCCCCTGTCACTTGGTAGAAAAAGCCAGCACCCTCTTCTCTACAGCCTCCCTTCAGGTAGTTATAGAGAGCAATGAATCATAGAATCACCAGGTTGGAAGAGACCCATCAGATCATCGAGTCCAACCATTCCTATCTAACACTAAACCATGCCCCTCAGGACCTCATCCACCCATGCCTTAAACACATCCAGGGAAGGTGAATCAACCACCTCCCTGGGCAGCCTGTTCCAATGCCCAATGACCCTTTCCGTGAAAAACTTCCTCCTAATGTCCAGCCTAAATCTCCCCTGGTGGAGCTTGAGCCCAGCTTCCTCCTCTCTACAACCTCCCTTCAGGTACTTGTAGAGAGTAATGAGGTCTCCTCTCAACCTCCTCTTCTCCAGGCTCCTCTCAGCTTCTCTCAGCTGCTCCTCAGAAGGCCTGTTCTCCAACCCCTTCACCAGCTTCGTGGCTCTTCTCTGGACTCACTCCAGAGCCTCAACATCCTTCTTGTGCTGAGGGGCCCAGAACCGAACACAGGATTCAAGGAGCGGCCTCACCAGTGCTGAGGCCAGAGGGAGAATAACCTCCCTGGACCTGCTGGTTACACCATTTCTGACACAAGCCAGGATGCCATAGGCCTTCTTGGCCACCTGGGCACACTGCTGGCTCATATACAGTTGGGTATCGACCAACACTCCCAGGTCCCTCTCCTCCTGGCAGCTTTCTAGACAGACTTCCCCAAGTCTGTAGCTCTGCATAGGGTTGTTGTGCCCCAAGTGCAGGACCCGGCATTTGGCCGTGTTAAACCTCATGCCATTGGACCAGCGGTCCAACCTGTTCAGATCCCTTTGCAGAGCCTCCCTGCCCTCCAGCAGATCCACACTTCCACCCAGCTTTGTGTCATCTGCAAACTTGCTAAGGGTACACTCAATGCCTTCATCCAGGTCACTGATGAGCGAGAATAACCTCCCAGGACCTGCTGGTCACGCTGTTTCTGATACAAGCCAAGATGGTTTACCTAATCCATTTAGTTTTACTAGAAAACTATTTAAAAGAATTTCCTCTACTTTTTCTCCTAGAATTTCTCATGATGCATTTCTCTCTAGTCAACTTCCATTTTTTTCTTCATTAAGAGACATATCACTTCTGTGATTTTTGAATGCATTTTTTCATTAAAGGTTCTGAATATTATTCCTATGCATTTTTCTTGTGCAGTAAAAAACCATTCAGCTGTACTTTAGACACATTTGGTGCAAGTTAAAGATACAGAGTTTTCTGAGATGACCATACTTGTTTTCATGGGTTTTTAAATCAACTCATCCCATAAAAGACCAGAAAGTTAACATCAAAGAAACATATTTTTATTTAGACAAATAACATGAAAACTTCTTTGAAACTTCTGGGAAAAAAAGACTGAATTTTCAGCAGGGTCAGGAATCTGTGCTTCAATTTATTTATTTTTTCTTAGGATAAGGTAGGACAAATCCTGTTCTTCAATTTAAAGGCATTGTCTGCAAACATTGATAATAAGCTTTTCAAAGATCTTCTAGTCTGAAAAAATCTCTACTGATTTCAGTCACAGTAGGATATCAAAAAGAAAATGGCAATTCTATCCCAGATGTTTCTTTTTGTTAAAGTGACTTATTTTCCTCTTTGTATATTTTCAGTTGCCGGTATATATGGTGTTTTACTTATGGTAATGTTAAAGTCTGCAGTCAGTTAGCTGACTTTCTCAGCTAGCTTTTCGAAAACAGGCCTATAAATATCACAGGCAGTTCTTTCTCATCAAAACCCCATCTAGTTCTCCAAACTCAAAGATAACCTTTAGATTTAATTTCTGTTATATAATGATCTATTGTATCCACCTGGATGGTAATGAAGAAGTGATGGCTTTCATAAATGTTGTATTTGAGACAGAACAATTTAACTGCATGGAGTCTCCTTCCATGACATTTGCACAAAATGATGCCATTAATCTCCCAGTGGTGCTCTTCCCATTATACACAAGTTCAAAGAGCTGTTATGATCTAAGCCTGTCTGCAGCAGTTAAGTGCTTTCAAAGACTGTTTCCACTCCCTCAATTTTTGTCTTTACTATAAGGAAATATGAGAGTTTCTGCTGCACTTGAGTTGTAATTTCCCCAAAATTATGTTGTGTTTGGGTGACTACAGTGGTTTTAACATTTCTTAGGATTCAGCAACTGAGCTATGCAACACATAGCATACCACCAATATGAAAGATGTGGTTTCTTGTTCTCAGGAACTGAGGCTCTACAGTGAGTTTCCAGCTGTTTCCTGCTGGTACCTTTCTCAAGGTGTTTCATGCAGGAATAATGGGTACCTGGAAACAAGAGGAAACTGGAAACAAGGATGTGCAAGTGTGTGTGTGTTAATTTAGTGGAGTGGCACAAAGATGAAGGAGAGGCAAAGGGCAAGACTTAAATTTAAAAATTCTTCAGTCTTATTATTATGGAACTAGAAACTGAACTCAGTGCAAGGGTAGTTATGCATTGAAACAATGTAATACAGCTATAAATGTATATCAAGAATATGGTGGGAAATTTGGTGGCTTAAAGCAGGCACTGACTTGCAATTGTTGCAAAGCCCTGGTAGGACATTAGTTAGGTATTCACCATGGCTGATACATCATTTAGATTTGGAAATCACAGAATGATTGAGATTGGAAAGACCTCTTGCAGTTATCTAGTTCAGTGCCCCTGTTTAAGCAGGGGCAGCTACAGCAGGCTGCCCAGCTCTACTGCCAGTCTGATTTTGAGTATCTCCAAAGATGGAGATTCCATAACCTCTCTGAGACACCTGGTCAAGCATTTGATCACCTGCTTGGTAAATAAGAGCTTTCCTGTGTTCAGGTGGAATTTTATGTGTTCTAATTTGCGCCTATTGCCTCTTGTGCCTTCAGTAGACATCATTAGAGGCTCCCTCTTATTCATTCTCTCTTTATATTTGTACACATGGATAAGATCCCCCTAAACCTACACTATTTTTATGGCCTCAAACACAATAGTAGCTAAATACCCTGGGACTAATGGAATGAAAAAGAAGGGACTGTATTCTTATATGCTGCAACCAGTATTTACGTTGCAATAAACATTTTTCCTAATTTTAATGTACTTATAATATTGACATTTATATAAGATGTACCTCTTTATTTTGCATAATTACATCTCATCACATGAAGAACCATTTATTTTATTATTCTTTCACTTTCTTTTTTTTAGTTTATTTTTTGCCTACACAAGAGAATTACTGAAAAAGAAACTGAAAATGTTTCTCAGATTTTTTTTTGTAACATAGATATTAACTAGAAATTCAGCTACGATGTTAAATTACTTTATTATTACTTAGATATGAAACAATAGCCCTCTATTTTTTTTAACTATGAATTTCTGTAGGTGTCTCTGTACTAACTTCCATTTTTTTCAATGTGTTTAGATGTGTTATTAGTCTGTAGGAGGTACACAAACAATCTAAATGGTGATCCTTGTTTTGAAGAATTTGCTGCCTAAGGCTATGTCTACAATACTTTTTTTTTTGTTTGCAAGAAAAGTCATTAGGGAGAGTATTTTCTTCTGTGTTTATACTGACCAAAGCTAAAACCAGACATTTATATGGCTGTTGAGTGATCTAAGTGGAACTACTCATTGACTAGAAAAAGACAGAATAGAATAGAATCATAGACTAGTTTTGGTTGGAAGAGACATTTAAAATTCTTTAAAGACCTGTTCCAGTGTCCCACAACACTTATATCTAGTCTGATTCTATCCATCTTCTAGTTTAAATCCATTATCCCTTGTCCTGTTGCAACAGTCCCTTCTAAGAAGTCTGTCCCCATCTTTCCTGTAAGTTCCCTTTAGGTATTGAAAGAATGCAAGAAGACCTCAGCAGAGCCTTCTTTTCTCCAGGCAGAACAAAATCCCATCTCTCTCAGCCTTTCCTCACAGAAGTGGTGTTCCATTCCTCTGATAAGTTTTACAGCCCTCCTGTAAACTTGTTCCAAGAGGTCCATCTCTTTTCTATACTGAGAACCCTGGAGATAGACACAGTACTCCGGGGGGCGTCTTAGCAGATCAGAGCAGAATGGAGGGGCAGAATCAACACCCTTGACCTGCTGATCACACTTCTATTGATGAGGACCAAGATATGGTTGGCTTTCTGGCTTCAAGTGCATATTGTCTGCTCACGTCCAGCTTTTCATCCATTAGTATACCCCAAGTCCTTCTCAACAGAGCTGCTCTCATTCCCTTCATCCCTCCAGCCTGTATTTATACCTGAGATTGTACCTATGCATGTCCAGGACATTGCACTTGACCTTGTGGAACTTCATGACGTTCACACTGGCCCTCTTCTCAAGCTTCTTCAGGTCCCTGTGAACAGCCTCAGGCATACCAACAGCACCACTCATCTTGGTGTTGTCTGCAGCCTTGCTATGGGGAGGGGGAACTTGATCTCACTATGACACTGATGAAGATATTAAACAGTACTGGTTTGGACACCTAGCCACTGACCACTACCCTCTGGATGTGACCATTCAGCCAATTCCTTATCACCAAACAACACATCTATTCACATCTCTCTACTTTATATCTCTCCATCCCTAACTTTGTGTAAGTTAGGCTTTAGTGGTAAAGCTCAAGGCAAAAGATGGTCTTAAACTGTATGGAAAGGAGAGGTAACTAAGACTTACTGCTTTAACCCTACCAATTTATTTTAACAACTTCCTTGCCTATTACACAACTGACTTCCTAAAATATCCCTAAACCACTGATATGAGGTCTGATACAAAACCCCCAAGACTAAACCTGTGGTTCAGGAACCAAAAATGGGAAGGGAGGGACAAAAAGGTGGTTATAGAACATGTTCTACCCTGTCAGAGTGAGACAAGGCTCAATTTATTTATTTCACTTGGTATGAATGAGTGCGTATTCAAATATAAATATTTTCTTACCCTTGGTCAGAAAATTTTAATGTGTGCCAGCCCACAACACTTTGTCTGTGAAACAGTTTTTAGCTAATAACAGTATCATTGTGCTTGAGCATCCACTCTGTTCGCCAGACCTGGCTCTCTCTTCCTGAAGATCAAGTCAGTGCTCAAAGGAACCTGCTTTTTTTCTGTAGAATATGTGAAAGAAAGAGTAACAGAGATCCTCAACATTCTCTTTGAAAATTATCTGCAGAATTGCTTTGAACATTGGCAGCATTGTTTGCAGTTATGTGTTAACTCCAAAGGGAACTATTTTGGAGGTGATCATAGTTGATTTACTTAATTTTTAAATGAAAAGTGTTACAAACACAGTCTCATATTTTTTGTGTTGGACCTCATATTATGCATTTTCACAGCTGGTTTTATAAAGAATGCCAAACATGGAACAAAACCTAATAATTTGGAAGATATTTCTCCAAAACCATTGTTAAGACCATACTATCACAAGTATGATTTGATTTATTAATATCTTTAAAAATTTAATTTACACCTTGGTCTCAAAAGTGTGAGTGATACAGAAAAAAAAATCTATTTTTCATATTAGAAAGCAAGCCCAGTAAGGAATATCACTGTCTTTCTGCATTCTTTTTAAGGGACTAACATTCACATAGTTAAGTTCCCAAAGGGCAGAGGTTTTCAGGCCTGCCAAAAAAAAATCCCTTGTTGACAAAGGCTGATTTTTAACAGCAGGTGATTATTTTGAAGACAATAAAGGTCTTCCTAGTCATGCTAATACTTCTTTGGCTTTAATTCCATCATGGAGATCCTACTGCTGGGCTTTGTTTCATAGGAAGAAGGGCTAAGTTCAAATTGCAGCGTTACTAGTAAAAAGCCTCAAGTCCTATCTAGTCATCAAGGAAAAAGAAAGGATGTGGCCTAACGCCCACTGAATTGACAGTCCCCAATCAGGGATACAAATTCGTTCATTTAAAAGACAATGTTTTGTTAAAGAGGAAAAGAACCACAGAACATAAATAGATTAATCTATGCTGGATTTCACACAGCATGATTTGCAGTCCTCTGGTTCCATGGGGAGGCAGTTGCTCATCTTACAGGCACCAGACAAATAAATTCACAATTTTCAGGATTCAATACACAAAGTCAGGCTACTTAAACCACAAATTACAATCACCAGAAAAATTTGTTACTTTGCAAATAGCTGATTACACTAAAGGTTTACAGATTAATTATTGAAGAATATATTTGGCTTTCAACTGCAAAAATAGTCACTAGCAGGGAGTACATTAAATGATACAAATTCTAACTTGGTATTTTAGGATGTGTGTAATTACCTACTACTGATCCTAGACAGCTTGTCATGGACCACTCTTGAAACAGATTCGTATTATCCAAGGAAAAGTTTTGTTTGGGTAGTTCTGCAAATGTACATGTTAGGGTAATATAATAGAGATGAATTAACACAGCAGACTCATGCCAACATTTGCATTTATAAACTTTTTTAAAATACAACTCTCAGGCAAATAAACTTGCCCTGTCTTACAGAAATGTAATAGGAAATGATGTGTTAAAGTTTTAATCAAACATAGTGACAGGGACTGAGAGCAAATGTTTATTTCATATGCACTGCAGATTCCAGCTGATGCCTCCGTACCATAGCATACCCTTTTCCCCCCAACATTTCTGCTTATGCCAAGGAAGTATTTTCTTAAATGTGACCACAGGAATATTAGCAGGTGTACTAAATCTTTGTAGCACTGCAATTCAAAAAAAAATCTGCTCACCCATCATATCTGCATATCCAGCCTTGACATTGGCCAGATCTATCAAAAATGCCATGAGCTCCTTTTTTAAACTTAGTTTTGATCCCGAGCAGATTGAAAAAACTCTTCACAAATGCTCAGTGTCAAAAAAAAAAAAGTATTGGGGAAGCTATTTTTGAGAACACTTTTCCCAAATCATTGTTGGCCCGGGATTTTGAAACTGCCAGTGCCCCCATCTGGTTCAACAGTACAGCAGAGGAACTGCCCAAGGGTCTCTTTTCAGGGAATGCTCCCTTGAGGAACTACTCTGAATATTAGCACAGGAGCTGGGCATCTGACACCCTGGCAGCACAGGTACTAAATTAAACTCACACCACTAAGTAAAATGTGCTTGGGATTGTTAGGGAACATTGCAGGTCTCCTGCTCCCTCTGGAATGAGGACAGGAGGGGAACCAGGGGCTCCCATGGAGAACAGGTCAGATCAAATTAGGCAGCCAGGTCCAGCTATTACTCCAGGTCTATAGGACAGCGATGACATTCCTCTGGAATGAGGACAGGAGAGGCACCAGGGGCTCCCATGGAGAGCAGGTCAGATCCAATTAGGCAACCAGGTCCAGCTATTAGTCCAGGTCTATAGGACAGTGATGACATAGTTCCAAAGTCAAGCCTGAAAGCCAACCTGCAGGCCAGGATTGGATTCAGCAATCATCAGCAGACCCATGGTGATGAGGTATGACCAAGGCAAAACCAGGAAATCAGACTGCAGGGTGGTCCACCACCAGCCAGCACTGTGGCTGAACTAGTGACCAACATTCCTCTAACCCAGACCTGGGTCTGAGATTAAAGAAACCTTCTCTGCCCATGGCTGGGCATGGGGGTCCCAGGTGAGGTTGATCAGGGCCATTAGGGCCCACAGGGCCCTGACAGAGTGATGTTCTTTTTCCTGGAGAAAAGTAGCATGAAAGGGTTCATATCCATTTCCTCCTGCAAAACAGTTTGCCCTCATCTCTGCTGCCAACTGAGAACAGAACCTGAACCATGGAGTGCTTGTTAGCATCGAGGCAAAATATGCTGAAAGATGTGTTACATGGATGATTTCCACCTGGGCTAGAGCCCATGGCTTGGTGCTGTTTAGTGTTGTGATACAGATGCAGCCTAAGAGCTTCTGTTAGGAGCCAAGAGTTGATGACTCTGTTAGAACTGACATACAGATTCTTGGCTCACTGACAGCGACTTTGAACTGGATCATCTTGGAGTAGTAACAGCAAAACAGTCTCAAGTTTTTCTTTCCTGTGACAGGTCTTTTAATTATAAGCATACTAGAATTGTTTGTCCTGATAAGCATAGTCTCAAACCTGTTATTTCTGATAGCATCATGGGCGATGCCAACATATTGAGTGCCAGAGAATGTAGTTATCCCCATTATGATTTTCCTTCAGGAAGATTTCTACACTGATGTAGTTATTTTCATAGTGGGATCATCTCCAACAACGATACAGATATGTCTAAACTTTCAAGTCATTGTGAGATCAAGATCTCTTTTTCTGTCTAAAGGAGGAGTACTTCCTTTCTGCTTCATATTAGATCTTGAGAAAAATTATGAAAGACCATATGTATTGAAACTGACCCATAATTCTCTGACCTTTACTATAAAAACCCCTGAACTAAAATTAGTAGACGTAGTGAATAAGAAATGACTGTTTTCCTGCATGTCATAGACTTTTCTTGTTAGTCACCATTCCACTATTTTTATTTTGATCCCTTAGAGACATTCTAACCTTCCTTGTGCAAAAAAACCATGACGCTCTAGTCTGTTCAGAGCAGCATGTTCTTTAACAGGGATGGTCTGTAACAGCAACATTTCTATACAGAAAGTATATTGTTAAAAATACCAGCAGAAATGAAGCACTTCTGATTTCTGCTCTGTGTATAATTCTTCATAGTAGATGAATCTATTTTATCATTGCTGTCTAATGAACACAGAAGCATACCAGGCCATCTTGTAGGATGCTGTACAAGATAGTACAATAATTTTTTGGGCTTGTGTGATTTCTTTAGAAAACGTCATTTATCCCTCTAACAGCTTTGGAAGAAAAGCTAATCTGCAAGAACTGACAGTGGGGTTCTGTCCATATTTAAGACACCTACATTTACACATCCAGATGGGCATCACTCTTGTAAATTCGAATTACAGTGACTGGAGAGATTGACATGCAGTCAATAGAGCTCATAGAGTGAAACAGCAGATAGCTGCTTCTGATTTCCTTTGGGGTGAGAAGCTCTCTACAGGCAAGAAGAGCTCAGATCAGTAGAGTCCTAACAGTCATGTACATACAGAGGTTAATGTCTTTACTTCTACATTGAATCCCACACTGCACATGCACCTCTGGAAAGCAATAGCGTTGGGTGTGATCCCTGGATTCAGATAATGCACTGAATAGTCTAGATTCTGCACTGAAGATTTTCCTCCACTTGGTCTTTCCCAGTAGGGGAGGCCTGGCATGGATTCAGTAGCCCCAAACACATCAGTAGGGAGAGTCTTTTTAGCGCAATTCTTGTTGGAGTACTGGAATATTTTAGGGCAGCCTCAGCTTTCTGGTTTGTCTGAGGAGAACAGAGACCTGTCCTACACCAGAAAGAGAAAGCCTGCTTGCTGAAGAAAGAGAGGGAAAGAACAAGAAGACAAGCACCACTTTCTCCAAAACTTCATAAATTCAGACCCACCCTACTGATAAAAATGTTTGGTTTCTAACTGGCCATACCATTATATGTTACAGAATCACAGAATCATAGCATGATAGGGGTTGGAAGGGATCTCTGGAGAACATCCAGTCCAACTCCCCCAGCTAAAAGAGGTTTATAAACAGCATGTTGTACAAGATTGCCTTTGAGCAGGTTTTGAAAATCTCCAAAGAGACTCCAGAACCCCTCTGGTCGGCTTGTTCCAGTGCTCTGTTACCCTCAAAGTAAACAAGCTTTTCCTCACGTTTAGGTGAAACTTCCTGTGTTCCAGTTTGTGCCCAATGTCCTGTCACTGGGCACCACTGAAAAGAGTCTGGTTCTGTCCTCTTGATACCCATCCTTTAGATATTTATAAGCATTGATAGGATCCCCTCTCAATCTTCTCTTCTCCAGGCTAAACAGACCCATGTTATCTCAGCCTTTCCTCACAAAAGAGATGCTCTAGTCCTCTTATCATGTTTGTGGCCCTCTGCTGGACTCTCTCCAGTAGTTCCTTGTCTTTGTTGAACTGGGGAGCCTGGAACTGGACACATTGCTTCAGATGGGGCCTCAGTGTCTGGCAGGGTGGGATTGAGTCACAGTGTGCTCCAGGAGGAGCCTCTCACCTTGTGGAAAGTGCAACATGAGGCAAAACAGCCCACAGAGCAGGCAGTCTTCATAAACCCACACACTGAGAAAACTCTTTGTACTCTCTGTAAATAGCCTACATGCATAGAACAACCATTGCCTTGTTGATGTATAGCACTCCCTAAGACAACAAAACAGTTTAAAATATCACCTGTCCTTCATGAATCTACAGTTGGAATGCTCAAGTGCAAATGGTTCAGTTCATCGGTTTACTTCGACATTAGTCAGTGTCTGTGCCCGTCTTATTGTTTCTCTCAGAGCGATTGTAGACAATTATGTTTATAGCACCTCTTACCTTACTAGCTGTTGCCCCCTAAAGTTCAATATGGGCTTCAAGAGAAGTAAGATTTCTCATCTGATTTATTTCTATGTGGGGTGTTTATGCTAATCTCTCTGTTTTCTTTTAAAGGGTACCAGAAATACACTTTTCTCACCTACACTTTTAGAATGCATCTGTCGCATGAAGCAGTTTGTAAGGACTTTGGCTGTTGAAAGCTCTAGTCCTTGTTCCCGCATCCATCTCAGCTAGCTGTGTTTCATGAGGAGAATTAGTATTTTTATTTAGTCGTGTTATATTTAAACTTTGAAGTCCAATGTATCTAGGTGTAACCTATTTGTGGGCACAGCCCAGAAAAATGATTACGAAACTAATTGGCCAAACTCAGAACAATGAGATTAATTTTATATAAAACTGATGCTTTCTTCTTTATTTGTGTGTATGTAGGTATTTCTAAAAGATGCTGTTAGATTCTAATGTTAGATGCATATTATCTTGGCAGCTAAATATTATAACAAACAGGTATCCACAGATGGAGTTTGCAAGGAATGTGAGGTGCCTAGGGACTCCTGTTAAATGTACTGGGTAGTTATATGCATTGACCACAACAGAATACTTCCATAAAATAGATCCTAAATTACTACTGGTATTAAAAGTATTTCTTTTTAAATCAGCAGAACAATTTTAGTTCTACATAATGTACACAGATGTTACCCAATTCTAGGATAACAAAAGGAATTCACCTCAAGCTAACCAAAGATAATAATCACTGCCTTATTCATCTTTATTTCATAATTAAATTATGAAAAATGAAACACATTAACATTGTGAATGCTTGGTATATATTTCTTTTTAGTTCTGTCTTAATTAGAAATAAAAATTTTTAGATAAATCCAATGTAATTTTCACATGAACCAAAGTAATTTCCTCCTAAAGCTCTAGTCTAGTCTTTTATATTCCAGTAAGTTTTAATGTACTCCATCATTATTTGAGAAATTCAGTCTCCAGAGTGAACTTCTGGTCACATAAAATCACAGAATCATAGAATAACCAGGTTGGAAGAGACCCACCAGATCATCGAGTCCAACCATTCCTATCAAACACTAAACCATGCCCCTCAGCACCATGATAAATACATACGATAAATACAAAACTAGTGTTTAATTCCCTGACTCAACAAAGTCATTAAAACTCCTACAATCCACCCTAAGTCCTAGCCCTTCAGTGCCAGTTCTACAAATATTCTATTTAATTCTCAGGTATATGACAGCTTTGGGTAATTTACAGATAGAGCTGGTAAATGAAAGCAGAACTGTTACAAACTATGGTATACATAGTGCTCTGCAATTTTTCCCTCTGAAGAACTGCAATGAATGTATTTTTATCCCCTTCACTTTAAATTGCATAGCAGTGTGGTATGTTTTCAGGTTTCAGTAGTGCCTTTCTACCACAGTTGCTTCTGAAAATGTTATTCAAGAAAAAAAGTTCTCTTCCTTCTCTGTTAATCCACTTTGTCAGTGTTATTTCTGGAGAGATATTGTCATGCGGATGTTGTTTTGCAGTCATTGCTGCCCTTACACTTTGATCTTGTCTTTCTATTATTTATTTATCTTCTTACTACATTGAATTACTCAAGTAAAAAGAATAATAATTGTTCCTTTGGAATAGCATAAAATTTTAGACTGAAACTAATTTATCAATAAAACTCTGGTGTTTCAATGTATTTCCTCATTATATTTCAAGCTGTTTTTATTGATGTGTCTATTGCCAGAGTTTAAGAATTACAGATGAGGGGGGAAAGTGACCCCAAATATTTATGTGCATTTTTAAGTTTCTTCTGATATTAAAT
This sequence comes from Coccyzus lansbergi, assembly GCA_033558105.1. Classification (NCBI taxonomy): domain Eukaryota; kingdom Metazoa; phylum Chordata; class Aves; order Cuculiformes; family Coccyzidae; genus Coccyzus; species Coccyzus lansbergi. Next base: position 1,521,194 of record JAUMJK010000139.1, on the reverse strand, counting down.
CTAAAAAATAGGACTTTGATAATTAAAATTATAGAGATGTTCATTGGATATCCCATATCTGATTAACATGATGTGCATTTAACATAGAATTGCCACAGAGCAAAACCATGCACCAGTTCTTCTGAAACAGGAATGAAATTGCTTTTATGCAAACTTTGGAAAATTCAGGTTTGAAGGGATCTCCAGTGGTCCTTCTCAAAGCAGGGTCAGACCACTTTGTTCAAGGCTTTATCCAGTGTATGTTGAAAAGCTCCAATAATGAGATTGGACAAACTTGTTTGTGAAGCTTCTTCCAGTGCTTCACTGTCCTCATGGTGAATCTTCAGATCAATTTGGAGACCTTTTTTTGTTTCAGCATTTGATAGAAAACTGATTTTAGCCTTTGGATAAATGGTAACATTCACAAATAAACTGTCACACAGTTGTTTATTCATCTTAAGGGACTTAAAGTACTAATTCAACATAAGTTATTGAGCTGTGACACATGTCATCGAGTTTTATTATAAAATGCACATTTCCAGTTCTAAACTGAATAACTTAGCAGAAACAGCAGCTTCCAAAAATCTGTAAGTAGCTATAAGCAAACTCTACAATTCTACTGAACACATCTGCCACAACAAACCTGCCAAAAGTTCAGGAAATCAATGGATCTGTCAAGAATGAAGAACTGCTTTTTTTTAATCCTTTATTTATAGCCAAGTTAAGCATTTGACTGTAGCCCCCTCCCTGTTGGGATCGTCTGTTAGTAGAAAAAGACATGCAGCATCTTCTTTCTTATGAGAAGACTCTATTATGGCTTAGAGATGTACTAACAGAACAGACCAGTGAAAAATGCTTGAGCTGATGGAGGTCTCTGTTTTTCCAAAGCTGTCATAGAACAAAATGAGGAATTTTCATCTGAGATACAAACTTGTTATACTATTCAATCAAACATTTATTTCCCACTTTTAGCAATATGGATAGATACTCTTAAATACAGAATATTTTGCAAAACTACTGAACATGACATGGAGGAACAGGAGCCCAAGTCTTATTAGGAGCATCTAAGGGAACTAGGATTGTTTAGCCTGGAGAAGAGGATGCTGAGACGAGACCTTATCACTGTCTGCAACTGCCTGAAAGGAATTGGGTGTTGGTCTCTTTGCACAAGTGACAGGTGAAAGGATGAGAAGGAATGGCCTCACATTGTGCCAGGAGAGGGTCAGTTGGACATCAGGAAAAATTTCTTCACTGAAAGGATTATCAAGCACTGGAACAGGCTGCCCAGGGAGTTGGATGAGTTGCCATCCCTGGAGGTATTTAAAAGATGGGTAGAAGAAGTGCTTAGGGATATGTTTTAGTAGTAGACAAGCACAGTTGAGTTTGATGATCTCAAACATTTTCTTCAGCCTAGGGGTTCTATGATTCCTTGAATCATTATGAAGCCAGGTTGAAACACAAAAATGGAAAATTGGAGATTTAGAAGTTTTCTCATTTTCTGAAATACAGTAGTTTGGGATATATAATACTAAAGGGAAAACTGTTGTATTTGATGTAAGTACAAACATTACTTGCAGCAATAATCTGTACTTCTAACCTCTACTAATTTTTGTCAATTCATTTAGTCTGAGAGAAACTATGGGAACACATGTGAAAACATCCTCTTTTTAATTTTACCAAAGTAAAGATAAAAAGATATTGTATGGACTTTACATATACAGCATCCTCCAACTACCATAAATAAAGTTGAAATCTGGCTGTGTTTTAGTATCTGCAAAATTTTTTATGGCAATAGAGAGCATAAGAGATCTATTTGAAGATGAAATAAGGACATATTAAGTCTAAATGAATGGCCAAAGACAGGACACACATCCATGGTCCCTGATGGTTGCTTTGTTCCCTGTAAAAATTACTGTGTAAACACATTATTGACACCCTTGCAATTTTTTTTTATGTGTTGTCTTTTAGAAGATTGCATTCCAGGCAGAAAACCTCTGGCTGTTGAAGCAGCAATATTTAGATCCAGAAATGTTTATAAGAAGAAGTATTTACTACTCATGCCTTCTGTAAGTGTTGGTCAAAATAATACAAGGCTGAAATAAGATTATTGGTTTGACCTGAAGACAAGGGTTGGTTAGAGTCCCATAGTATGACCAACTCCTTTTCACTTGTGGCCTAGAAGACCTCACAAGAACTAGCAGTGATAGAAACCTACAGGATGGAAAGGGAGAGCCAAAAAAACAGTGAGAGGTATATATGATTTGAGGTACTGAATATTTTGCATTACTGCAGCAAGATGTGGAGAACTTGAGGAAGAACAACAGGAAAACCAAACAAACTAGGTCTAAAGTTGCACAATGTCAAAAGTTGTCGTGGACCTCTAAAATATTGCAACATTTTCTTGCTACTTTGTCTTAGTTGAAAGAGACAACAGAGAACTCAAATCAGTGAGTAAAATATTACATAGAATAAATTAATTTACATTTAACATAGCAATTTGAGAGGCAGTTAGACTTCTGAATAGTGTTAAAAAATTGACTTTTTTAAGTTTCATGTGAAATGTTTTACTGTTCTCACGTGAAACTTTCATATTGAAAAGAACGAGATATTATGAAGCCATTATTTTCACTTTAAAATATTGTGAGAGACTACCATATGTTACATCTTGGGTATAACTCAGGAGTAGAAAATTACCAACATTTGTCATAACAGGAGTTCAGCTTGAAATCCAAGCAGACAAAGAAAACCTAAGTTTGTGGAACTTGTGATTCAGATGGGACAGACTGTGAAGAAAAGATGAGCGGAGAACAATGCCCATTGCCAGAAGTTTGGGAATTTGTGATGGCCATGGTTTGATAATGGCAGATGGATGTGGTAGTATGCATTTTACCAGGCTATGCAACAACTGTTACAAATCAATGAAGGTTTGTGGTGTGTGGTTTCCTTGAGTTGTATTTACTGCTCATTGTCACATAATTCCACAGTTCTTTTAATCCAATGTAAATATTTAGCAGTTTAAGTAATGCAATATTAGTTTTGCTTTATATATATATTTTTTATATATATGTACATTAATTTGAAATGAGGCACTGTGTGTGTTTATATCCATTTACATTTCTTTTCTATTATACAGTACATGGGTCTTCCAGTGGCAATCATATCTCATCAGAATCATGATGAGACTTTTCCCACCAGGGAAAGTGAACTCAAAGGGAACACTGTTTTTCTTCCTTGGCTCACCAAAACCCCTTATGTCATTTTTTGGAATCACAGTAAAAACACTTCCTATTAAGCAAGTTATCTACTAGTCAAAACTATTTCCTAAAACATAACAGCTTCTCCTCTCCACCTCCAAAGAAGAATCCCAGGCTAAAACGTGTTTTCTCTTTTAGCAGCTTGGTTAGATAGGATATGAACTTGTCCTTCTTGGTAACAAGTTCAGGGCACAGTCAAAACTATGTGGGGCTCACTCCTGCTCCACAGCTGGGATGTGTGTCCTCTGCTGGGCACAGCTGTGGCCAGAGAAGGCTTCAAAATCTGCCCATGCAGGACCTCCCCATCTCCACCTCAGGCTTCATGGCCTGCACCATGGGCGAAGAAAGGTCTTGTGACATCACAGAACATGGTGGGACAGCAGCCCATGGCCTGTCAGACCAACAACCCCTGCAAGCGCACTCGCTGCAGCCACGTGGTCCAAGTGGTCACTGCCTGAACTCTGCTTAGGTGGCAGTGCACAAAAGCTTGGGAATCAAGACATTTCCCTTGAGAAGCTGCACCAGAAAGCCCACTCTGCTTCTCATTGTGCTTCCCTGCCTGCTCACTCTGTACTCCTTACACACTACAGCCACCTACAGCCACCGCAACTGGGTCCCTGTCACCATATGGCTCCACTCCATGCTCCCTGTGGCTCCCGGTCTCTGCTTTGTTCCCAGCACCGGCCCCGAGCCACCTCTCTGAGCCCCAGAGCTCCCGCCGCCATGCTGCGCATCTTCTGCTCCATCCCCACGCAGAGGGACTACAAGGGCCTAAAGCTGACAGAACAGATTTTTCAAGGAATCATTCTTGTCTCTGAAGTAATTGGTTTTATCTATGGATACATCACTGAGCAGTTCGGATGGACTGTCTACATAGTAATGGCTGGATTTTCTTTATCATGTTTGCTGACGCTGCCTCCCTGGCCCATGTACCGCTGCAATCCTCTCAAGTGGCTCCCTGTTCAAGAGTCAGGAACAGAAGAAAAGAAGATAGCAGGCAGAAGGCCAAAGAGGCACATGAAAAGCTAAAAAATGTGGTTCTTCAAACTGTAAATTTGTTAATTGCATTTCTACTGCGAGATACTTCTTGGTTTAGTGTTTCTTTTTTTCTTACTGCTTTGTATACTTCTCATGAGCTTTCCAACACCTCCAGAGAATCTGAAGGCTCTCAGACTCCAGCCAGGGCTCAAGGGGAAGGCAGGAGCAGGGGGAGATTAACTTAAAAGGCTACTGGAGGTCACATATCACTCAAGTATGTTAATAAAAAGCAACACAGCAAACCAATCGAGTAGAGTTAAGCTGTTGCCATTGCCTAAAAGATAACACAGCAGGACTTGTACTGAAATATTTATAACTGTTGCTAAAACCTTCTTCCCTGGAGGTGTTTAAGGTGAGGTACCGAGGGAACTGGTTTAGAGATTGGTGGGAATGCTTGGGCTTGATGATCCAGTGGGTCTCTTCCAACCTGGTGATTCTATGACTTCTATTCTATAAATTAACCTCTCTCTAGTCCTAGATTTTCTTGTGGTATATTCTTTATTCATAGCTTAGTCTTTGCTGTTTCTCAGGGCTTCTACACATCTTGTGCAATTTTGTCCTTTAAGTAAATGCAAAGAGGAAATGTGTGTAAGCCACATCTTTACATTAACTTGGGGTTCAAATGCTAATATAAATGATTTCTCTTATCTTGCTTTGCATTGTACTTTTAGTTAAGAAAGAAAACTGCAGTGATTCTTTAAGCACACTGCAAGCCTTCTGTAAAGAATAACCCTCCAAGCCATTCTAGGACAATTTTTACCCTCCCTAGACATCTAAGTAGTTCATTAAGCTTCTTTTAGAGGGAGGAGACCCATTATGTAAAACAAATCAAAGATAGCTAAACTTTTTTTTGAGGATTATCATTTGTCACCCACCTTTGAATTGCATAAACACTTAATTTATCCTCTGTTCAAATGCAGCTAGACCAATTAAACCTTTTCAGCTTGTCATAATAATTTTTTAATCCTATGATAGAGGCTCTCAAATTTACCTGCACAGTTCTATTTAGTTTTTCATATATATAAATTTAGTATTCATCATACACTCGGGGTTGTTTGAAAAATATCCCAAAAATGTTGCCACAACAGCCCTCTGGCATTCTTGTCCTCTGTGCCCCTAGGGCTGTTAAGCTCTTAATTTTCAGAGTTGCATAATTAGAGTCCTTGTAAGAGCTCTGAATCGTCATGTCCCATGAAAAGTCAAACACTGGACCAAACCTCTGAAATGCATCCTATGTGTCACTCTACACCACAAAGTGGAACATCACAGAGATATCCAGGGTAGCAGAGAGCAGTTTCATTCAGTCAGTACTAAAGTGCTATGCACATCACTATGGAATTGCATTCAAGGAAATTAGTTTGGCTGAGAAATGACACGCCACGGCCAAGGCAGAATATCGCATTACATGACTCTGCCATTTTCTCTTTGTGACAATGTGTTTTTAGATTTAGCTTAGATGTCTTCATATAGTTCTGTTTTGCAGTAGTTAAACATATCCTCTAATAAAAACTTCACAAGAAGAAATCTTTTCTTCATGTAACAATTTTCCAGGTGTTAATGTGTCATCTTTTGGATATCTTACATTTTAGCAGTAGTATCTGCAAAGCCCTGAAGGTAAATGAAATTGTGAATGTAACTATCAACACTTGTGATGATTCAGGTGTTAAATTTCTTAAGAGGTTTATGCAAGTGGTAGCCTGTGTCAAACTACTTTGCACAGTAAAGCACAGATGATGGATTGGCTAAAATATCTCTGTGTTACGAAATGTAGACAACTGTAGGGTTTGCATAAGTACCCAGGGAACATAGTAAGGTTTTCACAAACAAAAAACCCCCAGAATAGTTTTCTTAGTATTCTTGAAATTTTCAGTTGTCTCTCTGGAAATAACACCAATACTAGCACTAATCATACTTCACCACTTTGAAAATATAGGAGTAGATCTTAAAGAAAATCCTACCAAAATTTGTCCATTAGTGACAGTGTCAGTTTTAGATTCTCTATTCACATGTTGCACAAGAGCTACCTGTTGCTGGTATTTTACAGTAGCTATTTTGTAGTGGATTGCACTGCATGAGGGAAAAAAAGTAGAAATAGATATTGAGGAACTAATTTTACTCCTCTTAAGTAGCCCATTGAAATAAAAGAAACCTCAACATCTGCTGTATGCGTTATTTTATTATTACTCTTATCACAGAATCACTAGGTTGGAAAAGACCCCGAGGATCATTGAGCCTGACTATTCCTATGACTAAACCATGCCCCTCAGCACCTCATCCACCTGTTCTTTAAACACTTCCAGGGAAGGTGAGTCAATCACCTCCCTGGGCAGCCTATTCCAGTATCCAATGACCCTTTCCATGAAAGACTTTTTCCTGATGTCAAGCCTGAACCTCCCCAGTGGAGCTTGAGGCCATTCCCTCTTGTCCTGTCCCCTGTCACTTGGGAGAAGTGGCTATATATGTGTCTTGAGCAAAATCCAGTACAGAAATATATCATGTTTATTTTGGATGTCATAGTTCTTGGTCACATGGAGATATATTCAGGAAACAAGAAGACAAGTACAGTTGTCAGTATGAAAATACTATAAAAGAAAACAGAATCTCTTCTACTAATTAGTCTATGCTTAAAAAGTTAAATGACCTTGTTGGTTTTTATTTCTGCCATGTCCTTTATCCTCACCTCTGTGCTACACCAGCTTTAAATCTTTACAAAGTTTGCTCTGAAGATAGAATTTTGTCACCAGCAGTGCTCTTTGTGCACATCTTACTAACAAAGAAATGCTTTGATCCACACAGATGACAACATGCTTTATTCTTCTCTTCTGTAAATCCAATAAATTCCAAGTCTGCAAGTAGTCATAAATTAAATGTACATTTTCGTGTTTATACAGGGAAGCTGTTGTGTTTAGAGAATGAGATTAACCAGAGTGGTCACAGAAAACTTTGAATAACAAATCCCATGCTTCCAGTAAAGGCCTATTATGACATGAAAATAGTGGTCTGCCCAATGCAGGCCTGTATTTTTCACAAAGTAAGGAGTAATATTGTACTTATTTTTGTAAAATATCCCGTACTTATCAACTGCAAATTACCCTAGTAAGATATTCAGTGGATTCTCCATCTAAAAGATCACAATTTTCTTACACAGGATATTCAAAATTTATAAATGCAAAACCAAAATCTGAAATATTTTATTGTAAAAAGAAAAGCAAGATTCTTTAGCAAGATTCTGCTAAATGCATCTATTTAGTAAAGTAGACCTGTGTTTATATGCAAAGGCAACATTTAAAAATATAAAACTTCCCTATAAAAGTGAGAATACATTAAAAGATAAATTATAGTTTACATTGCCAGGATCTTATTCTTAAAAATTAGATATGAAATAAGATTTACAGGACCTCTGCTCTACTGAAAGAAAGAGAATCTATTGTAAAACTATACAACAAAATTCCAGAACACAGAGGAACATACTGGTTTAAGAATAACTTTTGGAATGTAGTAGATTAAAACTAATATCTAACATCATTTCTTGGAAGCAAAGGATACTGGATCTGGATCTGAAGGAGAGCAAATTCCTTATGAATTGAACTAATGCTTCTGATGACCTGGATTATGCCCCCTTAAACTAATGAATTGTTGCAAATACCTCTGGGATCTCACTACAATAAGTGATGGTGCAACACAAGCAATTCATAGTAGTAGATTTGTGTATTTCCCATAATGCTAACAAGCAGCATCAAGATGAACATTCAGAGCTGATTTGTGTGCATACTTAAAGGCTGACTCTTCCTCTTCTGTCTTTTATAAAGGATATATAATGAGTTCTGTTGAATGAATTTGAAATGCCTTATTGTGTTTAAGTTGTCTTCTGATTTTCACTTTTCCCTTCTTGTAAGAAAGTTCTCATTTTTTATGTTATAATAATATCAACAAAATGGGATTATTCTCTCTTTTTTAGCAGATGTTCCTAATTGGTTAGTTACAGTTAGATTTCAGCTAGGATATTCTGACCAGAAATTCTTTATATTACATACAAAATAATTTTAGTACTGGTAGACATGGTTTAAATGATTGTTTCTAGTTTTGAATATGCCCAGTTCACCTGCTGGTCATGTATGAAATTTGTGGACAAAAATGCAAATAAATGAATTTGAATTGTTGAACTTGATTAAAAATAAATTATTTGATTAATGAGGAGAAATCATTCTAATGTCATTTCCAGAAGTAATGCTAATAAGTTAAATGTTAAATAGGCAATATGCTGATTAAATACCTCCTATTCCTAGGTAGGATGGCAGGATGAATGTATAGATAGATAGTTAGATTAGATAGATTCCACTCCCATTTCCTGCAGCCTAAAATTGTTTATTTGTCAGAACATGATCATGTTCTGTCTGGGACAGCAGTGGACAATAATATATCTTGCTAATATTGATGGATAATGACCTTTGTTAGTGATATCAAACCTAAAGGAAGGATCTTTTTCAATAGGAGGGTAATTAATTATGGAAAAAAAAATATTTCAGTGCTGGGTTAAACTGACGACAGACAAATATCACTTGAAAGATGTGTAAAATTTCATAGTGCTGAGCAATAGCAGAAGATAGTATTAAATGAGTTTGCTTTTGTTCTTCAAATAAACATGAACCCTCTCAAAAGATGTAAGCTTGAATTATTTCTACAAAATGCACTCTACATTTCTTAGCAATTAGGAAAAATCAGTTGCTTAGAGTATCTTAGATAATCTAACAATGGTTCCTGGTTCCACAGTTAGCTTGACTGCTCTTCTGGCAACCTGACTTGGTCAAGTGCAAACAGATGTTATGCAGCTGTCGGTTGCAGTTCAAAACTGCTTGGACACATCGACATGAGGTTCTGCCCAATCTAATTAGCTGTGTTGAGAAAAATTCAGTATTTTATTAAAGCCACATGTTGTTCATTAGTACATCAAGACTTTGTCTTTGAAAGAATAAATTGATTATCGTTATGAGGGAACAAAGTGTAAATAAAAGCTTTATGAAAATCTGATCCATAAAATCTCACTGTCTGGAATGGCAAATGCCATGGGTCAGAGATGCAGCCATAGCTAAATGCTCTTGTGCTAAAGGTACTTTTCTGTGTTTAGCTCATGACCGCTCACCTTTAAGACAAAACCCATCTAAAGCACAACATGAAGACACTGCCAGCAAACACTAGATCTTAAACCAACCTATAACAAAGTTAACGTCATTTCTTTCTATTTACTTTTGGTTTTTAATAATTGAGAAATATGATAACACCACAGTGCATATGAAAGTGACATTTTGATTGCATGAACATAATTTTTATTAAGTTTTAATTTTTTGATATATTTTAACTATAACTATCTAAGATATTTGATATTGATGAGGCTGCCTCTCTGCAGCTCTACTTCATGGTGTAAATGTTGACGAGCACTGTCCCTTACTACCTTAGATAACAGCACTGGTAAATAACAGAAATAACAGGCTAGAAGGAAATAGCTCTCATGCAGCAATTTCTGATTGCCACCAACCTGTTCAACCTTATTTGCTGTTCACTCTGATGGATATTATAACACATCTGGTTTACGCAGTCTTCTCTCAGCCACACCATCAGCTTGCACAAAACCTCAAATCCTGTCAAACGCTGACCCTTCTCCAAACTTCTAGAACTAGATTAACAGAGTTATTACTGATTACTTTCACAGTGTGAGGCTGAGAAACACTAGAGATGGATCAGTACAGACTGCTAAAATACAGTATAAATACAGAAAAAAAAATATTGGCAACTTCTGAAGAAGTAGAGACATGAGATTGTTGCTGACAAGTGAGTGGTAATACAAGTATCAATGAAGAGAAGAATTTTAAAAAGGAATTTAAAGGGGAAGCAGGAACACTTCTGTGTGGTTTTATAGATATCTCAAGTTGGCTTTCCTGTGTGGAATGAAAATAAGAATTGATCTTCTGAGATTAAAGAAGATAAGAAAAAGGGAAAGCTATAGGCAAGCATGGTCTTGATGTAAGATTTTATATCATTATTTAAATAGCTACTTTTCATGACAAAAAGAAGGGGGAACAGGTAGAAAGGTACAAACATATATCTGAACAGAACATTGAAACAGACTAAGGAAATGATCTTTGAATTAGCATTTTGCTTCTTTCCTTTCCAGCAACACAAGAACAGGCCACTGAAATAGTTAAAAATGACATTTTTCACCCAGGAACATCCTTTGTCCCTGAATTCCTTGGGGTCATTTACCAAGTTCCTACTAAATTCTCCGGAAATACTCTGCCTGATACTCCTTAAAAAAGGGTCTCTCTAGGGCAGTGTTTACTTAATCACTTCTTCTTCTAGATCTCTTCTTAAGTAAACCATCTGATCACAGGATTAACCATAGAAAGGGACATGAATGCAAAAGGAAATTGATAGAGTTTTAAAAGATTTTAAATATAATTTCTTGCTTTAGGCAGCATATACAAGATTTTGCCTCTCTCTGTGTCAGCCCTTGTAGATATAAAAATATAGGACAGTTAAAAAAGCACTTTCTTACCTCAGTTTTCTAAGGAATACTGAATGTACTTCAGTAAAGCCATCCTGAAAACCATATTTCATGCAAAATATGAGACTTCTTAAGTAGAAACTTCCTCTTCTTCTTACAAGTTTACATCCCAGTGGCTTTAGCAATAGAATCATTGTAGCAGCATTCTGAGTTTCCCAGTCTCTTTTGAAATATTAAATAGATTTTGCTTATAAAACATTTTATTTTGTCTATAAAATATTTTAGTTTGTCATCTATTTTATTTTGCCACGTTAGAAGCATTTTCTCAGATTAGTAACTAATTTCACTTTTTCCGTAATTAGTTAGTCTTCCTGTCTTCTAACAAGGCTTTATGTTGTTGTTGGGAGAAACCAACATTTATGGAGTTTTATTTGTCCCTATAGGGAAAGCTACCAAAGAAGACAAAATTTCATCTGAGGCAGCTTCTGCAAACCATTTTCTGAACAGTATTTTTTCAATATGAATTTTAAGACCATTACATTTCTTAGATATAATAAAAGTCAAATAATCCACCCATAAAAAGTATCAAAATTCACAACAGCCTGTATTTCTCTGCATCTCAGTTTCCAAGCCAATGGCAAGATCTTACAGGCTGAAGCAATAATTTGCTTTTCTGCTAGAGATGTGCTGTGTCTGACTTGATGGAACCACTGAATTTACCAAAATAATAGACAAGCATTTCAAATGCTGAGACTGAGGGGGGAAATAATTTCCATTTGATCGGTGCTTCCGAAAGCCTCCTTCTCACAGTCATTCAGGAAGAAAGAATGATTACTTTTCCATACCTAGGTGAATGGACTGAGGTACATCCTGTAACATGCTGCAAGCTCTGCTTTGGAAAAGGACTAAGAGAGAACTCAGCATCACCTCATAATTTTATCACATAGCAGGACTGGTTAAAGGCATAAACACAGTCATGACGGACATTGCTACTGAAAAGTCCTTATCATATTCATCAGCTCATCTGAACAGAGGTCTGTATTGACATGTACTACCTCTTGATGACAGCAATAAGTTTTGCTGATTGTTTTATAGTAATAACTCTCACATTTAGCCAAATCAATTCTGTTTCTTAAATTGGGGTCAAACACCTACTTTCACAAGAGAATTTACATTACATTTTCTTGATGCTACAAAGTTCACTCTTTAATCTGACCAACAGGTGTCTAAATTTACCCCAGACTAGGAATACATACTTCTAAATATTGGTAGCCTTTCCTGACATCAATGAAGCTGCAGTTATTAAAATAGCTTTAATATATTCTTCATTAGTTGTCTATTTGCTTCTTGCATCTTTCGAAAAAGGACTGTTTCTGGCACAATTTATGTGGACCTACTGCAATAAGGGTATGCATATAGCAAGTACATGATCAAAGGCATTCCATTATCAGATGTCACCACAGGGATATTGCAAGAGATACCGATCAGTCTGGTACACATAATTATCATTCCCTCGGGCATTTCAAAAGGGCACAACAGTCTAACAAACAGTTGATTTGCGTTTGGTAGTAGAACCTGCTGCCGACAAAGAAAACAGTGCTAGAAATCTCATTTGTTAATTTTCTGTTTCTACTATTTTCTTGTTGATCTCTTATTCTATCCTATTTTCTTCTACTACTATTTCTACCCTGTTAGAAAAAAATATGGAGATAAAAGTGATATTCAAGAATACTTACACAACATCAACTTGAACACGGAGAAATCTTTTACAGATTTTAGATGTTCCAATGCCTGGTTTTAAGCAATTATTATAATAAGACTGCATTAATGACAGTCATTTGACAGATTAAGTAAAAAAATTATTTCTTTGTCATATAATCCCCATTTCATCAGAGCTTGAATGCTGACAGAAATTAAACCCTACAAAATTCTATGAAGACTCAATATGAAAAAGAATTATGGTAAATACTAAACTTTGGTAAGGATTATAGTTTTGTTGAAATTTTGGATAAATTTCAGTTATCACATCTTTTGTTGTATATTGTTGAGCAATTGTAAACCTTCTTGAACAGTTTTCTTCACATCTTTAGAGCAAAAAAAAGGAAATTCTCATCAGAGAGCAGTTTAACTCTGAGCTTCACTTAGCACTGTGATCAAATTTTACCTGATTCTTAAATTTTGCCTAATGCAGCTTTTCAGCTGAAAATGGTAGCTAGATTGCTTTAAAAATCTCTTAATCAGTAGTTAGTCAATGCCTGTTTCTTATAGACTCTGTCATTTCAGCTTCTGGCTAAATTTAATAGAAGAAAAACATGATTTTGTAGAATTTAAGATAAATATACCCAAATTAACCAAATTCTAAGGCTTTCAAACTGGTTGGATTGCAGTGTAAGCAGCCTGGTTTCATTTTTGGAAGGTGTTCTAAGAAAATAACAACTTTAGTGTGCAAATTAATAGATGATAGGAGTTAGATGTATTTAAGTCATACAGAAGACAAAAAGAGTTTAACCAGTTAAAAGTAGAGAGAATGTGCACTGCATGGGCTCAGCGGAACCGGTGGCAAAAGGCATGGAAGAAGCTAACATACACAATGTCTTCTTTGTCTCAGTCTTCACTGATTAGGCTTGTATTCAGCAATTGCAGTTACCTGAATCTCATAGTAGAATCTGAAGCAAGGAAGACACACTCTTCTTCAGGGAGATTCAGGTTTGGGAACATAGAATGAACTGGACATACACAAATCTATTGCGCCTGAGGGATTGTTGCTGAGGGAGCTGGCTGATGTCACTGCAGATGACACTGATGACACTGCAGTGTTCTTGATCATTTTAGATCACTTCTGTCTTTAGAAAGGGCAAGGAAGAGGATTCAGGGAACCACAGGCTGGTTAGTTTTACCTCATTACCTACCTAGGAAGGCAATGGATATAAGTACTCCTGGAAACTATTTCCAAACATGAAGGACAGAAATCACGTCCAACCCATCTGATAGATTTCTGTGATGAGATGACTGGCTTGGTGGATGAGGGGAGTGAATGTTATTTATCCGAACTTTAGCAAGGCTTTTGCCACTGTGTTTATTAACATCCTTATAGGAAAACTGATGAATAATAGGCTAGGCAAACAGTCATTGAGATAGGTTGAAAACTGACTGAACTGCTAGGACCAGTGGCACCAAGTTCAGTTGGAAGACAGTCACTAATAGAATCATAGAATCATAGAACAACCAGGTTGGAAGGGACCCATCGGATCTTCTAGTCCAACCAATGGTGTAACCCAGGGACGAATACTGGGGCAGATTGTGTTTAACACCTTCACCTATTACCTAGATGATGGAATAGAGTATACCCTCAACAGATTTTTAGATGGCACAAAACTGGGAACAGCACCAGTAGGTAATGCTGCCACCCACAGGGACTTGGACAGGCTGGAGAAATGGGCCAGCTGGAATAGGTGTAGGCTATTGCAGTTCAATGAGGGCAAGTAAAAAGTCCTGCACCTTGGGAGGGATAACCTCAGGCACCTGTTCAAACTGGGATTGATGAGCTAGAAGCCACTCTACAGAGAAGGAATTAGGTGTCCATGTGGACAGCAAGCACACAATGAGCTAGCAATACCAAAAGCCTCCTGGGCTGCATTAGGATGAGTGTTGCTAGCGGGTCAAGGGAGGTGATCCTTCCCCTCTACTCAATACTGGTAAGGCCACATTTGGAAAGCTAGGCCTAGTGCTAGGTTCCCCAATAACAAGAAAGATATAGAGTGAAGTCTCATGCAGGGCCATGAAGATAACTAAGGGACAGGAGCATCCGACTTGTCAGGACAGGTTGAGACTGCTAGAGTGGCCAGTTTGGATAAAAGAAAGTTTAAGGGGATCTTATCCATTTGTACAAATATAAGAGGAGGAAAGAAGAAGTGGGAGTGTCTAACTTCTCTCAGTGATATTCACTGATGGCAAAAGCAGCAATGGGCACAAACTAAAACACATCAAATTCCATCTGAACATGGGAAAGCACTTATTTACCATGCAGGAGGTCAAATGCTGGACCAGGTTTCCCAGAAAGGTAATGGAGTCTCCATCCTTGGACATAATCAAAAGCACACTGGCCACCGTGCTGGGCAAACTGCTCTAGCTGCCCCTGCTTACGCAGGGGTATTGAACTAGATATAACAAGAGGTCTTTTCCAACCTCAACCATTCTGTGATTAACTGAATCTATATGTCAAAACCATCTCAGTCTTTGAGTTGTTTTCAACAGGTTTTAGAATTCTTTGAAAAATGTCTTCTAGTATTATGACTGGTGTGGGAGGAGGTTTAAAACAGGAAAAAATGTTTTGGCAGCAACCTTCATTTGCTTGTTTATACTAGCCTGTATTTTGTTTGTTTTATCCCTTTCTCTATAATTTTAACTCAGGGGAAAAAAATTGTAGTTTGGTGTATTTAGATTGCAAAAGTTTATCAAGATTTTCTTTGACTCTGGGATTTTGTTATGTAAGAGTTCAGAACATGTCTACTAGGTCTACATGAATAGGACTCCATAAATAGGGTTTACATGCTAAAGAACTAGACATAACTAAAGTTGCTTACAATTTCTTGTTTTGCAGGAAGGACTTGTTCAATCTGTACTAGAAATATTTTGGATATGCACAGCAATAATTTAAATCATGTAACAGCCTGTTCTCTGGATGTATGCTGAATGCAGAGCAGAGAGTTGAGAAATGAAGTCTATTCGTATTTGTTTATGTATCTATGTGTGCATGTGTATGTTTCATAACAAAAAATAAGAAGCTGAATATCATGTGTGTTTCAATGCCTATAAATGTTTATAAATATTGAAGGTTACATTCTGCAGCACAACAGGAAGTTGTATTTAGGGCAGTGTTAGGGTGTCTTTTTCGCTTAAAAGAAGCAGTGAGAAAGTAGAAGCATGACTCTTTTCAGACGATAAAAATAAGATACAGGGAAAAATATGAATAAAACAGTTCTTGGAAGTTTATTTTATGGTTTGAGGAGTTTAGAAATACCAGCACCATACCAAGATGTTGATAACTCATTACTACCAGAATAGTACACATTACTATAAAAATAAATACCGCAATTACTGGTATTTTTACTGTTTGGTGCACATGAAGAAAAAGATCATTAAATAATCTTGTAAGTAATGATGACAAACCTATGTCAATACCACTGCAACCTAGTCAGAATAGGTTTTGCTGGAAAGCAGAAATGTCCAATTCCTAATATACATTATAATGGTAACTTCTTCAAAGGAGCAACAGCGTATGTAATACTACCAGTAGCTTTAGTCTATTAATACAATTCTAAGTGTCTTCCTTGGTAGGATGTCATGCAACAGGAAAATCTAGGCTGCTGCTACAGAAAAAATGCAGTCATTCAGAAGTGGGAGATATTTTCTGATGCTTTAATCAAGAGTATTTATGTAGCTAAATTGTGACAATATGAATAATTGCTTTGTAGGACACTTAACTTGATGGGTAAACAGTTCTTGAAGTCCCAGATGCTTCCAAAGTTCATCATCCTTTGAGCAGAGATTTTACAATAGTTTTTTTCTTTCTATTATAATCTATTTTAATATATTTCTACAATAAAATATAAATTATAGAGAAGATATCCAACAATATATCTTTCAGCAAATAACTATTTTATAATTCACTGAATTAAAAGCTAAAAGTAAAACATTCATAATCTAACCTGAATGCCATTTGTGCTTAGGTTTTACTTAGTTATCATCCCTTTGATACAGTAATTTATATTTCTATAAGACATACAAGTATGTAGTAAAACAGAATTTTCAGAAAGACATTCAATGTTGATTTGAAGGCAGCTCTTGGATAAGTAACGCTGCTGCAAACATGTCTTGTTTCTCATTTGGATTTTGGATTTGAGGTTTCAAACACTAAGTTTTGATGTTTCATCTTAATTTAAACAAAAATGCCAGCAGTTTTTTCCTCTCTAAATCTTTTCGTATATAGTAATCTCTTGATCTTCTTTTCAAAAACTGGACAGACTGATCTTTTTATTGCCCTTCTCATAATGCTTGGATTGTTTTTAAGTCTGTTTCTTCCCTAAAACAGATGTTTTAGCAACTTTTTAAGAAGTATAGTCTAAAGCTAGAAAGAGTATCTCAGCACCTCAGTAAGTGTATATACAGATATGTAACACATTCTATGCTGTGGTGAAGTGCATGATAAAAACATATTTTCCATGAATGTGTACTGACAGACTTTCTGGAATTAGAGGACAGAATATAATTACTATAATCCTAAATCTGCTTGTTTCACTATTGATTTCACACAAACTTTGGGTTTCATTATCCCATTCCGTTACTGATTTTACATGAACTTTGGGATTACCTACTACCAAACTACCGGTAAAGAATTCACAACTTGTTTAATTCTCCTTCAAGACAATTTAATCTGCAAATTCTCCTGTCTTTGGGAAATTAAACTTTTTGCAGAACTAAATGTATGGTTTACTTGTTGAGATGTTTCTATTTTGCTGTATTGAAGACAATCATTTCATGGTGGCTTTTTTCTTACAGCACAAGCCCAAGTTCAATAATGGTCTTTAACCATCACAAGTAGTTAATAACAATGTGAAAGACATAATGGTATCTCTCAGAGCTGAGTAGCAAGAATCAGTCAAACTTGCCAGTCACACAAAAAAGCTTGGCATAACAATCACTTCTAGTGCATGGGCTCCACCTGATATCTGAAATTCAATCATAATAATGTTAGAAGTCCAGCATAAGTAACCTAGATTCTATAAAGTATGAAAAATGACAATTGGAGAAAAACAGGATGACAA
Organism: Coccyzus lansbergi; assembly: GCA_033558105.1. NCBI lineage: Eukaryota > Metazoa > Chordata > Aves > Cuculiformes > Coccyzidae > Coccyzus > Coccyzus lansbergi. Next base: position 1,503,600 of record JAUMJK010000139.1, on the reverse strand, counting down.
GAAAAGTAAGTGTCAGGACAATTGGGGTTGTTTAGCCTAGAGAAGAGGAGGCTGAGAGGAGATCTCATTACTCTCTACAAGTACCTGAAAGGAGGTTGTAGAGAGGAGGGAGCTGGCCTCTTTTTCCAAGTGACAGGGGACAGGACAAGAGGGAATGGCCTCAAGCTCTGCCAGGGGAGATTTATGCTAGACATCAGGAGGAAGTTTTTCACAGAAAGGGTCATTGGGCATTGGAATAGGCTGCCCAGGGAGGTGGTTGATTCACCTTCCCTAGAGGTGTTTAGGGCACAGGTAGATGAGGTCCTGAGGGGCATGGTTTAGTGTTTGATAGGAATGGTTGGACTCGATGATCTGATGGGTCTCTTCCAACCTGGTTGTTCTATGATTCTATGACTGAAACAGGAGGAGTAACAGAACCAAAACTCACAGGGAGCATTGTAGAAATCTGAAGCTTTAATGTCCAGATGGAATTGGCTGGTGAAGCGGGACTTTCAAAAAGAAAAAGAGATTTTCTTAACCACCACAGGACTTAAAACACCAGTAAAGAAAAAAAAAATGTTGAAAATCGGTTTAAAATTTTGCAGGAAGTTACATTTCCAAGAGTTAGGGGATTCAATTGGGACTAGCAGGTGGAAGGGTCACTTTGAACAGCTCTGCATAATCTGAAATTTATAGCTGGAGAAGAAGCTGATATAACTGCGATACTTTGCCTGATATTTTTTTTTTTTAACAGAAGATCCAGTGGTTATTTTAATCACTTTTCTTAGGTATCAGAAAATATTACTGGAATATGCAGCATTTGCTATGTCTAAACCTGGTACAAGTGTATCAACCGGCAATCGCTCATCAACCCATCCCCAGCCATTGCTCCTCAGAACCTCTGAAATATATGCAATGCTGTTTACATAGCATTCCAACCCATCCCACAGGAAAATGGCTGTGTGTTCCATCTAACAGGAAACTTCTTTCTCACCAATCATGAAACTGCTGGCTCACCTCCAGTGTTTTCTGCATTTTTATGTCCCATCTGGTGGAGAAAGTGTAGGGATCTCCAGAAAAAAATCTGTTGATTTTTTTTTCCTTTCAAGTTGACCTTTATAGTTGAATAATTACCCATAGTGTGGTTTTTTTTGTGTATGTCATCATTAATGGAAACAAGCCAAAGCATTTCATAATGATGCCTAATCTAGCTTTCCCCTATTTGTTCCAGACAAACACCACTTAAAACAGAGTCATAGACAATAAATAAAGCAACATTCTTGATATCCAATCTTCTCCATTTCCCTCTTTCTTTCTAGAAGAGATGGTGCAAAAACATGGCAGCCAAACTGGAGAACCTTCCCCTCTCTCTTTTTCAGACACAGTCTTGTCAGAGAATGCAAAATTTGTAGTTATATGATACAGAGTTGCATCAGTTTTTACACATAGACTCAAAATCATCATGGTTGGATCAGGTTTTAGTCACCCTGAAAACAAGGAGAGAATACAAAATAGATTCTAATTGATATTGCTAAAGATTAATATTAAACTATGGTAGAGATATAAAGGGAAACAGTCAATAAGTCCAAGGTGGAAGATGAAGAAGTGTACATAAGGGTTAATGACTCAGAGAATAAACTCTTTCTGAGACAGGACACAGAGCTGTTGTCTTGATTTGACCATGTACTTCATGTTCTCTTTTTTTCAATTAAAAAGTCAGCTGTACTGAGCCAATTGGTACAGGTGCAGCAGTGAAAAAAATGTTTACACTGCTTTGGTATGGGAAGAATGGGTTATAGAATAGCTAGATGAACTGCAAATACTCTGAAGACCTAACAGAGTCATCCAAATACATCTAATAAAAGCAAGAACTAGTGATTGCTAAGCTATTCATTTAATTTTAGTTCCAAAGCAAACAAACGAACCTACTGAAATAATAAACACAGATATTTTCTAATCAAAGAGAACATAACACGAAGAAAAGTAACAATCAAGATATAGTTCTCAAAAAATGTTATTTTTTTAAAAAAAATCTCCTCTATTTTGTCCAGGTAGCATTTTTTTTTTTTTGCAAGGGGAAAATTGGCAGCTCTTATCTGTCTGTCCAGCACTAGTTCAAAGGCACTTTTATGAGGAAGCTAGGGAAATGATGACTAGATGAAGCTGTTGCACAACTGCTTGGAAAATTATATCCAGAGGAACAGTCATTCATATGCCACCATCAGGCTAGAAGCTAAATAAAGTAGGTTTCTATGGGAATATCTCCTGCACCTATGAGTGTTCAACACTTCTGTTAGTGACTTGGATAAATGGTTGCATGTGTTTTTAAGGCAAATTCAGAATTCAAAATCATCTTGACAAATAAAAAACCCCAGTCTGATAAAAGTATGCTGTCACTTAGTAGGATAAGCACAAAAATCTATCTTTCCAGAGAAATATTTGACTGCACAAATACAGCTTGAGGAAGAATGCACAAATACTTCAGAACAGCATATAGCTATAGTAAATCACACACTGAAAATGAGATGAGCCTCTCATATTGTTATAAAAAAAGACAAAAGCCATACATTAAAAATGAATCAAAATATTTTCTGTGAAATGTATGAATTAGGTCTGTGTTATCTGGTACCATGTGATCAAAGTTTAGAAAAAAGATCTGCAGAGAATTATTGGAAGGAAGTGGTGTACTTAATCCAGAGAAAAATATATAGAAGGAAGCAGTGAAAAGTAAATACAATAAAAAGAATCTTTTCTTTATAACTGTAAAAAATAAGAGCAGACACCAAGAAAAGCCCTCCAATTAAAAAAAAAAAAAAAAGAGGAGAATAAAGTGCAGGAAAGTTCAACTTGAGTTGTTTATTTTCCATGGCTACAAGATATTAAAGAAAACTTGGGCAAGTGTTTGGCATAGTTGATTTTATCTTTGGCTAGGGAAGAAGACTAAGGAATAATTAGAGTACTACACTGTTTTCTTTCCCCACCCACTCCATCAATAAAAAGTTTGGTTAAAAAAAAAAGTTTGTAAATACCATGTTTTCTTACTAAATTATTCCAATTTATGCACTAATATTTCCCGTTTCTTCCCCCCTGCCCCACCCTGAGATCTTATTTTGAAATATCCTACAAACAATTTGAGTACTTGAAGTATTGAAGGATTTATGCACACAATAAGCTGTAATGTCAAATTATAAATTTGTGACAGTTCATACTTCATCTAAGAGCTCTGATTTGACTACTTAAAGGATGTTTCTAGATGAATGTCACATAAATGGGAAGTCAGTTTCAAAGGAGACTTTCTAAAGTCACTGGGCTCTAACTCCTCATTATGTTGTCTTCTATTTATGAGTTTTGGTCATTCTAATAAATACATTAGAAATAAAAAATGTTTTCTGTTGAACAGTAATTCATATTTCAGAAAGCTTTCAATTTTTTATCACACAGAAACTCTTCACACACTATTAATTTGTTATTAATTATTACTTTGCAAAAAAATTTACTGGAGAATATAATTAACCCAACATGGCATAAGCACTGTTGTTTTATTATTAATTATATCATACACGTCTCTACTTAATAGCGTTTGATCTCATCTTTCTCTAAAAACAAGATTCAGTTTTATTTTTAAAATTCCCTTATGTTTTAAAGATTAAGCTTTAACTTCTCTAGGGTGCAACAAGAACTGAAAAAGTGATATTTAGCATAAATTTTATAGGACCGCTTCTTGTACTATCAGGCAAGCAATAAAAGAACATTGCCTATGAATCAATATATGTACTATTCTTCTACTTAAAAGCACACATGAGGATTGTTAAATAATAATATATTATTAGGCATTCATCCTACTGGATTCCCAGTAGAGACAATTACCCTTTTGTTTTCATCGGAGAGCAGATTATTCTTTGTGGTGATGATTTTTATGCCTTAGTTATACTCGGATGACTGATACAATCCTGGAATAATTCAGTTTGTAGCAGAAGTTGGGAACAGTATGAGTGGTTTTGGCATGACACTACAGCCACAGATTGGGAAGCAAAGATCTCCTGACCTGCTTCACTAACAGCAGTCAAAATCACCTTACTCTTCTGTTCTGTTCTCTCTGTTCATCCTGTTTCAATTCTTATCATCCTGATTGATACTTATTGATCAATCCCTACATTCTGTTTCTTGAAAATAAAAATGAGTGAGGATATAATTTAACAATATCATCAAAAACCAGGATATCCTGCAATCCAAGGCGAGATGCAAATTCTTCTGACCTACTAACTGTTCCCGTAGCCCTTGGAACTATGTATTTTCTCTTTTCCTGTTACATGGGTTTTGGCCCTGTGCAGTCACAATCACAGAAGGGCAGAGGTGTAGGGCAACAGAAACAACTGTGCATTTCATAGACTCATAGAATCATAGAACAACCAGGTTGGAAGGGACCCATCGGATCATTGAGTCCAACCATTCCTATCTAACACTAAACCATGTCCCTCAGCACCTCATCTACCCATGCCTTAAACACCTCCAGGGAAGGTGACTCAACCACCTCCCTGGGCAGCCTGTTCCAATGCCCAATGACCCTTTCCGTGAAAAACTTCCACCTAATCTCCAGCCTAAATCTCCCCTGGCGGAGTTTGAGGTCATTCCCTCTTGTCCTGTCCCCTGTCACTTGGGAGAAGAGGCCAGATCCCTCTTGTCCTGTCCCCTGTCACTTGGGAGAAGAGGCCAGCTCTCTCCTCTCTACAACTTCCTTTCAGGTAGTTGTAGAGAGGAATGAGGTCTTGTATTTGCTAGAAAGTATCCTTGGCTGTTATTTTCTTAAACTGTTCAGCTTGTTCAAATGTTCATTGAAGCAGAGAAAAAGTGAGAAAAAAGGAAGAAAAATAAAAAGAAGAAAACCCCCAAAACTAGACTCCAGACTTTAGAGTCCAGTTCTTCTTCTCAGGTGAATGCCTGCAGGATCTCACTATTTCTTACATTCTGTTGTTTGATGAGTATTTAATTGTACTCCATGAAGTGGAAAAGCTTAAATGGGTAATAATGAGAAACCCATTCCTGAATATATAACAATCATGATATTAGCCTAAGGTGTTAGACACTATCCAAGCAAATGAGTTCTCTCAGAAATGGATGTTCTGAAAGTGTAGTTGAAGAAAACAAATATTTTAATAGTTAAATCTACAGAGCAGTTAGGGAAAGGAGTAGGAAGCACCCTTGGGCAGGGCTCAGGAAAGTAAAGAAGCAGAGGCAGACTCTCCGGGATGACAATGGATGGGGTATAGAGCAACACTAGTTTTCTTATGTGATGCTTGGCTACAAAAGGTTTGAGAATTTTTATCTGGTGATCTCTGGGAGATAGTAATTGACATGTAACAGAGAAAGGAACAGACCATTGATCTCGCGCATCCCCAGCAATACTGAAGTTACTTTGTGTATTTTCTCCCATTTGATCTACTGAAGCACAGTGAAACTACTTCTATGATGCACAAGGGAGAAAACAAATGCCCAATCTCTGTTGTGATTAGGCTTAGACATGAAAACAAATGTCTGGCAGAAGGTGAGATACATCACTCCTGGTCATATCCAGGGGCTGAACTTCAGGTTTCTTATTTACAGAACCCAAATGTCCTCCATATGATAGTGCCTTGAGAATTGAGCAATATAGAAAAGCTATTTAGAGGATTTTGATTTCAGTGTTTACTTCCGACTTTTGCCATTTGTATCTTTTGTGCATATAATCTGGGGCTACACTGTGTGTTTCCCCTTGTTCTAGCTTATAAGTTTCAACAGATCCGTCTCTATGCCTGTAATATATTTTCAAGAGCAACAACAAATGTGAAATACTCCACTCTGCCTATGAGGGGTTTTTGGTAAATTATATTTAATTAAAACACTTGTAAGGAGAAAATGCAGTGAAAATAGAAAATATATCTGGCTTGTTATATATATATTTTGTTGTTACATTTATAGGGTAAAAAAAATCAGAAACTGTAAAATCTTTAAAAAACATCATTGTTATATCAAAATATATTGTTATACCATTACTTGATTTGCCTACTGATGTATGTCACTCATACTAAATATCATTAGCAACCATAATATTTTGCATAGATTTGATAAGACAGACATCATTATTCCATAAAAAATTTCTTTTTTTCTCTCCAAATGCTTCTGTTATAAAGTGAAAGCATGAGGAAAAAAATACAGATACAAAATTTTCTTATTAAACTGAAGGCCAATTTTCACTTATAACAATTTAGAAACAGGAGTAATGTGAAATACTTCACCCAAATTTCTCTTTCGTTCTAGGCTTTTCCCTCAACACCTTCTTTGGAAAACAACCAGTAAGGCCTGGAAATATATCTGATTCTTGTTTTGCATAAAAGTAAATGCAGTAGAGGTTTTGGAGCATCAGAGCATAAAATTTTAAGTTGCTCGGTGAAAGTCAAGCTGTGTCATGTTTAAACGCAACTTACAGAAATTTCACTGTATTCGTATGGCTGACACTGATGTTTCTGGTATTTCTCACACCTCCGCAAGAATAAAAACCACTGGGTAGCCAAACCACTCATATAAACTGTGTTATGGCCAACTTTAGTTCTGATCTTGGTCTAATTTAGAGGTAGGACTTGAAGCTGGGCCTCCCACAGACTGAAGGAGTGGCCTTGCCACTAGTTAATGAAACTTTTTATCTTGTGTATATGGAATGAGTCATTAAAGTGGAGCAGATATAAATACTAGTTTTCATTTACAAAAACCGCAGATAGAACGTATGACTAAATGCAGGAGCTGCTAGAGTCCAGAGTCTACATAGTTTCATAGCTATATGCTAGCTGCTATAGTCCCTATAAAGCTACTAGAGGTCTAACCCATTCTAGTTGGACTAGATGTCATCAGCTATCTTGTCCCAGAGCTGAGTAACTTCATAAAAATGTTGACTTCAGTCAGTCAGCATCTTTCAACAAAACTTATTTTACAGAAAAATTCCTGTTTCAATTTTGACAGATTAAGTCTGCTAAGATATGATACTTGTTTGGTCTACTAGTTGAAATAAGTCAGTATGTTTGGTAGTATTTTAAATTCTACCCTTGATTATTTCTAGAACAATTAACTATAGGATATTTATGCACGCTTGGACAAAGTTATGTGATACTTCAAGACTAGGAAGGGAGAGGGTAGAGAGAAAGAGGCAAACAAATAGAGAAAAGGAAGGAAGGAAGGAAGGAAGGAAGGAAGGAAGGAAGGAAGGAAGGAAGGAAGGAAGGAAGGAAGGAAGGAAGGAAGGAAGGAAGGAAGGAAGGAAGGAAGGAAGGAAGGAAGGAAGGAAGGAAGGAAGGAAGGAAGGAAGGAAGGAAGGAAGGAAGTTTGTATCACTGACATCAGTTCTAGATGAAACATGGATTGGTAGGTAAAGCTGAAATTTCAGTTCCTAGGAGGGGTGACAAGTAAAGAATCTACATTCATGCAGAAAGGGCTTTTTCAAGGAAGAAAGGGAACAGACACAGATACTAATGATATTTTTGTGCATTCTCTCTACAGTAGATAAGAGGTTCCTGGAAAGAGAAATAGAAGGAGGTTAATAGGAAGAGTTTTTTCAGGTGACAGTTCTGAAACAGTAACATATTCTGAATTGCTCTCTGGAGTACAACATCGCTTTCCATTAACTAGGGAATGATTGTAGCAAGACTTGTCTGAGAGCAATGTCTGTGTACAGTCACTCAACACTGCTGTGCAGTGCAGTATTGCATAATTCTGTACACAATGTCTCTGTCTTCTGGAACTCATCATACATTCAAAAGGATCCAAGTTTTTATACAAAGAGGATGCAATTTACCTCATATTCACTTTCTAGGCCAAAAAGATTAGGGCAAAAAGTATTACATAGAAATATTCAAACTTCCCTTCAAAGACACTTCTCATTCAAAATATAATCAAAGTGGCTTGCAGGTTGCCAAAATTGCAAGTGCATTCTTAGCCTGCTACAGGATCCCATCTGGGAGCTATGGACAGTTTTGCAGCCTTTCTGTTGGATTTTGATATGGATGACCGACCAGATGCTAGTGGGCTGGTATGGAAATCTGGCAGGTAAATATCTCCCTCTAGCAATATTCTTTCTTCCGGGGTTGCTGAAGTGAAGGAATGAGTTCCTTGGTTTATAAATTTCAACTTTTTAACCATAAAAAGGAAACTCGGATTTATCAAAGCTCTAATGGAAATATGACATCAGTAGTCATGCAACGTAACGTAACGTAACGTAACGTAATGTAACGTAACGTAACGTAACGTAACGTAACGTAACGTAACGTAACGTAACGTAACACAACATAACACAACATAACATAACACAACATAACATAACATAACATAACATAACATAACATAACATAACATAACATAACATAACATAACATAACATCACATCTATTATTTGTCACATTGCGTAAATGATCATAGTTTTCATTGTTGAACTGCTGTAACCTCCTCCTCTCACCTTGGGAAGAACGTTCTTTTGGAAGCATGGCATGTCTAGGTAGCAGTTTCTGAGAAGCAAGATTCCTGCTCAATGCAATCCAGTACACAAATGCCATCCCGTTGCTTAAGGCTGAAGCCCAGCCACACATCCCTTCAACAGATACAATATCTAGGTAGTCTCAGCCATAAGTAGGATGCTCTGACTTGAGATTGTTTTACTTTCTACATCAATTGGACCATTGACACAGCTTCCACTCACCTGTGCTAGCCTCCAATGCCAGGCTAAGCCTAAAATATAGGCGCTCCAGTTTCAACAGTCTTGACCTCAGCATTCATCTCCTTTGTGAGCTCTTGGGAACTACCCTTCCTCAAGGCTCAAAACAGCATGAGGGCTTCAAGCACTCAGAAATCTTTCCAGATATAATGAAAACCATGAGTGCAGTTGTTTCAAAGAAATAATGGAATAATTGAGTTATCTGGCTGGAGACTCAAACATGATTTGTCTAAGATGTTCTCATATTTGTGGCATTGTATGTTGGCCCATATTCTGATTTGGTGTAAATCAGCCATTTGCTTTTGTAATTAGTAACCTGCAAAGTTATAGCAACAAAGAATCAGCCCTTCACTTCATAAATATATTTACAAAACTCATTTATTGAAAATGAGGCACCTTAGAATTCTGAGAATTCTCCACTGGCTTTGGCAGAAATATAACACTTTTACTTCTTTGATATTAATCTGATTCACGGTCCACTTGAGAGGGTGTGTCAAAGTAATCTCTATGCATAAGGGCTGTTCAACTTTTCTCCCACAGCTAAAGGTGTACTCCTCCCTTCTGCTTCTTCTGAAATGGATAGACCACTTATCCCTGTCCCATGAAGTTTATTCCTCATGTTGTAAAATGCAACACTTTACTATGGTATTTTAAAATTACCCAGTATTTTGACACAACTTTCCAGGACTGTGGCATTTCAGGAAGCAGCGGAATCATGAGACAGACCAACTAAAGGCTACAGGTACCCACATCCTAAATTATCTGAAATGCTCAGCCACAACTCAGCCATGAAATTAGCTAAAAAGGTACTTTCCCTGTCCCATTTGAGCTTGAGAATTCCCTAGGCGTATTTGACAGAATTCTGTTGTGAACTTACTGTAGTATCTGTACAAGGCAACTGAATAGATATCTCCTGGTATGAGTTTACAAAAATTGGTTAGAAGGAACTCAGTGATGAACCAAATTATAGATGTGTGTGACTAATGTGTTTTGTTAATCTTGGATTCCATTCTTCTCAAAATGATTTTATTGGTTCTTTCTTCTTATTATTTTTACCCCATCTCGAAATATAGTGGTGGAAAAGAGTTTGTTTCTGGTATGATGAAAATACTTGCAGAGGAAGTGAGAAGTCAACATTTAATTCTCTCTTCCACTCAAGGGAGGTCACTTCTCTCAGTTTCCAGGAGAAACATCTCCCTCCATTCTCCAAGCATAAGTTCATTGTTAAATCAAGTCACAGACCTGTGTTTAAAATGATGACTCATGTCTGTTGGGGAATTTAAGTTGATATTTCTGGTTTTCTACAAAGCTTTTTTTTTCCCCCCCTAGGCAAATCATATGCACTAAAAGGAGGTAATCTTATCAACATTTCTAGTCAAAGTTTTAACTCTTACATTTCTAACTAGCTAAAGAGTAATTAGACATGATTATTAACAAGATACTTAATCTAATCAGATTAAAAGTCCGACAGTTATCTTCTTTACTTTAAGAAGCCCATTTAAAAAATGAATTACTGGTATTATCATTATCAGTTAAACACCTTTGACCCAAAATTTCCCTCTCTTTTATTTTCAGTTTCAATTTAAGACATCAGAAATTGTCTCTAACTCTTCTAATCAGTCTAACTACTGTGAATCTCACGTGTAGGCTGGTATGTTCTCTATAATTACCACAGATAATTCTTAGGTTGGTGCTAAGGGGCATGGTTTAGTGTTTGATAGAAATGGTTGGACTCAATTCTATGATTCTATGATTATTAGAACTGTCAGAAAATCTTCTAGCTCAGCTAATCAGATGCTGGAAAGTCTTGAAACAGATTAAGAAGACATTTTACCATATACCATGAGTATTTTAATATTATCAATAACATTTGTAAATATTAGCTACATAACTGTTACTTACTAATCTTTCTCAACAGGACACCTGATAGTTGTCTTATGTATTGTTTTGGATATGATCTGACCCACTCAAACTGGTGGCCATCCATAAGATTATTTGTATACCAAATCTATCAAGGCATAAAATGCTATACGACATAGTAGTGATTTGGTTGCTCTTTACAGAAGTAATGTAGATGATTTTTTTTCTCTAGCACATTTCAGAAGGGAATATATTTTGATGGTGTTTTAGAAGATTAGCTATATAAATTTGGTGCTAAGCTCATTACTAAGTCAATCTTTTAAGTCCCATCTTCTATGCATCTGATAACAACATAGACATACCCCTTCAGTATAAACAGTCTTCCTGTTTGGAAATACTGGTGCACTGGAAGACATGTAGGTCTTTTGACTTCTCTTCACAATGTCTTACTCCATTAAAAGTATAAGATTGACCTTATCTATAAATAATTTCTTTAATCCTCAAATTAAAGCAACCAAATAATCTTATTTAACATGTCTCTTGACTTCAATAGTTGGACAAAAACCACTGGATTGCATAGAAAACCTATATGCAGCTTTTTGTAATGTACTATTCAAGAAGTCTGCCATTAGCTACAGTATGTATTGCAGTACCAGCTGCTGTTGCAACGTAAATAGGGAACTGCCAATTTTCTGCTCTGTGCTGAATCGGTTTGTGCACTGAAGGAAGGGTCTGGCAAAAAGCTTTGCTCAAGTCTCTTTTAGCACAGCTGTTATAAGCTCAGAAATTGACTGTGATATGTTCCTCAGCTGAAGTTCAAGGCCTCGACTTCTTCTGTGTATCATAGTCCTGTAGATCAAACTACCTGGCTGATGGAAGTGATAGAGTAACTACAAGTGTGTGCGAGAGAGCAATGAGAACAATGCCATGAATGTTGTCAAATTAATAAGTAGAACAAGTGAGAAGGCTGCAGAATTCTAAATCCTTCACATTAGCATCATACTTTTATACTCCATTTTACAAAATCAGCCAGACGCTGGTGGTTTGTGTTACACTGTTTTATACAACGGCAGCATGATCATCCTAAACACTGAACTCCTTGACCATTTCCATTTCTAGCTCTTGGAACACCTTTTGTAATACGTTAAGGGCTAACATATCACTAAGGGTAAAATATTAGGCCCCCTTTGCTACCACACCCTCCAGAGTATTTTTAGAAAATGTTTGGGTGATGGACCCCATTTAAAACTAATAGTACATGTCTCAAATGGACACACTGCATGTTCTGAATCTTTGAGAAGGCACATCTGTTCCTTTCCATGGAAAAGGAAGGATATAAATGGCTGAAAGGATCTTTACAGCTATTTATGTCTCTGATCTGATGGTGAGCAGTCCTACATGAGGGGAGGAGATCAGTGGTGGACGAAGGTGAAAGCACTTTTGCAGCAAGATCAAAGATAGGTACAATTGCTTGGAGGTAAGAGAGAGTAAAGACAGAGGAAGAACAGAGAAGAAACTCTTCTGTCTCAAGCAGGACAAGATCAAGTAGACCTATAGTAGGAGTCCTGAAGGTAAAATGCTCATTGAGGGGAGGTCTGTGGCAATGCATTTATACCCCTCAGAAGACTCGGAAGATAAAAGAAAGTCCATCCCATTCAAAAGAAGAAAGGACGATGCAAGGGGAGAACGCTTAATCTTCCGACACTGATGTGGAAAAGGACGGCATGCATAGGCCTCATATTTCTGTGATATCACACCAACTAGTATACGAACTAAGCTGAGTAAGACCATCATTAGATAACAGAAAGATGCCTCTTTCCAAAGGCATAAAACTTGACAACTTCTCAGCAGCATTTCTTATGACCAGCACATGACAAAATCATGCCTCAGGACTTGATGAAAATGTCAGCCTCTTCTCACACAGTCAAAGGGCACTAGGACTAGGATTTATAGGGCTTTGAGACTTCATAGGTTCCAAATATTTGGCAATCCAGCCAGGTCGGATCAGTTCTCACTGCTCCTGACATACAGGAGGCATTCTCATAGATCCACTAAGTGGGTAACTCCATAGATGACCATGCCTACATGGGGCTTGGCCTGCAGCCAGAATGGTACGGTAGTGATGCTGGCAGAGGCTTCCTGAGCTAAAGAAATTGCTCTTGCTACAGGTTAGGAGGGACAGGAGAGTGTTTGGGAATGGTGCCTGGGAGGATGATTCTACAGGACATTAAACATTCATCAGGTTTTCCTGTTCACTCCCAATGGATGATTTTTCTGGATGGCTTTCATAGCAACCCCACTTCACACTTATTAAAACTCATAATTGTAATATATTACTATGAAAACAGAGGAAAAATAACATTTATTCTTATTAACTGCTATTAGGCCACAGGTTAGCATTGTATATGAATCAGTATTCCCAAGCTCCCTGAAAGGCTAGGCAGGAGAATTGTCTCTCTGTGTACACCATGACTTCCTCTGAGCAACCTCCTCAGGTCATAGCCTGAATTGATCCTCTGGGCACATGTATCTCAAAGGCTTTGAGAGATCTCAGATGGCCTCAGTAGGAAAGGGTGGCTTTTCTTTAGGCATTCTCATTGCACTTTGACTAATATGTCCTGGCCAGTAAGAAAACCTGGCTTAGTTGTAAATATTCTCTGTCTTGTTTTCTGTTCATTTTCCAGTCTGGAAAATTGAAGTTCTGTTAAGTATGGACTGGTTTTCAGGGACAAAACAACTTGTACTTTCCAAAAGAAAAATGTTTTCATATTTTAAAATAAGAAAATATTTCTGCACTTTAAAACATCCTGTTTGCAATCTTGACTTCGGAGAGATTGTAGCTCGGTAACTTCCACCACTCCTCCCCAGTCTTGGTGGAGTGCAAGAGATCTGTGCCTTTATCTGGGCAAGGAGGAGTTCTGCCTCAGTTGGGGAGAATTTCATATGACCCTCAAGTCATGTACTTATGAGAACAAGGACAGTGCAGCGATATGTGAGTCTGGGCAGTGGGCACCATGGGACAGCAGGCTAGCCAGCCTCCGCAAGCCTTTGATACCATGGTAACCAAACAGCAAAAAATCAAGAAGAAAGTAGGTGGAATGCTATATTTTAGTCACTTACATACAAACAAGTGATGTGGTTTTTTTGATAAAAGAGAACAGGGAAGACCTGCGTAGGCTGAACAGCCTTAAAAACTGTGATGGCAACAGAAGGAAAGCCTCTGTAGGCTAACGAGTCAGAGAAGGGAATGGAAAAACTGTGTCAAAATGAGGAAGCAGAGTTATTTGGAAGGGATGTGGATGATTACGAGGTATGTGTAGTGCATATGCTTGCAGGAGGGTCTGGAATGTGCGCTGGATGCTATCACACTCTAAGAAACCCAAAGAAGAGCGTAGGGTGAGCAAGGTCATGGCAGGCTGGAGGGAGCTTACTGGTCTGTTGGATTGCAGGAAGGGAGTAGCAGCACATGGTAGTGGTCAAAAAGAGCAGCTCAGGTGTGGATGTGTTGGGGGAGGGACACACGTAATTCTGTCCATCGAATAAATACAAAAGTTTACTTCAAATTTCTTTTTTTTGGTGTACTTTTAGCTGTTAACCTGAGAAAGTAGCTAAATATGTCATATGAAAGCGGTATTTCTGTCATGATTCCTGACACTGTCTTATGTCAGCATTGGAAGCACTTTAAAAGAAGTAGGGTGGATATTTACTTCAGAGCTGTCTAGTTATCTGTACCTAGGATACTTTTACATTATCTGACATTAATAGCAAGGATGATATAAAAATGTTACATTAAACTTTTAAAATCAATTTTTGAATTTGAATGTGTCATCTTTGCATTTATTTACTTACATTTTTTTATTGCATTGCCTCTTAAAATAAATAGTTAATTTTTGTGAGACCTGATTTTTCAGTAATGATAATTTTTAAGTCCTTTTAAAAAGTTATGTTTGGGACAAAGTTCATCAGATTAGGGATAGAGGTCTTTGGTGTGTACTTATTTCATTTCTGGAGTGATGTTTTGTGCCGTAAATTATGCAAGTGATAATGTGAAATTGAAATTAAATATAATGCAAGTACCATTAACAGCACTTTAATTATACTGAATTGATGGACAAACACTGCACTTAATAGTGTGTATTCACTGCAATAAAGCTGAGGTGTAATTAATCAAATAAGTGTTCTTTCAGTAGAAATCAATCTTCTCATCAAAAAGGGTGGTTGATTTTTTTTCACAGACATTTCCATTAGCATCTTTAAAATCAGCTTGTTCAACTTAAAGGAAAGTGTGCTCTTACCACTCTTGGATCATTTAATGAAATGCGCTGGGGAAGTGAGTGTTTTCAGCCTGGACCAGCAGTGCCTTTTAAGCTCTCCATGTCAGTAAGCTGCGAGGAGTGCTGTGAGGTCAGGCAACACACATAAACCAGTATTTATCTAAACTCAATCTACAGAAGAATAAACAAAAGAAGAATTTACTTAGCAAAAAAAAAAAAAAAAAAAAAAAAAAAAAAGAAATACATGACACTGCTTGTCAGCATTCAGGAACAAAAATAAATAACATATATCTACCTTACATTTTAGCTTTCAAGGTCCAGAGTGACCAGAAGTGAGCTTCTACAGAAAAATAATTCGTGCCTTATTTTTCTTTTCCGGTTATCTGTATAAAACTTCCAAAAGCTCAATTATTGTTGCAGGTTATGGGAGACATTTTCTCCAACATTGCTCGTGAATTTTTGAAAGAGCTGTCAATAAAGTATGTGGATTATAGTCCCAGATTTTTGTAGCAACAAATATTAGCCTTGTTTAGACTGTGCTTCTGTTAAAAAGAAAGGACCACAATGTAAGAAAGAGCAGGTAATATTTGTAAACATTTCAGTTATGCAAAAAAAGGTGGCATAATTTGTTTAACTCAAAAGTACCAGCTTGGGTTTGAACTCTTTCTGCCTTTGCAAACAATTGATTTCCACATCCATCACAGTGTGATTGAGTATTTGGCTACAGTCTTGGATTTAGAAGCTTGTGCATAAATATGTTGCATAAAAATGAGAAGTGGCAACCTATGCAAAATTTGCATCTAGTTCTCCATCTGCTTTTCTTCTATTTTACGTCTTTTTCTTTCCTTACAAGGTCCTAGCAGATTCTGCACGACTTTAGACAGAAAGCAATTTGCATATGCAAGTGCAAACAGAATGACATTGGAGAGAGAGAGCTGCAATTTGATTATCTCTCTTAGTTAAATGCTGAGAAAATCTGTGATCTGCAGGGATTACTCAGAATGTCTTAGGAGGCTTTAAAACCTTATCCTGATAAAAGTCATTTTGAATACATCACCTAACGTTCCTGTATGAAAAGATGTTTTTTCTCCCATTCACCTGCTACATTCTGGAAAGCTCTTTATATTATCTAAAGCCACTAGCACTTCTGCTGCTTCAGGAGATGATCTACAGAATCCCAAGGAATCTACACTAGCATCTCCAGGGTTTGGCTAGGTTTTGTGTTCCTTGCAGGCTGCTCTGGGGATTGTATATACTTTGTGCCAGTGTGTTGATGGAAGTTTCGTGATGCTGTATAAATATTTTCTTACTTTTTGCATTACATTAAACATTACAGGTGGAGAATAGGTATTCCATGTCTCAGCTAGGGTGGTTGTGACAGACCTTATCAGAAAAAGCAAGTTAAATGACTACTTGAGTTTTAAAATTCACTTTGATTTAGAACCCTAAAAAAAAAAAGCCAAGAATGCCACATCTACTGATTCTTTGTTTATATACTTTGTAGCTGTGACACTTTCCCTTTATATTTCATTAAGAAAACATGGACGCATTCAGAGAAATTAGTATTATGCTACGGGACACAGCTTTGTTCTAGCTTATTTGCAGTAGGGTGACTGGTGTAATAATTTTCAAGTTAAAAAAGGCACTACATTCTATTTCTGTATGGCCACAAGAACGAGTTTTTATAGAGAGCTATTCCCAAGGGCAGGCCTGTGGGAAAAGTTGTAATAAGCTGGCTCCCACCATTGTATTGTCCAGGAGACCAAAAAAAGCAAACAAATAAGTCTCTTCCTTTCTTTTTAAAGAAACACGTATCATTGTAATTCTGTTGTTTAATCTCCATATATTACTAGTAGTGTACATGAACAAAAATCATCCAAAGCTTAACACAGGCAATTGCAGCATAGCCAAAAATGAGATTGCTTGCTCCAAACAGAAATGACACGACATTGTCCCAATTCATTGTGAAGAAGCCAGCAACCTCTGTCCCTGAAAAAAATCTTTTTGAGCAGCCTTTTTTAGTGCTTCTTTTAGTATCAGCCTTCTTTAATAGATAATTCAGGATGCCCATTTAATAATAAGTCATTCAAAATTAATGACATTTTGTATTGCAGTAGAATATTTCACATCAGGATTTTGAGTCAGCTTGTAAGTACTTCCTAAAGCAGCCTGAGAGATTGAATATTAAATACATGTGAATGGAAGAAAAAGGAACTTTGAAAGAGATCTTCTACCTCATGTCTTTACCTAACTTCTGGTTGTGATTTTTTAGGTCTGGTGAGAAGAAATTTATTTTTCAAAGGTTTTAGATTATTTCAGGATACATGTACAAGGTGTTTCAAAATGCAGATTGTTTAATTTACTAGGAAATCATCCAGAAGTATGTCAAAGAATAAATATTGATTTGTTTTTTTACAAACGACGGTCCTTATATATTTTTCTTTATCTACTTTTTTAAATAAATGCATAAAACCACCACCATCAGAGCCCACACATCTACAAAACCTGGAAAGACTTAAAACTGCTTCTTGAGAAGGATTACCTGCACTAGCATAAACACCAGTTTATTAAAAAGGTATCAAGACCACAGTATATGCTGGGGAAAACAATGACCGAAGACATGGCTCAGAGGGAGTCAGTCATGATACTCTAAGCACAAACACCAGTTCGTTCTCGTGGCGCTGGCACAGACTTCCGCAGAGGTAGGTCATGGGTAAGAGGGACCTGATTTACATGACCAAGAGCCCTAGAGACTGAGCAGGAGCCAGTGCAGTGTGGCTTTACCACACAGTCTAAGGGCTCATGCAAACAGGAATGATTCTGCCCAACCTCAAAAGCTCTCTATCTGAGCCTTTACAAGAAAGACTAAGCTGAGATCAAAGGATATTTAGAAGAGGATTTCAGGGACCTAGGCACAGCATCACTCCTGCTTTATGCAAGAACTGAGATAAGACATCTAGTCCAGGAATATGATTTATAGACCCAAGCCATAAACACTGCAAGTGCTCTTCTGAAAGCCAGCTGGCCTGGGAGCCTTTTTTTCACCCACAGAAATCTGAAAGTACAGACCCAGTCTGTGGTATGGATGATGGTGGCTTTTTCATCCCTTTCTCTTGGGTAATTTTTACTCCTTTACTGGGGAGTAGAAACCATAGCTAAATAAGACTAAACAGAGTTGAAAACCCCCTAACCTTTTTCACTCTCCAAGTCTGCCCAATGATTATTGGTTAAAACCAGTCTTTCTACATAGAAGGAAAACTGTTTTTCATCTTCTCTTTGGGTAATCTCAGAAGACTACTGCTTATGAGAAGTTCTCTCAAGAAAAGCAAAACATTAGGTAGCAGAAGTCTTTCTGCAAAATGTCTTTTTTTATATATATACTTACAATGTCAATGGTAGAAACATAAACAGGAATTGTGACAGATGATGCAGACTATGTTACACAATGTCAGATTTTGGCAAGGTGAGAGACAGGTATGCAAATCCTCTTTGGAATTCAGACCTGTTACCTCCAGGTCAGAACAAGCAGACAGTCATCATGTAAGACGGGCTGACAGTTAACTTTGCTCTGGTTTCTCCTCATTTCTCATCTTTTTCAGCAAAAAATGTTAGCTCTTTCTTAAATTCTTGCTCAGAAAAAACTAGTCATCTCTCTCTCTGATGTAGCTCAGGAGGTACTTTTCTCCAGTAGGGATTTCTCAGAGTTGCTCTGGACAGGATCTTTAATGCTGCCTCAGCAGATTTAGAATCCTCAGCCAATCTTCCTCATCTTTCAGCCCTTACCTCAATGCATGTAATGCCTGCCATCAACATTCTACTATCCCGATGAGCTCTGCAGAATTCTCTGTATTATTTTAGGTAATTTCAACAGAATAATCACAACAAAATGATGCATCTTTCATAGTTCAAACAGGTGAGATTCAGTGGACATTCAGGGGAAGACTTTGGGCCAAGTGTTATTCAATGTGCATGCAGCTTTTGTTCTTCAAAGAGCATCTCCATCTGCAGTGAGAACGTGACCCATGCTGCAGAACTTGGCCTGGGCTTCAGGGAATGCTCCCATGGGAAAATGTCACTGGCTGTGTACATGTAGTTACAATCTAATAGAGTAATGAGTGCTTTCAGAGAAAACCACTCAGTAAATATTTGGGTGCTGTTTCATGGGTAGCTTCAGCATTTCATTTTGCAGATGACACAAAGCTGTGTGGAAGTGTGGATCTGCTGGAGGGTAGGGAGGCTCTGCAAAGGAACCTAAACAGGCTGGACCGCTGGGCAGTGTCCTATGGCATGAGGTTTAACACGGCCAAATGCCGGGTCCTGCACTTGGGGTACAACTACCCTATGCAGAGCTACAGACTGGGAGAAGCCTGGCTGGAAAACTGCCAGGAGGAGAGGGACCTGGGGGTGTTGGTCGACAGCTGACTGAACATGAGCCAGCAGTGTGCCCAGGTGGCCAAGAAGGCCAATGGCATCTTGGCTTGTATTAGAAACGATGTGACCAGCAGGTCCAGGGAAGTTATTCTCCCTCTGTACTCAGCACTGGTGAAGGCCACTCCTTGAATCCTGTGTTCAGTTCTGGGCCTCTCGCCACGAGAAGGACGTTGAGGCTCTGGAAAAAGTCCAGAGAAGAGCCACGAGGCTGGTGAAGTGACTGGAGAACAGACCCTATGGGGAGCATCTGAAAGAGCTGGGGTTGTTTATCCTGGAGAAGAGGAGGCTGAGAGGAGACCTCATTACTCTCTACAACTACCTGAAAGGAGGTTGTGGAGAGGAGGGAGCTGGCCTTTTCTCCCAAGTGACAGGGAACAGGACAAGAGGGAATGACCTCAAGCTCCACCAGGGGAGATTTAGGTTAGAGATTAGGAGGAAGTTTTTCACACAGAGGGTCATTGGGCATTGGAACAGGCTGCCCAGGGAGGTGGTTGATTCACCTTCCCTGGAGGTGTTTAAGGCGCAGGTAGATGAGGTCCTGAGGGACATGGTTTAGTGTTTGATAGGAATGGTTGGACTCGATGATCAGATGGGTCCCTTCCAACCTGGTTGTTCTATGATTCTATGATTCTATGATTTTGGTTGTTATGGGTTGGGCTACTTTCATGCTGTAGTACAGCTCAAAATGCTGAAGTCATAGGTTAGGGAAGTCAGTTGCTGTAATGGAGAACAAGCTCTATGCCTCAAAGACAAACATAGATCTTTGAAGACTGAATGGGGGATGACTAATTTTTATGCCTGCCTAAACTCTACTAAGCACATATCCTGTATTAAGTGTGGCTGGATTAATTGAGCCAGAGTAGAAAATTCTCCAAAAAGGTCATGGTTTTTTGTACAAATTTATTAATCTCTTGATCTGACACACACAAAAAAGAGACAGACAGAAAGAGGAGGAAATGTTAGCTCTGACTGACCTAAATAAAGACATGTGAGAGAGAATTTTGTTCAGCGAAACACATCCTGTAGGCTTAGGTGAATAATTGTATTTAATACTCCCTTCCTCAGGCATTAATGAAATGGATTTGGGCCAGCCTGTTCTATCTCTCTTTCTCTCTCATTTTCAGTACCACTGATGTGAAATTTAATTTTATAAAACTTCTATGGATGTCTATTTCTTAGATTTAACTTGATGTCTATGTGAATACCTAATGAGAGTTCAAGGTTTTCCTAAGATTATGAGGGAATTATTTCCATCTGGCATCCTCAAAATAATTAGCCAATATATTTTATCAGGGAGTACATGTCACATTTCAAATGCAGAATTGCTCCAGTGATGAGTCAAACTCTGCTATCTCCACAGGCTGAGTTCATATCAAATGGTACTCCTGTATGTTTCAATGTTAAGTTTCATTTAGTGAAAGAGGGTGTAATTTTTGATCAGTATGACTTGGAGATTTTTTTAATCAGATAAGACTGAAAGTTAAGATCTTCAATCCAACCCTTATAATCTTTCTGATGAAAATGATCCAATCTAACTTGTTAGCAAGTAGTGATTGAATAAAAAATAGTTGCTTCTATTTGGGATTGAGTTATTTTTAGTCTGCCTACACTCCAGTCTAAGTTCACACATCTTCATTCACTCAGGAGAAGTTTTTAAAGATTTTTCTAAGGGGGATGGGAATGAGAGGGTGGGAACATTGTAGTAGTAATTCCTCACTCATTTCTGGGCTTCCTTTCTGACTAAGATATTTATACAGCCTATCTGTAGTTGTTGGTTTAACACATTGAGGATTCACGGCACAATTTTGTTAATTTAAAAAGGATGGGATTATGAAAAATACCAGAATGCTAGTTTTGTAAACAAATATACTTCTATTGTATTGATGTGCCTAATCTTTGAGTTGAGCAGGGGAAAATAAGGAGTTAACAAGCTAAATATATCTGAAGTGGCTACTGTTGGCTGTTCCTCACAGTATTTCAGAAATGTTCCATATGGAAGGAAGCAGATCTGAAACATTTTTTTCTAGATGGAACTGAAAAATAAGAAGATGAAAATAGACAGAGAATCTTCTGTCATAATTAGAAGAATTTGATCCCTCAGGTCTGAGAACTAAAGCTTGCCAAGAGAAAAAGGATAAGTTTCCTGGAGGGAGACTGTAGGGATGAAATAGAGATGACTATAATGCTATCAGTCTCACATATGAGAAAAGGCCATCAGTCAGAATTATAAAAAACATAAATAAAAAATATTAAACCAGCCTTTGGCATTACATTTTTTATGAATAAATACTACTGTGAGAAATTTTTTTTGCCTTCACGGTGTTTTTCTTTAAAATTTATTTTGTGGTATTTCTTCACTGAGAGAGTATAGACTTAACACATATATTGAGTTTATAAATAATTGAGTAACTGCATGCATGAACAGTCTCCTACAAACAGTTGTAATCATTTCCATTACCAACATATCTTAGTCTAATTTAAATTCCACTGTAAAAAAGTTTAATTTGATTTTGAACAGAGGGCTATGTGTCATATTCTCTGTAAATGGACCTGGATATTCCTCTTCTGCCTAATATTTTTATTCCAGGCTCATTTTTCCCCCTGTTGACGTCACACACCTCTTGAGTGTGCCTTGCCAGGAAGTCTTGTAAAAAACTACACACACATCTTATACTTCATTCCCCATAGTCTGAAGCTGTATGTCGACAAGCAGCTGAATGGACCTAGTGGCCTGAAGAACAGAGGAAGGTCAGCTCCTGCTTCACACAGCCCACCTTCTCAATCCCAGCTCTTCATACCCAGTCATGACTGGGAGGAGGCAGAGCAAAGAAGAGGAGAGCAAGGGGGAAAAGGAGATGTGCAGGACCATGTGGTTAGGGGTAGTAGGAGATAAAGGTGAGGTATGAGGGCTGGGCACACCCCATTGAGGACAGGGCAGAGGATGGTCACTGAAAGCCTGCCAGAAACTTCGCAAGACTCTTTCGCTATGGCTTCTGGAGACTCTTTCAGTATTGCTTGTGGAAGGAGCAATGCTGGGAACCCGAGGCACACTGTGATGGTGTCTATGTCAGCCAAAAGCTGTCCTGGCTCTTTTCCACTTGCTCCTAGGACATGATTGCCAGGGAAAGGTTTCATTTTCTCCCAGTTTGTACTGAGATCAATGAGAGTCTGAACATCGACTGAATGGATATTTATCTCTTTCTGTTTGAAGTCTGCAAACTGTTAAACTGCCCTGAAATGTACTTTTGGTCTTGTACGCTTAATGAAGGCAGAAGACAGGGCAGGATTACAGAAAGGCCTTGATTTTTCTTCTGATAGTTGGGTGTTGCCACTCAAGCAGTAGACTGCCAATTTGTAGATTCCGTGGTCTACAACCTATGCCACGTATAAATGCACCGCCATTTCAGAGTTTGTCCTTCTTTGGAGCTTGTTGTGGTTTTTATCAATAGGTGATTTGTGTGTACTTTTTATTTCAGTCAAAATACACTTGCCTGAAAAGCTTTAAGTAATAGATGACTTACATGCTTATACATACTATGAAATGGGAATAGAAGGATTTAAGGTACACAACTCAAAACCTCTGGCCTATACTTTGTATCAGGGTCTGCTTTTCAGAAGTTATGGAGAAGAATGCTACCTATGGTCTTCAGCAGGTGTTTTTTATACTCAGTAACTAAGTGAAGTTTTAAGTGTCTAAAGGATAGGTCTTGTGGTTGATTCACCTTCCCTGGAGGTGTTTAAGGCATAGGTAGATGAAGTCCTGAGGGACATGATTTAGTGTTTGATAGGAATGGTTGGACTCGATGATCCGGTGGGTCTCTTCTAACCTGGTGATTCTATGATTCTATGTCATCAAGTTATGCAGTTAGGATGTGGCAAGTTTAATCATCTTTTAATCTAAATATTGTGACTTCCTGTGTCTTTATAGATAATCTCTATCTATATACGTACTTCTAGTTCACTTCAGTACAAAACAAAATAGATTAATTAAATATTTTGTGAAACAGCCATTACACCTGAAAATTTTGTAGAAACTTTCATACTAACAGCAAGTTAATATTTTTAAATAAATTTACATTTTAAAGCCCCAAACATGGCCCAGTTATTTCTTTTTCAATTAGGCTGAAATGCTTATTATAAGCAATGGTTATGGTTTTGTAAATTTTTTATTCATCATATAAACATAATGTCTTGCTTGCCTAACTGGAGAAATAAAAAACCAACAAGCAAATATTTTTCTTACTTAGCAATATGCAGGTGTGTCTCCTGGGTATGCTTCTGGCTGAAAAATCTGGTTCCTTTCCTTCTTACTAGCATAATTTTTTTACTCAATTTGCCACTTTACCCTTTCAGAAAACCACAGCTGGTGCTGACACTGTCACCCCGTATGCTGGCTCCTAGATTAGATTTGGAAAAAACTCACGGTTAGATACTTGAACAGTAGCCCTTTTTATCAGCGGCTTATTTTATTCTTGTTGTTTAGTCATGATGAATACCAGACTAAATGGAGACTTATGAAAATCCTCATCCCAGTGATCATGTCTAACATCTCAGTACTCTGGTATTTCCTTCCAAGTTAGTTGTTTTAATATCCAAAAGAACTTAGTTGATCTTTTGTTGAGTCTGATGACACATGACTGGGATACTCACTGGCTGTATATGAGTTGTTCCTTTTGGTTTAAGACTCGTATCATATTACAAACATTTGCTCCCTTCTGCAAAACAAAGTATTGTAAATACACTTAGAAATATTACTGAGAATCTTGTATGTCATAGTGAAATCGATCAGAACCTTTGATATAAACTCTTCCATGGAGGCTGCACTATAGAGGTTTTCTATACTGGGACTTAATTTGAATATTTGAAACTCCAGTAGTTTCAACTGAGGAGGACATTCACACTTCTATGGAACATACATAACTGCTGGTATAGAAAGGATAATTTCAAGTGATAATTCTAGGAAAATTCTACATCACATAAGCTATGTATTTTCTAATTATTCATTCATTAGGGATCATGCAGCCCAGGCAATTTTCATCTTTGAAACCTTTCATACTTGGAAACCAGTAAACAATTTCACTTAGCTTCTCTTTTCACTTCCTCACCACTTGTCATAGTATTTTTTTCAGTTGTCATGTAGTTTTGTACTTTTTGTTGTTTTGTAGGGTTTTTTTTAACCCAGTAACTAATAAGGCATGGAAATATGGAAATCGAGTTCCCCAGAGATTTAATTCATACATGGAAAAGACAGTACATGAATAATTTTGGAGAAAGGCAGAACACTTTTGTTGTAAGGATACAGGGTTAAAGTTTTCTATCCTTTCTATACTGTGATGAACCAGAAAGGAATGTTCTTGGGAAAATTAAGGCAATATCTGGGAAAAAATACAGTCTCCAGGCTCAGGTTTCTCATTCATTGCATGTTCACTCACTGGTCCTACATATAGGGTAACGCTTTGCCACAATGCCACATTAATTCATCCTCTGAAAAGGCTGAGTTTTCATTCTTTTCTCAGCCTCCCTAGTAAATTATGGAAAATTATTTTATGCCATGGTGCTTGTGCATAAGTGAAAATCCAAACCCCAGAGAAAACTAACTTCAGACAGTCCGTTGGCTCTGAGATTCCCAGCCGTTCTTCTGAGGGCAAAACAAAAGTAATTATTTAGTGCATCATGTTCCAACAAATTTCTTGCTAAACCAGAGGAATGTAACTACTGAGTGTATTTCATTACCCTGCATACAACGAAGGGCAAAGGGTCACACAGTGTGAGGCAGAGAGCAACAGGTCCTAGAGGAAAGGTATATTTTGGGTATGGTCCCTTCAGAAAATGGGAATATTCTGTATCTTTTCCTATATCCCATTCCATTGCCATCTTCTTCCTCCACTGTGTTTTTCATTTCTTGTTCTTCATATCACTTAGGTGTGCCTTCCCCTTGTGTTTATCCTGTCTAAATAACTCAGGTGCTACACTTAAAAACTCCATCTTCCCACATCAAAAAGTACTCTATCCTTCTCCTGAAGGTTAGAATACTTTAAATCACTTTCATGATAGAGCCACTAAAATTTGGCAAGCATTGAACCAGACAATCTCTAGATTTCTCTTCAAACATACTTTCTTATCCTGTGGTTTTGATTTGATACTGTGGCTTTAAGAATGGACAAAGAAATACATACCAGCAAATTCTCCCACTTTGGAGACTGCATCTCTTATGGGTTAACTACTGGCTCTGTGTTTTTATGTGTGTTAACACATACCTGAGAACATAGATGTCACTTCCCTGCTAATCTCTCAGCTTTCCTAATGTGCTGTAGGAACAATTCAAGAGCAAACTAATCCACATCCCCCAAGCATTCTGTAGTGTTCCTGCCAACAATGGAGATCTTATTCTTTCATCCTCTCCTAAAACCCTTTACATAAGACATTTATCTCTGCTTTTTCAGCCTTAAGATGAAACCAGTCTGTTTTGTGTAGCTATTGGAAACAGGCATCTGCACAAGACTGTTTCATAGTGCAGTGCGTGGTCAGATGAAATGGGCTCCAGTGTGCTCTGCTATGCTTGTGGGTCTGGGTGAGCATGTGCTGGGGCAGGAGGAGAGGAGCAGACCACTCATAAAGAGCAAGTTGGCATTTAAAGCTGTCTGAATTTTGAACACTGGGAGCTGTATGCGTGTGACCGTCGTTATACGTTTAAGTTTGAGTTTGACTTTGCATAGGCTGGCAGCCTACAAGCGAACACCTCCTTCTTTCCTGTGTTGACATTCAATTCTGTACTTGCTTGCTCCTTATCTCCTTTCCCAGATATTCTCTGCTGCAATATGAGAAAGGTCTATGGGTTGGGGGATTGAGTTCCTGGAAAAAAACCGTGAAAATTAATGAAGCCAGAAAGGCAGTTCTAAGAGACAGTCTCATTAACGGTTCTTGCTGCCAAAGGCTGTTTCACTTGTCTTCAGAACTGTCTTCATTAATGACTACCTCCACTCACAGTTATTTACATAAAGTATTGTTCTCGTGTCACTGCTACAGATAGCAGCTCCTCTCTAGGTGAGATAAAAAGAAACAGATAGAGCAGGTTGCAAATGAATTCAGAGAAAGCTGAGTTTAACATAGTGGTGAGAAGGATGAATTATTCCTTCCGCAATGCCCCCATCAGTGTAGAACTTCATGCAACTAGAGGGGTCACTAGCCTGTCTAACAAGTCTTCTGTTGCCAAACCACTCCCAGCTCTGTCTTGAATCAGCTTTAGGTGCCTTGTGGCAGACAAGTAAATACTAAAAATACTAAACAGTCCAAAAAATTGCACCCTCCCCTTGAATTTGAATGACTTCCTAGAGAAAAGGAGACTACTCAAGTATGTAACAATTCTTAGATGTGATTTAAATTCTGCTCAAAATGGAGTTTCCTTTGTGTTTTTGTCCTGTGGCACAGAATTGGTCAGAGAGATTTCAGCAGAAAAGCAAAACTTATCCTATACACATCCATTGGTAATACAAGACCAGCTTTTACAGACAGTTCTAATATACTTCAAATAGGCTAGTTCTCCAAAGGGTGCTAGACTCTGATGCTGTCATTTGATAGTGAGTGACTCTTCATCTAAGTAAGACAGAAACTGAGAGTAGAGCCTATTTCTGAAAACCCAGGTTTCACTGAAGTTGTCTGCTCCTGAAAAGCCAACGCCCACTGAGTTCATTCCAATATGACTCAGAAAGCTCTTTATTGTTTTGAGTTGTGCCCAAAAATATAAAACTTGATGACTTGGAATGACTTTAAAGACTGGAAACAAAAGCTGATAGCATTTTTACTTAGATGAACAGATATTTAGAAATATATTGTCTATATCTTATATAATGTGTATTTGTTGAAGGTGGTGGAGTAGTATTTAATAATATTTTGAGAAAGTCCTGTAGCAATCAAATACATTAAAAAGCTGTGTGAAAAATCATTTCTCAGATAATGTAAGTTTTCCAGCATTGTACAACCCATTTGTTGAATGGGTTTTAATGCTTTTCTATTGCTGGCAATTGTATTGCACTTGAAATGTGGTTGGGTTAAAGACTTGTTCATCATAAAAACTAATCTCTAGCAAGGTTTAAATTAATTAAAAACTCTCTTTTCCTTTTTATATCCATTATGCAATACATTTGTATGTGGTGTTGGACATCCTGACTGAAAATAAGACTGCTTTTACCAAATGAACTTAATCCTTTTCAAAATGAGTTAACATATTTGTAAGCAGACAGTGTTAGCTTAGATTTAGAAGACCCAGCCCTGTATTTAATCAAAAGTAGCTACTTTGGAACAATCCCCATACAGGCAAATTTTTATCTTCCTTCAGGGACAGAGCTGGAATTTCCTTCTTTAAAAAAACACTGTACTATCTGTAAAATGCCTTTTAAGTCACGTACAACTACCTTTTTTCAGAAAGTTTAAGGAAAACATTTCTGTTCAATATGTGTGGTGTGTTCCTAACAGAAATCTTCAGTAGAACATCAGCTGCTCAATATTTAGAGAAGCTGCAGGATGGCTGTTGAAGCTTTAAGTGACTTCTTAGCTGATAACCAAACCTGACATGCTATGTCTAATTTCATGGTAACACACTCAAAAAAGAGAGCCTCTCAACATACAGCATCATTTTTTTGATCAAAGCCACTATATGGCTGAACTCACTTGTTGACTGTTGATTAGAGTACACAGATAGTACTCTGACCCAGAACACAGATAAGCAACAGGAGATAACTCATATTTATGTTGTACTAGAGAAAAGTAAAATCATTGAGGGATACTGTTTCAGCACTTACTGACCAAGCCCAGAGAAGTAATAAGTATTTTAATTTATTTCAAATGCATACTTCGAATTTGTAGAAAAACACTTTTTGGATACACTTAGATAACTTGAAGAGTCCAGAGTGGAGTTTGCAAGAAACATGGCCTGTGAAGAAAGACTGAGGTAAGCAGGACTATTTAATCTGGAAAAGACTGAAAAGACATAAGTTACTAGACTTCAAATGTTTAGAGGGTTTCTGAAGAAAGAAGGCAACAGTTTATTCTCCTAATACAGTGCAGCAAGGTAGCTACAAATGAGACGTTAAAGTTTGTATTTTAATATTAAAGATTGATATTTGGTTGAGTAGACCCAGGGAGATCATGGGCTTTCCATTAGTGCCCTGTGCAAATTACTTCTTCAGGACTGACAAGGTACCACTGCCTCAGTATCTATACTGGATAGGAGGATGGGCTCTTCTGGTCTGGTTTCCTAAAATGCTGAAGAAAGAAACTGATGAATTTTAAAGCTTAACAACATAGTGGGAGCTTCTGATAAAACATTTCAGTTCATATTTCTAGACACATGGGAGGGAAGAGTCTACAGATAGTTGTAAGTAGAGGGAAGAAAAAAGGTGATATCTAACAAGATGAAATGCCTGTCTTTTATTATTATGAGCCTTATTCATCTTTTGTATCTTTGTTATGCTACCTATTTAATGAAATGAAGTTCATCTTATCCCATCTTAATGTGCTAAATCTGAATTATATCCACGTAAGATGAAATATTAACACTTTAAAAAAATAGTTTACTGATTTTTTTTTCTGAAAATACTCTTGAATTTCTTTACAACTTCCATTTGACAAAATGTTCTAGTCTGTTATTCCTAGAGGTAGGTAGAAAAGGTCAAATAAGAGCCCGAGAGAGAAGAAACCAGAAATGGCTTAAATTTAAGAAAAAAAGATTACAAAATATTGCAAAGAACAAAAAGCAAAAGAAGAAAAAGTACAATAGTCCTTGGAATAAACAGTGCAGATACTATGCTTGGCTGACCTCTGAATGGAATTTTTTTTTTTGTAGACACTAATCAGTTTTGTACGTGGTAAAGTAAATATTCCCAATAGATGGATAAAATGTAACTGGTTTTATTTTTCTAGGGCAAAAACTTGAATCTTCGTCCTCACGGTTACAGTGGGAAGTAAACTCTGCACATCAGCACTTGCAGCAAGCAAACTGAGTAACTGGAATGTTTCAGAAAAATCACTTTAAAACTCCTTTCTCTTCTACATCTGGTCCCAGCTGCAACAGCTAGTGGATTTGGTTATTTTTGCCCCATTGGCGCTGTGAGGTCCTGGCTGTCGTTGAGAAACACTGCCTGGAATGAACCCATTGTGCCTTATATAACTGGAAATTAGGCAAGAAGGGAGGTTTTCATCTCCGTGATTATCGTAAACCTAGTTTCTAGGGAATAACTTAAAAAACGGAGTTTGTGTTTTGATGTTTCTGGAGACCACATGGTATGACCAAGTATCAGCTTTTGTGTTGCTATCCTCAGTCAACACGCTTGTTCTCTGGGCAAGTGATTTGTCAGCTCAGTCTGTTGACATGTTTGTTTCTTTGTTTTTAATAGCAGACTGCAGTCAGATAACAGCTACTGGTTATGATGAGAGTTTTCACATTTTCAGGTGTCCCCTAGCTGGGCACTGTCTCTCCCTCCAGAGCTGGCAGAACATATGAGAGAAGCCCTCAAACCTTGCAGTGCTGTATTGTTTACTGCATCTGTGTGTATTAGACAAGAGCGTGTTTTAAAAGTGTTTAAAGTTGATTTTGTACCAAAATGGGCAAGCAAGAAATGTTTACCTGAGCTGTTCTGACAGATTTTTTTCTGACAGCAGTAACCTCAGGCAGAGAAGCTGTGATAAATGGTGGGAAACTGTAACACACACAATCTCTAGAGACTTCTCTGCAGATAACGTGTTACTAGAGCTGTAGCTTATGTTGATTTCCAGAAGTACTAAGATCCAAAACATGTGTTGAAACAGAAAGAAACTTGTAATGAGTCTGGAAACAATACATGAACAATCAGTCACAAATTAAGTTTAGTTCGGAAATGTATTCAGTGGCTTTGAAAGCAAGTTACATACCTCACTGACTGAGCAGAGAAGTATTTAAGGTTATAAAAAGTGTTGGGAACAGAAAGGCTATCTTACAGTCTTCAAAGAAAAAAAAAACTTATGCATTTTTTCATTTGCTACTTACTCCTCAAACAGATTTTTACACTTCCAAGGAGAGTTATGTCTTATCAAGTAAAAAACATGCTCTGATAGTTCAAGTGCTTTATTTAATTGTAAAAATTATATGATGGCTGTCCCTCTCTCCCGCAGTAGGAATTTACCTTTCTTAGAGCCACACAAAAAAATCTGAAGTGGAAATGATGACAATTATTTTTCTGCACAATAAATTTGCTTTCATGTCTCTTTCGACTCAGCTTAAATGGATATTTTCAATGCTCAAAGTCCATTATAAACTGGCAGATTAAATCAGGAATTCCTGTGTGACATTTTATGGTTTAGAGTTTCATGTGAATTAATAATTTGCTAAATGTTCCCCTTCTTTTATACTTATCCTGGTCTTCCAAAGAAGAAATCAGAAATCCAGGACCTGGAAATAAGTTTTTCTAAAAAATAAATGGCCTGCAAACTTCCAGAACATGAGGTCTTAAATGCAGAGCTGCTGTACAAGAGAACAACATTAATTGTTTCTTTAATACTGCTTGCTTATTTTTGTGGTTGTTTGCTGTCACTATATACAGAGCTAGACAGATTTAATATAACTTAACACATCATAATTTCTGTGAAGGTTATTTAACTTTTCGCTACTCTACAGTTTCTCACAGCTATTTCATTCTTCTAATCTTTAATATATAGAAAGGTAAAATCTTGCAGTTTGTGTTTATGGTGCTGTCACGATATTTAGACATAAAATTTACAAACCCATCAGGAAATTTGACAACAATCTCAGTCTGGGTGCAGTCATACTGACTTCCTGTATTGTTGCTTATCTTTACATTTTATTAGAAATGTTGCTTTTTTTGGATTTTTTTTTTTTTTTAAATACAGGGGATCGGGTGTGGGCCTCCTTATCACTGCATGCAAGGGGAGTGATAGACATTCCTCCTGTCACTCAATAGCTTAAGCATTAAAGCATTCACTTGGGAAGGAGGGAAAACTAAATAAAAGGCTTCTCATCTCCCATCTCACCAGGCTGGGAGCAAGACCAAGCTCCTCATTCCCTTTGAATCTGGGTTGCTGTACAAAATATGAGCAATGAAGATGGCGAAGGGGCTGGAGAACAGACCCTATGAGGAGCGGCTGAGAGAGCTGGGGTTGTTTAGCCTAGAGAAGAGGAGGCTGAGAGGAGACCTCATTACTCTCTACAACTACCTGAAAGGAGGTTGTGGAGAGGAGGGAGCTGGCCTCTTCTCCCAAGTGACAGGGAAGAGGACAAGAGGGAATGGCCTCAAGCTCCACCAGGGGAGATTTAGGCTAGAGATTAGGAGGAGGGTTTTCACCAAAAGGGTCATTGGGCCTTGGAATAGGCTGCCCAGGGAGGTGGTTGATTCACCTTCCCTGGAGGTGTTTAAGGCACGGGTAGATGAGGTCCTGAGGGATTAGTGTTTATTAGTGTTATTAGAGGGGTTTAGTGTTTGATAGGAATGGTTGGACTCGATGATCCGATGGGTCTCTTCCAATCTGGTTGTTCTATGATTCTGTGAAAATATAGTGCAATGTTCCCAGGCCCAGGGCAGAGGGAAATTAAAGACAAGCACTGTATGCCTTCCCACAGCCTATGGAGAAGCGCTGCAGGTGTGAGGTGAAGAGAAAGTGGACTCTACTTGCCCCCCAAGTCTGTATGCTTCCCTCTTGGTGTCTGAGTGGTCAGGGTATGCAAACCTGGTTACTGGATGGCCATAAGAAGGTTCAGGCGGTGCTGGGTGGTGTGCCTTGGGTCAGGAAACAGACAAGTGTTCCTCAGCTTTAGCCAGTGGAGTAAGGTTGGGTAACAAACATGGAGTAAAGGGCGGGAAGAGCACACAGCTTGAGTCAACATGTAGTTGGAAAGGCCAGGGTCGCAGGAGGTGGTGGGGATGCAGCAAGATGAAATCCAGCAAAATGAGCTCAGGCCATAACTGGTCTGAGTAAGAAGAGGTTAGTCTTCAGGGAGTTTTATCAGCAGGATCCTATAAGAACTGATTGCACAAGAAAGCATCTGATTAATCTGACCAGATGTTGCTATCTTAAATCTGACAGGCAGGTATTTTTAGAGGAAAACAGGGTTAATGTATTTACGTAGCATAACATTCTTTTATTTTTCTCTCTGAGGAAAAACTCTCAGGGGGCTTCTATTGTCACAGTCAGCATATGTACATCTGTGCAGAACAATTTGCCGTCAGACTAGCAATACCTCAGTTATAGCTTATGTCCACATCTGGTGGTCCTGGTGACCTCACCATTCATCTGACTTACAACTACAGCAATTTTTGAGATTAAGCCATGTGGGACAACTTCAGAAGTCCAATCTTTTGCTAAACAAATTGAAGTATTTTCTTCCTGAATACTAACTCAAATGTTTACCACCCACATAAAAACTCCTAATGGTAGGGCTGCTAAGTACAACTGGAATATAAGAGGTTTTGCTTTCAGAGTGTAACTCAACAAGAGAGCATGGGGAGTCAGCGTGGAGGCTGAAGGAAGGACTGGACAGGAAGAAGACACAAAGATGTATATATGCAAGAAAGGAAACTTGGGGCTTTAGGGAGTTTCCAGGCTGAAATGCAGAAGACCTGTTGGAGTCATGCAACCTATAGGAAGATTTTGACTCTCAGTGAAATAGCCTTTGTCGCCTATATAGATATATAAATAGATTCATTATAGGTGCCCCCAAGGATGCAGTAGGTGCATGTGGTGCATATGCTGCCATGGAGGAGGAAATCTGATGCTGCTGAGATGTGAATGACTGGGGAGTGCAGTGAGGTGTCCAACAAGCCCATTGATCAGCATACAGGACTTGGTTATCCTGAGGCTCACTCTCACCAGTGGGTGGATTTGTGAAAAGATTCTACAATGTGCAGCTATTCCTTCAGGGTGTATGACTGTAGTTCACAGTAGTTACCTGTAAAGTTGCTAAATCCAAACACTACTTTCTTCTTCCTTTCCTTCCAGCACCTCCTGTCTCCCACTCATGCACAAACTAGATTTTGTGATTCTATTTGAAATGTAGTGAGCACTCAATTATAATATGTAAGAGCATTGTCCATTTGCACAACTCTTTGTTTGATCCAAAGTTTAAAGCATTTAAAACAAAATCAAGAAAACACAGTGCTTACTGAGGCAACTGGATTCCTCTGGAACAGTATGAAACACTGTTTAATAAAAAAAACCAGTGAGCAGTACAGCAGTGTCAATGAAATACTTTCTTCTCAACTTCTGGCAAAGAAGTAATTGCCCCAAAGAACTCAATGCATTATTCTCAGAGCTGTGATTCAAAGGGTTTAGATACTATGTCTCTGCCTTCACTGTTGCTGTTAATTGGTTTTGAGATACATCCCCATTTTGTCGTTTCTAAAGGTGAAGGCTGTTCTGTGTTTTGTTAATGATGACAGCATTGCTGTGAAAAAGGATGGTCTAAAATATTTGACTTGAAGAACATGACAGATTAAATAACCTGTGGGGTCCTAATAATCATCAATCACAATGTAGGAGATGACAAGGTGAAATTTCTAAGATGACATTTTGTCACATGGGGTAGTCACTTAAACTGACAAAAGCTATACATTCTGCTCTGCAGCTTCTTTCTCTAATTGGGCCAATTTTACTATCATGCTATTATCCAGCAGAGCAGAACTGGTGACAAACAAAGAAGCTTTTGTGATCTCAGTTGAATATTTTTCCATGAGCTCAAAAAAATATCTTTTTTTTGCCAAAAAAGAATGAAAATTGTCCCTGTATTTTGTGACTGGTTAGAAGCCCAATGCTTATGTCTGTCTGTAAAAAGTCCAATCTATATTATTAGTTCCTTCTTGCTTATCATGGGATCTTGCAGAAAGGACCACAAGTCAGGGGAACTATAATCACATTTCGGATTTTTCCTGTTGCATGTAGAAATAACTTTCCTCAGGATATGATGGGAGAAAAAAAATTGCCATACTTCCATTCCCTCATTGTTCACAATTTTGGCAGTCTATTCTAGACTTATTTTCTACTATGTGCACACAATAACTCCCTTCAAGCATTTAACAACATGAAACTCAATTCTGCTCGTGCATGCTTCAGTGTAGTAATTGGGAAACATAATTCCTTCTAGAAAAGTTTGAACTTTGGAAGTATGTTTATCATCAATGGGTACATGAAGAGTAGTGAGGAAGTGATTCTAGAAGTTATCAATGTAGTGTGAAATCCTGAAACAACACAGCTTGTTAAAACTAAAAACATCTTACGTCTTAGTATTCAGAATCTTTGAGCAAAAATATGTTTAATGACATACATTTGTTAACATGGAACAAAATTACATTGGAGTGCTTTGTGGAGTAAATGTGGAGTGGACATACACCTACTTGACCTAAAAGATTGCCGCTTCAGGGAAGTGTTAAGCTGTTCAAAGTATTGCTATTAAGAATCAGCAGTTTATTATAATAAGCATTGGTTTTATGCTTGATAGAAGTAGGAAAATGCCATTATTAATGCTTTCCATGTCTTGGACAAAGACTGCCTTTGTTTTCAGCCTCTGAATTAATTGTTTATATTCATTGTTTTGGAGACACAGAAATTGGAAAACTGAAGGTAAATATTTCTCTCGATCCTTTAGCACATTTAAATCTCCAGGGTTCAGATGAAATGGTTGTGAGTAGTAGACAGTCACTATTATGTAAGGCACCAAAAACTGAAAGTCACACTACCAAAAATATTATGGTGATGTCTTTTTGGCTGCAGAGTTACATCTCTTTTCCCAGACTTTCACTCTACTCCATCTATACAAGTCACAGTTACCAGCTCCAGACTTCAGCAACAGTTGTTTTGTTAGCTAAGAGCTCTCACATCTCAATTCTATGTACAATTCTGCCTTCCTAATTTCCAGATCAAGTCTGCCTTTTTGTTATATTAACGCTTCTTTCCACACAACGCATGCTCATCTCCCGCCTCTGCAGCTCACCCAGCCCCAGCTGAACTGAGTGTCCATGGAACCTCTGACCCCACCCCAGCCACCAGTGCTGCTCCTCAGCACATGACTTCTGCTATACCATCAGTGCAGAGTCCCATTGCTCCATGACCTTCAAGCCCATCAGCTCTGCATTTCTTGCTGTGTCCAGACCAACAGCCATAGCTCTCCTTCTTGTCAATGCTTTAAATTCTGCCATTCCCAAATCTTGTTCCTGTCTCCCAGCCCATTTATCCTGCTCCTTCTCATCAGTCCAGTCTGTATGCCACTCCTGTTTATAAACTCCTATGGCAGCCTATTGTAGCTACACCTCACTTTCTTCAAAGTCTTCTTACCTTTCTTGAAGGTAGATTGAAAGTCTCAGAAGGATAACCTCTTCCTCTAAGGCTGGTGTTCTTTCATTCACTCTCAGAAGCGGAGAAATGCCAGAATGCCCTGAGCAGGTCAGTTTTTCCTCCTAAACTCCTCCCCTTTCCTTGGGTTTCTTAGTGAAAAACTACAATAAACTATTAAACCTGAAAGGAAGCATGTCCTACTTACAGCGCAAGATCTTATCTCAGTAGAAAAACTCTGTTATTCATAATAAAGCTTTGAGTTGGTAAATGCCACTTACTGCAAAAGAAGTGCACCGACAACATTCAAACTTATTAGTAGTAAATTAAATCAAAATCCTAATATGTGTCTAATAGCAAGAATGGGATGTGAAAAACTGCCTAAAGCAGGGCACAGATTTAAGTTCACCAAGGAGCTACATGAAACCCAAGTTGGAATAATTTTCATAATCACAGATACACCATGGATCCGCATTGAAGGTCAAAAATGAGGATATGTATTTTGATGGTACAAGATTTCAAAATGCACGATTAAGAATAGAAATATATTATATAGAAGTCTGCACCTAGTAGCATACATTTCAGCAGAAAATTCTTCCAGGTGATGAGAGGACTTAAAAAAGGTCTGAAATGGGAGTGGCACAAAGCAATATACTAATTATTTGGCAGTGCATAATATCTTTATTTAGAACAATAAAGTATATGTATATAATGTAAATTCCGAATTTGAACTGGTATAAAAAAGGATCAGGAAAAACATCTATCTTTAAGAGGACACTTATATACAGACACATCACATTTTATAAACTGTGTTGATTACTTTCGGTCAGAATGTAACTATGCAAGACTGTGTTGACATTTACACCAAAATGAATGAATTTGCCCATGATACAACCAGCAAACATCTGTGTCTCTATCACTAAAGAGTCTGAAGTTTCCGCGTTCCATCAATTTGAGAACTTAATAGCAACATGCCACCATTACTGAAGATCTGCATTTAATAGTTGAATCAGATTTCTGAATTAAAGAACGTTGCATAATTCTTAAATGTAAATCTAACACAAAATATCTGTATTTTATGCATACAGTTAGTCTTTCAATTTAATAGCTGTATAGTGTGCAATGAACAGTTCCAGCATATTAGAGAGCAACAGAGAAAACAGCTGGTAGAGATCAGAATCTAAAAGATGTGCAAATTGTACACATATTCCATTGTATAGCACATTTTATAAGCTTATTTATAAAATGACCTTGTGATGAAATAAGTACCATTAATTTATTCAAGTAAACACACATCTGAAGTAGCACATTGAGTTACTCAGTATATCACTATCGGTTTTTTATTCTCACAAGGCCACTATTAATTGCATGCAAAATTCAACTACTCCAAAGGAAACCTAAAAATGTTAGTTTCTAACAATAACAGATATCTGAAAACAAAATTTGGTTAACTTTCATATAAAAAAAATGCAACACTCGCTTTCTCTCAATTTCATTCTAAGAGAAAGGGTGATTTTTTGTTTGTGTTAATGCATGTGCTGTTGTTTACCCAAAACCAAGGACTGAAAAACCGATCACTTCAGAAGTGAAATAGCTTATGACTACAAAGAAACAATAAGAGACTATTTCTGCCATCACTACTCCCACTGAGCAGTAACTTATTCTTGTATTTTCATTGATTTAAAATATGTAGCACAAGTCACTAGTCTTTCAAAATTTCATTATAATTGAAGTAAGGGACTCCTCAGTGGATGTAGATATTGGGCACAGAAATTTTCAGGTAATACCTCAATCACATTTCCAAATGCTATGCCACCCACTGTATCCACAGTGTCCTTCTGTCTTGCACAATGATTGAGAGCACCCAATGTTTTGTTCGGATCTCCCAAAATACGATGCAAACAAGAAAACCGTGAACTCCAATTACATTTCTGCCACTTCATGTGTTGTACCACTTTGGTTCATATTCAAAGAATAATGTTTGTGAAGTTGGAAGGTTTACACATGAATTTTCTCTCTGTTCTCATGCAGCCTTACATTTGCCTTGCTCCATGGAAGAGATTAAGGTATCTGATGTTATTTGAAAGTGACCTAGTTACTATCTGAAGATGTTACTCTTGGAAGGTGTGAACATTTGGCAGAAGTCTATATGGGTTTAATGTATGTTTCAATTTACTACCGAGAATTTCTTTATCATAGAATCATAGAACAACCAGGTTGGAAGAGACCCACCGGATCATCAAGTCCAGCCATTCCTATCAAACATCAATCAGTAGACTAAAAAGCCTAAAACACAGTGAATTTTGAACATGAAAGTATAATTTGGGGCACACCAATGTGCAATATAATTGTGTATTTGATTTTCTGGAAAAAACATATTTAGATAAAACTAACATTCTCATGGACAAAGAATATTAATTTGTTTTTAACTGATTTTTATAAAAAAAACTATAAAACATCAAATCCATAAGCTTGGTTTGAGAAGATATTTTATAGCAACATTAAGTATTTAAGGTTTCTGTAAAATGTGTATGGACAAATTGCTTTGATTTATTATGAATACTCTTCTGCTCCAACAAAAACAATATATAGTTATTTCCTGCACAACCAATAAGGTGCGAATTTCCCATCAGTAAGGTTCTGATATTTATTTCAAGCTATATCTTAAATAAGTTTGAAACAGTAAGACCAGGAGACTTTTGAGGAAGAACTACACAATGTCAAATGAGACTGAGCTGCAGATGGGGAATTCTGTTGTTGCAGAGCTAAAATTTGCAATGCACTTGTTTTTCAGAAGTGATGAGTAACCCCTTTTTTTTTTTCTCGTTAAGTGATAAGTGCTCCACTCACAAAGTCCTAATTCTCACACTCAGGTTCTTTTGATCTACTCTAAGACAAGTTCCCCAAAACTCTGCTAACATTAATGGAACTATAGTAATTTACACCACCTAAGAAGGACTTGAGGACCCTCTTCTGACACCCAGAAAGTGCAAAAAGTATAAATAAAAATAATTCCACATGATCAAGTGCTTGTATTAGTGTATTCACAAAAAGTTTTGACATTGATCTCTGTAGGGTCAAAATTCCACACAGAATGGCTATATGAACACATAAGCTCTGTCTTCAAACAGTAGGATTTTGAGAGTTTTTATTTTCAGTAAGTATGAAAGATGAGTTTTACCCATAATATACACACACACACACACACACACACAGAGGCACACACACACGTACGCACATATATATATATATGTATATATTATATGTATGTCATACGTCATATTCTTTTTATGCATGTTTCTCATAAAATTCAGCAGATGATTGAAAATTAAGTAACAATATTCTTTAAAGAGAACAACTTTATGCAAAACATTAAAAGGGTAGTGTTTGGGTTTTTCTAAAAAATCCCAAGTTACTTAAACGAAAACGCTTGCTGACCTGGGGAGTTTCATGACAGACAACAATTTGTCATCCGAAATGAGTTACCTTTGCCCTCTGAAGTACAAATCCCTAATACAGATAAATAATCCATACCCATTACCTGGAAAGAGCCAGGAATAAAAGATACACACCTACACTTCCAATTTTTACCACGGTATTTTTAGGACTTTCTGGAAAATGCATGTCTATATGTGAGTCCTGCACAAGTTCCATAGATCACAGAACAGCAATAGATGCAAAGACATGTGGGAAATACAGCCTTTCTCTTTTGTTTTGAGAATTAACTTTAAGAGTGTAGAGAGCCAGGATAACGAAGTCTACTAATCATTTAAAACACAATGCAAATACTACTTGCAGCTGATGTAAGTAAAAGATAAATACACTCTCAGATTTTCTGTGTTATACTTTTAAAGACAAGGTAACAATGGCATGCGTTTTCAGCAGTCAAAATGCACTTCATGGATTTGTCTTTATTCTGATGTTTGAACGCGATTCAGACTCTTTACTTTCACTTCCATTTGCATGGCTGGAAACTTCACCAGTGTTCATATACTCAGCAGTCACTCTTAATGCTTCTAAGGTACCATGAGGTACTTTCACCTCCTGTGTACTTTGCCTTCATCCAGTATTTGCTTCTCCTGAACAGAGACCACCAACACTGATGAATTCTTGAGGCTTTCTTGAGTGGGCAACCAGCCACCTGGCACCCGGCAGAGACTACATGTTGCATTACACGACCTTTGCCAGGCATAAACACAGCTCCTTATAAGTAAAAGACTGGAACACAGGTCGATGGTATGACTTTGTTTTCAAGTTTTATATACAATATTGAAGGGTATGTTATCTGTATCCATTTCTGCATTTTCTGTCAGTTTGGAGAGCCCCATCTGAAGACACAAAGGTAAGGTAGAGGACATAGAATTTAAATTAAGGATGTAAAGGTATTTATGACTTTCCATGATTACACACAGTTGTAGGAATTTGAAAGATGGTTACTGTTCAGGATGTGTACTTTGTTTGCCACAGTCAGCTGTAAGTATTAATGTAATAAAAATCACAAAATGCCACACAAGGTAGATATTCACATAAGATACAGTCCTGCTAAGTGCACACTCTTTTTGTTGTTGTTCAATTCAGTGTTGGTTTCACAGTAATGAACACAAATTGTCCTCATTTCTGTATCATGTCTATGGTGTCATGGGCAGCAACAACAGATGCAGACTCAGTCTGTCACTCCAGAAGGAATACGAATGTGCTTAAAGCTGCTTCATTTATGAAGCAAACATGGAACTGTTACCTGCCTGAAGAGAAAAACAGAAATTATGATTTTGCTGATTAGATTTCCTCTCTGTATTACTAAACAGTAGAGCTTTCGACAGATGTATGACAACAAATATCCTCTGAAGTGATCCACACAAGCCAATACTGAATTCAGATCACATCTTTGAAAAAAATCAAATGACTTATCCAATGCAGCTCCCTTCTAAGTGAGCAAATGTTAGAACAAAGCAGTTAAGAAGACTGGAAATCTCTCATGTTGTAGCTAACTTCATCATAACAAACACCTTGGAATACACCTGAGAGTGACTACTACAAGATGAACTGCAAAACTTGCACTGGCTGTTATACTCTTAG
This sequence comes from Coccyzus lansbergi, assembly GCA_033558105.1. Classification (NCBI taxonomy): domain Eukaryota; kingdom Metazoa; phylum Chordata; class Aves; order Cuculiformes; family Coccyzidae; genus Coccyzus; species Coccyzus lansbergi. Next base: position 1,462,941 of record JAUMJK010000139.1, on the reverse strand, counting down.
GCTGTTCTTCCTACTCATGATATAAAGCAAAGTATTTGGCACTTCTTGAACCTTCCAGACCCTTGCCAGGGTGCTGTGGGTTAAATACTGCACAACTCCTGTTGTACTGGTGCATTGCTAGGTTGCACCGTCCTGTGGAGCACTGCTGGGACTGAGAAAGCTCATTTGCATTTGCTGCTCACTCTTACATACTAAAGCAAGAATGATGGATCTGATAAAGCTACAAAGACTGCAAACTATGCTGAGTAAACAGTAATTAATAGAAGCTCAGCACCAGTTGACATATGCTCCTGAACTCACCTGCTAGTTTAAGGATTACGTGTTTTAGGTCACATTGCTTTGAATCAGCTGTATGACGAAGGCTAAAGACTCCTCCATATCAGCTGTCAAGTCAAAAGAAGCTGTAGATGTCCGTCATTTTGGAATTTAAGCATATTTCATTTTTCAATATTGATGTTAAAAGTCAAATGCTTATATCAATGATACAGGATTAATTACCTTTGCATCTAAATATCTTCAGTGCAAGCACAGTTTAGTGATAACTAGCTTTATTTTTTATTTTTTCTCCAAAACAGACTCCAAATCCTTTATATTTCAGCAGATGCGAGCTATTAAGCTGATGGTAAGACTCTCAGCTGTAACGACTTACCAGTATATGAAAAGGTAACAGTGTTGAGGGAGAAAAAACAACAGCTACACTTGTAGATGCTCTTTTTCTTTCTGCTGCAACATACTAGAAAAGAAAGGTACTTTATTAATACAGTGAGAGTTTCTATTTCAAGGAAATAGAACAGAAAGTTTTATCATGTAGTTACAATAAAAACATGTACCTATAATCAAAGGGAACCAAGAGTATTAGAGTTTGAATATTTCAAATCTCATGAGGAGGGAGAAAAAAAGATGCATGACACATTTAAGATTTCTGATGGAGAATATAACCCATTTAAATTTTCTGTTTAGACCTTTTCCTGCATATAACTAATTGCTCTGTTTTCTCTTTTCCTCTCATAAAGTAATGTTTTATATTTCCTGTGAAATTAAATGGAAGATGCATTTTCCATTTCAAAACTTCGAATATCTGTGAGCATGAGAGGTGGGTGAGATTTTTTTAGTAGCTAAAATATTTGGTGAATATAGTTTTCCATTCTATGTGCTTCAGGTGAAAGAAATTTATTCCAAGAATGTATTTTTGTAGAAAGTTCAAATTTCAGCCTCTGTGACCAAAACCTTGCCTATTCCTGCCTTCAAAAGCAGACAGCATCAGGCATTTCACACAGCATGAGAAACCTACAGTATAAAACGTATCCTCCCACTCTCTACATCAGACTTTTCCCTTATCCTTCATAGTTAAAATTTGATTAAATACCCTGAAATATGAGGTTAAATAATGCTCTCAAAACATTTTAGCATGAACTGCCATTCAAAATTAAAATATTTTTAAGTCCTTTTCTGAATTTCACAGACTTCGTGCCCAAGTCATGACCAAGCAACTCTGAATGTCTTAAACTGTTAATTCTAAGGTATATTGATTAACTGAGTTACACAGATTTTTTTCTGCTTGAAAATCAGATAAGAGAGTGTTTAAATACGAACAGAGTCATGAGTCATTAAGGACAACCTTATGAAGTTATTAGGACTGGAATGAGTTCTCACTACCTTTCTCTAAACAATAAGAAACCTGTAAAAAATAGATGTTTATATAAATGTCCTGGAGAATGTAAAAGAGTAAAAGAACATACAAAATATTAATGACAAAAATACCTAAAAATATTTAGAAGCAAAGCCAGGAAGACATTGTTTTCTATTTATTTACACTATGTCAACCTAGCTTTCTACCACTCAGCAAAAGAAAAAAATTCACTTTTTACTGTTACTTCTCATATAATTCCCTCTTGGCAATCCTTTCTCACGGTGGGAGTAAGGACATATAAAGGAAAGGTAATATCCCATTATTAGAATTTTGTATACAGAAATCTCCACTGTATCAATTTTTCTATTTAAACTAGGAACTCCTTCAACGGACACACCTTAAGTACACATTTTTCCTCTACAGCAAGACTCTGTGTTTGGGATTTTTGTTTTTTTCTTAGAGCTAGAAAGAAACCTTAAAGAAGTAGCTCTAAAAGATAAACTCACAGTTGTGTATATTTGTATATAAAGAGAAACAACATACCTTATCTCATTTTCCTCTTGACAGTTATGATATTGTGTAGTGTCAGCAATTTCTGATCTGGATGTGGGATGTGTTTTCTAGGAAGAAAATGTATCAAGTATCAATATGCTAAATCTTTCTTTAACAACTCCCTTAACAATTTTGTTTCAGTTTGCTTCAAATTTTCTATATCAAAGTAATCTCGCAAAATATAGGCCAAATACTGTCAACTAACATACATCTGCTACTGGTATAATGTGACTATCAAAGCCTTTGTATTGTAGGCAGGGGCACAAGAGGCAAAAGCAGAAGAATCCTCTTCTCAAGATGTAATGCAGGAACTGGGAAATTGGTAAAATCCCATGTTTTCAGTTTCCAAATAGGTATCTATCACCTTGATAAGACAGAACTTGTACTTTGGTGGTAGAATTCAAGAATTTGCTATTAGTATGTCACACAGTTCAGTGAAGGTCAAAAAAGATGTCTCTTGCTTTCAAATGGAGAATGGTTCCGCTCTTCCCACCTCCCCATATTTAAGAAATATTGTATCACTAGATAAACAATTAAATGTAATATCTCTTACCTTCCAGTATATGGCTCCCAAAATAAAGCCAATAAGAACAGACAGCAATGATGTCAGTGCTATGCTGATCCCTTGCAGGCTGGAGCTGCTAATGAAGCCGAGTGCCTCTTCTGTAATTAAAGATGTTCTCATTAGTGAAGACAGATTTATAGCAGAAAACTATCTTCAGGGCAAGGCTATTAGCAATAGCACTTTTATGTACCACATATATAACAGCAACTTAAACAACAGAACAGATACTTCAAAGTGCTGTGAACATGAGATGCACTTCATACAAAAATCACAGAAAAATTTTGACCACAATGATGCTTGTCACATTTTTGAAACAGCTGTGTTGAATAGTTTCAACTTTAATTCCCTGTTAGTTATTTGTAGAACATTTTCTCCTTCCTGCATTTCAAAGTTTGGTGTTTATAAATTTCTAAAGGTCTTAATTTTATAACACAAAATAATTCTTTGGAAAATAATATATCTAACATTTTATGGATTTGCTGTAAGTTCTGTAAGACACATCTTGCTGATTGAACATAGAGGAACCAGTAATGAACAACCCACATAAGGCCTCTCAAAGGAGGGTGATTTAACAAAATAAGCCTGACTTCAATTCTGTCTGTCTGGAAAGGTCCCATTGACTTCAGTTAGATCAGACACTTGTATCTGGAAGTCTAGATGAGCGTTATTTTGTTGTAACTATTTCTTGGTAGCTTTTTACATTTAATATGGAATATCTCCAGTCCTAGTCTTTTATGTACACCAAGCAATTCAATTGCCCTCTCAGGGAGCTGTATGCTTGCTGAGACTAAAATGTGGCCCTCCAGTTATTTAATCCAGAGCAGTATGTGAAGTGTCCAACAGAGGCACCCTAGGATCCACCTTCCGAAATGTGAAGTCAGCCACAGGAGACTGCTAGTTTAGACACCATCCACCCAGTTTTAGTTCATTTCAAGACTTAGTGTCTGCAGCTTGAATGGTGGGTATGTTGTTCGACTACAGGAAAAGAACCAAACTGTAAGAAGTGGAAAAGTCTAGGTGGTTAGATACAGAAATGAAAATGGACCAATAGCACTAGAAATCTATGTGACTCATGCAAACAGTAAATATTTACATATATATGGTATAATATGGAGTCAAGCAATGTGCATTTAGTACATTATTGAACAGCCTCTAAGAAAACATTTTAGTTTAGAAAGGAGCATTCTCATAATTAACTAGCAACTCATTTTCAACCCATTGAGACTTTCTGGTTATCATTTTGCAAGCTTTACACAAATGTCCTTTTTATCTATGAAATTCAGCTGTGTTTTCTATATTAAAAACTAGACAAGTAAAACCTAATAAAAAAAAGTTTGTACCTTATATACTAAGTGTACCTCTGCCTCTCATACACTGCTTAAAAACTCTAGTTTCTGACTACAGAGGCTTTAATTTTACTTACATCCAGCAGACTCAGTACACTAAAGGCAACATTGGGCAAACAGAACCAATGCCATGAAAGAAATCTGCCTACAGAGGAGAAGGGAAAGATAGCAGACAAAGCTCTACAGAGGTGAGCATCAAATGAAAAAGTGTAGCTATCAATTAGTTTGCCTCTGTCTACTCAAACATTAAAATGAAACGCAGATATTAACTGGATGGGAACTTCTTTTCTCAAACTGTCTGTCCCAGATTAGGCACAGAGGAGGTTTGCTCGCAGAACTCAACTTCATGAAATCTGGACAAATTCAAGTGGCATAGAGCAGGACTGAACACTTAAAAAAATCTATCATTACTTCATCTGAATTGTATTTTCAGCTTATTCTCAGAAGAATAAACCTATATTGCTCTTGTGCTTTAGCCAAGAAAAATGCAACACTAATTTTGCCTAATACCATTAGCCATTCTTCCCCAGTGAGAGGCCATTGTTATACAATGGAATTATGTAAATCCCAAGGGGATTGTCATGTTTTCTGAATTCTGCTCCACAAACTTCAGAAAAAAAGGGAAAGTGAAAAATAAATCAAAGGAAAAACCCTCCAGGTCATTCAGAGCATAATTTATTTGATAACACGTTACGGTAGAGTGTATAACCTCAAAAATCCTTTGCATACTCTGCAACGCTGGGCAGCATGTCATGACAAGCATGCTCGATTTTTACATGAAATTCTGCAGAAATGATCTATATGCAGGGCAACCAGTGATAGCCTAGGAACCTTATTTTTACCATTATTTTTTTACAAATTTTATGGAGTCTTAGACAACAGAAGAACCCCCTTTTAATGAAATCCCTAAAAGTGGAAAAATCTGATTTCTGAAAAGAAATCTCCAGTGCAGATGCTTTCTTCAGTATATATGGAAAACTGAAAGGAATTAATAATTAATTATTATAGATTTCTATATGGGAACCTACAATCCAGGGATGGAGCCTAAGTACAGTCAAATTGTAATGTCCCTCCAGCCTACCTTTTAAAAATGGCAACAGATTTATTTTTCATAATTAGATGTGTGTGAATTAATTTGAAAGTTACGTAACCTATAACTACCTTAAAACGCAAACAACAACAAATTATTCAATTTCACTTTAAAGTTCAGAAATAATGTCTGAAAGATCTTGAGTGAATGAGATAAATCGTGGCAGATTTCTTCATGTGCCTTTTATTTATAGTAACATCTCTACCAGAACACGCTGGAGAATTTTTGGTCTGGGAACATCCCAAGGACCTGTGTGCTAATGAAGAAATTGGAGATATGGAAAGCAAATTGGTTGCCAACAGGATTTTATTAGGGGTCTTTTCATCTGTCAGAAATTTTAGAGCTCTATACATAAAAAAATCCCACTCCCAGCACCTGTAAAGACAGAATAGGAGAAGGAATAGGAGGAATAGGGTTTATCAGTAACTTTGTGAACTCCTTGGGCTATGCCAGAGCAACTGCTGGCTTTGCAGTTAGTGTATGACTCACTTAAAATAGACTCTATCCAGCAAGGTACAAAAGGGGAGTGGAAGAAGGCCAGCACCTCTCAGAGCTCTTACTCTGCACCTTCTGGAAGAAACCCTTAGGAAGTGAGCACATTTGATGTATATTTATGTTCAGTCTTCACAGACATTGGGATAGTAAGCTGTGAAAAAAGTGTATTTTCATCAAAGGCCACTTGCCTACACAATTAAGTTATTGAGCTGCTCTCCACCTTGAGCCATGTGTGTAGGTTTAGCAACCAATTATGACTCAAAGCACTAGCTCAATTTTTTTGCGATATACTTCTCAAAGGAATTTTCAGTTTACCTCTGCTCAGCTCCAACACAACTACCACGAGATCTTATCTATAAAAATGCAGAGCAGCTCTCACCTGCTCATTAGGGTTTTCCATTAACTATAAAGTTGGAACAAAGGAACAAAGGCACAGAAGGCAACACCAACTGCATTAAGCCATAGGTTAACGTTTTCAAATTATTGTGCAATTACTGAATTAAACTATGGTATTCTTTACTTAATTATAAAAGGAGACCTTCTTCCTCAAAAGTTAGAGATCTTTGTGTTTACATGTTCTTTGAGCTGTTAAGTACAGAATAATAAAGCTAAATTATTGTGAGGAAATTACACGCAAAAAATGGAAGAAAGCAAAACTGTACTTTCTATGAAAATTTAAATAATAACTTGGCAGTAATTGAGTGAGGAGTGTTAGTAACAGCCAGTAAGTTGATGCTTTAATCAAAGCAACCTGAAACTCATCTGAGGAGGAGAAAAAAGACTAGTATTCACTACTCGGTTCAGCCAGTGAAGGAAGAGATCAGGACTCAAGACTTCTTATCCTAACATTTGTTCTTTACATAGGAAGCATCTTAGTCTGAATCCTCCATACTACATATGGTATAATGATACAAAGAAGTATCAATGAGACTGAGACTTGAACTGTTACTTGGAATTTATACTGCACTGCAGCCATGTAACACAAAGAAATCAGCCTGAAAAGAAGTTGGAGGGGTTAGTGACAGTGTCTGAGAATTTTATGGGGGAAAAGATGGAGTGGGAACATGCCACAGATCTACATTCAATATTACAAGGATGAAAAGAGCACTACTGACATTCAAGAAAAAAACAGAATGGATAATTGTTCCATGTCACTCTTAGCTAGGACTCCTGGTGTAGATTTAGTCAAGGTCCTACTCTTATTATAGTATTTTAATTTTATTGTTGTGCAATAACTATGAACTCATGAAATATGACTCAACAAGTGTAGCAACAAAATGAAAAAAACATACTTTGTCTTATTTGTATTATATACAATTTCTATGATAATTATTTCACAAATTATTTTATTAGATGATGCATTTCAGGTTTGTCTAAGTTGAACCTAGAAGTAAGAGCAGATTGAGTAATCTAACTACACAGACTTTATTAATAGATTCAAAATTTATTATTAATCTGGAGGAATTCTTTTGCAAACAGTGAATGCTTCTAAATGGTCTAGAACTTATTAATTTTAAGTAGTTTAATTTAAAACTGTTTCAAATAAAAGAGGGTAATATAAAAAAGAAATTGCAGTAGTTTGTGTCTAGAGATGCTGCTTTTCAGGTTTCTCCTCTTCTCCAAGTTTTTCCCTTTTGAAATTTGACTCTAGTGGTGCTGTTCTGAAGCCAGCAGATACGGTCCCCTGTGCTGAGGAGTCTTCACTGGAGAACAGGGGCTATTCATTGTTGTTCCTCCCCAAAAGGTAGGAATTAACTAAAACCAGAAAATTTATTTAGCAATAAAGTCAAGACAGAACTAAAATTACTACTGAAGACCATTTTGGGGGAGTAAGATAGAGGGGCAAATAAAGATGCCACTCCTCCCTCCTCACAAAAAACCCTCCAAACAAATAACTCAAATGTAACCAGTCAGCATCCAATGTCCAAGTTAATGTAATTTAATCTGATTATGAGTTCAAACTGTCCCCAGCCCTGAGACATGCAGTCCTCATGTCATTTCTACATAAGGGTGTTAACTGATATCCAATTTTCCAATAAATTGCTTAAGAAAATGATAATCAGTTAAAACACACCTGTACAGCATATGGCCAGCCAAGCAGTATCTTTGACTTACTGCATTATTTTAATTAGGCTTTTTTCCTACTGGATTATCAGTTCCATTTATAAAACAAGATTAATAAACCTGCTTCTGTACTCCCTCCACAGTACAGACACAGGTGCCATCCTTTGCTGTCCTGCCTGACATCCCTCCTGCTACTGTACTGGGTCAGGCTCCTTTCATTTGAACTGCTCCTGTAATCTGCCTTTTTTTTTTTTTTTTTGGCTCCTTGATCCATTCTCATTCCTTCAGGCTGCAGCTGAACGTTCTTCCTCTAGCAGCAACAGCAAAAATTATCACATGTTCAGACCTGAGAGAAACAGATATGCACTCTTTAGCCCCCTTCTGGTGTCTTATAATTGGCCCTGGGCTCATCATGTTATTTGCAGCCAGCTCTGTGACCTCTTGGCAAGGAATTTATGCCAGTAAGACTTCAGTCAAAGGTGGGTTTTGTTCCAACCTTCTACTCAGAGGTTTATGGGAAATGAGGACTTAAGACCTTCTCTTAATTAGAAAGCAATCAGCAAGAGCTTCAAATCTGACAGCAGCTGTGAGCCAACTGAGAGGTAGCATGCAGGGTGCTAAAACCCCAGAGAATAACCAGATTACAATTCCAAAGAGAAGCAGTGTGAGAAGAAATCTGTTCTTAGTATCTGTTCCACCATTGGGAGCTACCTTTGTGCCTACCAGGGTAAAATAGCTGCCTCCTTGCCCATGTTTTCTTAAGAAGGAGTAGCAGCCACACACTTACACATCACACCTTTACATAACACAAATGCATGTGAAGTGAAAAGGGAAATTGTAAAAGATATACAGATTGCCATCCTGGTGTGTCTGGGAAACAGGAACATGGGGAACAACAGTATGGTTAAGCTTTAATCACCATTTCAGGAACCTCTAAGAAAAATCCCCTTCTTTTGTTCACATGGAAAGTTCCAGAGGTTATTCACCTTGTTGTACATGATGTCACTAAAAGCACCTGAAATCTTGTTGTTTCTCTTCACCTTAGATTACTACACCCCTTCTGACCTCTAAATAGGTAATGCCGAGGCTATTAAGCAACAATTCATGGCTCTCTTATCTGTCAGTGACCAGTCATGCAAACCACTGACCACAACAGATGAGAAACATGGAGATGGCCGTGAAAGAGAGATTACAGCCTGCCAAAGGTGTAGTGACTTTCCCTTTGATCTGAGCTGAAAAGCACGCTGCCTGCAGAGCTGGCTGAATTGTGACTACAGCAAGTAAACAGGGGGGAGGTCTTCAGGTTTGGTGCCAAACCTGAGATTGACAGTACTCTCAAAACACTATGTACAGGCAATCTCTTTGTCCACGTGAGTACCCTGGACCCATTTCAGGACAGCTATTCTGTTTGTCTGGAGCAATGTCCTTTTCTGAGAGTGAAAAATGAGGTGTCTGTGACAGCCAAGTTTGCTGAGGCCATATGACTAGTGAGACCTCATGACAGCCAAAATGAAGAGACCTGCCCTCTCCAAGTTGTAGAGAGCTGTCACATCACTGTAAGTTGATAGCATCTCTAAATTTTGATTAGATAAGTTCATTGCATTTCAGTATGACAGCTGAGAAACACATGGTACACCATCAGGCACAAGTAACTTCCCATTAATTTGCACAATTAATGACATTCTCTTCCTCTGAGCTCTCATAACAACCAGCTACTAGAGCAAAATGGAGACACATATATTAATTCAATCACTTGTACTTACTGTTACTGCTAGTGTTACTGCCAATGCTGTCATTCCTAAGGGAGCTGGCAGCAACAGGAGGAAACAAAAATGTTTTTGTGACAGCGATTCTGGAATCTAAATAGAAAATGAGTGTGTCAGCATTATGTAACTCAAAATACAGTTCCCTCTATATAAGATGATGGGCAACAGGACTACTTCAATGTGGCTATAGGGCTGTTTTAAAAATCTGGCTAAAGGGCTAGTTATGAAATGGATTAAGCTAAAAAAAGACAATCTTATTAAAAAGCAGATGTATCTACATACTGAGCTGCTGCTTGAATAGCTATTCTGGAAAAGCAATTGCTTTAAACAAGTTCATAGGTTACGACACTGATCTGCCTCTAGTTACTACTGGTGTAACTGTGCAACTGGATAGGTTGCCCTAATTAAAAAGCTAATAGCTGTCACTGGAGAGAGAAAAAGAAATGAAAATGCAAACCCTCCATTTACTGGAAGGATGAAAATGAACTGCAGGAGCCTGACTTGAGCTTGTTAATTTTTTTAAATGAAGTAATCATAGCTCTTTTCACGAGCGGTGGGATGAATGCGAGGTGACTTGAGGCTGCTGCAATTTACAACTTGTCTTAGCTTCCTATCCTTTCAGTAGTGCAATCTTAGGCTCCTTTACTGCCTTATAAAAATTAAATAAAGCATTAATAGAAGATAAGAAGAAGAACAATGTGAGAAGATGCTCTAGGATATACTGGGGATGAAAAGAAACAGAGCAGAGTATTGCGAGTTTATTTGAATTACATTAAGGAATGATGTCACTAGGAGCGATGGCACTAGTTTTACTGCTAGAATAAACTTGACTTATAACAGAAATACAAGGTTCGGTGTTGGTAGTAATTTTAACTGGCAGTTAAAAAGAGACATGGAGATACAGTACTAGATGCTTAGCATCCCTGAAATAAAATGAAATTTACACATTTATATCTACTTAGAATCTGTTCCCCCAAATGAGAGCCATCTTACCATTCTCTGGTGTTTCTACTGTTGAAGGCAGAATGCAGTCATTCTTATCCAACGTGTCTGCAAACTCCTTGTAAACCTCAATGGTACTATTAAAGTGTCTAAAAAAATCCTCAGGAATGAAGTGACCTTCTTCATAAAGGTGACCATTTTCTCTTACAAAATCCTAGAGTAAAATATTGAATTAATCTTGAAAGAAGGTCAAGAGAGATGCACTTTTCAGCACCTCAACAGATGCTAAAAATATCCAAAGATGACACAAAGTAGTTTAAATGTTTAACCTGCAGAAGACCAGATTTGCTTTATACAGTCTTCATAAAACACACAAGCTCACTCATCTGAGGATCTCAAAATAGCCTTGCAAACAGAAATACATTATTAATCCAGGGCTGCAAAAATCCCAAGAAATGAAAGGCAACCCCCCATCCTCCACTGAAAAAGAAGAGACTTTTTTTGTTTCCCTCAATAAAAACATAACCTTGATCTCACACTACTTTGCAATGTTCCAGATGATCCTTTTAATCTGAACATAGGAACAAAACACAATTATAGTTATTGTCATAAGAGTACAGGGAATAGGACACAATAGCTGGGATACAGTAATGCACAGAAGGAGGCTGAGATCCTTGATAATGTACCTAAAAATAAGAGCAGGACTATAAACAAGGAAGCCAAATCACTCTGGGGTCAAGCAGACAAGTGTGTTATGTCAGACTAAACAAGACTGAAGTCCATGTTAAGATATTTGATGGTTATCTCCTTATATTCTTTTTTCTTGACTCTGGCTTTCACAACAACTGTTTGTTACATGAGCAAGTCAAATTTGGTTACTCTGTACTCCCAAGAAGGAAGACAGTGGTAAGAACATGAGTTAAGTATGTACTAAAGGAAATTCCTAGTTTGCGCTCCAGAATTATTTTACGTTTAAGGCTGAAAGTACTAGACCTAAGATCACTCTCCTCTGAGGATATCAATAACTAGCTGTTTCTCTGAATTATGGGATATTTACTTCTTCATTCTACAAAAGAAAATACCTCTTCACCAACCACATTATAGGTGAGTGCTTTGAATCACCAGGACAAGAATGGGGGGAGGGAGGGAAGATACACTGAAGTCTGCCCAATTTGTTCAGTGGGACAAAACCTTCAACTAAAAAATTTATTTTTAATCATCAATAGACTGCTTAGAGCTGGATAAAGGATCAAAAAGTGTTTTTTTTCTCCCCATCATTTTCCCTTAAGAGAATCAGATGTCTCTTGAGTGGGACTCTTGAAATCCTTCCAGGCATGGCTGAGATCCAGAAACGCATGGAAATAGGCCGATATCCTCTAGTCTTTGCTGTGTCTTTGCATAGAAGCTTTCAGAGCTTCACAACTTGTGCTACGTACTAGAAGTATATTAATAGCTTCAACTACATAATCTTTAAATTTACATTAGGATCACTAGTAAAATAATAATTTAAGCCGCAAGCACAAGGAAGATTTCTGCCAGTTTCAAACAAACTAGAATAAATTATCTTAAAGATGACGGTTAGATTTTTGACAACTTAAATAACTGTATGTAGGTCATTGTATATACTGTAATTCCTTGTAAGCCATTTTCATATTTTTCCTTTGAAACAGGAGACATGACTAGCCAATGCTAGCATAGCGTACTTAGTGCATTTCTAAACAAAGCAGAATTTCAGATGTACAGGAATAGAAATGAGAACAACTCTAATGAAGCCTTGGACATTTTTAAACTATTACTGAGTACTGTGAAACACAAAGTTCAAATAAAAATATCCAGCATAAAAGTAGAAATTCTGTATTAGATTACCTTATTTTTATCGAAAGCTAGACATGCCATAAGATCATTAATTATCCTTGTGAGATTATTGATGATTGAATAGTTGCTTAAAACATCAGACATATCTGAAATATCTGAAAACTTCTGGAGAAGATTATGCAGACTCCTTGAAAATTCGGGCACCATCAAATGCAACCAACAATGATTAGGCTGTCAAGGGGAAGAAGGAGACAAAGAGAGGCAGATTAAATATCAGATTTTGGAAAAACTAGTTAAGAAACTCTATGTGCAAAAGTAGATTAAACTGTTTCTTCCAATTTAAATTATCTTGAAAGTCTAAATTAAAATTCATCTTGTTTAGTGTGGCCAACTTTCTCCTCAGCCCTTTTGGTAAAATCTCTATTCTCACTGTTACTGACATATTTATGGTTGTCTATTAAGTGCCATCCCTTCATTAAATACTTAATGAATGTTAAGAATCAGTCTGCTGAGAATTTGAGCCTTGGGACATACTTCCATGCTTTCATTAACCTATTTATTTTTTTAAATAACTACTGAATTAATTTTTTTTCTCCAGACTTTCTTTAAAACAATCTGTTTTCACTTTATTATTGTTACCCTACATGACTCAGTTAACCCCAAAGATCCTTGAAATAAACCTCTTCTGAGCAAAGATTCAGTAAACATTTTGAATGAAATCCATCTGTGCTTTTATCCACCTCTAAATTAGTTAGCTCAGTTAACTCTTTCTCTTCAGCTTTTTCACTAAATGACATTCCTGAGAACAATTTCCAGATCTAAATCTTTCCCTGCATTTTTGCTGACAAAAAAATGCAAGGTACAGGCAATCTCTGTCTTTTTTCTGCACAGCCTGCTGTGGTATCTGCCACATCTGTGCCACTGGAATAGATTTCAAATTCTTCCACTGACTCCTAAACAATTAGTTTGCAGATAAAGTTTGTACAGCTGTTCATGTGACTGAAACCTGGTCATTCATCTTTCTGCCTTTGAAGGAGTCATTAACTTCTTTAACTTAGATTTCCATAACAGTAGTCAAGCAAATAAAAAAAAGCCACCCAGCCCAGGAAAAACCCTAACTCAATACAGTCAACAAAAATGCAGGAAATACATTAGTCACACTGCAACACGTACCTGGAAATCCTTTCCCAATAAATATTGAATTTTTAATGGTATGTGTTTGGGAATTTATTTCATGTCTGAAACAAATTTTCAAAATGTTTGAAAATGTCTCAGGCTCATTAAAGCCTGCATATACCAAGATCGTGGCCCAGCAACCCTTAAGTATGCTGCCCTAGTGGATGGGCAGCATCCACTGAATCCATTCACTCCCCCTTCCACAAAGCACAGTAAATGTTTAGCAATGTGTCTGCTTCTAGACTTAATCTCATTCTACTCAACTTCTACAATAAACACACATACAGATTCTTTATTTAAAAAAATGTACTTGCTACTATCAATATTATTACTTGGTGACCAACTGTTTTCTTGGTGACACAGGTGGCCTTGATGTGTAAAAACTTTTATGAGGCAAAACACAATTCATGCTTTTGAAGATTAGCTGGACTATTAGGTTTCCAGGCTTAGAGAAACAAGTTTTAAATACATTGTGCAGCTTCACAAGACTCTTCACTTTTGTGTACAACTCCCTCATGCACTTATAAGAAGTTGCAAGTCAGTATTATCATATTCTGCAATTATATTAAATTTTTTTACAGAAAGGGTCATTGGGCACTGGCAGAGGCTGCCCAGGGAGGTGGTTGATTCACCTTCCCTGGAGGTGTTTAAGGCATGAGTGGACGAGGTACTACGGGGCATGGTTTAGTGTTTGATAGGAATGGTTGGACTCGATGATCCGGTGGGTCTCTTTCAATGTGGTTATTCTATGATTCTGTGATTCTATATCAACAATTGCTTAAAAAAATGAAACAAAATTTAGAATGGATTGTGTTTGACTTGATTTCAATTCCCTCTTTTCCTTCAAGCACAAGGATCGGAGGGGAGCAACAGGAGCAAATATATCAGAGGAAGCTTCTTTGAAATGTGCTCTGCTCAAGCAGCATGTGCTGTGCCATGTCCCACTGCCCTCATGAGACAGACAACACATTTTCCTTTGCTTTGGTGCAGGAGCGTGGACAGAGAACTTCTGTGCTTCCCTGAACTACAAACCCAGAAATCCTTTTCCTCTGAGGTCTTGCAAGTGTGCATTCTCTGGCAGGGACTAGAAAAAGCTTGCTGCTTCTCCCAGTAAGCATTTGGTGATTCCAGCAGGGAATCTAATTTGTGGCTCTCGCGGTTTAGCATGTGTGTGGGAGTCTCCTCTGACTGAACTGTTCTGACCTAAAAAGCTGTGTTTAACGAGAGCTTCAAGTTTTCTTTTCAGTAATTTCAAGCTGTTCAATCGCTTGCTTTCTCAATACCTAAAAAACACAGGGATGAAACTTCTGAAATTGAGAAAAGTAATGTTGGCTGCAAAAATAAATGGAGGTTTACCTTTGGGGGTTTTTGTGTAAACTTCGGTGAAGTTTTACGTTTTAGGAGAATTGCAAAACTGACTGCCCTTCTATTTTCAGGTAGGATTCATTTAGCTTTTTCTATATATGTATGTGTATCTAGCTAAAAGCTTCAAGTTTACCTTCTCTTTGGAGTTCAGCCCCTGCTGCTGTCATCTTTAACTTTTAACCTTCAGGTTCGACTACACAGTTCCCTCTATGCGAGACTACTTTTAAAGCCACTCAGATGTCTTGAGCTAGTGCATAATGCAACAACCTTTCTGTTTAATGGATCAGGTCAGTCTCTTTCTGTTACATGCACTACATTGGCTTCCCATCTGCTTTGCATTCCTTCTGCCTTCCCTCCTTTACTCTTCTACATTTGAGACTCCCTACCTTGAAGTATATGTCTTACTTTATGCACAGACTAAAGACTGAAATCTCTTGGAAATAATCGTAGAGCATGGTTTCAATCCTTTGAGAACTGAACAAAGGGCATTTGCCCTATGCAAAGCCGTGGGGTTCTCAGCTTGCAGGGACCTTGCAGAACCCAGAGCAAAACCTACTTAGCCAGCCTTTGCTGTGGTGTATATATAACACAACCTGAAATCCCCACAGAGGAATTTGGCAAAGTGAGATGTGAATACCACAGAATACTTCCTTCTGTGAAGGCAGGTGGCCAAGAGCTGCACCTTCCACCACTATGACTGAAAGTAGCATATGAGCAAAGGGAATATGGAAATCCCAGCTCTGAACTTCTTTCTATTTATTTTTCGGCTGCTCATCATAAATATAAACTGAATCTAAGTTTCTGGATATGATGCAGTAAGATGACATGACATTCAAATTATAGAAAAGAAACTGTATACTGGCAGCCGAAGCTTATCATTGAGCGAGGTAAGACTTAGCAGTAAGAAAAACAAGGACCCACAGCTCAAGCATGCTCCCTGGCCTTATCTGCAGTGCCAGCCTCCCCAGGAACATAGCAGAGGAAAGAGCCCCAACCCAGCCCAACTCTCGCCCATCAGCTGTCACAGTCTGCCATTATATCTCCTCATCTTACATCTCAGGGCCCTTTATCCCACAGCCTCCTTTTCCTCCAGCCTTCTTCTTCTTCTGGTCTAAGAGAATGCAGCTTCTGGTATCTTCCTCCAATACCAATAGGGAATAGTTCTATATTTGCTACAATGTTGTAGGTTATGATGTATTTTCATATGTGTATGGTACCCAAATTGGGTTTTCATACTGAAAACTTTGTACAGACACAAAACCCACTTCTTACATCTACCAGATGGTTTCCAGCTACTGATACATGTGTACAATGACTTGTTCTTAAGACAGGCACAATATTGTTCAGTTCAATTGACAAATTAGTCCTTTTCTTACGTTTTTATTTCCTTAAAACTATGTAGGTCAGTAGAGCTATCAGCATAATTTCTACTTTGACCTTATTTCCTTCTCTCCTTTTTCTTGCAGTGCATGCAACAACCAAGCAAACATTTTCAATGTATTGTTCTAAAAATATATTTTTAAATTAAGGAAAAACATAAAAAATATTTTCTAGAATAAGCAATAAGATAATATGAAAAAGCTTTTAATATGAAATGTTACAAAATTTAGAGAAGGCAGATGATGCTTATTGGAAAGTATCACTATGTATTAACTATGAGATTTTGTAGAAAGAATAATACAAGGCATGTTTAAATGAAAGAATATCCTCGCTTTCTAACAGTTTGTTAAGTTGCAGATGCTACCCTATGCTCAACTTAGAGTTCTCCTTACTGGCTACTCACTATTTGCTGTTTTAATGGCATTTGCACTGGCTGAAATCAGCTGGACATTCTACAGCATATTCCAAAGTACCATTAGAAAGAAACTACTTCTTTAAGAAAACAACAGTTTTCAGTTGATGTGGTGCAATAACACCATTGTTTGACATTTCTCAGAGAAAAAGATAGAAAATTTAAGACAAAGAAATATTTTTCTAAGATTCCTGTAATTAAAAATTTTCTAAGTGACTGCTAGAATCTCTCTAAAATTCATTTAAATGAATACTTGCAAAGCATATGTAAAATGAAATAACTATTATTTAACTGTAACTTACTAAGCTATAGGACTAGATACAAAAAGTTATGGTCATCACTGGTTCCTGTGAGCTACTTTATCAGATTAACTTGAAGTGGTTGTACATACCAGACTATCCATCTTCGGGACATATTTAAGGGTTATCATATAATCATTTGGGAGATTTCCAACCTACAATAAACAGATCATAAACATGTTATTACTGACTACACAAAGTAAGACTCAATTTCCATCACTGTATGCAACAAAATCAGTCAAATATTCAACACAGAGATGTACAGGAACAGAAATGAGAACAAATGTAATGATTTGGAAGATTCAACACAACTTTTCAGTAACTTACTAGGTGCAAAAGCTTACATACTCTTCCCTGTGGAACTGCTACCGATTCTTATGCGCTCACAAGTGAAGCATCCTTCCACATTGCCTTGTTAGCCCTGATCTGCTCATGTTCAATGCTTCCACTTCCCAGCAGAATGAAACTCAGGAATGTGATGAGGAGTAGAAACTCCTCTGCATTTTCATCTTTTATTGGCATGTCTTGAAGTGTTTACATGGCAATTTCTATGTAACCCAAATCACCCAGCAGCCTCTAAGCCTTTTTCTTCCAAATAATTTCCTACTTTTGCAGGCATCTGAACCTGAAGAAGCACTTGCCTGCCTTGTGCTTAGTTAGGTATCAGGTCAGAAAAAGACTTGAGCACAACTTTCATTTTGAAGCTGTACCTCTTACTAATGATAAGCAATATAATTACAACAATGGCATGAGGCAAAAGACAGCTTCCATACATGTAAGCTAAGCATGGCTTTGCAGATGTGGGCGAGTTAGGGGGTGTGCTGAAGCAGGGAAAAGGAGTGGAAGAAGGGTTACTAATCAATTATACAGTGCAGTCTGCCACAGACAGCATCCAACATTACCCTGAGATGTAGTTGATCGTTAGGGGAATGGGCTGAGCGGGGAGATGAAGAGGGAGATGCTGCCATGATCCACAATCATTTGAAGAACTTTTATCAAAAGGTTTACCATACTATGATGCTTGCTGACACAGTAAACCTATTTATGTTGTATCAGTGAAATATTTAATTGATATTTCTCATCCAAGTCTGAAATTAATTTATTCAAAAGACAATAAGCAGATACATAATTCATTTGGTGAACCTAAATCTACACATTATTCAGCAAAGCATCACTACTTCTTTAGGTTGAAGATGTTTTAGTTGCTTTTCATTCTACTGCTATAGCAACCAGCACAGAGATTTTTTTCTTGTGTTTTTTTTAGGTAGTACTTCGTTTGACAAACAGAATGTTGTATTTGTTAATTAAAATTTAGTTTCAATAAAAAACCGAAACAGCAATTTCAAAATTATATGGTTCTAGAAATGATCAAGGACCAACGCACAGTCAGTCAGCAGTAAATTACAAATATGTCTTTTTACCTACAATGTGGCCTGAATCACAATCTTTCAGTTCAATGACATCTAGCTTTCTCCTACAACTTTAAAATCCAATTTTTAAACAAATGTAAATTTCTTTTGACACAAAAATTCTCTATATAAGTTTCTATTTACATGGCATTTTGGGGAATTTTGCAGGTGTCCTACATACTGTAAAGTATTGCAAATTCTTTCTTTAGACCATCTGATTTATTCTAAAACCTCATCCACAATTTTTGGTATATATTTCCTTCCTCTGAAAACATCCTAACATCACGACACATTAATGAGTAATCCAGTTTCTTTTTCAGCTTCCTTTGCGTGCCTAGAGAGGTAGAAGTAGGAGCACTTCAAGCAGAAAAGATAGTGAAGATGCTACTGTATGTACAAAGTTTGCCATACTCACTCTAGAGGGATTCAATACTTAGTAATGTCAGCAAAAGCACTGTTCTTTAAGAAA